>CM062814.1:172485143-173685143 GCA_031772625.1 Pinus tabuliformis | reverse complement strand
CGGGGAGAAGATCGATTGCGAATTTAAGCGACGAAATTTCGCACTGGATTGGTAAGACTGCTTCCAGGCCATACACCAGTTGAAAAGGTGTGAACCCGGTTGCATTCTTTACCGACGTTTGGTAAGCCCACAAGGCTGAGTACAGGATTAGGTGCCACCTTCTTTTATGAACCCCAATCATCCTTTGCAACATACGCTTCAGGACCTTGTTTATTGCCTCAACTTGTTTGTTGGCTTGCAGATAATATGGGGTAGAGCTGTCGTGAGATAGCCCTAGCTTGGCAGCTAATTCAACCATCATGTGATTGCGAAAATGTGACCCATGATCTGTAACTATAGCCTGTGGTACGCCGAACCTGGCGACTACATGATTGAAAAAGAAAAGGGCAGTTGTTTCACCAGTGTTATCCAATGTAGGCATCGCCTCGGCCCATTTGGTAAAATAGTCAACAGCGACTATAATATACCCATGCCCCCCGGTCGAGGTGGGGTTACATTGCATGAAATCAATGCCCCACTTGGCGAAGGGCCAAACAGCAACTATCGGTTGTAAAGGTGCGGGTGGTCGTCTGGTTTTGCTATCAAAGATTTGACAAGCATGGCAACTTCTGACTGCGGTTATGCAATCTTTGAACATGGTTGGCCAGAAGTATCCTGCTCGTAAGATTCTTTGTGCTGTTGCATATCCCGACTGATGCCCCCCACACGCGCCTGAATGACAATCATTCAGGGCTTTTTCGGCCTCCTCATGGGTAAGGCACCTCCTCAGAACTGTATCGACACCATGACGGTAAAGTGTATCACCGACGATCATGTAGTCTTTTGCTTGGTATCATATACATTTTTGTTCGGAGCGAGAGGTGTTAGGCCTGAACTTTTGGGTTTGGAGATAAACTATGATATCTCCATACCATTCATCGCTTACCGATATCACAAACAAACTTTCGTCCACGATTGACTCTTCCAATGTTTCATCGTTGGACAACGATGGGAGATCGCACAATAATTCTGCGAAAACTAGGGCCTTCTTTGATTTGGATTTTACAAATTCCAGATCAAACTCTTGAAGGATCACTATCCATTTTGAATATTTTCCCCCCAGCAACTGTCGCGACAATATATAAGTCATGGGGTTGCAATCTGACAAGATGGTAGTTTTCCGAAAGAGGACATAATGTCGAAACCTTTGAATCGCTTGAACAGCTGTAAGCGCTAGTTTTTCAACATAAGAATATTTACTTTCTGTATTGTTTAAGTTTTTACTTAAATAATAGATAGGATGTTCAATTCCATCGACTTCTTGAACTAAAACCATCACAATGGTTGTATCCGCTGCAGCCAGATACAGGTTAAAATCTCTTTGATAGTCCGGAGCGTACATTAATGATGCTTTTACTAGACAATCTTTCAGAGCATCAAAGGAAGCTTGTGCCACCTGGTCCTAGACAAAAGGTACATCCTTTTTCAAAAGACGAGTATAACCCTTAGCAAGTTCTGCGTAATTTGGAATGAACCTCCTCAGAAAGTTTGCTTTCCCTTGGAGTTTCTGAATCTGAAGCAAATTTGAAGGTGGAGGCAAATTAATGATTGCCTGAACCTTATAGGGGTCGAGACGAATCCCATCTTTAGAGACCACAAAGCCAAGTAAACGACCAAAACCGACGCAAAAAACACATTTGTGCGGATTGAGTCTTATCTTGTAGTGTCAGCAACGTAGAAATATCTCTCTTAAATGTTGCGGATGATCAGTCCGCTTTCGCGAATGAGCCGGAAGATCGTCGAGATAAGGTTGAACAATGTTCTTGATGTCATGGAAGGCATAATTCATAGCCCTCTGGAACGTCGCCCCTGCGTTCTTTAAACCAAAGGGTAATTTTCGATAAGCGAATGTGCCCCACGGACAGATAAATCCAGTCTTTGACTGGTCCTGTGGGCGGATATTTATTTGATTATACCCAGAAAATCCGTCCATAAATGAAAAGATTTCACATCCGGCGCATTCATCAATTATCTGGTTGATGAAGGGTGTAGGGTAGTTGTCTTTCGAACAAGCTTGGTTTACATCCCTATAATCGACACACACTCTAATCGTCCCCTGTTTCTTCATAACAGGGACAATATTCGATACCCAATCGGTTAGAGGAACCGGGTAGATGAATCCAGCATGGAGGAGTTTTTCAACTTCCGCCTTAATGGCAGCGGCTTTCTTCGGGTGCACCTGCCGAAGCCGTTGTCTTACTGGTTTGACATCGGGATACATTTTAATTTCATGTTCAACGATACTCGAGTCGATGCCTGGCATTTGATCATATGACCAAGCAAAGACATCTCTAAATTCGCGAAAAAGAGCGTTATATATTTCCAGTTTTGAAGGGGAACAACCTTTGCCGACATAAATATTCTCTACAACATCTGTCTTGGTCGAGATATTTATGGCTATAGTCTCTTCAATATTGGATAGGTTTCGCTCGGAATCCACCGTATTTACAGTATTTGTTAGGAATTCAAATACTGAAGGGTGATAAAGGTCACTTTGAGTATCTTCTTCATACTCCGGAAGAAGGGAACGATGGTGGTGATTATTCCATGGTGCCCCCTCAATCATCATTGATTGTAAGATTCCTTCGTCAGTCCCATGTACTTTTGACCAAGGATCTAATGGGGTTCCATATTCTCTAGACCTATCTACCCAAATGCTTGACGAGCGTTGATTTGGGCTCGCCTCCCAAGCTTGAAATATTGATTGCTACAATATTTCTAAAGGGCTTGGGGGAAAAACCATTGAATGATCCATGTTGACCTTCGTGGAAGATATCATGTTGCAGGTTGCTACAAACGGTACATTTCCTGTATAAATAGGAGGTGGTAGCGCGAAAGTTCCAATCAATGTGGGGTCTTTCAATAATCCTACTCCGATATCTTGAATTGAATGGTTGCTCTCATGGATCATGGGAATGCTTCCTGTAACTTGTGAACCATTAGGGAGGAAATTCTGTTGGTCGACGATCGTAATCCCTCCTTCAAATGGGAATGCGATATTCCTAAAATAAGTCGACACGACAGCTGCCATGGCATAAATCCATGGTCTACCCAGTAGGATGTTATAGTCAAGATTTCCATCAATGACTTCTACATCAATTTCTACTGTTTTTCCTCCTAGTTCAACTTTCAAGTTATTAAGGATACCGTATGGGGTATAAGTCCTTCCGTCGAAAGCTTTTAATGTCGTCGAAGATCGCGACAAGGTTGGAGATCCTAATGTTTTCCAGCAACTCATTGACATAATACATGTCGAGGCTCCCTCATCAATTATTGTTCTGTGAACAGTTTTGTTGAGTGCTTTCACTTGAATAAGGAAAGCTAGCTGAGCTGGTAACTGAGGATCATATCCCTTGTGATCAAAGGATACAAGATTGGAATCCTTAGGATCAACCCCACCAATTGCCGATAACAATGCCTGCCTTTGGGTTGGACAATTGTGTAGCACTTCAAGAGTCGACATAGCGGATGGCGATTGGGCCAAATCTTCCACTATGTTATAATACTGCGCCGCTCTGGCGCGAGGATTAAATGTCGACTTGTGTACTACACCCTTTGGCGGTTTTATTGTTAATTCATGGATGGTGGGCGTTACAACTTCTGTCGAAGTTGTTGTCGAACTACTTGGTTGATATTTACCTTTTTCGTTCGACTCCTGAGGATTCCCATAATCTTTGTTCCTTGTCGAAATCAAAGCATCATTCTGCTGTTTCGAAACCGACAACATAAGGACTTGCGACGGGGAAGCATTTCCACTATCAACCAGATTTTGACCTGGGTTGGGAAACGGATCAGTTAACACAGCTGATGTTTGGGAACTTTTAAAGAACCTCTTTAACTCAGCTTTGAATGTGCAATTCTTTGTGTTATGATCCTTATCATCACATATTAGACATGGATAATTTTGTTTCCCTTTTCCAGGAGGGTTTGAAGAATTTTTTCGAGGGGATGACTCACCCTATTTCTTCTTCTTCCCTTTGTTTTGTTTCTTCTTGCTTCCTGGTTGATTGGTTTCTTTGCCTTTATCTTCTGATACGGCATTTACTTCCGAAGCAAGAATTTCTTCTTTTGCATTTTGATCCGAATTCTTACGGGCTTTCTTTGACGAAGCCTTTATCGATTTCGCGTTTGCTGTGCCAATCACGCCATCACCGGCATGAGAGTCACTATTTGATTTAGGAGGGGGAGGAATTGAAAACTCTGGTCTAGGGGCGTCAGGTATTTTGTCATAGAGTGTGCCAGACTGAGTATAAACTAAGTCCAAATATTGTGCACGAGCAATCACTTGCTCCTCTGTTACGACTCCCCCCTTGGCCACATCTTCCGTAATAGCCGGAAGTAACGACTTTATAAACCATTCAGCTAATAGCTGATCGGGAACATATGTTTTCACCATCCTACGACGACGACGCCACTCATGTATATGATCAGATATATGGGTAGCAGTTGTCTGTTTGAAGTTGGTTAATATTTCTGTTCCCGTTTCATACCTTATCGGTAATTGAAAATGGGTTAAGAAGGTTGTGGCCAGTGAACTAAAATTGTCGAAAGAGGCTCTTGGCAATTCAATATACCATTTAGCCGCTGGACCTGTCAATGTCCTCTGAAAAAGGCGAAGTCTTATCGAATCGTCGTTAAGGGTATTCGACGAACACCACAGATGAAAAGTCATCACGTGATTCGACGGGTCTTCACCTGGATTTCCATTGAATTTAGGAATGTCAGATGGAAGTTTATGAGGAATCGATGGCCACCAAGCTGTTGTAGGGAAAAGTATCTGACTCGGATGACCCTATCCCACTCTAAGGGTGACAGTTCCTTAGCAACAACTGTAAAACAAACTACTGAAGGTTTACTTCTTTATGAAAGCAAAAGAGAATGGAGAAAGCACTAACCGTTGCCTTGCGCTTAATGTCGAATCCAAACTCTCCTCTTTGGCCGCTTGCTCCTAGCTCTTTGTCCTTCTACTCGCCCAGCTGCAATGAGATCCTGCAAAACAACAAAGAAGGAAACTACAAGAGGCATACAATCATAACTGGTTCATGGATTAGTGTAAACCAAACATGCAATCATCACAATATATAATTGAAACAAGAGCACATAGAAGAACCTCAATAGCTTTTATTAATGAAGAAATAAAGGTTCTGAGAGGATTACAACCATTGCAGGCTCCAACCCAGCAACACCTCCCAGCAGAAAGAATTGCTCTTCTTCACCTTTCTCAAACAATCACCCAATAACTCAAGAATGAAACCAACAACATATCATTACTTTGCACAAAATTCCAGCCTCCTGAGCTCATAGGAGAGAGCTCAATATATAGATGAATTGAGAAAGGATGAGTCAGCTTGCAACTGATGTGTAGCTGCCTTGTGTCCTCTCTCTCTTCAGTTAATCTTTAGTTGATCTTCAGTTCTTGAGTCCACTTGGTGAACCTTGCTTCCACTTGGAGAAACAAAGCCTCTGACTCATCACAAGGCGAAATACCTGATCCAAGTGTCATTTTTGGAAGATTCCAAAGCAATGACTCACTGTGCCACATGTCCAAACTCGCCCAACGCAGGTGGGCTTTGTCCTACCTGCTTTGCAACGCAGGTACACCATGGAGCAGTTGTGTTTCAGTGCAGAAGCCTAGTGGAGCACCTGCTTTGATTTCAGGGTTGCTTGTTTTTGAGTGTTTTCAGGTGGAGAACTGATCTGAGAGTTGTTGGTTTGCTGACTTTGTTCCTCTAGGGGTAGGAACATCATGTTTAGGGAACTTTAGATCCCTTGGATTATTGACAATTCATGCTTGTTGCTGTAAGGCACAAAATTGTTTATAACAGATGCCCCGTAAAGTATGAGGTCGTTTATCGGGTGAAATGCTTTATTGAGAGGATCCGAAGTTCATTCGATCTGCTGAGAAGTGTCCTATAATAAGATACAATACAATACATTATTTTTCATACATTTTTCATGATCTAGCTGAGGCAGGCATTCCCATGCTCAGCTTTATAAATACATTTTGGTACATAGAACAGACGATCGTCTGATGGTAGACTGATAATTCTCTGCCGAATTTATCATCCTTTGAAAAGGATGATCATCTGCTGCAATGATGTACATATCAAATGTCTTTATGTCCTGAATATATATCGCAGCCCGGATGGATGAAACTAGATCCGGGGTCTTCAATCTCTTCCGATCTTCACTCGATGTACAAGTTGATCCATGTGAGAATTTCTTGAAGTCGAACATGGAAAGACATCGCTTGATTATCGGTCAATGATGTAAACCGTTAACAAGCGCGAGAGGAATCACCGATAAGGATGATGACCCTCAAGGTACGACAGTACAATCTACATGGTGGGAATAAAGGACTTGGCGTCGACCACCATGCAAAATCTTCTGGTCGAAGGTCATTGATGTATACCTGTCGCCGGAAGTGAGAAACTTGCCATTGAGGCATGCAAGCTTCAAAGTACTGAGGGGGGTGCTCCTAGATCAACTCCTTGGATAATGAGCTGATGTCGACAAGGAGCAATCCGTTAAAGGAGGGCCTTAATGAATCCCACATCAGTGACACGGAATGGAGCTAGTGATTATGATGAGGTGAAAACAAACTGTGATGTATGATTCAGGGTGGCGGTCATGAAGTGGATGAAGGATAATGTATGGCAGTGGGTGGAACACGGTTGACTCTTTACAGAACCACATCTCTTGAACATATAACGACACTGATGTGATGGATTGGTAGCATTACCCCAATTGTGGATGGTGTGGCGAGGACCATGATTCTGCGACCGGTGAATGAAACAACCCAACCCGATGCGGTACGGAGGACAAAGTGTCATGTTCAAGAGCGACTTGCTACCATTAATGCTGTGAGGTTCTCCCAATTTTTCCCCAGTCATTGCTGACCAGTACCTCTTTATTTTTGTCAAGCTTGAGGAGGATAACATATGCTTGTTCTATAACCTGCCCTTCGGGCAAGCCCATCGCTATGTTTTAACGAGCCTAGTGATAGGGAAACTCGTTCTCGTCTAAAGACAAGTTTGTCGCTATTTAATCATTTTAACGAGTCTAACAACAAAGAAAACTCGGTTCTTTTCATTTTTAGAGAGTCTGAAAAGGTACGAAAAGTTAACTCCAAAATTCCTTTTTCGTCATCTAATCCCTTAAGTCCGAAAAAGTTTAAAACAATACAGAAGGGATGAATTTTCGGTTGCTTTAACGAGCCGAACAAAACAAGCGCTCGATCTTTTTGTGCAATAATCCCTCGGGTCCAAAAAGATTAAAATCTAGAGGAGGGATAGCTTTCCGGTCGCTTTAACGAGCTGGAAGGCCAAAACTCGGCAAACTTTTCATATTTTACGAGTCAGTGAAAAGAGCTCAAAGAAGACTCGTCTTTTGAGGAACGAGTGATGAACAGGGATAGCAGCAGATTCCAGGTACAGGTTGGAATTCTCCAATCACGGCAGTGTCACAAGGATGGCTAAGTGAAATCACTCTTCGCAGCTGTTCCTCAAAATGGGTAAACAAACATATGGAGGTGAACGATTGGCCAAATGAACGGATGGAGGTGATGGCATATAAACACGACCAAGGGCTTTTAATATGGCTTTTCAAAGTTTACATTTCTCGAGGTTGTTTACCGGTTCATTTTTTCTGGATGAGCTTGAACTGCTAGGGAAAGATTGCTCACAATTTATGTTTATTTTTTAGCGAGCATGAACTCTACACAAAAACTGCTCGATTCTTGCGTTTATTTTTTAACGAGCATGAACATTGCTAAAACTGCTCGGTAATACAAGGAATGCCTTAGGTGAGATAATCTTATTTAAGGAGCGATACCTCACTAATTACTCCAATTTGGCAGGTTTTAACTTTTGCCCTTCACCCTTTCTTTATGCAAGCTGGAAACGGCTAATCCTACGAGTTTAACGGGTTAGACCTACAGGTTTAAAGGGAGGACCTAAAAATTTAAAAAATAAATAGTCGTCCCGTGCTTGCACTCCAAAAGGTTTGCATGCCCCCAAGTATAAAGTATAATTTCGAGATTCTGCCATCTCTTACTTATTATCCGAAAAATGGTTTTGTTTGCTGCCACAAACTAAACTCTCTTTTCGGCGATGTCTATCATTAGGTTGCTAAGGATGGTGACTACTTGTTGCAGCAATTTCATCTCTTTCTTTGAAGACTGCCCCTACTTATCCTTCAAAAGAGCTTGTTTTAATGGGTGAGGCTTGACATTCAAAGATGGTGGCTTCTTGCTTCCACAAATAGACCCCCTCCTTAGGAGAGCCCACTTCTTTAGACAAAGGGAGCGATTGCTTCGCTTCAACATAACTTTGACAAAAGAATTTTATCCTAGAACAACCCTCTCTTACACTGCCGGACGGGGTACGGACTAGTCCATTCTTCTGCGGAAATTAACTTTATACCCAAGGTTTTCTCTGCCCAAGGCAGGCCAGGGTGCATGCCCCCTGGGTCCCAGTTCTTTCTTTCCGAATTACTCGCATTCATTGGGAAGTAGAACCGGGGGCGGTGGCATTCCTTGAGTGAATAAACCGTTAAGGGATGGTATTTGACTATTTGCAATGCGTGATCCTGGAAATGAAAGTTGGTCTACTAGCTGGACCATTCTTCCTTCGTGCGGAAAACACATGACTCTAAAGAGCGAGGACACTATCGCCTCCATGCAATATATATAGTCTCGTCCAAGGAGTAAGTTATATGCCAAGGGTCCCTGGACGACCATGATGTTCATGCGAACTGTCTTCCCTTTCAATGTAACTGGAACATTGGGGAGAATCCCTAACGGGTGACTGGTTCCTTTACCAAAACCTGATAGATTTCTCATCTCAGGTAAAAGCGCCGGGCAACCCAGTGCTTTCCAAGCAACATAGGAAAGGATACTCACAGATGCCCCTTCATCAATGATAGTTCCAGCCATCACCATTCTGTAGATTTGGACTATGATTCTGAATGGGATACTGGCTGGTAACCGGGGTCTGCCTAGTTGATTCCAATCAAAGGATACAACTAGGTTGCTTGGTGGTGGGACCGAATATACGGCCGGATACGACCCTGACGATGTTCCTTCCTGTGATAAAGGAATGGGCGCATTGCCTTGATGCTCATCAGAGTCTGTGTTGATGAAAAGAATATGGACGGTGTCATCCTTATCCTCTTCAGTGAGGGTGTCATTTGAAGATGGGTCTTCAATGATGGAGTCATTGGATGATGAAACCTCTGAAGGAAGAACCGGGTCAACTGCCGTTTCGACCTTTAGACTTTCGTCTGGTCTGGATTCAGCAGGTTCATTCTCAATGACCGATACTTCAGCTGACCACTTGAGCGGGTCAGCTGGATTTTCAACTATCGAGGGATTAGGCGTGAGTTTTTGATATCCAGGAGGAAGTCGTAACGGTGAAACCGGACGATCTTCTAAAACTCTCTTTGCCTCATCTAAGAATGGACATCGGTGGATGGCATGCTCGCCTTCACACAATATACAGGGTGATCTTGGTCTCCCTCTTCGTCCTTCACTCTCGCTAGTTGACGAACTGCACTCAACATGACTGCCAGAGGTTGATGCTACCGGATTGTGCAATCTTGGGGACCAATCCCTTAGTATCCGGGGAATACAAGGACAATCACGATGGAAGTGGGCCCCTTTGCAAATGACACATGGCGATTTAGGCCGGTCGGTGCAGTGTGTGGGTTTTTGTCAGATGTCTTTTGCTTGCCCCCAGTCGCCTTCGCCATAGGCTCCTTCTGCTTCTTTTCTCTTTTCTTCTTTTCCTTCTTCTCCCTGGGAGGCTGACTTTTGCCGGCTCTACATTGTGAAGATGAAGGATCAGAGGAAGAATTATAAGAAGTGGAAGGCTGGTGGGTAGCTCTAGACTGTTCTGACTGTTGATTCGACTGCTCAGGATTAGTGGCGATCTGGACTACATTGGTTGAAAAGAGCCATACAGGTAGGCCAATTGTCAATCCTGGAAGTGACAATGTTGCCATATGAGGCGCACCAACATCTCCCCAAGAGGAGAAGGGATTTGGATTTCCGCCAAGGTCACTTCCTTGGTTGGTGGGCTCCATACTTTTCAACTGAAAGATCAACGTGGGAATAACAGGTGATTATGTTCCGCTTAAAATAAATTTTATTAACGACGCTTTTAGACACAAACTTGCTTTTTCATGTTTTAAGAGTCGAGAAAAAGCTAAAGATGACTCTAGTCGCCTTCGATGTTTTAACGAGCCCGAAGTGACAAATGCTCGGATGGACTTTTTCAGTTATAGAGTTTGAAAAAGGCCAAAAGAAACTTCTCTGGAGTTCTAGGCAGAGGGTGTGCCAAACTTTTCGCGAAACCACAGAATACGTTTTACGGTACGGGTGGTCGATCTTCGTGAATGCTGTGTTCACTGCATCGCGATCAGTAGGGCGGTCGACACGGCTTCCTATGGATAAAGGATAATTGCCTATAGGGGTCTCCCAATATATACGCGACGGTACGTGGGAGCACAAGTCCGTATTAGTGCCACCGACTCTCAGGAGGAATCACCCACCTTCGTAGAGATCGACAGTCACTATGTTTAACGACGCCGGAACACGTCTCTACCTAGACCTCTATGTGTTTGCGTTATGTTACAAAGAGTTGTTATGTAAATTGGATTTAGTTTAATGTTGATCTTGCTTATCAGTTTGCCTTTAAGGATCACCACGAGATGTATGCAACAAATTCCTGAATGCAGTCTAAGATGAGAAGCAAACTTTTCAATCTTTCAACTTTGAAAACCTTAACTACTGAGGGAAAAGAAAGGCAAATCTTTTCACACAGGTCATAGAGCACACACTAAAATGCAAATTTTTCCTAAATCGTCAAGCACACAGTCAAATGCAAAATACACAATGCATGTATTTTCTTTTCCCTTTCTTAATGTGGATGGATACAAAAAGAAAGTGGTTATATAACTTTGATTTCGATTTAAAGCGAAAGTAAACAAGTTTGTCCAAAATCAAAAGACACCTTAAGATTCACTTGCTTAATCACTAGAAATACATGAAATCAAACCATACTAACGAAAGTAAAATGACTAACCAGCTATGGACAGCAAACAAGCTAACTCTTTAGACCAGCAAAACGCCTAACACAGGTTCAGATCTAAGAGGCCAAAAGCATGACTAGTTTACTTTTCGTTATGGGAAATTGTAAATGAGTAAGAAATACAAAGAACAAGTACAATTTCATTATATAACAGAGGCGGAATGATGGCAAGTAATATTGGTTTCAAAACAGGGCACAAGACTGACACCTAGCAGCAAAACTAAGTGAAAACAGGCAAGAGAAAGGAGGAAACCCCAAATGTACTAAGCAAATTTGGGCCAATGCAGGCTCTGCATAGTCAAACTGGCTCTCAGTGCAGGTAGCTAGTTCGGGACCTGCATTGCAAAGCAGGTAGCCTATGTACTACCTGCTTTGGAAAACGAGAGTTGCGTTTTCACAGTTTCCGGGTCATAATTTTCTCAAAAATGCACGGTTTTTGCTCAAATCAGAAGCAATCAGTCAAGCACACTCAAAGGGATGATTTAGAACGTGCAAATCTATCACTAAGAGCTTACAAGGATCTTTGTAGATCAGCTCTTCAAATCATGAATCTGCTCAGAAAATGAGCAAGAGTAGCTGCCCTCTACTTCGCTTTTGATATAGTCAAAAGCTTTTCGATTTGGTACTCTTTTGTTCAGGAAATGAATAGCAAAAATACTACAAACACAATCAAATGGATACGATCCCCAGCGGAGTCGCCAGTTTGTTAGGTTCATTTAGTATATTTTAAGTTGATCTTTTTAAAGTTTGCCTTTCAAGGTTCACCACGAGATGTATACGACAAATTCCTAAATGCAGCCTAAGATGAGAAGCAAGCTTTTTCAAATCTTTTTGACTGATAAAAATCTTAACTACTGAGGAAGAGTAGCTGCCCTCTACTTCGCTTTTGATATAGTCAAAATCTTTTCGATTTGGTACTCTTTTGTTCAGGAAATGAATAGCAAAAATACTACAAACACAATCAAACGGATACGATCCCCAGTGGAGTCGCCAGTTTTTTGTAGGGAAAAGTATCCGACTCGGATGACCCTATCCCACTCTAAGGGTGACAGTTCCTTAGCAACAACTGTAAAACAAACTACTGAAGGTTTACTTCTTTATGAAAGCAAAAGAGAATGGAGAAAGCACTAACCGTTGCCTTGCGCTTAATGTCGAATCCAAACTCTCCTCTTTGGCCGCTTGCTCCTAGCTCTTTGTCCTTGTGCTCGCCCAGCTGCAATGAGATCCTGCAAAACAACAAAGAAGGAAACTACAAGAGGCATACAATCATAACTGGTTCATGGATTAGTGTAAACCAAACATGCAATCATCACAATATATAATTGAAACAAGAGCACATAGAAGAACCTCAATAGCTTTTATTAATGAAGAAATAAAGGTTCTGAGAGGATTACAACCATTGCAGGCTCCAACCCAGCAACACCTCCCAACAGAAAGAATTGCTCTTCTTCACCTTTCTCAAACAATCACCCAATAACTCAAGAATGAAACCAAAAGCATATCATTACTTTGCACAAAATTCCACCCTCCTGAGCTCATAGGAGAGAGCTCAATATATAGATGAATTGAGAAAGGATGAGTCAGCTTGCAACTGATGTGTAGCTGCCTTGTGTCCTCTCTCTCTTCAGTTAATCTTTAGTTGATCTTCAGTTCTTGAGTCCACTTGGTGAACCTTGCTTCCACTTGGAGAAACAAAGCCTCTGACTCATCACAAGGCGAAATACCTGATCCAAGTGTCATTTTTGGAAGATTCCAAAGCAATGACTCACTGTGCCACATGTCCAAACTCGCCCAACGCAGGTGGGCTTTGTCCTACCTGCTTTGCAACGCAGGTACACCATGGAGCAGTTGTGTTTCAGCGCAGAAGCCTAGTGGAGCACCTGCTTTGATTTCAGGATTGCTTGTTTTTGAGTGTTTTCAGGTGGAGAACTGATGTGAGAGCTGTTGGTTTGCTGACTTTGTTCCTCTAGGGGTAGGAACATCATATTTAGGGAACTTTGGATCCCTTGGATTATTGATAATTCATGCTTGTTGCTGTAAGGCACAAAATTGTCTATAACACAAGCGGCATAAGCAATCGGATCGTTGGTTAAACGGTGTAAATCAGGTAACTCTAAAGTTGCCACGAATGGTAACTGTTGATTCAGGTTAGGCGAAGCGTAACCAGGGTACGATGGAATCGCTTGAGCAGTGGGTCTTTTCATACCAGCATAATGTAATTGATGTTGGTATGACTGATACGGTTGGTGGACTTGACCACTGTAAAATAGTTGGTTTTGACCGTTTTGGATATACGGTTGTCCACTGTTCGCAAAGATCTGCTGCTCAGAACCTTGGTACACTTGATGGAATTGCGGTTGTTAGTATTGTACAAGCCATGGTTGTGACGCCATGTTCTGTTGCGCCATGCTAACCATTGGACCAAGGTGTGGGGTAATTGTACCCGTTTGTACTTGTGTCGTCCCACCAGTTGGCGATTGTGGTTGTGACCCATGGTCAAGCGACTGTTGCATTACAACCTGAGAAATCTGAGGTTGAAATGTAACAGGCATCGCTTGAACGGTTACAATAGCCGGTGTGGTTGGGATGTTTGTCACAGGTACACACTGTTGCATAGAATATACAACCCTTGGTTGTTGAGGTAGCATAGGTACCCAACTACTTGATGCAATTCCAGTATAACCTGAATACTGTTGAGAACTGCCATATGGATATCCTCCCGGAGGAGGTAATGAAAGGGCATACTACCCCCCATATGGTAGCAATCCGGAACTCAGAGGGATTGTTAGTCCTTGAGGACTAGATGGCCCAAATTGACCTCCATGAGGATCAATTTGTCGAGTTTCAACATAAGAATTACCGGGTATTACTCCGGATGAACAAACTGGAACAGACCATACTATTGAAATAGTCCCTTGGTGGACTCCTTCTAGCTGTTGAGAGCTAGTTGGGACAGCTGGTATCCCGGCAAACATCGTTGGAGTGACGGCAGGGGCTTCTGCGGTCGCTGTGTCATTTGACACAGTCCTAGACGATGATGGTTGTTCAGACATTTTAAGTCTATCCAATAGATCGCCTAGCGATTCTACAGGGACTTCCACTTGTGGTGGATTAACCTCTGATGAAGGAAAGAGAGTGACCCCTACTCAAAAATGAGTTGGAGTACTTGCTTGCGGATCCTCTGCAATTTCCTCTATCGCAATCAAACCCGGTGGAAGAGGAAGACCGTCAGGTCCGTAAAATATTTCTGGTGCCGAAGAAGTGGTTCCTTCGACGGCGACAGTTGTTTGGGGAACAAAACTTTCTGGACCGGTTACAGATGGAACTGGTTCAGTTACACAAGTATTTGCCCCCAGACTAGGATCAGTATTACTGTCCTTTTGTGGCTGTTGAACTTCTTCTATAGAGGCAGGGTTTCCAAAAATGTAAGGAGTAACCGGAACCTCAGATGCAGTCGGAACACTTGTTCTAACTTTCAAAGGGGATTTTGAACCGGTTAAACGAGTTCGCTTTGCCTGTACTGTTTTCGATTCTGGGGACAAAGACGGTTGACTCGTAAGCCTCCACAAACGACGGGGTTTCAATTGACTTTCTTCCACGATTGCGGATTACTCGATCAACTAAAATATTAAAAGGGGAAATTTGTGTTTCCGAATTGAATGAATTTTATTAGACGCTTTTAGACACAACTTGCTTTTTCACTTTTTAAGAGTCGAGAAAAATCTAAAGATGACTCTAGTCTCCTTCGATGTATTAACGAGCCCGAAGTGACAAATGCTCGGTTGGACTTTTTCAGTTATAGAGTTTGAAAAAGGCCAAAAGAACCTGCTCTGGAGATCTAGGCAGAGGGTGTGCCAAACTTTTCGCAAAACCATACAATACGTTTTACGGTACGGGTGGTCGATCTTCGTGAATGCTGCATTGCGATCAGTAGGGCGGCCGACACGGTTTCCTATTGGATAAAGGATTTGATCCTATAGGGGTCTCCCAATATATACTCGACGGTACGTGGGAGCACAAGTCCGTATTAGTGCCACCGACTCTCAGGAGGAATCACCCACCTTCGTCGAGATCGACAGTCACTACGTTTAACGACATCGGAACACGTCTCTGACTTAGACCTCTAGATGTTTGCGTTATGTTTCAAAGCGTTGTTATGTAAATTCAATTTATTTTAAGGTTGATCTTGTTTAGCAGTTTGCCTTTATGGATCACCATGAGATGTATGATAACACTCCTAAATGCAATCTAAGATGATAAGCAAGCTTTTCAATCTTTCAACTTTGAAAATCTTAACTACCGAGGGAAAAGAAAGACAACATCTTTTCACACATATCATAGAGCACACACTAATGCACCTTTTCCTAAATCGACATGCAAACTGTCATAATGCACATGCACAATGCAAGTATTTCTTTTCTCTTTCTTAATGTTGGCGTAATGCAAAAAGAAAGCTGTTGTATAATTTTGAATTCAATTTCAAGTGAAAGCAAACAAGCTTGTCCAAAATCGAAAGACACCTTAAGATTTACTTATTTCGACACTAGAAATGTATAAATTCAAACCATATGACGAAAGAAAAAGCTCAATCAGCTATGAACAACAAACAAACTAACTCTTAAGATCAAAACGACACTTTATCACAGGTCTAGATCTAAGAGGCCACAGCAAGACTAGTTCACTTTCGTTATGGGAAACTGTAAATGATACAAGAAATACACAAAGACCAAACACAATTTCTTTATACAACCGAGGCGGAATAGTGACAAGGAAAGTTGGTTTCAGATAGGCACACTGACTGGTAACAAACAACAAAAACAAGAGTGAAAACAGGGCAAGAAACAACAGGAAACCCCAGTAGCACAAGGCAAGACTGGTCCAGCGCAGGTGGGACACTGTCTGTTTGACCTTCAGCGCAGGTAGCCCCTTCGGGAACTGCGCTGAAATGCAGACAGCCTTTGTACAGCCTGCACTGAAGAACGAAACTTTCGTTTCTCTTGGTTTCTGGGTCATAGTTTGCTAAAAAATTCACAGTTTTTGCTCAAATCAGAAGCTATCAGTCAAGGACACACTAAGGGATGACAAGGAAGATGAAAAGCTATCACTAAGAGCTTATTAGAGTCTTTGTGGATCAGCTCTTCAAATCATAAACTTGCCCAGAAACTGAGCTAGAGTAGCTGCCCTCTACTTTGCATTTGAAAGATTCAAACACAGTTCGATTCGGTACTCCCTTTGTTTATGAAATGAATAGCAAAAACACAAACAACCAACAAGATACGATCCCCAGCGGAGTCGCCAATTTGTTGTTGGGAAAAGTATCCAATACGGAATGACCCTATCCCACTCTAAGGGTGATAGTACCTCAGCAACAACTAAATACAAAGCTATTCAAGATTACTTCTTTATGAGATGTAAGAGAGAGGAGAAAGGGATCCACTAACCATTGTCTTCCGCTAATGGTTGATCCAATCTTCCCTCTTTGCTGCTTGCTCCCAGCTCCTTGCTCTTTCACTGGCCCAGCTACACAAAGATCCTGCAAAAGCACAAGAAAGGGAAACTACAAGAAGCATACATCCATAACTGATTCAAGGATTAGAATAAATCAAATATACAAGTATCAATACGCCACAAAGACACATGCATATAGAAGAACCTCAAATACTTTATTAATAGAAGAAGTAAAGTTCTGAGACTGTTACAACCATAAGAGGCCCAATCCAGCAACACCTCCCAGCAGAAAGAAATCTCCTCTTCACCTCCTTCAAAGCAATCACCCAATAGTTCTATGCACAAACCAACAACACTTCCTTACATTCACAAGATTCCAGCCTCCCTAGACCTCATGAGAGAGCTCTATATATAGGAGATTTGGAGAAAGGATGAGTCAGCTTGAGCTTGGCATGAAGCTGACTAGTGTCCTCTCCCACTTCAGTTATACTTCAGTTCTTGAGTCCACTTGGAGTTTCTTGCTTCCACTTGGAGATCTAGATCCTCTTACTCATCACAAGGCGAATTCCCTGATCCAAGTGTCATTTTGGAAGCTTCCTGGGCATTTGACACCTTGCAGAATGACTGTGCCACTTGGCCAATCTTGCCCAGCGCAGGTAGCCTTCATTTCTTTTGACATTCAGCACAGGTACAGAGTGGAGCAGTTGACATTCAGCGCAGATGCTCAGTGGAGCAGCTGACATGATCTAGAAATAGCTTGTTTTTGAGTGTTTTAAGGTGGAGAACTGATTTTCAGTGCTGTGGTTTGCTGACCTTGTTCCTCTAGGGGTAGGAACAACATGTTTAGGGACTTTGGATCCCTTAGATTATTGATATTTCATGCTTCATGCTGTTAGGCACAAAAATGTCTATAACACTTCCCGCGTGCTGACACGGAAACTGTGGCAGAGGAACCCATCGCGGACGAATCTTTGTTTCTCATCAGCACTTTAGATCCATGGTATGGGGATATAATTGTCTATCTCCAAACCCAAACCTTTCGGCCTGAAGCTTCTAAGACGGAACGTCAGAAAATTCGATTCCAGTCCCAACAATACAAAATAATTGGAGATACTCTTTATCGCTGTGGGGCGGACTTGGTTTTCCGACGTTGCTTAACTCACGAAGAGGCAGAAAGGGTTTTGAATGACTGTCACTCTGAAGTGTGTGGCGGTCATATGTCTGGGTATGCCACAGTTCAGAAGGTGTTGCATGCTGGCTATTTCTGGCCATCCATGTTTAAAGATTATATCATTGCGGTCCGAAAATGCCACAACTGTCAAGTGTTTGATCGCAAGATGCGCGCACCACCAGCTCCTCTCCACCCTATAATTGTCGTTGGCCCTTTTGCCAAATGGGGTATCGACTTTATTACTTGTAACCCTCACTCGGCCAGGGGGCATGTGTATATCATCCTTGCAGTTGATTATTTTACTAAGTGGGCCGAGGCGATGCCTACATTCGAGGCAGACGGCAAGACTGCTGCAGTTTTCGTATTCAATCACATTATTGCTAGGTTTGGTGTCCCACAAGCGATAACCACTAACCATGGGTGCCATTTTCGAAACATTATGATGACAGAACTTACAGGCCAGCTTGGTTTGCGCCACGATAGCTCAACTCCTTATTATCCACAAGCCAACGGTCTGGTTGAGTCCATCAACAAAGTTTTGGTCATCATGATCCGACGAATCATTGGCCTTCATCGGTCGAATTGGCACAACATGTTATTTTCCGCGCTTTGGGCATATCGAACTTCAGTAAAAACATCAACAGGGTTCACTCCTTTCCAACTAGTTTATGGTTTGGAAGCCGTGCTGCCCATTGAATGCGAAATCCCATCACTTCAAATGGTTGTCGAATTACTTCCAGCTACTTCTGAAGAGGAGAAGCGTTTATTGTATTTGGCTCAATTAGATGAGACTCGACGCGATGCTGCACTGGCAATCGAGACTCATGCAAAACGAATGAAAGCTCAGTACGATCGAAATGTGACCCCTCGAGATTTTTCAGAAGGAGACCTAGTGCTATTGTATGATCAAGCTAACGATAAATTAGGTGCTGGAAAATTCGTTCCTATGTGGCATGGACCCTACATTGTTAAGCGAAAGCTAGCAAAAGGGGCCTATGAGCTGGTTGACTTTGATGGGGACTCTTTGGGTAAACCCAGAAATGGACTTTACCTAAAGAGGTACTATGCTTAAATGGTGGGTGTGAAGATTTTTTGTTAGGATAGTTAGGTTAATTTTCTCTTTCTAGCTGGTATGTGTGCTTAGTTTAGACAAGTGTGCCTAGTTTAGAGAGTGTGTTTTTCGTCGTTATTCTGGCTTATCTTGGTTTTACTCTTGATATTGCAGATGTCGATGCCTCTCCAAACGTACATTGGATTTGTTGATGGTGCTTGTCATAGTACATGGAATATCTCTTCCGCAGCCTGGGTTATCTATTCGCCCTCTAATGAGTTAGTTTCTATGCATAGGGTGAGCCTCGGTCAAACAACAAACAACATTGCATAATACAGTGCAGTGGTTGAATTATTATCTGAATCTATTTCATTCGGGATTCGGAGTTTGATAGTGAGGTTAGATTCTGAACTCGTTGTATTACAGCTTAATAGAGTTTATGCCATTAGAAATCCAGTGTTATTAAGGTTATTTTTGAGAGTGCATCTTTTGGAACGTGAATTTGATTACATTGAATATCAACATATTCCAAGGTCATTTAATACATTAACAGATGCAATTGCTTCTCGAATGTTAGACAGACATTTGCGATAATCATACATGTAAATTTAAAAACATTAACATTTAGTCACACATGTTTAACAAGATAAGCCGGTAATAATGAAATATATAGATAGGAGTGTGTCAAAAAATATACATCGTCTTCGATCATAGGTTGAAAAACACCTTATGATCGGCAAAAATGATAAGTACAAAAAACAAAAAATGTCATATGTGTCTACAAAAAGTGACTAGCCAATCACTGGTGGTGCTCTCTATACGAGACCACTGCCCGCGCTACCCTACACAGGAACCTCCTGATAGGTCCCGGGACTGCGACCACATAGCGTTGAAGTCGGATAGGAATATCATCTATAGTCGTCTCTGGTATGTCCGCCGTGAGACGCTCTAGGTCCTGTTCCAGCTCGGCTAAGGCCTCTGCGGCCGCATCCTGTGGGGTCGGTGCTGGTGCAACTGGTACTCTCCTCTCGAATGGCCGGAGATTGGCCGAACGCTGTGGGCCTACGTCTGCATTTTGAAAATTGTCACTGTCAGTTTTGAGACGATATAAAAACAAATAAAAAGTAAATAATTTAAAAACTTGTGAAAAATGAAATACCTCTGTCGTCCCATTGTTCTCCCTGTGGAAGAACCATGTTCGGATCACCGCGAAAATCTACTCTGGCATAAGGAAAGTCCTGAATCGCAAAGACCTGGTTCTCCAACCAGTGAAAGTAACCAGCAGGAAATCGAACAACTCCCGCTCCCTCATCAGGATGCCGGGCCATCACCGTAACCCATCGTATCAACTTTGGCTCCCGAGGTGGCCCAACCGGAACAGTGAGATGCTGAGGGATAAGCATCAGAACTCTCTCTAGGGCAAAGCTCACAACTAAAGGCCCATATCCAAAGGTCTTTAGTTGCCCGTTCTTTACCCTAGTCAGTTGGCCCTTCATGTTGGCCAACACAGCATCGCACCAGTTGAAAATGGTGCCTCGGTAGCAATCTATCGCCATCCGCATTTGGGACCCGGTGGCATGGCAATGTGCAAGGCAGCTGCGCCGTAGAGTCTGGTAACTATAAAGGCAATTACCATAAGTTCAGGCAGGGATATATATTTGATTTCTATCCCTTTCTCATGGTTCTGATTGTTGCACCACTCTAGTCAGAGACTAACAAGGGATTGGCCACCCGACCTAGTCCCGAACAGAGACAGTTGCTCACCCCTATTAGGCAAGCCAGTGAGAAAATATATGTCAGAGGGCTCTATCGCGAGCTGGTGCCCTCCGATGTAAAAGCATTGTTCCTGGACGTTCCACCTTTCAACCAGCCACTCTAAGAATGGCACCTGGGCCCTCATGCCAGGTATGGCCCAGTACTTGTAGAGACCGCATGCCTTCAAAGCATCAATGGAGGGTTGATGATCTATTGCGGCCAAATCGACATCTTCGTGTTCTCTTTCGCGCCAATCTAGCATGGTGGGCAACCTGCACACCAAAAAACAGTGATTAGAATTCATTAGATCAAATTTGGATGGTTGGGTTTTGAGTTTGGGGTTTGGAAATCCGCTTTGCGCGGAGTACGCACCCCATGTTCAGAAACAGAGCGGCGGTACGCAGCTGTTCTGAAGGCGGCCTGCGTACTCCGACCTTTTTCCCATATACGAAAAAGTCGGGGTACGCAGGTCGCCCATGGGGCACCTGCGTACCCCGAAAGGCGTATCCCAAAACCCCAAACCCTCTAAAAAATCAAACTAAACCTTGAAATGAAATTCTAAACGGATGAAATTGAAGAGGAGGATGTTGTGGAATACCTGAAAGAGACGACGTTCGATTCTGACGGTTGGATTCTCCGCAAAGTCCACGGGAAGTTTCTTGTCAAAAGCCCTTTTCTCTCCCTCAACAGTAAAATGGTAAAAATGACATGGTAAAAAGTCTTTTTATAGGTTTTTTGGATAAATGAATGCTAGGTTTGTTTATTTTTCACCATAAAGAGATATTTTTCAATGTATTTTTGCCTATCTTAAACAGGTATGAGTAATGTGTTGTTTTTGTGCAGGACAAAAGGAACTTTAAGGTAAACTATCATTTTTCACGAACCAAGAAATCAGAGTCATCTTTTAAGCCCTTTTCTGACTCCTAAAACATGAAAAGATTGCCGAGCATTTCTTTTACACTCGTTAAAACGGAATTAAAAGATGGTCCCCTTATAGCCATTTTCTGACCGTAAAAACAGGAAAAGATTGCCGAGTTTTTGTCGTTTCAAACTCGATACTGGAAATAAAACGACGTGTCCTTGATCGCTTTTTACTTTTCAGGTCAGAAGCACTAATCATGAAAGTACTCCTTGGTCGCAAGATCAAGCAGTTCTCTCAGATATTATTTTATACTTTTTCGGGCTTGAGGGACACAAATTTACGAAAAAGTTCAACCCTGGAGTCTTCTTTAGTTTTTTCAGACTCTCTAAAATTGAAAAACGCCGAGTTTCTCCTATACTGGACTCGTTAAAATTTCACAGTAAAGGACCTGTTCGATTACAAACAGGAACGAACCACTCCTTCTTAGGGTTCAAATTTAAACTAAGTTGGACTCATCCGAAGGATGAGCTTATAATCAAGCATATGTTATCCTCCTCAAGCTTGTAAAAAATAAAGAGGTACTTGCCAGAAATGGTGGGGGAAAAGAGAGAAGAATGAACCTATTTGTTATCCTTTGTCACAAAAAAAAACCTTATTACCACTCTTGAACACGACACTTTTCATTCACCTGGGTTGGGAAATCCTTTGTCTTGAAGTTGATTAAACCACTTTGAAAGTCTTCAACCGTTTCTGGGTATTAACTTTGGGTCAATCGTCGCCAAGCCATCTGTCGTGTCGTTATGTGTTCAAGAGGTCTCTGCAAATAAACCATTCACATGCAAAATACTTGTCATCCATTTTGACCATCACTGAGTCAGTCCTTACAGCAATATTTCTTCAACTTGAACTATGATTTCGTGTTGTGGGCTTGCCTGCAACGGGTCGCTTTTTATCGACATCAGCACATTATCTAGAGAGATGACTTAGAAATCGTCAGTACCTTGAAGTCTGCATGCATCAATGGCAGGTTTCTCGCCTTTGACGACAGTTTGCATCATTGACTTTCGATCGAAGGATTCCATGACCTGTTCGACATCGACTTATTCATTCACATATCATGGATTGTATTGGGTACTTTGAGAACCATTGACATCACTGGTGGTCTCTCTCACACTTGTTAACAGTTTACATCATTGACTGGTAATCAAGTGGTTTCTACCATGTTCGACATCAACTCATTTATTCGCATGGATAGAATCGTACCAATTCGGAAAGTAGAAATGAAGACCCTGGATCTAGTTTCCACCATCTAGACTGCGAGGAGTTTTGTGTTCATTGTATAAAGTAGACTAACTATAAACAGATGGTTGCGTCCATACTGTGTCTACACGAGTCTATGATTATGATGTACTGCAAAATCATTCCTGTATCAGAGCAGTAGTTAGATTGTTAGTTAAAGTTTTCGATCTGAGTATGGGAATGCCTACCTCAGCGATGATATCGTCTTATATATGTATTTTGTGTTAAATATTTGCAGGTTCTGACCAGGCTCTCCACAAGATAATCCTTGAAATGATAAAGTACTTCACCCTTCCTAGATGTTTTGAAACCCTAAATCTACTTCAGGCTTCGCACTTTATGGGGCAATCTGTTACACTAAAAAATGTCACCATGACTATTTATAGTTTGTATGGCTCCATCACCTGTCATACTATCCTCCTTGGCAAGTCTCATGCCTCTGCTGTCCATTTCAAACTCAAAGAAAGAGAGAAAAGTCATTTAAAGTCAAGTTATCTCTGGTACGCAGTTTCTCTCAGCCTTACCTGCGGGTACGCAATCCAAGTTCACAATACCTGCGTACTTGTACGCTCTGTCTGTAAAGCAATGGGTGCGTACTCCTGTAAAGGTCAATAAGCGCAAGTTTCACTCCAAAAAAGTTACTTGTGGTTATTTCTAGAGCATTCTAGAGGCTTGTTTGACGTGTATGGAGCACCTCCAGATAGTTCATGTATCCCTATGGAAGAGGAACTTATCCCATCAAGAGGGGAGCTAACCCACCCAAGGAGGGGCTTATCCCATTGATAGTGGACCTGATTAACTTCCTCTACAGCACTATAAATACATGCATTGGACCAGAGGGAGGGGAGGTTGAAAGCTGAAAATTCCTAAGGGTAGATGCTGCTGAGATTAGGACTTCCTTGTAGAAGCTTGTGAGGAGAGATTGTCATCCTTTCTTGTTTCATTTGGAAGTGGGTGAGCTGATCAAAGTAAAGGAAAACTCTTGTGGACCCTGGGAGGAACTTGCACAACACCAAGGCTCAGGTTGTAATGGTTTCTTTTGTTACCTTTTAATACAAATAAGTCCATTATTCTCAACAATTTGTTATTTATGAGTTGTTTCATATACTCCTTGGTCTATATGTTAAATGTGTTTTATTTTATGTGATATTCAGGTGCTATTTAATCGTTTGATTGTTAGTGAATGCAGGTTTCGAAGAGAAGGAGGAGCTCATCCGGATCAACGAAGCTGGACTACTACAACAACGTTGGGTTAAAGGTAAGATCTAAAGCACTTGATTTCTCATAGTATAAATGCATATTTAGAGAAGGATTGCTCCTATTTGTCTTGTTTGTCACTAGAAAGTCTTAGGCTTCTAGGGAGGTCGGTTGTGTCCGCACCGTCGACTCTTTCCGTGTGACAGTCACCGAAGAGCAAGTCATTGCTCGTGCGCAATATTTAGACTTGATTTATACTCAGTCTAGCACGCTCTACGATAAAATACCTGACGCTCCTAGACCGGAATTCTCAGTTCCTCCTCCTCCTAAATCAAACAATGACTCTCATGTCGGTGATGGCGTGATTGGCGCAATAGACACGAAATCGACAAAGGCTACATCTAAAAAGGCCCGTAAGATTTCTAGTCAAAATGCAAATGAGGAACTTCTTGCCTCGGAAGTAAATGCCGTGTCGACCGACAAGGGCAAACAATTGAAGCAACCAGGGGGCAAGAAGAAAAAGAAAGGGAGAAAAGAGAAGCAGGATGAGTCATCTCCTGAAAAACCTTCTACAAACCCTTCTGGGAAAAGGAAACCCCCTGCGGGGTGTCATATATGCGATGAGGATCATTGGACGAGAGATTTTCCACATAAAGTTGAAGTTAAGAAACTCTTTAAGAGTTCAAAAACCTCAGCAGTATTGACTGATCCGTTTCCAAACCCGGGAACCAAACTGGTTGCTAATCAAAATGCTTCCCGATCCCAAGTGCTTATGTTGTCTATCTCAGAGAAGCAAAATGATGCTTTGACAAGGAATAAAGATCACGGGAATCCATAGTTGTTGAATAACAAGGCTAATGAACAACCTAGTAGTTCGACAACAACTTTGATCGAAGTTGTGCCACCCATCATTCCTGAACCAATGATAAAGTCGCCAAAGGGAGTAGTACACAAATCGACATTTAATCCTCGTGCAAAAGTAGCACAGAATTATAATATAGTAGAGGACCTAGCCCAATCGCCGTCCGCTATGTCGACACTTGAGGTACTGCAAAATTGCCCCTCCCAAAAGCAAGCTTTATTATCAGCAATAGGTGGGATTGACCCAATGGATTCCAATCTTGCGGCCTTTGATCATAAAGGATATGACCCTCCATTACCGGCTCAGCTAGCTTTCCTTATTCAAGTGAAAGCCCTCAACAAAACTGTTCATTGAACAATTATTGATGAGGGGGCATATACATGTATTATGTCGATGAGTTGCTGGAAAAATTTAGGCTCACCACCCTTGTCAAGATCGTCAATGACATTAAAAGCATTTGATGGACGATCATACACTCCATACGGAATTTTAAGTAACTTGCAAGTTGAACTGGGGGGCAAAATAGTAGAAATTGATGTTGAGGTTATCCATGAAAACCTCGATTACAACATCCTACTGGGAAGGCCCTGGATATATGCCATGGCCGCAGTTGTGTCGACCTACTTCAGGAAGATTTCATTTCCCTTTCAAGGAATAATTACAATCGTCGACCAACAAACATTTCTCCCCAATAGTTCACAAGTTACAGGAATCATTCCAATGGTCCATGGAAGCAATCATTCACTTCAAAATATTGGAGTAGGCCTCCTAAAAGACCCTACCTTAATGGGTACTTTTGCCCTACCACCTCCGAGCAATTTGACGGAAGTGGCCACAGTGGAAACTTGCAATATGAAATCTTCTATATCTAATGGATTCGGAAGATTCCTAAACATTTTTTCAGCATGGATCATCGCCATTTTAGAAATATTGTAGCAATCAATTTTCTTGGTTTGGGGGGCAAACCCAAATCAACGCTTATCGAGTGTTTGGATAGATAGGTCTAAGGAATATGTCACCTCTTCAGATACTTGGTGTTGTGGGGAAAAATGCCTATGCAGGACGATCCTATCCACCTAAGGTGTGACAGTGCCTTAGCAACAAACAGAGACAGCTATTCTGGTTTCTTCCTTTATGAAATGTGAAAGAGGGGAGATTAATGGACTTACTGGTGTCTTCCGTTTGTCCCTCGATCTAGATCCTCTTCTCTTTGGGTGTTCACAGCTACTTGCCTCCTCGCTCGCCCAAGAGAACAGCTACTTGATTCCTGCGAGATCACAAGAGAACAGCTACTTGCGACAAGAGAACAGCTACTTGCGACAAGAGAAGAACACAACACAAAGGCAGATATTCATATTCACATATGATTCGGGATTAGAAGTAAATCAAACACACTAATGCAATCATACATCAAAGATACACCAGTATATAGGAGAAAACCAAGATAGCTTTATTGATAAATAACAAGGTTCAGGAAGAGATACAACCCAGAGGGCTCCAATCCAGCATCTCCTTCCCAGCAGAATGGAATTCCTATCTTCACCTCCCTTCAAAGCATTAAGCACCCAATGATTCCAGTCTCAAACTAACAGCAATTCTTTGCAATAACAAAATTCCAGCCTCAAGATCTCATGGAGGAGAGATCTATATATAGATGTTTTGGAGAGAGGATGAGTCATCTTGAGATGTGACTAGTGTCCTCTCCCTCTGTCAGTTCTTGATTCCACTTGGAGGTTTGGAACCTCTTACTCATCACTAGTCGAATTCCCTGAGGCAAGTGTCATTTTGGAAGCTTCCTGAGCATTGACACCTTGAGGAATGAGTCTGCCACATGTCCAATCTCGCTCAGCGCAGGTAGCCAGTGTTGGAGTTGACATTCAGTGCAGGTAGCCAGTGTAGCAGCTGACATTCAGCGCAGATAGTCAGTGGAGCAGTTGACATGATCCTGAATTGACTTGTTTTTGAGCAGTTTCAGGTGGAGAACTTTTGTGAATTGTTGTGGTTTGTTAGCCTTGTTCCTCTAGGGGTAGGAACAACATGTTTAGGGACTTTGGATCCCTTAGATTATTGAAATTTCATGCTTAGTGTTGCAAGGCACAAAAATGTCTATAACAGTTGCCCCCTAAAGTATGAGGCCGTTTATTGGGTGAAATGCTTTATCCAGGAGGGTCCGAAGTTCATCCATTTGCTAGGAGGAGACCTGTAATAAGATACAATACAATACATTATGATTCATACTACGTTCATGATCTAGCTGAGGCGGGCATTCCCATGCTCAGCTTTATAAATTCATTTTTTGTACATAGAACAGACAATTGTCTGATGGTAGACTTATAATTTTGGTGAAATTATCATCCTTTGAGTAGGATGATCATCTGCTGCAATGATGTACATGTCAAATGTCTTTATCTTTCCTGAATATATATCGCAGCCCGGATGGATGAAACTAGATCCGGGGTCTTCAAACTCGTTCTATCTTCACTCTAAGTACAAGTCGATCCATGTGAGAATTGTTCTGAAGTCGAACATGGAAAGACATCGCTTGATTACCGGTCAGTGATGTAAACCGTTAACAAGCGCGAGAGGAATCACCGATAATGATAATGACCCTCAAGGTACTGCAGTACAATTCACGTGGTGTGAATAAAGGACTTGGCGTTGAACACCACGCAAAATCTTCTGGTCGAAGGTCATTGATGTATACCTATTGCCGGAAGTGAGAAACTTGCCATTGAGGCATGCAAGCTTCAAAGTACTGAAGGGGTTGTTCCTAGATCAACTTCTTGGATAATGAGCTGATGTCGACAAGAAGCGATCCATCAAAGGAGGGCCTTAATGAATCCCACATCAGTGACACGGAACGGAGCTAATGATTTTAATGGAGGTGAAAACGATCTGTGACATATGATTCAGGGTGGCGGTCATGAATGGATGAAGGATAATGTATGGCAGTGGATGGGACCTGGTTGACTCTTTCTGAACGACTTCTCTTGAACATATGGCGACACTGATGCGATGGATCGGTAGCATTACCCCGAATATGGATGGTATGGCGAGACCATGGTGATGTGACCGGTGAATGAAACAACCCAACACGATTGTGGTACGGAGGAAAAGTGTCATGTTCAAGAGCGACCTGCTACCATCAAAGTTCTCTTTAGTTTTCTCCTAATTTTTCCCCAGTCATTGTTGACCAGTACCTCTTTATTTTTGTCAAGCTTGAGGAGGATAACATATGCTTTTTCTATAACCTGCCCTTCGGGCAAGCCCATCGCTATGTTTTAACGAGCCTAGCGATAGTGAAACTCGTTCTCGTCTAAAGACAATTTTGTCGCTATTTAGTGATTTTAACGAGTCTAACGACAAGGATAACTCGATCCTTTTCATTTTTAGAGAGTATGAAAAGGTACATAAAGTTAACTCCAACATTCCTTTTTCGTCATCTAATCCCTTAAGTAGGAAAAAGTATAAAACAATACAGAAGGGATGAGTTTTCGATAGTTTTAACGAGCCGAACAAAACAAGTGCTCGATCTTTTTGTGCAATAATCCCTCAGGTCCAAAAAGATTAAAATCTAGAGGAGGGATAGCTCTTCCGATCGCTTTAACGAGCTGGAAGGCCAAAACTCGGCAATCTTTTCATATTTTACGAGTCAGTTGAAAAGAGCTTAAAGAAGACTCGTCTTTTGAGGAACGAGTGATGAACAGGGTTAGCAGCTGATTCCAGGTACAGGTTGGAATTTTCCAATCACGGCAGTGTCACAAGGATGGCTAGGTGAAATCACTCTTCACAGTTGTTCCTCAAAATGGGTAAACAATCATATGGGGGTGAACGATCGGCCAAATGAAAAGTGGAGGTGATGGTGCAAACACGACCAAGGCTTTTAATGGCTGATAAGGTTACATACACAATGGTTATTTACCGGAAGATCGTTCATTTTTTAACGAGCTTGAATGCGGAAAAACATTGCTCAATCTTATGTTTATTTTTTAACGAGCATGAACTATGTGCTAAAACTGCTCGGATCTTGCGTTTATTTTTTAACGAGCATGAACTTTATGCTAAAACTGCTCGTATCTTGCGTTTATTTTTTAACGAGCATGAACTTTATGCTAAAACTGCTCGTTGATAAGTTTGCATGCCCCCAGCATAATAACGCAAATCGAGGTGCATGCCTCCCCAAGCTTCATTGCATTCAACTCAGTCGTTGGAATGAAGGTTTACCTTTGAGATTTGAAAAGGGGATTTGTTTCATTTTTTAATGAGGTTGACACAGTAAAAGAACTATCCTCATGACTCCTTGTTTCATTTTTTAACGAGGTTGACACGAGATAAGAACCGTCCTCGGAGTCCAAATCCATTAGATATAGAAGGTTTCATATTCCACTGTGGCCACTTCCGCCAGATTACTCGGAGGGGGTAGGGCAAAAGTACCCATTAAGGCAGGGTCTTTTAGGAGACCTACTCCGATATTTTGGAGTGTATGATCGCTTCCATGAATCATTGGAATGCTTCCAGTAACTTGAGAACCATTGGGGAGAAAGTTTTGCTGATCGACGATTGTAATCCCTCCTTGAAAGGGAAATGCAACCTTTCTGAAATAGGTCGACACAACAGCTGCCATGGCATATATCCATGGTCTCCCTAGTAGGATGTTGTAATCAAGATTCCCATCTATGACTTCAACATCTATTTCTACTGTTTTCCCTCCTAGTTCAACTTTCAAGTTATTTAGGATACCATATGGGGTATATGTCCTTCCGTCAAATGCTTTTAACGTCGTCGCAGACCATGACAAGGTTGGAGATCCTAAAGTTTTCCAGCAACTCATCGACATAATGCATGTAGATGCCCCCTCATCAATAATTGTTCGATGAACAGTTTTGTTGAGGGCTTTCACTTGAATAAGGAAAGCTAGTTGAGCTGGTAACTGAGGGTCATATCCTTTATGATCAAAGGCCACAAGATTGGAATCCATTGGGTCAATCCCACGTATTGTTGATAATAAAGCTTGCTCTTGGGAGAAGCAATTTTGCGGTACCTCAAGTGTCTACATAGCGGACGACGATTGGGCGAGGTCCTCTATTATATTATAATTCTGTGCTATTTTTGCACGAGGATTAAATGTCGATTTGTGCACTACTCCCTTTGGCGACTTTATCATTTGTTCAGGAATGATGGGTGGCACAACTTTGGTTAAAGTTGTTGTCAAGCTACTAGGTTGTTCATTAGACTTGTTGTTCGACAACTTTGGATTCTTGTAATCTTTATTCCTCATCAAAGCATCATTTTGCTGCTTTGATATAGACAACATAAGCACTTGGGATCGGGAAGCATTTTGATTAGCAACCAGTTCGGTTCCCGGGTTTGGAAACGGATCAGTCAACATAGCTGAGGTTTTCGAACTCTTAAAGAATCATTTAAGCTTAGCTTTGTATGGACAATCTGTTGTCCAATTATCCTCATCGCATATATGACACCCCGCAGGGGGTTTCCTTTTTCTCCCTTTCTTTTTCTTCTTGCCCCCTGGTTTATTCAGTTGTTTGCCCTTGTCGTCCGACACGGCACTTACTTCCGAGGCAAGAAGTTCCTCATTTTCATTTTGACCGGAAATCTTACGGGCCTTTTTAGATATAGCCTTTGTCGATTTCATGTCTGTTGCGCCAATCCCACCATCGCCGGCATGAGAGTCATTGTTTGATTTAGGAGGAGGAGGAATTGAGAATTCCAGTCTAGGGGCATCAGGTATTTTGTCGTAGAGCGTGCCGGACTGAGTGTAAACCAAGTCCAGATATTGCGCACGAGCGATGACTTGCTCTTCCGTTACGACTCCCCCCTTTGCCACATCTTCCATGATGGTAGGAAGTAATGACTTGATAAACCATTCAGCTAATAGCTGATCGGGAGCATACGTTTTTACCATCCTACGATGATGTCACCACTCATGTACATGATCAGATATGTGAGTGGCTGTTGTCTGTTTGAAGTTGGTTAGGAGTCCTGTTCCCGTTTCATACCTTATGGGTAATTGAAAATGGGTTAAGAAAGTCGTGGCTAGGGTACTGAAGTTGTCGAATGAAGCTCTAGGAAATTCGATATACCATTTTTTTTCTGGACCAGTTAACGTCCTCTGAAAAAGGCGAAGCCTAATCGAATCATCATTTAGGGTGTTTGATGAACACCACAGATGAAAGGTCATCACATGATTCGACGGATCTTCACCCGGATTTCCATTAAATTTAGGAATATCTGATGGAATTTTATGCAGAATCGCTGGCCACCAAGGGGCATAAGCAATTGGATCATTCGCCAGCCGGTTTAGATATGGTAATTCTAGAGTTGCTGCATAGGGCAACTGTTGATTCAGGCTAGGCGAAGCATACCCAGGATAAGATGGAATCGCCTGAGCAGTGGGTCTTTGCATACCAACATAATGTATTTGATGCTGGCAACTTTGACAAGGTTGATGGGCATAACCATTATAATATGGTTGTTGGTAACCGCTTTGTAAATGCGATTGCCCATTAATTACAAAGACTTGTTGCTCAGGTCCTCGATATGATTGCTGGAATGGGGGTTGATGAGTTTGAACCAGCTCTGGTTGTTGGACCATTTGTTGTTGTCCAATACTGGATGATTGACCAAGATGAGGAGTCATAGTACTTGTTTGAGCCTGAGTCGCTCCAGATAAAGAGGCACTAACCGAAGGTTGTGATTGAGTTGTCGAGACAAGAGGCTGTTGTATGGAAACCTGAGAAACTTGGGGTTGACATACAACAGGTAGTGCTTGTACTTGCGACACAATCACCATACTAGGTATAGTGGCAACATTCGACACAGGGTGGACTGGTTGCATTGAATATGCAACCCTTGGTTGCTGAGGTAGTATCGGTACCCATTCGCTGGATGTAATTCCATTTTGACCTGAACTTTGTTGTAAACTCCCATATGGTTGTTCTCCAGGGGGGAACAATGAAAAGGCATACTGCCCTCCATATGGTGGCAATCCAGTACTTAAAGGGTAGATTGGCCTTTGAAGACACATTGGATCAATTTGTTGAGTTTCAACATAAGAAATACCAGATGATAATCCGGATGAAGAAATAGGAACTAACCATGTCGTCGAAACAGTCTCTGATTGGACTCCAGCTTGTTGTTGACAATTTGCCGGGACAAATGGTATACCAGCAAACATCGTTGGAGTAGCAGTAGAAGGCTCTGCCGCTGCTGTGTCAGATGACACAGTCCTGGATGTCGACGGTTGTTCAGACATATTTAGTCTATCCAAAAGATTTCCTAGCGATTCTACAAGAACTTTGTAATGAAGGTAGACTAACTTCGAAGATCAACGAGGGAAAGGTGATGATTATTCTATTTAAAATAAATTTTAACGACGCTTGGACACAACTTGCTTTTTCAATTTTAAAGAGTCAAGAAAAAGCTAAAGATGACTCTAGTCTCCTTCGATGTTTTAACGAGCCCGAATTGACAAATGCTCGGATGGAATTTTTCTGTTATAGAGTCTGAAAAAGGCCAAAAGAAACTACTCTGGAGTTCTAGGCAGAGGGTGTGCCAAACTTTTCGCAAAACCGCAGAATACTTTTTAAGGTACGGGCGGTCGATCTTCCTGAATGTTGTGTTCAGTGCATTGCGATCAGTAGGGCGGCCGACACGGCTTCCTAAGGATAAAGGATATATGCCTATAGGGGTCTCCCAATATATACGCGACGGTATGTGGGAGCACAATCCGTACTAGCGCTATCGTCCCTCAGGAGGAATCACCCACCTTCCACAAGATCGACAGTCACTAGGCTTAACGACGCCGGAACACGTCTCTAGCCTAGACCTCTATGTTGTGCGTTATGTTGCAAAGCGTTATTAGGTTCATTCAATTTATTTTAAGTTTATATTTTTTAGAAGTTTGCCTTTCAGGATCACCACGAGATGTATGGTACAATTCCTAAATGCAGTCTAAGATGATAAGCAAGCTTTATTATCTTTTCAACTTTGAAAATCCTAGCTACTAAGGGAAAATAAAGACACCATCTTTTCTCAAAGAGCAATCAGCACACTCTAATGCACTCTTCCTAAATCAAGCATGCAAACTTATCAAAATGCAAATGCACAATGCAGGTGTTTGTTTTCCGCTTTCTTAATATTGATGCCTACAAAGAAAGCTTTATGTACAACTTTGAATTTTCTTTTAAATGAAAAATACAAACAAGTTTACTTTTTTCGAAATCAACAAGGGTAGAAGAGATTACAACACTTTGCGACTTTCGAAATGAACACTTGTTTCGACACTTAAAAGAGACAAACTCAAACCAATAAGCAAAAGCAAATGATAATCAACTGTAAACAGCCAGTGAACTCTCTCCTAAGATCACAGTCAATCAGATTTGAATCAAGGGCTACAGGATGATTATTTCACTCATGCAAAGGAAAACTGTAAATGACGCCACAAACACATAAAAACACTCACAGTCTTTTTGTACAAAAGGAGGCGGAATCTAAGCAAAGAAAAGGAGTTATCAGACTGGTACCTATGCTGGTTAAAGGCTGCAAAAAACAGAGATCAAAACAGGGCAACAGAGAGCAGAGAACCCCAGCTGCACAAGGCCAAACTGGTTCAGCGCAACCTCAACACTGTGGGTTTGACATTCAGCGCAGGTAGCCTTCACGGGACCTGCGTTGAAATGTAGACTGCCTTCACAGCAGTTGCGCTGAAGGAGAAACTCTCGTTTCTCCTGGGTTCTGGGTCACAAATTGCTCAAAAATCAATAGTTTCAGGCCAAATCAGAAACAGAAGCAAGGTATAATCAAAGGGATGCTTTGAGAGGGTACTAAGATCTATCACAAAGGATCACCAAATCATTTTTGAGTCCATTTTTCAGATCATAGACAAAATCCAGTGTAGGATCAAGGCAGCAACTGTCTACTTTGCAGAAGCAGTTTGATTGTTGCTGTTGAGTCTATGAAACAAACAATGATGTAAACACAAATAAAATGACTAAAACAAATCTTCCCCAGTGGATTCACCAATTTGTTGTGGGGAAAAATGCCTATGCAGGACGATCCTATCCACCTAAGGTGTGACAGTGCCTTAGCAACAAACAGAGACAGCTATTCTGGTTTCTTCCTTTATGAAATATGAAAGAGGGGAGATCAATGGACTTACCGGTGTCTTCCGTTTGTCCCTCGATCTAGATCCTCTTCTCTTTGGGTGTTCACAGCTACTTGCCTCCTCGCTCGCCCAAGAGAACAACTACTTGCGACAAGAGAAGAACACAACACAAAGGCAGATATTCATATTCATAAATGATTCAGGATTAGAAGTAAATCAAATACACTAATGCAATCATACATCAAAGATACACCAGTATATAGGAGAAAACCAAGATAGCTTTATTGATAAATAACAAGGTTCAGGAAGAGATACAACCCAAAGGGCTCCAATCCAGCATCTCCTTCCCAGCAGAATGGAATTCCTATCTTCACCTCCCTTCAAAGCATTAAGCACCCAATGATTGCAGTCTCAAACTAACAGCAAATCTTTGCAATAACAAAATTCCAGCCTCAAGATCTCATGGAGGAGAGATCTATATATAGATGTTTTGGAGAGAGGATGAGTCAGCTTGAGATGTGACTAGTGTCCCCTCCCTCTGTCAGTTCTTGATTCCACTTGGAGGTTTGGAACCTCTTACTCATCAGCAGTCGAATTCCCTGAGGCAAGTGTCATTTTGGAAGCTTTTCCTGAGCATTGACACCTTGAGGAATGAGTCTGCCACATGTCCAATCTCGCTCAGTGCAGGTAGCTAGTGTTGGAGTTGACATTCAGCGCAGGTAGCCAGTGTAGCAGTTGAAATTCAGCGCAGATAGTCAGTGGAGCAGTTGACATGATCCTGAATTGACTTGTTTTTTAGCAGTTTCAGGTGGAGAACTTTTGTGAATTGCTGTGGTTTGTTAGCCTTCTTCCTCTAGGGGTAGGAACAACATGTTTAGGGACTTTGGATCCCTTAGATTATTGACATTTCATGCTTAGTGCTGCAAGGCACAAAAATGTCTATAACACTTGGTCGCATGTACATTCTACAGACGAAGGAATCATTCAATAAATGACGATAGGAGAGGCACCATGGGAAGATTACCACCATCGCTCCCATCTTCTGGATTACCACGAAGATTATTCCAGTAACCTTTATCATCCTTCAGTTTTTGATTTTCTATCAAATACTGTAAATATGGTGGATTTCGAGGATGTTTCTTATCTCGTGTCGACCTCGTTAAAAAATGAAACAAGGAGTCATGAGGATAGTTCTTTTACTGTGCCAACCTCATTAAAAAATGAAACAAATCCCCTTTCCAAATCTCAAAGGTAAACCTTCATTCCAACCACCGAGTTGAATGTAATAAAGCTTGGGGGGCATGCACCTTGATTTGCGTTATTATGCTGGGGACATGCAAACTTATCACGAGCAGTGTTACTGCAGGGTTCAAGCTCGTTAAAAAATAAACACAAGTCATGAGCAAATGTTTCCCCCCGCGTTTAAGCTCATTAAAAAATGAACTGTTTCCCGGTAAATCATCATCGTGAATGTAGTACTTCAGCCTTTAAAATCCTTGGTCATGTTCTCATCATCACCTCTACTTTGTATTGGCCAATCATTCACCTCCATTTGATTGTTTACCCCTTTTTGAGGAACAACTGCGAAGAGTGATCTCACTAGCCATCCTTGTAACATTGCCGTGATTGGAAAATTCCAAACCTTACCTGGAATCAACTGCTACCCATTTTATCACTCGTTCCTCAAAAGACGAGTCTCCTTTAAGCTCTTTTCAACTGACTCGTAAAATATGAAAAGATTGCCGAGCCATTGGCCTCTCCAGCTCGTTAAAGGGACAGGAGGTGCTATCTCTCCTCTAGATTTTAATCTTTTTGGACCTGAGAGATTATTACACAAAAGTATAAAGCGCTTGTTTTGTTCGGCTCATTAAAAGTATCGAAAATTCATCCCTTTTGTATTGTTTTATACTTTTTTGGACTTAAGGGATTAGATGATGAAAAAGGAATTTTGGAGTTACCTTTATGTTCCTTTTCAGACTCTCTAAAATTGAAAAGGACCGAGTTATCTTTGTCGTTAAGCTCATTAAAATTTTAATAGCGACAAACTTGTCTATAGACGAGAACGAGTTTCACTATCGCTAGGCTCGTTAAAACATAGAGATGGGTTTGCCCGAAGGGCAAATTATAGAACAAGCATATGTTATCCTCCTTAAGCTTGACAAAAATAAAGAGGTACTGGTCAGCAATGACTGGGGAAAATTGGGAAGAAAGCTTGAAGAAACTTTGTTGGTAGCAAGTTGCTCTTGAACATGACACTTCCACTCCGTGTCCGAGTCAGGTTGGGTTGTTTCATTCACCGGTCACATCACCATGGTCACATCATACCATCCACATTTGGGGTTAATGCTACCAATCCATCACATAAGTGTCACCGATATGTTCAAGAGAAGTCATTCAGAGAGTTTACCTGTGTCTCACCCGCTACCATACATTTATACTCCATTCTTTCATGACCGCCACCCTGAACCTTATATCACCAGATCGTTTTCACCTCCATTAAAATCATTTGCTCCGTTCTGTGTCATTGATGTGGGATTCATTAAGGCCCTCCTATGATGGATCACTTCTTGTCGACATCAGCTCATTATCCAAGAAGTTGATCTAGGAACACCCCATTCAGTACTTTGAAGCTTGTGTGCCTCAATGGCAAGTTTCTCACTTCCGGCGACAGGTTTACATCAATGGCCTTCGACCGAAATATTTTGCATGGTGTTCGACGCCAAGTCCTTTATTCACACCACGTGAATTGTACTGCAGTACCTTGAGGGTCATTATCATTATTGGTGATTCCTCTCGCGCTTGTTAATAGTTTACATCATTGGCTGGTAATCAAGCGATGTCTTTCCATGTTCGACTTCAGAACATTTCTCACATGGATCGACTTGTACTTCGAGTGAAGATCGAACGAGATTGAAGACCCCGGATCTAGTTTCATCCGTCCGAGCTGTGATATATATTCAGGGAAATAAAGACATTAAATGTACATCATTGCTGCACAGATAATAATCCACTCAAAAGGATGATGGCTCTATCAGAATCATCAGTCTACACTCAGACGATTGTCTGTCCTATGTACATGAAAATGAATTTATAAAGCTGAGCATGGGAATGCCCGCCTCAGCCAGATCATGAAAATATTATGAAGATAATGTATTGTATTGTATCTTATTACAGGTCTCCTCTCAGCATTGAAAGAACTTCGGATCCTCATAATAAAGCATTTCACCTGACATCAAAAGATTAGCGACCTCATGCTTTAGGGGGCAACTGTTATAGACATTTTTGGGCCCTACAACCCCAAGCACGAAATGTCCATAAACCAAGGGCTCCTAAGTCCCTAAAAGTGTTGTTCTAACCCCGAAAGGAACAAGGTCAATAGATTACAGCTTCTCCCAAAAGTTCTCCATGAAAAAACTACTCAGAATTGGTCAAAACAGGATCTATCAGCTGCTCCACTGGCTAAGTGTGTTGCATCTCACCTAAATACACTGTGTGGGTGCGTTGCATTTCAAAAATCCCTTCTGTGGGGTGTGATGGGCGAGAAATGACAAATGGCGGTGTCATTCCGTGAGGTGGAGAGGCAATGGAAGCTTCCAGAATCTTCTCCTGTGACACTTGCCTCACTGAATTCGACCAAGGATGAGTAAGAGATCATCAATCTCCAAGTGGAAGCAAGAACTATCATAAGGAAGACACTAATCAAATCATGAGCTGACTCATCTCCATTACAAATATCTATATATGGATCCCTCATCCCAGAGATCCAGAGGCTGGAATTTTGCATATTGTAAGGAATTGTTGTTGGTTTCTTGAGACAAACATCAGATTGTTGGGTGATCTAAGCTTTGTTTGAGGTGAAGAGGGGCTTCTTTGTTGGGAGGTTGATGCTGCATCAGAACAACTGGTTGTAACTCCTCTTGGCTCTTTTCTTGTTTAGCAATAAAAGCTATTCAAGTTTTCCTCCATGCTTTTGTGTCATTGATGCTTGCTACATTTGTATGGTCAATTTACATCTGATCCTAGATTGTTTATGATTATAGATCCATGTCTTTGTATAGTGCTATGCTTCTGTGATCTTACAGGTACTTTGTGAAGCTGGGCATGCAAGGGAGCAGGTAGCTGAAGACTATCAAAGAAGAGAGGGATCAAATCAGGAGATTAGCGCAAGACAGAGGTTGGTCTTTCTGTTCCTCTCTATCTATAATTCATAAAGGAAAAACGAAAGTAGCTTTTCTCTGTTTGTTTCTAAGGCAGCTGTCACACCTTAGTGGGATAGAGCAGTTCTATATAGACACTTTTCGTTGTAACACCTGTGTACTGGTATAAGTCTGCACCAGTACAAGATTGTAAATAGATTTTCTTATTATTAAAAGAAGACAGAGACGACAGCAGCAGGTGGTTTTTACCCACATTGGGTTTCCACCTTATATCTTGGTGTTCATGTGTGTTTCTTGTGTGTGATGCTTTATTCTGCTTTTACTACACTATCTAATAAATCTCTGATACACTGGTTAAAATTCAATGCATGATAAATTGGGTAAATCTAAAGTTCTCTGCATATACGCTGGTTGCCTTAAGTATAGTCACGTATACACACAAGTTCACTTAGCTGAAGTAGCACATACAAATCTGTTTGGGAAATTAAATTATTGATCTGATAATACTGATTCGCCCCCCCTGTCTCAGTATTATTTCCAACATGGTCTCCTTTATCAACTTTCTAATGCCCTCCATCACAACCATATCCTTGGACTAAGAATTGGAGAGGAAATTCCCTAGATCCTGTAGAAATTTTGAATAATATGACACTTATTCACAAATATTATCTAGATTATACACTATTGCATAATACATGCATAATACATAACCTCCTCTACGTTGATCATCAATTTTGCAGTATTAAAAACAATGAAACATCAATCGCATGCGCACATTAACACATTATGTAACCCGGGGAAAGCATACAGCTGAAAACCCCACACTATCTGTATATTATATTGATTGAGAACATGTAACAATACATAGTACAATACTCCTCACAAGTACTCAGTACTATCTCCACCTGTTACACCCAAACCAGCTCAGATATGATGCCTCAAATCTCCTCCACTGTTTGCCTGCCTCCACTGTGCAATCCTGCAAGAGAATAATGATGAATGGCTGAAGCAAACTCGTATTTCCTTGGCTGAACCACGCAATCCTCATTGGCATTACTCAATCCTATTGATTGTGCAAGATCTCATGCACAACTACAGTCACAACTGATAGCAATCTCAACCTCTAACACCTGTCTCCACTGAACTGTCCATGCACTGAGTTAACTGATGTATTCTTTAGTTTCTTTATGAGTTAAAAATTAGTGAATTAATTTAACAATTAACTCACATCACTCATCACTAGTGTATTCTGCAGTTAGACTAAATATAACTAGTTTAGCCAAGTCCAACTGAACACAACTCCATCAACTCCACAATCAACTCCACCAAACTCAACCACATGAGTTATAAATGAATTCCACCATGCAATAGCTCAACTGACTCATAAGAAAAGCGTATTTCCTTCTGATAGCTTCATTTGCCACATCTGTAGCTCAAACTGAAGTGCTCCAAGAGGATAAGATAATGTTTATAGTCCAAATATTATTATGAGCTAATAATATTCAATTGTTCTATTTTTAGCCTAGCAGTCTAAAAATAGAAACCGTCCATATGTCTAAAAATAGAAGTCCATCTATTTTTACCAACATGACCAATCATTCACAAATAGCATCCTGCAACTCATAGACCATGATCCATATGTCTAAAAATAGACATAGTCTAAAAATAGGCTTTGCGCCAAAAATAGCCTGCGGGCCCACTTAGTGAAGGCGACTCCTTTCCACTAACCTCCATCATCTATTTGCATTCTCAAAATTCCCTCTCAAAAAGATATGGATTATCGGCAACCCCTATCTTGCCTCGGTGGTATTCGAATTTGCTCCTGGTGAGCGCCTTCATCAAGATATCAGCATCCTCATCCTCCGTTGGAATGTATGAAAGTAACAAGATTCTCCGCTGCACAATCTCTGATATGATGGTACTTGATGTCAATGTGCTTAGATCTATCATGAAATACTGGATTAGCCGAGAGTTTAATGCAACTCTGGTTATCACAATAAATCACAAAAGGCTCCAAGTGAGAACCGAACAACCCGACCAAGATCTTCCTCATCCATATAGCCTCGCATGCAGCCAAACTTGTTGCCATATACTTAGCCTCTGCTAAACTGAGTGCCACGGATATCTGCTTCCTGCTGTACCAAGAAACTGTTGTCGACCTGATACTGAAGACCCTTACAGATGCGCTCTTTCTGTCCGTTGGGCTCCCTTCCCAATCTGCATCCGTGAAGCCACATAGCTTCACCTCATCCTCCTATCTGTACCACAATCCATATCCCGATGTGCCTCTGAGATAACGAAATACATGCTTGCCTCCCTTCCAGAAGAGCTTGGTTGGCTTAACCATAGCTTGTGAAAGCTGGTTAACAGCATAGCATATATCGGGTCGTGTATTGACCAGATACATAAGCGACCCCACCAATTGTTGATAAACAGTGGCATCCACTACTTCTGCTAAAGTAGCATCCTCCTTCCTCCAACCTCCAGGAAGAGGAGTATCAACAGGCTTGCAGCCATGCATGTTGAAATTCTCCAGTATCTCCCGAGCATACTTACCCTGAGAAACAAATAGTCCATCACTGTGCTGCCAAATTTCCAATCCCATGAAATAATGAAGGAGGCCCAAGTCCTGTTGGCATTATGAGACAAGTATTGTCCTTGATGGCAAATCACACTGATGACAAATCATAGTGCAGAAGGATAGCAGCAAGGAATTGATGGTCAGTCTACAAGTATGAAGAAAAATATATACACGTTGGTTCACTATATACCAAGTCGCGTATACAAGCAGGTTCACTATATACCAAGTCGCGTATACAAGCAGGTTCACTATATACCAAGTCGCGTATACGCAGGTTCGTTATATACCAAGTCGCATGTACACGCTGGTTGGCTTCAGTAAAAGCGCGTGTATGTGGAAAACTTATCTTTGGTCCATGGCGGTTATTCCTTGGAAGTTGTGCCTATGGTTTTGGACCTTGGTGTCTCGACGGACGTGTTGATCCCTAGTTTTGAAGTTGATGGTATTGGATTTCTATGGTTTTGGCCCTTGGTATTGAAAAAGGCCTAAGGCTATATAAGGAGAAGGAAATCATTAGGCAAGTGTATCTCAAAAGTCTTGAATATATGATGAAGTATTAGATCCAGTATGCAGGTTATTGGTTGATGATGTATTGCTTGATCTAAGCTAAGGAGAGATCTCATCGGTTTATGGAGAACAAGATCTAAGGAGAGATCGGGATCAAATGGTTTGAAATGAACTATCTTTATATGGTTGATTATGCGTATTTCTAGATCTGCATACTGACGCAATGTTATGTTCTGGGTATAACTCATGTCTGGTACAGCTGCAAGTTATGAAAAATTATTTTTAGATCTATATGCAGGTTGTCTTCGGTAAAACCGCGTGTATACGCGGGTTGCCTTCATTGAAGTAGCGTATATCTTTTGGAGCTTGATTTTTGGGTTGCAGCTGGGTCTGACTGTTATTGCAGAGTTCTGTAGTCTGCTCTGTGTTCTGGTGACTGGGTTTGACAGGGTTTCAGTGGTTCAGTGATTGTTGGTTGTTTTGTAATCTGCTATGAAAGTTGAATGAATTGTGGTCTTCAGATTGTAATGTTGTGCTTCAGGAATATCCAGTCTGAAAATGTATGAAAGGTGGTACCTGAAAGAAAGAAGATTGTAGGCCAGCACCTACGTACTAGTATCTTAGCTAGTACACGAGCAAAGGGGATTGGAGCTCCCTTCCAAGGAAGTTTGGAGAACGAGAGAAGGTTGTAGCCTTCTGCAGGTTGTAGCCTGCGTACTGGTATAAGGCTGCACCAGTACAAAAGATTGTAAACTGAAGTTTCATATTAAAGAAAGATAGAGACGACTTGCAGCAGGTGGTTTTCACCCACATTGGGTTTCCACCTTATATCATGGTGTTCATGTGTGTGGTTTTTGTGTGATGATCTGTTCTGTTATACTGCACCTGTTTTACTATCATGGTTAATAATGTCCTGATGCATTTACTGAAGATAAACTACTGAATCATAAGTTTTCTTGTTATACGCTGGTTTCTTTAGACACAGTAGCGTGTACACGCTGTTTTACTTAACTGAAGTAGCGTATATGTTTCTGAGCATAAAATGAAAAAGTTTTTCTGATAATACTGATTCACCCCCCCTCTCAGTATTATTTCCAACAATTGGTATCAGAGCAGGTCCTTCAGAGAAGCTTGATCGCTTGAAGGTAGATCGTTCATCATGAGCAACTACGAGAGAGAAGCATCAATCAGGCCACCGGTTTTTGATGGGACAAACTTCAATTATTGGAAGGTAAGAGTTACTGCCTATCTTCCATCTCTTGGTACAGAAGTTTGGGACATCGTAGAGTCAGGCTACACTTTTCCTTCAGCTACTCCTACAGATGCAGCCGAGAAAAAGAAATATGAAACAAATGTGAAAGCAGTCAGCACTCTATTAGGATGTATATCCCAATCAGAATTCATGAAGGTAATCCACTATAAATCTGCAAAAGAAATATGGGACAAGATTGTCACGAGCTATGAAGGAGACGAACAGATAAAGCGTGCTAAACTTCAAACTCTCAGGATTAAGTATGAGACTCTCAGAATGTATAATGATGAAAGTGTGGCTAACTATTTCCTTAGATTTGATGAGATTTTTAATTGCATGAAAAACTTGGGTGAAGAAATAAAAGAGGCTATTGTGGCTGAAAATGTTCTAAGATCTTTGTCCCCCAAATTTGAATCTAAAGTGTCTGCAATAGAAGAAAAGGAAAATCTACGAATTCTTACTATGTCTCAGCTTCATGGAATTCTAACCGCTTATGAAATGAGAAAGGGAGGTCCATCAGATAGAAGAGAAGCTGCCTTCAAAGCTTCAGGCAAAGAAGATTATTATGAAGCAAGTCATGTGCCAGAAGATGAAGAATCAAATTTTGTCAGAAATCTTCAAAGGGGTTCTAGAAGGTTCAGAGGTAAGTTACCTTTTAAATGTTTTGCTTGTGGAAGAGTAGGTCATTATGCTGCCAAATGTCCTCACAAAGATAAGAATGACAAGGGAAAGGAACCTGTTAAATGGAACATGAAATAGAATGAAAAGAAGAAAAGCTATTACACTCATGAGGATAGTGATGGTCTTTCAAATAGTGATGAAGATGAACAAGGTAATAGATGTAAACTTTTAATGGCTTTTGAAGATGATGACTACATGGATGCTATAGATGTAGATGGATTTTATGAAGAAATGAATAATCTCAAAGTTTCCTTAGAAGAGAAAAGTGCTATTATTGATTCTCTACAATGTCAACTGACTGAAAAGGAAAAACATCTTGAAAAATTGGAATGTGAGATTGTTTGTCTTAGAAAGGAGATTGAGAAAACTAAAGAAATTAATCTCAAATTTGTTAAAGGATCTGAAACCTTGGATGAGACTATCAATGTGCAGCGATCTCCTCTGATCAAGATAGGTCTGGGATATAATGGAGAAACATCTCAAGCCTCTACCTCTAAAAGTTATCTTGATGCAGCAAGGAGAAGCGAGCAAAGGCCAAATAAAAGTCATCAGGTGAATCAGGGACAACTTACCTCAAGAACAAATAAAGACCATCAAGAAATTCGGGGACAAACTGCCTTAAGGACAAACAGAAGCTACAATCAGCCACAGGTAAAATCTTCCCAATTTGCTCCAAGAATGAATGTGAATAGAAGCTACAATCGGTTGGATGATAGATCTGATTATCGCAGAAGTTTCTTTAATGGCCAATGCTTTTCTTGTCATAACTTCGGTCACAAAGCAGCTCAATGTGTTGCCTACAAAACAAGCATGACTAGAGAAGCTCAAAAGCAAGGGAGAATGACTGGAACCATGAAAAGGACTTATAACAACTTTTTGGTTCTTGAAAATGAAGTTGAATGATCTATTTGTAATAACTTTGATCATGAAGACTCTGAATGCAGGAGCAGGTTCCGGAAGACAACTCAAAAGGAACAAACCTCAAATGTTAGAACATGGAGAATAAAGGAATCACAACCAGAAAGATGTGGGATAGCCTTTTATGCAGAAGGTCAAGAAAGTCTATGGTACATTGACAGCGGATGTTCGAAGCATATGACAGGGGACAAAGAAAAGCTTGAGTCATATACCGCATTAGAAAAGGGGAAGAAAGTTTCTTTTGGAAATGATATCTCTGCAGCCATAAAAGGAAAAGTTGTTGCTCCGTTGAAAGAGAAGGTCAAAGCAGGAAATGTTTTATATGTTGATGGATTGAAGCATATTCTTCTGAGTGTCAGTCAGATGTGCGATCAAGGAACAGAGGTAATATTTAGATCAAATGGAAGTTGTGTTCGCGATCTTGATACAAGTAAAACAGTGCTCAAAGGAAGAAGGACTCCAAATAATCTATATATCTTTGAGGAAAGACAACAATGCTACTTAAGCAAGGATGATGAACATTGGCTATGGCATCGGAGGTTGGGGCATCTAAGCTTTTCACAAATAAGGAAAGCATGCAAATATCAGGCAGTTCGTGGTCTTCCAGATATCAAAATTCCAGACAATACCATATGCAAATCTTGTCAGTGTGGAAAGCAAACCAGAACTAACATTCCAGAGAAGGAAGGATCAGCTAGCATGCCTCTTGAGCTAGTCCATACAGATGTATGTGGTCCATTTAGGAAGAGGACACCTCGAGGAGAAGAATATCTGATATTATTCATTGATGATTTCTCCAGATTTGTTTGGTTAGGGCTCATGAAGCACAAAGATGAAGCATTCAAAAAATTCAAATCCTTCAAAGCCTTGGTTGAAAATGAATCAGGACACAAAATTAAGTGCCTCAGATCTGACAGAGGTGGGGAGTTTACCTCAAATGAATTTTCGATTTCTGTGAAGAACATGGGATAAGAAGAGAATTCTCTACAGCTAGAACTCCTCAGCAAAATGGGGTTGTGGAAAGAATGAACAGAACAATCCAACAAATGGCTCGTGCTATGCTTGATGAATCAGGTACTCCCGCAACCTTCTAGGGTGAGGCTGCACATGCTGCGGTTACTATTCTTAACAAAACAAATGTCCGAGTAAACAACACTTAAACACCTCATGAGCTCTGGAGTGGTGAGACTCCTTCGGTGAAGCACTTCAAAATCTTTGGGAGCAAATGTTATATTAAGAATACTGATGAGAAACTTCGCAAACTTGAACCAAGAGCAGATGAAGGCATTCTTCTTGGTTATTCTCCACATAGCAAAGCATACAAGTGCTACAATAAAAGACTTGGAAGAATTGTTGACAACATTGATGTAGTGGCTGATGGAAGGGATATATTCCTAGGCAAGTTCATCATGAAGACATTGAAGAAGATGAAGGCTACCCTCAAAGGCAGAATGATGAAGAAGAAGAACCTCAAGAAGAACCAGAGGAGCAGACAAGAATAGAAGAGAAGACTCCATCCAGATATGTTCAAAAGAATCATCCAGAATCTCAGATCGTGGGGCAGAAAGAAGCAGGAGTACAAACAAGAAGAACAATTGCAGAAGCTTCAAGCTATTTGGCATTACTCTCCTCCACTGAACCACAAAATGTGAAAGAGGCATGCAAAGATGAATGTTGGGTCAAAGCTATGGATGAAGAACTTGAGCAGATCGAAAAGAACAACACTTGGGAATTAGTTCCTAGACCAAAAGATAAGAATGTCATAGGAACAAAATGGGTCTTCAAGAATAAATTGAATGAAAATGGAGAAGTAATTAGAAACAAGGCCAGACTTGTTTGTAAAGGGTATGCGCAGCAAGAAGGAATAGATTTTGAAGAGACCTTTGCTCCTGTGGCAAGACTTGAGGCCATCAGAATGTTCCTTGCTCTCTCAAGCTTTCAAAACTTCAAGGTATTTCAAATGGACGTGAAATAAGCCTTTCTGAATGGAGACTTAGAAGAAGAAGTATATATTGAGCAGCCAGATGGTTTCATTCTTGGGAATGATCCAAACCTTGTATGCAGATTGAAAAAGGCTCTCTATGGTCTCAAACAAGCTCCAAGGGCTTGGTACTATCGGTTGGACAAATATCTTCACCAACAAGGCTTTTCAAAAGGATCAGCAGATAGGAATCTCTATATAAAAGTTGAAAATAACAAATTGCTAATACTTGTTGTTTATGTAGATGATATTATCTTTGGCAGCAATGAAGAGACTATGAGTCAAAACTTTGCCTTGGTTATGCAGAAAGAATTCGAAATGTCACTACTTGGAGAATTGACATACTTTCTTGGGTTACAAATCCAACAAAACGAAGGCGGTATCTTCTTGTCTCAAACCAAGTACCTCAAGCAGATCTTGAAGAAGTATGGCATGGAAGATTCAAAGCCAGTATGTTCACCCATGGTTACAGGATGCAGCCTCAGTGCAAATGATGAATCAGCAGCAGTTCATCAACCAACTTATAGATCCATGATTGGGAGTTTGCTTTATTTGACAGGTACCCGACCAGACATCATGCATGCAGTCGGAATAGTTGGAATATTTCAGGCAAATCCAAAAGAGACTCATCTTCAGGCAGTGAAGAGAATTTTCAAATATCTTCAAGGGACACAAAATTATGGCTTATGGTATCCTAGAGATACAGATCTCACACTTCATGCTTATACAGATGCAGATTGGACCGGAAGCGTGGATGACAGGAAGAGAACAAGTGGTGGTGCATTCTTTATGGGCTCCAGATTAGTATCTTGGTTCAGCAAGAAACAAAGTTTGATTGCCTTATCTACAGCTGAAGAAGAATATGTGGCTGCGGCATCTTGTTGCACACAACTTCTTTGGATGATGCAGACCTTGCAGGACTTTCAAATCACTTGCACTCCACCAGTCTCTATCTTATGTGATAATACAAGTGCAATCAGCATTTCAAAGAATCCAGTCATGCACTCAAAGACCAAGCACATACCAATCAAGTACCATTTTCTTCGGGAACAAGTGCTTGAGCAGAAGGTCAAGTTGGAGTATGTTCCTTCTAAGGAACAAGTTGCTGATATTCTCACAAAACCACTGCCCAGGGAAACTTTTGAATATCTCAGACAAAAGCTGGGAGTAGTTGATGCTTCATCCTGTTGTTGAAGCTTGTCTGTTCTACAGAAAAGTTGGTATACGCAAGTTACGTAAGGGATATCCGCGTATATATGTCGTTCTATGCTGGGAAAGTCGTGTGTATGGTGTACGCGTGTTGCAGAAAGCATATCCGCGTGCATACACTGTTTTATGCAGGAGAAGTCGCGTATATGGAGTTCTGAATAGCAAGGGCAGACTCTGGTTGGAGAAGGTCTAAGATGGGTATGCCAGAATGCTTCAGGCACAGTTTCAGGGGGTGCAGCAGGCACAGGTTCAGGGGGAGCAGCTTAAAGTCTCATAAAGAATTGTTAGCATTTAGATGCCTTTGGTTCTAGTACACAACTGTTGTTGGTTTCAGGAGAAGGAGCTCAGAAGTAAATCTTGGTTGCTGATCTAAAAAGATGTTTATCAGATGCTGCTTGTGACCTTCATAAGTCTTGGTCTAGATCTGTTGTCTCTATGTCATGTATTTTTTGTGTGATATCTCTTTTATGGTGTCAAGGTCATGTAACGGCCTATGTTGGTTTCCCCACTATGCCTGGGATGAATGATGTAATATAATTCGTTGTTTCTGATGTATCCCCTCTTGGTTGGGAGTATGGATGTATGTATTGAGTCTTTTGGTGATAGGAAGGTCCCTTATGGTGTATAAGTCTTGGTTCTTTTGAAGAATATCTTTTGCAGATCTTGCTTACAGTCAGGGGGAGCATGTTTCAGCTCAGCCAAGCAAAGATATCAGCATGTACTCAAGGGGAGCACAGCCCTTTGCCCTTGATGACAAAGGGGGAGAGTGATTTGATTTGGTGTTGTTTCCATCAAGTCTAAAGGGGGAGATTGTTAGCATTATGAGACAAGTATTGTCCTTGATGGCAAATCACACTGATGACAAATCATAGTGCAGAAGGATAGCAGCAAGGAATTGATAGTCAGTCTACAAGTATGAAGAAAAATATATACACGTTGGTTCACTATATACCAAGTCGCGTATACAAGTAGGTTCATTATATACCAAGTCGCGTATACGCAGGTTCGTTATATACCAAGTCGCGTGTACACGCTGGTTGGCTTCAGTAAAAGCGCGTGTATGTGGAAAACTTATCTTTGGTCCATGGCGGTTATTCCTTGGAAGTTGTGCCTATGGTTTTGGACCTTGGTGTCTCAACGGACGTGTTGATCCCTAGTTTTGAAGTTGATGGTATTGGATTTCTATGGTTTTGGCCCTTGGTATTGAACAAGGCCTAAGGCTATATAAGGAGAAGGAAATCATTAGGCAAGTGTATCTCAAAAGTCTTAACTATCTGATGAAGTATTAGATCCAGTATGCAGGTTATTGGTTGATGATGTATTGCTTGATCTGAGCTAAGGAGAGATCTCATCGGTTGATGGAGAACAAGATCTAAGGAGAGATCGGGATCAAATGGTTTGAAATGAACTATCTTTATATGGTTGATTATGCGTATTTCTAGATCTACATACTGACGCAATGTTATGTTCTGGGTATAACTGATGTCTGGTACAGCTGCAAGTTATGAAAAATTATTTTTAGATCTGTACGCAGGTTGTCTTCGGTAAAACCGCGTGTATACGCGGGTTGCCTTCATTGAAGTAGCGTATATCTTTTGGAGCTTGATTTTTGGGTTGCAGCTGGGTCTGACTGTTATTGCAGAGTTCTGTAGTCTGCTCTGTGTTCTGGTGACTGGGTTTGACAGGGTTTCAGTGGTTCAGTGATTGTTGGTTGTTTTGTAATCTGCTATGAAAGTTGAATGAATTGTGGTCTTCAGATTGTAATGTTGTGCTTCAGGAATATCCAGTCTGAAAATGTATGAAAGGTGGTACCTGAAAGAAAGAAGATTGTAGGCCAGCACCTACGTACTAGTATCTTAGCTAGTACAAGAGCAAAGGGGGTTGGAGCTCCCTTCCAAGGAAGTTTGGAGAACGAGAGAAGGTTGTAGCCTTCTGCAGGTTGTAGCCTGCGTACTGGTATAAGGCTGCACCAGTACAAAAGATTGTAAACTGAAGTTTCATATTAAAGAAAGATAGAGACAACTTGCAGCAGGTGGTTTTCACCCACATTGGGTTTCCACCTTATATCATGGTGTTCATGTGTGTGGTTTTTGTGTGATGATCTGTTCTGTTATACTGCACCTATTTTACTATCATGGTTAATAATGTCCTGATGCATTTACTGAAGATAAACTACTAAATCATAAGTTTTCTTGTTATACGCTGGTTTCTTTAGACACAGTAGCGTGTACACGTTGTTTTACTTAACTGAAGTAGCGTATATGTTTCTGAGCATAAAATGAATTTTTTTTTCTAATAATACTGATTCACCCCCCCTTTTAGTATTATTTCCAACAAGTCCTTCATCTCAAACTCCTTAGCGAGATCATCCTTGCATGAAAGTATCAACAGCTCATCACCTGTTAGAATCAAGTCATCTACATAAAGTACAATGATAAGCAACTTACCCTCCACCACAATCTGGTATAGGTTAGGATCTGCCTCACTCTTAGAGAATCCAAGTCCAATGAAATAACTATCTATCTGTGTGTACCAAGCATGTGGTGATTGTTTCAACCCATACAATGCTCTCTTGAGCCTGCACACATGCGACTCGCTACTGAAGATCTCAAAACCTTCGGGTTTTTCTATGTACACCTCCTCCTCAATGACTCCGTTGAGGAACATAGTCTTCACATCCATCTGATGAATGTGCCAACCCATCTGCGCTGAGAGATCAAGAATCGTCCGTATGGAAGAATACCTTGCGACAGGTTCAAAGGTCTCCTCATAATCGATCCCCTCTATTTGTGAAAAGCCTCAGGCAACAAATCTTGCCTTGTACTTCTCCACACTCCCGTTAGCTGCCTGCTTAACTTTGTAGATCCATCTCGAACCTACCACTGATTTCCCTTCCAGTCTTGGGACAATCTCCCATGCACTGTTTTTGACAATCAAATCATACTCTTCCACCATGGCATCTACCCATGTGGGATCCTCCACAGCTTCCTCGAAAGAGGATGGCTCAGTCACAACACATTTTCTCACAAGAGCCATGTATCCAGTGTACCGATCAGGTGACTGTCTCTGCTTGCATTGAGCTGTATGGTCCTACAACCTTCTCTGCATCTTGAGCCAGTCGCTCAGCTTCCGTCAAGCGCTTTCACCCTCTGATGGTTGGCGCTGCATGAGTGGTCTCTTCCACTCCATGAACTTCGTCCTGTGGCTGATCCACATCCTAAAGCTCATCCTTAGGAACTAATAGCTCCTCATCTACATGCAAGTGTGGCTCCCTCTCAAGCGAACACTTCATGGCTTTCTCCTCCTGAAATTTTATATCCCGTCGCACAATAGCCTTGCCATTGTCTGGAAAATACACACGATAGTTGTGGGGCGTATCAGTGTACCCCGCAAATATCTCAACCTCTACGGTCGGCTCTAGATTCTTCCTGGAATCCTTCTTCACATGCATGTAAACATTAGAACCAAAAATCCTCAAATGAGAAATATCAGGCCTCTTACCAGAATAAGCCTCCTCGGGTGTACTCATGCCAAGTATCCTGTGAGGACAATGGTTCTACACATATACTGCAGTATTGCATGCTTCCACCCACAAGTGAAGGGGTAGGACCTGATCATGCAACATCGCCCATGCAGCACCCACGATCGTTCTGTTCTTCTGCTCAGCAACCTCGTTCTGCTATGGGTTATGGGGAGCTATGAGCTCTCTTCAAATCCCTTCTGCGCTGCATAAGTCCTTGAACTCGCCAGAGATGTATTCACCACCATTTTCGCTCCTAAGAGCCTTCACCTTCTTCCCCGACTCCTTCTCGACTAGTTCCTTGAACTCACAGAACTTTGAGTATGTCTTGCTCTTCTTCTGCATGAAGAAGATCCAGCACTTTCGAGAGAAATTATCAACAAAGATCACATAATACCTGTGCTTTACTGTCGAAGCTACTGAGAAAGGTCCAAACACGTCTGTGTGAATTCTCTCAAGGATCATCGTGGCATGACTATCCTTCTCGTGAAAGGTGGCTTTAACAAATTTTCCCAAAGTACACCCCTTGCACTGATCTGACTGCGCAAGAGTGCCTTTAGGAAGCCTAGTAGTGATCTATTGCAGTATCTTCAAGGCTCCATGGTGAAGGTGACCCAATCTCCTGTGCCACAGCTTGCCATCATCCCGGCTCACCAATCCTTCTGCCTTGCATGCCATTGCTACGCATCCATCTACATGCAACTGATAAAGGTTCCTGACTCGAACCCCTATCTTCCGGGTTTCTCTAGTTGTCTTACTGCGCAGGAAAGCCTTTCCCTCGCTGAAAACAACATCATATCCCTTGTCTTCTAACATCGCCACAGAGATAATATTCTTCTTCAATCCTGGAACATGCATCACTTCCTTCAATACGACGGGTTTACCAGACTCCCTCTCAAAGGAATTGGTATCGATACCGGTCGCACTGTATCTACCATCATCGCCCATCTCAATGTGCACTCCAATATCTTTCTCCTCCAAATCAGAAAACAAATCTCGATCTCCTGTCATGTGAAAAGACGCACCATTATCCAAGAACCATACCGATCCCATCACACTTGATACCAAGCATGCGATCAATGAAAAATCAAGCTCAAACTGCGAGGCTATGGCCTCTCCTTCTGCAGATCCAACAGCTTGCTTATTTTTCTTCTTCTGCGGACAATTTGTGGCATAGTGTTCGTGCTAGTGACAGTGAAAGCACTTCACCTTGGACATGTCCTGCTTCTTTCCTTTCACACCGGAATGAGAAGCTTTCTTGTTCTTCCCCTTCTTTGCTTTGGCAGCCAAAGCACAATTCTCTTCATCAGGTGCCTTTAATGAAGATTCGTCCCTAGTATTCCGCCTGATCTCCTCCTGCACAAGATCTGACCAAAGTCTCTCCCATCCTGGCAATTTCTCCCGACCATTGATAGAGTCCGGAAAGGAATGCCAACTCTTCAGAAGACCAACGAGAGTCAAGCTCACCAAGTCCTGATCATCGACAGTCACCCCCACACTTCCCAGCTCATCCCTGCACTGAGTGAACTTCGTGAGATACTTGGGCATACTGTCTCCCTTCTCGCACTTAATGTTTATGAGTTTATCCTTGAGCGCCAACTTCCTCTGGTTGCTCTTACTTTGGAATAGATCTATCAACGCTTTCCACATCAAGTATGGAGAAGCCTTTCCATGCAGGCTGGACACAATGTGATCCTTCATGCCCTCCAACAAAATCCTTTGACACTTTGCTGTCTTCTTTTGCCAAGCATCAACTTGAGCAGTATTAGTAGGCTTTGGGACCTCAGCCTCTATGAACTCCTTCAGCCCATTATCATCTAACACCGCCTCCATCCTGTCTTTCCATGCAATATAATTCGAGCTGCCCTCAAGAGCATACTCCAATCGCAATCCGTTGAAAGACATTGCAACTTTGACACCAAGAAAACACTGTTGCAAATTCGAATTCCACCAGCTCAAAACTCAACCACTTCTGATCTAAAATTCGTGAGAACAAAGTATTTCTCGTACAGAGATTGACTATATGGGCTTTTACTGGATATCTCACCTTCCAAAGGAAGGATGAATCCAGAGGCTACCTGGCCCGATTACAGACTCTGCTTGAAGAAATAAAATGTAAACGCTTTCTGAATAATAGATCTGATGATCAACAGCTCTGATACCATGTAGAAATTTTGAATAATATGACACTTATTCACAGAGATTATCCCAATTACACGCTATTTTGGAATACATGCATAATACATAACCTCCTCTACGTTGATCATCAATTTTGTAGTATTAAAAACAATGAAACATCAATCGCATGCGCACATTAACACATTATGTAACTCGGGGAAAGCATGCAGATGAAAACCCCACACTATCTGTATATTATATTGATTGAGAACATGTCACAATACATAGTACAATACTCCTCACAAGTACTCAGTACTATCTCCACCTGTTACGCACAAACTAGCTCAGATCTGATGCCTCAAATCTCCTCCACTGTTTGCCTGCCTCCACTGTGCAATCCTGCAAGAGAATAATGATGAATGGCTGAAGCAAACTCGTATTTCCTTCGCTGAACCACACAATCCTCATTGGCATTACTCAATCCCATTGATTGTGCAAGATCTCATGCTCAACTATAGTCACAACTGATAGCAATCTCAACCTCTAACACCTGTCTCCACTGAACTGTCCATGCATGAGTTAACTGATGTATTCTTTAGTTGTTTTATGAGTTAATAATTAGTGAATTAATTTACCAATTAATTCACATCACTCATCACTAGTGTATTCTGCAGTTAGACTAAATACAACTAGTTTAGCCAAGTCAAAATGAACACAACTCCATCAACTCCACAATTAACTCCACCAAATTCAACCACATGAGTTCTAATTGAAGTCCACCATGCAAAAGCTCAACTGACTCATAAGAAAAGCATATTTACTTCTGACAGCTGCATGTGCCACATTTGTAGCTCAAACTGAAGTGCTCCAAGAGGATAAGATAATGTTTATAGTCCAAATATTATTATGAGCTAATAATATTCGACTGTTCTATTTTTATTCTGGCAGTCTAAAAATAGAAACTGCCCATATGTCTAAAAATAGAAGTCCATCTATTTTTACCAACATGTCCAATCATCCAAAAATAGCATCCTGAAACTCATAGACCATGATCCATATGTCTAAAAATACACATGGTCTAAAAATAGACTTTGTGCCAAAAATAGCCTGCAAGCCCGATTAGTGAAGGCAACTCCTTTCCACTAAGCTCCATCATCTTGTTGCATTATCAACAGGTCCAATTCCCCCTTTAATACCAGTACAATAGCAGTTACATCTACCACCTCTTCAAACACATGTTGCTACACCTTCTATATGACCCCAATTACTTGTGCAACCTAACCCTGACCCGAACAATAAGGTGATCGAGAACATTGTACCCTCAACTACATTTCAGACTTATTGTATCACTCTTATCGAGTATAACAAAATCCATATTCGGTCAAGGAAATTGGTTAACCCAAATCTCTCCCCTATTATAGCTGAAGAAGAATGTGAGTCACCCAGGGGGGTACTACAGATTTTGAAGCTGTTGTCACACCTATAAGAGCTGATTCGAAAAGGACTGTTGCACCTACAATAGCTAGTTCGAGTAAATCTGATACACTTGTAACAGCTGATTTGACTATAAAAACTAAAGACCCTCCATATCCTTGAAGGCTAGAAGAAGATGGTATGAATTCACACCTAGAATCAGATTTCCTTAGGGAATTGAGAAACTTACGCATACAGATTCCTCTACTACATGCTATCATAGATGTGCCTATTTATGCAAAAGCAGTAAGGGACCGCTGCGTTAAAAAACTTGGAAGGAAGCCTAAGGACCATGCTACTATTCATGTGATGGGAAAGTTGTCCGAGTTGATGATTGATCAACCCCTTTTAGCCAGAATACAATGGTCTAAGGAATTCTACGGTCACTGTTTACATCGATGATAGGCCCATTACCAATTCATTGATTGATTTAGGGGAAACCATTAATGTAATGATGAAAGAGCTATTCATCACCTTAGGGTTACACAAACTAAGACACACACCTACGGTGTTGGAATTAGCAAATAGGTCCCTATGACACCTGAGGGGACGTTAGAAGACGTAGTGATTACAGTAGATTCTTGGCGATATCCTGCTTACTTCCTTATTTTAGAAACTAAATCAAACTTGGGGGCATCCTTTAATCTTAGGAAGGTTGTGGCTAGCCACTGTAGATGCATTCATAGGATGTAGGTATGGGTCTATGATGATTTCTGATGGCCAGGCCACCAAGAATCTTAGCCTTTATCCCCCAGCAAACCAAATACGGATTCAGGAAACCCCTTGTGGGATGAATTTGAACCCGAGTCAGATCACTCACAACCACTTCTCACCCTCGAGAAGGCACAATACTTTAAGAATGAAATGGAAGATGATATCATAAGTGGTTTTATTAGTAATTCACTTTCTATTACTTCCATTGAAGACTCAGGGGAGGAAGATGTTGTAGAAGATTTGAGCCTTGAACAGATGAAGACCACTCCAAGTATTAACAACAGTCCTATTGAAATAGAACCAGGAAAATATCTTAATGTCAATCCAAACTTGACTGCTGAGCAGAATAGATTGTTGTTACAGCTGTTACAGAAGTACAAAAAGGCGTTTGCATGGGATTATACAGATATGAAGGGTATCCATCCTAGCCTGTGCACTCACCACATCTATTTGAAGGATGGTTGTAATCTAGTGAGACAACCACAGTGACACATGAAGCCTGCATTAAAGAAGTAGTAAAATAAGAATTGTAGAAACTCCTGAATGCCAACTTCATTTATCCCATTTTTTATAGTCAATGGGTATCTCTGCTTATTGTTGTCCCTGAACAGAATGGAAAGTGGAGGGTCTATGTGGATTATAAGGAATTTAACAAAGCCACTTAAAAGGACCATTTCCCCTTTCCATTTATAGACTAGGTCCTTGACACCCTGTTCGGAAATAATTTTTTCTCATTCTTATACGGGTTTAGTGGGTACAGGCAAATACAAATTGCCCTGGAAGGCTAAAATAAAACAACCTTTACCTGCCCTTGGGGAACTTTCGCATACAAGGTTCTTCCTTTTGGACTCTATAATGCACCAAAAACTTTCCAAAGGGAAATACTGGGAATTTTCTCTGATCTGTTGAATGACTGTCTATAAATTTTCATGGATGAATTTACACCCTACGGGGACAGATTCGAAACAACATTAGTTAATTTGGAAAAAGTATTAGAACAATTTGAAAAAACTAATGTTTCTTGGAGTACTAAGAAATATCACATGATGATGAATGAACAGATCGTGTTGGGACATCTTATTTCAGGTAATGGGATTAAAGTGGACCCTGCTAAGATAAAGGTGATATTGAAAATCCCAATCCCCAAGACACAGAAAGAGGTACGTAGTTTGTTTGGTCATGGACGGTACTATAGGAGATTTATAGAATATTTTTCAAAGATTGCATCTCTTTTATTTTCTTTACTTATGAAAGATGCAGAGTTTGTATGGATAGGAAAATGTGAGCAGGCCTTTGTGAAATTAAAAGACTGTGTATTAGCAACTCCTATTTTGTGGGGTTTGAACTGGAATCTGTCATTCCATATAGCTACAGACGCATCTGATACTTTTGTGGGAGTTGTTCTTGCAGTAATGCATTCCATCAATAAATTTTGGCAGTACATCACAGGATATCAAGTGTTTGTACACACTGACCACTTTGCCATTTGTTTTTTTATGAACAAACTAGTCACTAATGGTAGGATTACATGGTGGTTATTGTTGTTACAAGAATTTGATATAACTATCCTAGATAAACCTGGGAAAGATAATGTGGTGGCTGATTTTCTTTCTAGGCTGAATGTTGGTAGTGAAAGCATGCCTATTGAAGATTCTTTTCCGGATGAATATCTTTTTTCTATTTCAGTTCACTCATCGTGGTATGCAGACATAGCTAATTATCTTGTTGTAGGAAAATTCCCCCAACACCTATCCTACAGGGAAAAGAAAAGGATTGTCCAGCAAAGTGCTAGATACTCATGGATAGAAGGAAATCTCTATCACACTGGGCTAGACCATCAGATCAGACATTGTGTAAGGGAGGATGAAATTTTTTATATCCTTCGAGCTTGTCATGAGGAACCTTGCAGATGACACTTTGCAAATAAGCAAACATGATATAAGGTGATCTTAATAGGATACTATTGGCCCACAATATTCGAGGATGCTAAGAAATTCGTGAAAGGATGTGACAGCTGCCAGAGAATGGGTCAACCACTCCAATCAGACGAGATGTCGTTGCAACCTCAAATAGTCTTAGAACCATTTGAGAAATGGGCCCTAGATTTTGTAGGAAAAATTAACCCATCATCTCAAAAAAAATACTACATTCTGGTCTGCACAGACTATGTCAAAAAATGGGTTGAGGTGAAAGTATTAACCAAAGTTACAAAGCAATTTGTTTTAGACTTCTTGTTTGAAGATATTTTTGTCTGTTCTAGAGTACCCAAAGAAATAGTGACAGATGGTAGACCCCATTTTACATCTCATTTGATTCATAACCTGGTTGAAAAATACAAAATCCGTCATAGAATCACTTAGCCTTATCATCCGCAAGCAAATAGCCAAGTAGAGAGCACCAACAAGGTTATTGAGGGCATTCTTACCAAGATCATAGCTAGGCATCGAAGAAATTGGGCTGATAAACTTCCAGAGGCATTGTGGGCATACCGAACTACATGGAGGAATACTACATGGTTCTCACCATATGAATTAGTGTATGGTAAAAAACCTTAGTTTCCTATAGAATTTTAAATTAAGACAATAAGAACAGCGCTACAAGTAAATTTGGACATGACAACAACACATAAACAATGGTTAAGTAAACTTAATGAACTAGATGAGAAATGGTTAGATTCCATTTAGCAAACAAACATTGTCCAACAACAAAGAGCTAAGTGGCATGATAAATTCATTAAAAAGAAGAAATTTCAAAAAGGAGATTGGGCTCTATTATATGATTCAAGATTTAAGGATTTTAAAGGGAAGCTCTGCACTAGGTGGCTAGGTCCTTATGAATTTGACACAGTCTTTGACAATGGGACTGTAAATTTAGTAACCATTGACAGTGCTAGGACACCATTATTTGCTAATGGGCACCGTCTTCGGCTATATCACAAACCTGCTTCAAAGGAATCATTCATCAACATTGTCACGGATTCTGACCTTCAGATTACGAAGGCAAGAGAAAATTCCCCCGTGATGCCAATTTTTTAATTCTCTAATAAGTGTAACAGTCAAAAACTAGCTTTTGTTGGCAGCTGTTACACCCAACAAAAAAAAAAAGACTGTGAAAACCTCTTCTGGGGCGTAGAAATACCGATTGTGACAGCTGAAAACCACTATGTGGCAGCTGTTGCACATTTCTTTTTCCTCTGAAACAACATTATGTAACTCGTATATCCTATTTTTATGTTGTTACAAGTTCTATTAGAATATGTTTTCTATCTCTGCAAACTATTTTTGGAAGTATTTTAAAGAATCATGTAAATAAGAAACAGTTGTAGAAATAGCCTATAAATTGGGACTATTGTTACATGCGTAACAATTGTCAACCTATAAGAAGTCACATCAGTGAAATTGTTAGCCACACTATAAAAAAAAGAGAGTATTCATCAGCGCTATGTCACGAGAGAAATTGATACAACTAGCACATCATCGCTGGAATTAATTATATCACGGATCCTTGTTACTAGTCCTTTCTTGCTACATCACATGAGGTATGTCATAAAAATTATATCACTTCTATCCTCTATTTAACAATCATGGAAATTAATATGGTATCTCTTTAGACGGCTAAGGATGGATGTCACATTAAACTCAGGGGAGAGGACGAATAATTTCGTAATCTATGATCCCGAATTTAAATCTTGTAATTATTATTAAAACTTTGTCATCGTTATCCCTTTATTTTGATCATGCCAAGAATTAAAATGCATTTAACAACACATCTCTATGATCTAGACCAATAATGAAACCATACCGTGTGTAGTATGATCCTCCCTAACCCGAAATCCTCATTTTATTGCCTATTTCACTGCCCTAACATCAACCTCAGTGAAGCATTGCACCTTCATTCCAAAATTCTTAGAGAAAGAGCAGAGTACAGAGTGTTGGGATAGAGATGGGAGGAGCAGCAGTCCGACAAGAGCCCAATTCGACTGAAGCATTGGAGAATTTCCCTAGGGCATGCCAGGTCTTTAAGGAAGTGGGCTGGTTCAAATTTTTCGAATGACTCAAGGGATCAGAGGAGTCGGTGGCCATGGAATTCGCTCGGAACCTGAATAAAAACCAGACGGAAGTTCAGGGGTTAAATCTAGAAGTGACAAAAGAAGTGATTTCCCATGTGACATCACTATAGACTGTGGGGAAATGGTGGTTCTACAGAAAAAGAAATGACCCCTCTCTTAAGGCAGAATTCCTTCAAGGAGAGGAACAATTGGAGAAGAAGGGTAGGGGAATTGATAGATCATCACTCCCTCAGCCATGGGGAGATGTTTCCCTGTACATTATCAAGTACATTACCTGCAAAGGAAGGGAAACGATCGTGTTCAACTACCATTTTTCACTACTAAACCACCTACAACATAGGCAACTGGTTAACCTTCCATATTTCTTGTTAGAAAACATCAGGTACATGTCTACGGTTGTAAAAACAGTTGCACACCTAGAATCTTGTAAAAACATGAAATAACCCATAAACAACAAGTTATTGAGAAGAATGGACCAATTTGCATTAAAGGTAATCAAAAGGAACCATTACAACCTGAGCCTTGGTGTTGTGCAAGCTCCTTCCAGGGTCCACAAGAGTCTTCCTCTACTTTGACAAAGCTCACCCACTTCCAAATAGAACAAGTAAAGATGGCAATCTCTCCTCACAAGCTTCTAAATGGGAGTCCTAATTCCTGCAGCATTTACCCTTAGAAATGTATATCTTTCAACCTTCTTCCTTCTGGCTCAATGCCTCTTTTTATAGTGCTCAAGAGGAAGTTAATCAGGTCCACCATCAATGGGATAGTCCCCTCTTTGGATGGGATCACTCCCTTATTGATGGGATAAGTTCCTCTTTGATAGGAGTGCATGAACCATCTGGAGGCGCTCAATACACATCAAACAACCTTCTAGAATGCTCTAGAAATGACCACAAGTAAGTTTTTGAAGATAAAACTTGCGCATTTTAACCTTTTCAGAGGGACGCACCTACCCCTTTAGATACAGAGCGTCCTTGGACGCAGACCTTATGAACAAAAGGTGCATACCCGCAGGCAAGGCTTGAGAGAACCTGCGTACCCAGAGATAAACATATTTATAAAGACTTTCTCTCTTTCTTGGAGTTTGACATGAATAGCAGAGGCATAAGACTTGCTCAAGAGGGTAGTATGACTGTTGATAGAGCCATACCAACTGTAAATATCCATGGTGACATTTTTTAGTGTAACAGTCACCAATCACGGTCTTATTAAATTGATTGTACTAGATGCATTGGAACGACAAGGCAAAATCTGGGAAGAATTTATGAGTATAAGACAAGGACCTCCCGCAGGAGGGAAATTGAAATCCTTAATGTCCCAAAGGAAGCAAGGGAGATTGGAGAACGAGGCCAATCTTCAGAGGGTAGGATCGAGAAAAGATCATTGGAGAAGCTAATAGGTAACAGGATACCGAAGAAAAGGGTAAAATTCAACTCACAGGTGAAATCTTCACCTTCATCCAGCAAAGAACTAAGCAAGGACATTAGGAAGCATAAAGAAAGGGAACAAACCCATCTGAGAGAAAACCCTCTGCCAAGTAAGGACGAGACTCAATTTTTGCTGCTTAAAATAAAAAATTTAGAAGAAGAAAATGAAAAATTAAGGCAACAATTAGAAGGAAGTAGAGCAGAAGCAAGGGTCCCAGGCCTGGATACCCTGGCAGAAGTAGTGGAAAAAATGAGGGTGGATTCTGCACAAGGTCCTGTGTGTGCGGAATGCATGATAAACCTAGCAGAAACTGGATACAAAGTGTGTGTTGTGAGCACCATCTCGATGGAAACTCAGATCGAACCCTGGGAAGTTGTTACACAAGAACCGTCGAAGATGTTGCTGATATATAAGAACTGGTAGTTGAAATGGATCATTCCACGGGTAGCAACCCGGGAGATGATACACAAGAACCTGCCAACGACACTATTGTTACACAAGAACCAGTAGTAGAGGCAGAAGCTACCCAGGGATAAAAAGAAGAGGTTGATACACAAGAACCCATTAATGACGCAGTTTTTACACAAGAACCAGCAACCAAAACAACACAACTCAATCCTCGTGATGTTGTTACACCCCCAAGTGACATTGCATGTGAAGGAACACAGGGTCCTAAAGCAGGATGGTGTTCGAAGAAAAATTATTGATATCAGAGTTGTAGAGGTAGAAACAACAGACACTCTTATTGCAGGAAGGAGTGATCTTGCTGCCGGCACACCAGAAAGTAGTAAACTCACTCAAGGAGAAATGGGCTGAGAAGGAATTGGCAAAAAAATGGGAAAGTGGGGAAAAGAGGCAGCTACGAAGAAGAAAGAATAATTGTTGCAGCTGTTGCAGTAGTAGGTTCAGGATTTAATGAATGATAAACAAAAGATGCATGAACTCGCCCTAAATCTTTTACGGTATAGAATACCCTTTCTATCCTACCCAATTTTTCTGTGGGAACGCTTTTTTTTTTGTTTCAGTTGAAGGTGGTCTATAAAAATATACCGTATTTGGGTAATTCTACCGAACCTTTTTGGAAGATTTTCGTGCCTGTGATTTCCATGATCAAAGCTTTCTTTGCGAGATTTTCCTTCATAATATAATTTGTGAGCATGCTAGTATGCACATGGTTGCATGCGTTCTTTATTACATGGGTGATCTGCAGTTGTGCACCTTTATTTCTTTTATGAAAAATCAGATAGAATGGCACATGGCTATCAAGTCAGCAGACACGAACGAAGAGAAGGAAAAATTAATGATACGGGTTGAACCGGGTATGGACACAAAATTTAGATGACTTTTTAGGAATTTTTCGAGTATTCCGGATGTCAGGGAATAGGTAACCATTTAGAGTAGAAGAATTGTGAAGCTCTGCCTCAATCTTTTTGTGCAGATGAAGAGTCGTGCACTAGCACGGTACCATAAATGCACAGAAGTTAGTAGTGTAGGACTATAGGAGAGTGACCCGTTTGGTTTTCAAAATTTCATTGTTGTTGTTGCACGGGTCTCAGAGTATGCCCAAATTGTGGATCTATTGGGCACCTTTTGGATAGGACTCAAGTTTAAGTATCCTTTGATTTGGCTGCCAGTGGAGGAGTACCAGCCTCAATATCAACTATGTGATTATGAGGAGGAATCTTGGCCACATCAGCTGCTGGACACTCAAGTCTACAGGTATGCTGAGGAGGACAACGTTAACGCCTATGATCTAAAAAACCTGCATAGGAGGTATAGAAGCATGCTCTAAAGTATTTTGCCTGAGGACATGCAATTGCTTCAGCTTGGGGGAGATGTTGGGTGCGGGTTTTGTGCATATTAAAGACACCTTTTTCCACCCGACCTTGACCATTTCACCACTAAACCTGTGGACTTTATATCATAATTACCTCTTTCCCGGTTATAAGAATCCATTTTTATTATGACATATAATTTTTCCATTTTTGTTAAATATGAAAGAGGTGATATCTTTTTGATGGATAACCGAGGCAAATATGGAAAAAGTTCTCTGGCTCTATTTCTTTCAGGTGATGCTCCAAAGTCCACAGCCAAAGGATGAAAAGTGGTGTGATAATTCACAAATGGGTTTTGATTACTTGTTTTTTTTTTACACCCCGGCTTGTTGTTACACCTCGAATTGTTGTTACGTCGCGAGATGTTGACTACATCGCAACTGTCTAGGACCATGGGTATTCCATAGGACAAATGTTGTAAATATTGTATTATCTATGGGCGACTAAGGAATAAAGGTATTTGTGATTTTGAGAAATTATGTAACAACAATAGACCTTTTATTTAGAACCTGTTGTAACGATTTCTATTCTCTCTCGATATTGATCAGCATGGGGATGAATGATCTGTTTCTTATTTTGGCCAAGTAAATATTATAAATGGGACTAAGTTCCATGTAAACGGGGCCAATATCGCCATTTTTCTTATATAATTCATAACCATTTTAATACAAAGAATAGAATTGCTCATGTTTTTACATACGTGGTGTTGGGACTTTAACTAATTCACATTTCATCCCTATGCCTTGCTAGGGAGGAAGGGCCCTCCTATTTAGTAGGGATTGAAGTAGCAACAGTAGCATAGTGGTAGATTAATTATTGTTCCTTTCAGTAAGTGTGAAGTTATTTATTGATCCGAATTGGATCCATGAAGATTATCAAAGTGCCATGACTGTATAAAACCGGGACAGACTTAGAATTTATGAACACAGAGCGATCAGGAAGACCTCTAGACAGTGGTAGTTTGTAGGCAGCAAGGAACGATGAGGGCCTCGGTCAGCTCTTTGACCAAGGCCCATGGATACCAGCGCTGACCAAGGCCCATGGATACCGCGCAGGAGGCAAAACTAGCACTTGGGAATCCCGTATTGGGAAACAGAGGGCATTTCTGATTAGCGCTAATCGCGCATCGCTGGGCAAAACCCCTTGAGAAGGAAAAGCCTCGAAGCGTTCGGTCACATGGGGAGCTAGGAAATAGTGGGGAAAGCTATAAGGTGAAAGGCGGGTCCCGTGCTCCAAAACCGGCAGTATATTGGGGGCACCCTTGGGCAGTAAGCGGATTTAGCTGAAAACGAGCGATTCCATTCATTGCACGATGCGTGTCTAGTGGATGAGAGAGAAAACCACCGCTCATCACATGCTAATGTTCGAGCAAGTCAACCGTGCGAAATGAGCGAATATCGTAAGATCTGGGGGCTCCAGATCTGACGGCAAAGATTGCGCTTGATGGAGAAACCAGATTTGACAGGGGTTTAAGCCGCAGCATAGAGAATTCTGAAGTCTGATTTGACCGCTGAGTTGGCAGATGAGTCATACCACAGTGTAATTGGAAAATTGAACTGACGAGTAAGAGCTGGCACAGTTCACGAGAGGACAAGTGGCCACACCCTGTGAGCCATTGACGATGATGTAGAGACAAGGAACTCCAAGCGAGCAACAACAGGTGATCCGATGAGGGCAGAAGAGGAAGCGAGCAGTCAAGGATAGATTCGCTTTAAGCCATGAACATACACAGAAGAGAACACACGAAAAAACTAGACGAAGACAGAGAGAGCGAGAGTGAAGAAGAGACAGTGAAGCAAGAAGCAGAAAAACAGAGGGCCGAGCTAACCTGCAGCATAAGGTAGCATCGAGCAGACAAAAAGCTTGAGAGGTTCAAGCAATCCCTGAGAGGATCTGTTGGCAATTGAGCACCACATTGGGCTCCTCCCATTAAAGACAAGAGAGGTCAAGGTTTGGTAAAGAAAGGGTCTGTGCACTCTAGTGGCTTGGGGGATCCGAGAACCACCCTACCAAACATTATCTGTTTCAGGAGACTCCAAGTGAGCTCCTCATTGTAAATCTCTGCTTTAAAGACAAAATAAAAGAAGGCCAACACTGAAAGTTGGACCGGAGATGTAGCCCTGGAGAATAGGGTGAACTGCTTATTAATTGTTGTGTTCTTGCATTTTCTTACTATGTTTCTCTTATCGTTTTCCATTTTCCAAGTGTCTTTGTATTTTTCATTCTGATCGATTCGTTGCCTAAAATGACATAGACACACACTGGCACATGAGTCTGTAATACCTTCATTCATTAATTATTTAACTAAGGTCACTCAAGAGTGATTTTTAGATCAAGTGGTATCACAGCTCTAGGCTATAAGGTCAGACAAGCTTGTGTTGGTTTAGCTGTTGAATGCTAACTAGATCAAAGCTCAAATTAGGAGAAGGAGAGTTGGTCGAAACTAATCCTGAAATTTGGAGAGTCTACCCTCGGAATACAATGTCAGAGGAAGGTTCTATGGGGCCAAACCCTCAATTCATAGAAAGTTTCCTTACCATAAAGTCCATGGTAGAAGAAATGTATAGGGACTTTAGAAAACATAAGGATGAAGATTCATCAGGCTCTAAACAAGAAAAAGGAGAAAATGAGTCTCATTTCCATGACCACTCAAAAGGAAAAGGGAAAGAGGAAAGCTTTCTTACACCTCCTAACAACCCTGAACACAAAAAGAAAGCATCTTTGATCAAACTAGTTGTTAAATTTGACTTACCCATATATGATGGAGAGTTGAATGCAGAAAAGTTGGACAATTGGATTAGACAAATTGATGTTTATTGCAGAGTACAGAAGATCTATTCAGACAAGAGCAAGATTCAGCTGGCAAGCCTACGCCTTGGAGGCACTGCCTTGGTTTGGTAGGAAGGTAGAACCCAAGCTGACATGAAGAGACATGGTAAGACTATCTCTGTCTGGAGTGAATTTGTTTCTGCAATAGAAAAACAGTTCTATCCATTGGTCTACTTGCAGCAAGCCATGATGAGTTGGCAGACTCTTCGACAATTGAAAGGGAAAAGTGTGCAAGTGTACACTCAAGAATTTAGAAAGAGAGCATTTATTCTAGGAATCTCATTAGACTCACCTGAAACTCTGTTGAAGTACACTAATGGTATACACAGCGACATGAGGCATACCATCGTCATGTTTAATCCCACTAGTATAGATGAGGTATTTGTACAAGCTATTCATCTAGAAGCTAGAGGAAAGAATGGAAGTCTATAAGTTGGGGGATCATCCCAACCCACTGCAAGCAAGAACAAGGAGAAAAGAAAGCAGAAAAGGAAAGCAAGGAAGGCTAACACTGCACAGAAAAGCAAAGCCTCATGCACTCACTGTAAAAAGGTTGGGCATGATGATGAGCACTGTTGGCTTCTGCATCCAAAGCTAAGACCTAAGAAGTTCGAGGGAAAGAAGAAGAAGACTGTTGCAACTATTCAAAAATATTTGGGGTCAGACTCGGGAGATGAAACAACCATTGCAGCCATAGGTATAAAAGGTAAGAATTCTGAAGCATCTACTAGTAATTCTGCACAATCTATTATTGATGAAGAAAATGAGAGAAAAAGACATGAGCTTTTCCATATTCGAGTTATTTCCAAACATCAAAAGATTGATACTTTGTTTGATAGTGGCTCACAAGTAAATTTAATTTCTGAAGCAATTGTAAAGAAATTGGGATTAGCAACTACACCTCACAAGAAACCATACCCATTAGGATGGTTGAATGATAAAGCACAACTACAAGTGACTAGACAGTGCAAACTCAAGTTTTCTTCTGGGTCAGCATTTGTAGATGAGGTTGAGTTAGACATAATTCCTTTGGATATATGTGGAATTGTTTTAGGAAGTCCTTACTTGTATGATAGAAAATCTATTTTCTATAGAGTTGAGAATAAGCATCTACTTGTTAAAGATGGAATCGAATACTTTGTAAGAGATCATAAGCTTAAGAATAATTATACTCTCATAAACTCAGGGTAGATGAAAAGAATGATAAATTCATGCAAATAATTCTTACTGATGGTTGTAAAGGAAAAGAAACCTGATAAAACCAATGTATTTGAGGGTTGTAATGCTAAACAGCAAGTTGATTTAGAAAAGGTTGTTTCAGATTATGATATCTTGTTTCAAGAACCTAAAGGTCTGCCACCCAAAAAGGAAATAGTGCATGATATTATTTTGCAGCAAGATGCTCCATTGCCTAACATTGGAATGTACAGGTTGTCTACTTTAGAGAATGCTAAAATCAAGAAGCAGGTGTAGGAGTTGCTCGAGAAAGGGTTCATCAGATCTAGCACATCACCATGTGGGTCACCAATCGTTTTGGTGAGAAAGAAGGATGGCTCCTGGAGAATGTGCATTGATTACCAAGCACTCAATAAGATAACAATCAAAAATCGTTATCCCCTTCCTCACATAGATGATCTTTTAGATCAATTGAAAGAAGCTGTTTATTTCTCCAAGCTAGGCTTGCACAGTGGATACCATCGGGTCAGAGTTACAGAACAGGATGCATGGAAGACTGCTTTCAAAACAAAGCAGGGATTGTATGAGTGCCTAGTTATGCCTTTTGGCTTAACTAATTCTCCTGCTACTTTCATGAGATTAATGAATGATGTACTCAGACCTTTTCTTTATGATTTTGTTATTGTGTATCTCGATGACATTCTGATTTTTAGCAAAACATGGGAAGAACACTTAAAGCATGTTAAGAAGACACTAGATGTTTTGAAAAGAGAAAAACTTCATGTTAAACTCTCAAAATGTGAATTTGGCAAAACATCTCTGAATTATTTGGGTTATATAGTAGGGGCTGGTGAATTGAAGATAGATCCCTCTAAGGTGGCAGTCACTGTAAACTGGCCAAAACCCAAATCTGCTACAAAATTTAGAAGCTTCTTAGGAGTAGCACAGTATTGGAGAAAGTTCATTTCTAACTTTTCCTCAATTGTAGCTCCCTTACATGCTTTAATAGGATTGAACAAGGTGTTTCAGTGGGGAGGCAAACAACAGAAAGCCTTCGACACCTTGAAAGAAAAGATTAGTACAACACCTATACTAGCACTGCCTAATCTTCAAAGACCATTTGAGATCCAAACAAATGCCAGTGACTATGCCATGGGAGCAATGTTGACACAGCACGGTAAACCCATATGTTATCATTCCAAGACTTTTAATCCTATAGTAGTTAACTATCCTACATATGATAAAGAATTGTATGCATTAGTACAGAGTGTTAAAAAGTGGAAACATTACTTAATGGGAAAAAAGATAGTAATACATACTGATCATCAACCACTTCAATATCTACACTCCCAAACTAAGTTGCAGCAATCAAGACACTATATATGGATGGGTTTTCTACAACAGTTTCATTTAGTCATCAGAAATAAAAAGGGCATACATAATAAATTTGCAGATATGCTATCTAGACCCATTATCAATGCATCTACTATACTTAAGCATAATTCTGTGCTACATGAAAGCTAAATTGAATAATATGCTCAAGATATAGACTTTAAAGATGTATATGCAACTTTAAGTGAAGTAAAATGAGTAGAAGAATTGGATTATCATGTAAAGGACCAACTCTTATACCATTGTGGGAAGTTATGGATTCCACAAACTGAAAGAGTAAAGGTAATTAGAGAAGCACACACTTCTTTGATATCATGTCACTTTGGGGTAAGTAAAACAGTTGCACAGCTGCAAAGATTTTGTTATTGGCCAAAAATGAATGAGACAGTTTCTAGATATGTAAGAGGGTGTACTATGTGTGCTAAAAGCAAGCCCAACAATAGAAAACTAGGCTTGTACACTCCATTACAAGTTCCTTCTCACCCTTGGGAAAGTGTTTCCATGGATTTTGTTGGAGGACTACTTAAATCTAGGAAAGGTCATGCTTATTTATATGTTGTTGTGGATAGGTTCAGCAAAATGTGTATTTTGATACCTTGTAATAAACAGATTACAGCTGAACAAACTACAAAACTGTTCTTTGAACATGTATGGGTTCATTTTGGACTACCCACTTCCATTGTATCTGATCGAGACACCCGATTTGTGGGGAAGTTTTGGTCAAGTCTGTGGGAACTGATGGACACCAAACTGAAGAAAAGCACAGCTTTTCATCCACAAACTGATGGCCAGACAGAAGTAGTTAACAGGATAGTGATCCAGTTACTCAGAGGATATTTTAGTAAACATCCTAAGCTTTGGGATGAACATTTATGTTATGTGCAACATGCTTACAACAGAGCAAAACATTCTTCTACACAGAGATCTCCTTTTGAGACCTATTTTGGTTTCACACCAAGGTCTCCTTTGGATTTTTTCTTTGGTAAAGATACCACAATTGAGGGACACAGTGATGTGGACAGGGCAACTAGGTTCATTGAACAAATCCAAGAGATCCACCAAGCAGTACAGGAACAACTGGAAAAGAGCCAAGCCAAATACAAGGCTAGGCATGACAAGCATCAGATGGAGCATAGTTTCCAAGTTGGTGACCAAGCTTGGTTGTATATCAGTAAGGACAGGATGCAAGGTGAAGGTAAAAATCTAAAGCCTATCAGGAATGGACCCTTCAAAATACTTGAGAAGATTAGTGAAAATTCTTTTTGGCTTGATCTACCAGCTTACATGCACATCTACTCAGTCATAAATGCAAATTTCTTGAGATTGTTTGAACCCTCACTAATTGAGGATCCCGAAGAGCGGAGTCAATTGCCTTCTATTGATGACCTGCTACCTAAATATCTTAATGAATTGCAGGAGGACACAATTCTGGAAAGGAAGGTGATGACGACGCACAAAGGAGATGTTGAGTACCTCAGAATTGGGCTCAAGGGTTCAAAGCCGAGCAGTGCAAAGTGGATAGAGATTGGACAAGTGAGACAATTGTACCCTCACTTAGTCGATGCTTGAAAACCAACTTTTAGTGGTCCAAAAGATTTTCAGTGGGAATGTCGTGATCCAAATTGGATCCATGAAGATTATCAAAGTGCCATGACTGTATCACAACAGGACATACTTCGAATTTATGAACACAGTGCGATCAGGAAGAGCTCTGGACAGTGGCAGTTTGTAACCAGCAAGGAATGACGAGGACCTCAGTCAAAGTGCACTGACCGAGGCCCATGGAGACCGCGCAGGAGGCAAAACTGGCACTTGGGAAGTCTGGATCGGGAAACAAAGGGCATTTCTTATGCGCAATTAGCACTTAGTGCTGGGCAAAACCCCTCGGGAAGGAAAATCCCCGAAGTGCTTAGTTGCATGGGAAGCCGGGAAACCATGGGGAAAGCACTAAGGCGAAAGGTAGGTCCCGCGCTCCAAAACCGGCAGTATATCGGGGGCACCCTTGGGCGGTAAGTGGATTTGGCTGAAAACGAGCGATTCCATTCATCGCATGATGCGTGTCCGGCGGATGAGAGAGAAAACCGCCGCTCATCGCACGCTAACGGTCGAGCAAGTCAACCGCGCGAAATGAGTGAATATCGTAGGATCTGGGGGCTCCAGATCTGACGGCGGAGATTGCGCCCGATGGAGAAACCGAATTTGACAGGGATTAAGCCACGACATAAAGAATTTTGAAGTCTGATTTGACCGCTGAGTTGGTGGATGAGTCATACCACAGTGTAATTGGAAAACCGAAGCGACGAGGAAGAGCTAGCACAGTTCGCGAGAGGACAAGTAGCCACTCCCTGTGAGTCATTGACGATGACAAAAAGACAAGGAACTCCAAGCAATCAACAGTAGGCGATCCGAAGGGAGTGGAAGAGGAAGCGAGCAGTGGGGGATAGATTGGCTTTAAACCATGAACAGACACAGAATAGAACACACAGAAAAAATAGACGAAGACAGAGAGAGCAAGAGCGAAGAAGAGACAATGAAGTAAGAAGCAGAAAGATAGAGGGCCGAGCTGACCTATAGCATAAGGCAGCATCGAGCAGATAGAAAGCTTGAGAGGTTCAAGCAATCCCTAAGAGGATCTGTCGGCAATTGAGCACCACATTGGTCTCCTCCCATTAAAGAGCAGAGAGGTCAAGGTTTGGTAAAGAAAGAGTCTGTGCACTCTAGTGGCTTGGGGGATCCGAGAACCACCCTACCAAACGTTATATGTTTCAGGAGACTCCAAGTGAGCTCCTCATTGTAAATCTCTGCTTTAAAGACACAATAAAATAAGGCCACCACTAAAAGCTAGACCAGAGATGTAGCCCTTGAGAATAGGGTGAACTCGTTATTAATTGTTGTGTTCTTGCATTTTCTTACTGTGTTTCTCTTACTGTTTTCCATTTTCCAAGTGTCTGTGTATTTTGCAATCTAATCGATACGTTGCCTAAAATGACATAGACACACACCAGCACATGAGCCTGTAATATCTTCATTCATTAATTATTTAACTGAGGTCACTCAAGAGTGATTTTCAGATTATTTATGTCCCCATGTAATTTGCAGAATGGGTTTAATTTTTTTTCCAGATTTCTGATATGCTGTCACACAGGATTGATTTGAGCATAATATTCGGTCAGCCGACTTAGTTAGTGGTATGGTCTGTGGCACACCTTTTCCTTGGTAACATGACATGTGGTTTCATTTCTGTAGAACATTTTTTTATTTATGCATGATTGTTACTTTCTGCAATTAAATTCATCAACATTTGTTTATGTCTTTTGTTTTTACTCTTTCTTGAAGTGTATTGGCACATACAATGCATACTCCTTTGAAAAAGAAAGACCTACCCTGGGTTGAAAATTAATGGTTGAGGTTCAGTCAAATTAAAAGTGATTAAATTGACTCAACAATAGCCTTATAGATGCATAAGCCTGGTTCTAGCATTCCCTAATACTACCTCATGTGTGACTCCAGCCTATGCTAAGTGGGTTGTCGCCGAAAGGGCCAGTAGTGTAGGGTTTTGTTGGTTAGCGCAACTAATTTTGAACCTGGATCTAGGCCCCCTCAAGCCAACAATTGGTTCCGTTGTCGGGACTGGGATCTATCTTAGGGATATGTTATTTTGCATAAGTGGATATCGACTAAGAAGGAAATCAATAAGTGGATAGATCGAAAGTTGCATGAGTTAGCAGGCTGAGAGATAAGGAATCCACACTTATCAAAAGAAAATTGGTTACAGATGTATCTTTACACAGAGGTACACAAAGATTTATTTTCATCATTCCCTTATGAATTATACGAGTGGCTGTCCAAATTAGTAGATAGCGAACTTACCTAGAAGCACGACGATCCTATTGTGTGGACTCTAGAATTAGTCAAACGTATTGCAAGATTTGATTATAAGGTTGCGAGGGATCTAAATTACTAGATTGATATTACCTTGGGTGGTTTCATCTCTGAATTTTCAATAGATACATATGTGTCCTCTATTGAACCTGAACCACATTTATTCAAAGGCTCGAGAGGTAAGCACCTGAAATCACTAAAAACCTAGATTAAAATCCTTTTGTGTGAAAAGAGGGTTGTGCCTTTACCTTAATGTTTATGAGGGGCTCGACAAGATTTACGTGAAGTGGAAAGAGATTTAGAGTAGATCAAGACAAATTTGTCGAAAGTGAATATAGTCCCTTATTGGGAGAGTCTGAAAGTGAATAATAACGAAGTAGCCCTAGTATGTTGTTGGCTTATAGGGGCCTGACCCAAGTTCGAAAGAGTTATTAGCCAAGAAAAACCTGCGCTACCAGCCCTTTCAGCAATAGTCCACGGAGCGTGGACTGAAGTCTCACCTGACGTAGTAGGGGGGGTGTTGGAACCAAGTTTCCACACCCTAGGGATGTCTTGATGAGGATTCAAACTGTCCGTGAATCGTTTTGCGGTCTCGCACCGTTCTACCTCCGCGTGGATCCAATTCTTAGGTTGTATTACTTATGGAGTTATTACAGTTTAGATCTACTTCTTACGGTCTTTAAGCCAACATTTAACCAAGATAACTAGTGTGCACACTCATAAAAGATACAGATTTGCATAAACCGAGAACATAAACATAAGCAAATAGATCATAGATGATGCATAAACCAGAAAAAGAAAAAATCTGCAATCTTTCAGAACAATTTAACTTTATTAATATTTCCAATGCAGTACATTCCACTTCCTACCCTGTGCACATAGCTGCAGGGGTCCGCGACACAGCTGCGGACTCTACCAGGCCTCCATGCACACAGCTGTGGAGTCTCTATCTCCTATTATAAACCCAACCTTGGACTTACAGACTCAGAGTTACAATTGCCTTTCCAAACCCATAACACGTCAGATCTATCAAAAGCTACCTTCCACCTTAGAGCCTCGCTCTATTTATTCCTTCCCATGGTTCGCGGACCATGGGCAAGCCGAATCACTTTCTATTATTTTACATTATTTTCGAGCGGACAACCCTTTGATTCGACCCATTACATTTCACGCTCTGTGCTCTTCACTGACTTTTACCACATTATTACCCTAAACTACGAACTTTACGCCCCAAAACCATAATGCAGGGCCTTCGCTACCCAATAGGCCCCCAACACAATCATCATGACTTGTCCTGAGTCACTTTTCGATGCGGCAATACGCTCTACCATGGCTTCACAGTCCACCATCACTGTGAGTGACGCACTACATTCAGTTGTTCCTTCTTTATCTCCTACAACTCTTCTTCAAGCTCCTGCTCCATTTCCTTTACTACTTCGCGCAATCGGTGATTCTCATTCTGCTCTGCTCGGTTAACACAGAGCACCCGCTCATAGGATTTTAGCTCAAGATGGGGTGCCGCATACAGGACCTCTTCGTGCCATAGTAGCAAATCTCCAATTTCTGGTCTACTATATGCACTGTCTGTTGTCACTTGTGTTGCATTTTTCCAAGAAATATGTTACTGTCCGCGAGATCCCAATCTTTAAGGTACATTAAAGAGGAACTGTTAACTGAAATTCCATCATTTGTCACCATATTCACAATCTTTCCCTTATCTTTTATGGGTCGCTAACCAGCCCCTAGGCTTGGCAGCAGCATTCGGACTAGTTCTGCTTCGTGTCTCTGAGTTTCCGGTACATCTCTTACTATTAGTGCTGAAATCTGCAAGGCGCCCGTGGCTGTTGATACCACACTTCCCAGAAAGTCCTGCATCTCCATTGGCCTTATTACAACCCCCAGGTTTACTCCCTTAGTGTTAATGTCCAAAATTTTTTCAGTGGGAAGGCCGTGATCCAAATTGGATCCATGAAGATTATCAAAGTGCCATGACTGTATCAAAATAGGACATACTTTGAATTTATGAACACAGAGTAATCAGGAAGACCTCTGGACAGTGGCAGTTTGTAACCAGCAAGGAACGACGAGGACCTCGGTCAAAGCACGCTGACCGAGGCCCATGGAGACCACGCAGGAGGCAAAAATGGCACTTAGGAAGCCCAGATCGGGAAATAGAGGGCATTTCTGATGCGCAATTAGCACTTAGCGCTGGGCAAAACCCCTCGAGAAGGAAAATCCCCGAAGCGCTCAGTCGCATGGGAAGCCATGGGGAAAGCACTAAGGTGAAAGGCGAGTCCCGCGCTCCAAAACCAGCAGTATATCGGGGGCACCCTTTGGTGGTAAGTGGATTTGGCTGAAAACCAACGATTCCATTCATCGCACGATGCGTGTCTGACTGATGAGAGAGAAAACCGCTGCTCATTGCACGTAAACGGTCGAGCAAGTCAATCACATGAAATGAGTGAATATCGTAGGATATGGGGGCTCCAGATCCGACGACAAAGATTGCACCCGATGGAGAAACCGAATTTGACGGGGATTAAGCCGCGGCATAAAGAATTCTGAAGTCTGATTTGACTGCTGAGTTGGTGGATGAGTCATACCACAGTGTAACTGGAAAACCGAACCGACAAGGAAGAGCTAGCACAGTTCGCGAGATGACAAGTCGCCACTCCCTATGAGCCGTTGACGATGACGCAAAGATAGGGAACTCCAAGCGAGCAGCAGCAGGTGATCCGATGGGGGCAGAAGAGGAAGCGAGTAGTCGGGGATAGATTGGCTTTAAGCCATGAACAGACACAGAATAGAACACACAGAAAAACTAGACGAAGACAGAGAGAGCGAGAGCGAAGCAGAGACAGTGAAGGAAGAAGCAAAAAGATAGAGGGCCAAGCTGACTTGTAGCATAAGGCGGCATCGAGCAGATACAAAGCTTGAGAGGTTCAAGCAATCCTTGAGAGGATCTGTCGGAAATTGAGTACCACATTGGGCTCCTCCAATTAAAGACCAGAGAGGTCAAGGTTTGGTAAAGAAAGAGTCTGTGCACTGTAGTGGCTTGGGGGATCCGAGAACCACCACTTCAAAGGTTCAAGTAAGTACCGAGTCCATCATCTATTTATTGGTATCAGAGCCCTGTTCTAGTCCTGAGTTTGTAAACTACAGATAGAGCCTAAAGAAATCCAGGCAGCCTTCGAAAAGCATCTTTGTTTTACATTGTGTTGAGTAGATAAAAGCTTCTTTAGTCCATCTCTGGTATAGTTTATAAAACATGGCCAATCTCTTACACTCATTCTCTTCCATTGATCGCAAAGTTATCATTGAAGTCTCATCAAGGTCTAATGAGTCTGAAATAGCTGAAAATGAAAATCATGAGATAGTTGAGAACCCTGCAAATTGACCTCCTCCTGCTTTGCACGCTACTGATATTTATAAATTGCCTATGACTTTTGTGTTGAAACGAAAGAATTTTTTGAAAGAGGTAGAAATTACAATAAATATTTCAGGACCATCTGTTCAAATCCTTGCTTTAAATCTGTTTTCTGATGATGAAATTAAAAAGTTTCGTCAGTATGCCAAAGAGGGAAAATATTTCTATCTTCATTTTGGAGGTATAAGGATAGGTCTAGCACCATTGTTTCGTCATGGTATAAATACCCCTTGCATTGCTGAACTGTTTGACACTCATCATCAATCCTATGATAATGCTAGGATTGGAACCATAATGGGAAATCTGTCCACAGGATGTCAATATGGGACGATATATCCTGATTATTCTATTAGTTTAAATGTTGCTCATTTAAAAGATTGTTGGAAACTGTTGACTGGGGTTCAAGGTCTAACCATGGCAGAAGAAAGTGAATATCTTTCTGTAATAGGACAATCTTCATTTCAGCTGACAAACACTGCTCACCCAAAGCTGAAACAACCTGTGTTAAAAGACTGTGTCACAGTTGGGTTATCTAATGCCCAGGTTGAAGGTGTTTTATATGACCCTGCTGAACTACCCGGCAATTGGTCTTTCCAATACAAATACATCGCTGATGAAAAGAAGCCTGAGTCGAAATTAAAAAGAGTCGCTATAGATAATGGCCAAGTAAAGTTAATTCCTCCAAGACCAAAAGCGCCTCGACCAGTAACCAGGCCAAAAAGATATGTCTTTCCTATTGCTCCAAGTGAAGTTCCATCTAGTAGTAATGATTTGTCTACAGTCGAAGAAGTTAGTCAGTCTGAAACTCAGTTATCATCTACTGAGTTGTACATACCTGAGTCAAAACCTTTTCTTCATATTGTAAATAAAATGCATCGTATAGGCTATTTTCCTCCTGTCGAAGAATGGCAATATGCCAATCATCATTTTGACAAGGGTGGCAAGTGGCCTCCTCGTACAAATTTCTGTACAACCTCTTCATCATCTAGACAACCAGCCACTCGTGCTGACTGTGCTCCCCTGATAGAGCATAATGCATAGAATACAAATGATTTGGATTAGACTTACCAGATCGGTAATTATCTGACCACCTAGTGTGCACATGCCAAGGAAGTACTTGATGATCTAGGTTGCCAGAGTGAATTAATTCTTGTCAATCTTAAACTGTTACATGATGAACAAACAACACATAGATAGAAGAGGGAGGATAAAGAGAGAAGAAGAAGAGAAAAGAAGAAAAGAGAATATCAACCTCCGAAATTCTCCAAAACCATGGAAGTTCCTCAAAATTGAGCTACTAGTGAATCTCAAGAAGAAGATGTAGCTGAATCAAGTAGTCAGGTTGGACATAAAATAGAAAGGCCAAAACCCGTCATTTTCCACAAAAATAAAAGTGAATTGGCTACTTTAGAGAATGTTGCTACTTTGTTTCCATCCTTTATAATGCCATCACTCCAAAAAGCAAATGTGTTTACCGAAGCCAAATACCCAAGAGTAGAAGAAGATTTGTTTCCCACTAATTCATCTTGATATGTTCTAGATCTTGATAAATCAAAGAATCCAGCTGAATCCATCAAAATTTGGATTGGTGCTTTATACCAAATGCAAGTTGTCTCCAAATTGGACAACTATTCAATCTTCTTGCTAGCAGAAAAACGAATGGCTGGTATTGTGTATGATTGATGGATGGGTGGAACAGCTGAAGAAAGAGTAAATGTTGCAGCCTCAGGGTTAGCTACTATAGAAGTCCTTTTGCTTACACAATTTGTCCCTGAACCTGGAGATGAGAAGAAGCAACTTATTACAGATTTAACAAGAATGGAATTAAAAGACTTAAAGGATTTAGATAAATTTGGTTATGATTATATGTCAATAATATACAAAGCTAATCTGACCAATGATGTTACTCAGAAGATTTCCTTTTTGTCTAAGCTACCAGGAAATTTAGGAGATATGATAATGAAAGATCTAGAAGTCAGGGGCAAAAAGATAGATCAAATCTACTGGATAGATCTTTTAGTCAGGTGTCAGGAAAAGGTAAAATATTTGTGTTGGCAAAAACAGGTTCATAATGTTTCTCCAAACCTGAATGTTTGTCGTTCTATATTACTATGGACTCCTTTTAGGAAAAGAATATCAAAAAAATATGGTAAGTACAGACCAAAACGTGTTGAAAATCCAAGACGACCATTCAGAAAATTCAAGTATATCAAAAAGAGAAAACAACCCAAATGAGATAATGCTTGCTTCATCTGTAAGCAAGAAGGACATTTTGCTCGCAAATGTACTAAGAGTTCCTCTAACAAGTTGAAAGCATGTTTTGAGTTTGAATATTTTGTAGATAATTGGTCAGTTGTCGATTCTCAAGATGAAGTGTCAGATGTATATATTTTGACAAACGCTTCTTTGTCAGATAGTGAAGATATTCATGATGTTAGTCAGAAAATGAATATATGTTATGGTGAATGGGAAAGTGAACCTAGTGAACAAGAGCTTCATTACAGTGATGAATATGAGTCAGAAGATTCTACAGAAGAATACTCAGATGACTCTTCGGTTCGTACTGTTATCACCACAGACTCTAAGAATGTCACCCCCGTTTTAGATTCCTTGTCTCCACAACCCATGGTGAATTCTTTTTGTCCATATCCAAAAACAGTTGCGTCATCCTCGTCATCACTTCCTGTAAATACTGCTGCTCTTGCTGATGAAAATGCCTTTCTAAAAAAGATTGTCAAGTCCAATAACCTCCTGTATATCCCAGTTGAAGTTCAGGTGAGAGGTGAATGGATAGTTGTTGATGCTTTTATTGACACTGGTGGCTCCAATAATCTTGCATGACCATCTCTCTTTAAAGGTTTATGGAAACCTCTACAGCATATTCTTGTCTCAGAAACTATTGGCGGATCAGTAAATCTCACCCACTATGTAGATAATATTTCTTTGAAACTTGGGGGGAGTATTATCAAAATCTCTGCCATACAGCATTATGATGCTTCTGCCAATTTGTTTTTAGGAATGCCATTTATTAATTCAGTATTGCCTGTTACTATCAGTGAAGATAAAATCATTTGCAATATAAAAAAGAAGGCAGTTGCAGTTCCTAGGCTAACTTTGGCAAACTCTGAAGCAAGAAGAGAGCAGAGTCAAAAGAAAGTAGGTATAAAGAAAACAAAGAATGAGTCTCATGATTGGAAAGAAGTTTTACAAATTTATGAGGCTAAATCTCAACCTACTCAGAAAGCCAATAGAAATCCTGATTGGTCACCAGAACAAGTCAGAATATATGAGAAATTGCTAAAATGTTGTTCTAACAATCCTCAAGTTTTCTGGCAAGTTGAAAGCCCTCAGCAAGAAATTATTATGTTGCATGATAATGGCATAACTGGTAAATTGATACCCTGAACCCCTGCTGAAGATAAAGAAATGAGAAAGAAGATTGAACAACTGCTAGATCTTCAACTTATTAAACGTAGTGGATCTCATTACTGTTGTTCTGCATTCCTTGTTCGAAATCATTCTGAAATAGTCCGAGGGAAGGATAGGATGGTTATTAATTATAAACCATTGAATTCCATTACTAAAAGTTTTAATTATCCTATGCCCATGCAAGAGACTATAATGCAGAAAATCCAAGGTAGTAAGATCTTTAGCAAATTTGATATGAAATCTGGATACTATCAGGTTCAGATTAAAGAAGAAGATCGTCATAAAACTGCTTTCACATGTCCTGCTGGATTCTTTCAATGGAGAGTTGTTCCATTCGGTTTGAAGAATGCTCCTGCTTTCTTCCAGAGAAGAATGGACCATATCTTCAGTAAACATGATTTTATTGTTGTATATATAGATGACATTCTTGTACATAGTCCAGATTTAGAAACACATTTGAAGCATCTACAAGTGTTTCTTGAAGAAGCAAAAACACATGATCTTGTGTTACTAGAGAAGAAAATGCTTCTTTTTCAAGATAGCATTGATTTTCTTGGAATTCATGTTGGTCATGGTCAAATTCAGATGCAGCCACATGTTTTGACAAAACTTTCTGAATTTCCTGATCAGTTGACAGATGTAAAAATGATTCAAAGATTTTTAGGAATTTTAAATTATGTACATAAATATATTCCTAATCTTTCAGAGAAAACAGCTCCTATCCGTCAGCATCTACATTCCGGATGGTCACCTGAAGCTACTAAAGCAGTACAGCTTTTGAAAGCTGAAACTTTAGTAGCTTTAGGTGACCATCCGGAATGTAGATGCTGATGGATAGGAGTTGTTTTCTCTGAAAGATTAGGAATATATTTATGTACATAATTTAAAATTCCTAAAAATATTTGAATCATTTTTTCATCTGTCAACTGATCAGGAAATTCAGAAATTTTTGTCAAAACATGTGGCTGCATCTGAATTTGACCATGACCAACATGAATTCCAAGAAAATCAATGTTATTTTGAAAAAGAAGCAATTTCTTCTCTGATAACACAAGACCATGTGTTTTTGCTTCTTCAAGAAAGACTTGTAGATGCTTCAAATGTATTTCTAAATCTGGACTATGTACAAGAATGTCATCTATATATACAACAATAAAATCATGTTTACTGAAGATATGGTCCATTCTTCTCTGGAAGAAAGCAGGAGCATTCTTCAAACTGAATGGAACAACTCTCCATTGAAAGAATTCGGCAGGACATGTGAAAGCAATTTTATGAAGATCTTCTTCTTTAATCTGAACCTGATAGTATCCAGATTTCATATCAAATTTGCTAAAGATCTTACTACCTTGGATTTTCTGCATGATAGTCTCTTGCCTGGGCATAGGATAATTAAAACTTTTAGTAATGGTATTCAATGGTTTATAATTAATAACCATCCTATCCTTTCCTCAGACTATTTCAGAATGATGTCAACTGATCAGGAAATTCAGATAGTTTTGTCAAAACATGTGGCTGCATCTGAATTTGACCATGACCAACATGGATTCCAAGAAAATCAATGCTATCTTGAAAAAGAAGCAATTTCTTCTCTGATAACACAAGACCATGTGTTTTTGCTTCTTCAAGGAACACTTGTAGATGCTTCAAATGTGTTTCTAAATCTAGACTATGTACAAGAATGTCATCTATATATACAACAATAAAATCATGTTTACTGAAGATATGTTCCGTTCTTCTTTGGAAGAAAGCAGGAGAATTCTTCAAACCGAATGGAACAACTCTCCATTGAAAGAATCCGGCAGGACATGTGAAAGCAGTTTTATGACAATCTTCTTCTTTAATATGAACTTGATAGTATCTAGATTTCATATCAAATTTGCTAAAGATATTACTACCTTGGATTTTCTGCATGATAGTCTCTTGCCTGGGCATAGGATAATTAAAAATTTTAGTAATGGCATTCAATGGTTTATAATTAAGATCCATCCTATCCTTCCCTCGGACTATTTCATAATGATTTCGAACAAGGAATGCAGAACAAGAGTAATGAGATCCACTACGTTCAATAAGTTGAAGATCTAGCAGTTCTTCAATCGGCTTTCTCATTTCTTTTTCTTCAGTAGGGGTGCAGGGTATCAATTTACCAGTTACCCCATTATCATGCAATGTAATAATTTCTTGCTGAGGGCTTTCAACTTGCCAAAAAGCTTGAGGATTGTTAGAACAACATTTTAGCAATTCCTCATATATTCTGACTTGATTTGGTGACCAATCAGGATTTCTATTGGCTTTCTGAGTAGGTTGAGATTTAGCCTCATAAATTTGTAAAAATTCTTTCCAATCATGGGACTCATTCTTTGGTTTCTTTATACCTACTTTCTTTTGACTCTGCTCTCTTCTTGCTTCAGAGTTTGCCAAAGTTAGCCTAGGAACTGCAACTGCCTTCTTTTTTTTTATTGCAAATGATTTTATCTTCACTGATAGTAACAGGTAATATTGAATTAATAAATGGCATTCCTAAAAAAAAACTGGCAGAAGCATCATAATGCTGTATGGCAGAGATTTTGATCATACTCCCCCCAAGTTTCAAAGAAATATTATCTACATAGTCGGTTAGATTTACTGATCCGCCAATAGTTTCTGAGACAAGAATATGCTATAGAGGTTTCCATAAACCTTTAAAGAGAGATGGTCATGCAAGATTATTGGATCCACCAGTGTTAATAAAAGCATCAACAACTATCCATTCACCTCTCACCTGAACGTCAACTGGGATATACAGGAGGTTATTGGACTTGACAACCTTTTTTAGAAAGGCATTTTCATCAGCAAGAGCAGTAGTATTTACAAGAAGTGATGACGAGGATGACGTAACTATTTTGGGATATGGACAAAAAGAATTCACCATGGGTTGTGGAGACAAGGAATCTAAAACGGGGGTGACATTCTTAGAGTCTGTGGTGATAGCAGTACGAACCGAAGAGTCATCTGAGTATTCTTCTGTAGAATCTTCTGACTCATATTCATCACTGTAATGAAGCTCTTGTTCACTGGGTTCACTTTCCCATTCACCATAACATATATTCATTTTCTGACTAACATCATGAATATCTTCACTATCTTGACAAAGAAGTGTCTGTCAAAATATATACATCTGACACTTCATCTTGAGAAAAAGAATATCTATCAAAGAATCTTTTTTGCTTTTTCTAAAGTCCGACAGGGACTGAACTGCCAACTCAACACCATCTAATAATTCCCACTTAAATATTTGAAACATGCTGACACCTTTCTCTATTGCAGCTTGTACCCATAATTTGCATTGATGACTGATACCTCCTTTTTCTTGCCATCCTATCTCGAACATCATTGATGAGCATACCCTGTTTGATAAAAGTAAATTGATAAGACATACCACATCTTCGGTCCAACATCCTGCAGATACACTAATTGTGATTAGTGCCTTTTGATTGATTATCAATCGCATTACTCCACATCTTCCTTGCATTGGCTCTAAAGCTTTGATGAAAGAAACTTTTTCTGGTAGCTTCAAGCTATGAAATTCCTTCAGCCATCTAGAAACTTTCTTTATCTCCTGTGGATTTTCTGCCAATGTAGATTCCATTATACTATTTGACACATAGACTTGTGCAAAGGGATTAGGGACAATTGGATTTCTAAGTTCCATGCTCTGATAATCCCACGGTTCTGTGAATGTTCTTAGATACTGGAGTGTTATTTCAACACACTGAGAGGCTCGAACTTGAATCTTCTTCTGACATTTTCCATTCCTGAATTCCTAATCAGCAAAAGGTTGAAACAATTCATATTGTGGCAAAGAATCAATAGCAGCATAATTTTCATCAAACCTTTGCAGAAAGGCTGCATCTAATTCATCAAATAAATTAGGAATCCTTAGCGAATTTAGAAAACGTTGAACTAACTCATTCATATTGATCTTTTCTAAATCTATCATATGTGCGGAGACATAAGCGGCAACAGAGAAATCAATCCCACCAATAATCTAATAATAGTTCAAAGTTTTCAAAACTTTAATAATTTCTTTTGTATAGTGACTACCCCAAGTATCATCTAGAGTCTTGAAATAAAATTTTACTTTCATATTTGGCAGAGGGTAAACCTTTACCAATTCTTCATTTAGATTTAGAAAAATACCAACATTCTTATGTTGCCAAGCTTGGCACTTTTGAATCCATTGGTTTCTCCTCAACCGTAAGCCAACCAACTTTTTTAATTCTTGAGTAATGTCTTCTAACAGAAATTCAAAAATTCGGAACCTTTGAACAAACGTCTCAAAATTTTCATCAGCAGGGGTTTTGCCTGAAAGGCCGAATATTTCATTTGTATGCACATGAACCTTGTTCATTTCCCTGGTCAAAGCATCAACTAGAAAATTAGAATTTCCCGGAATCCATTCAACATCAAACTCATACATTTGGAACCACATTTGCCATGCTAACAATCTTCCACGAGCTAGCTGTTTTGAAATCTTTGCATTCAGAAAATATTTGAAGTTCGTGGAATCTGTTCTAATCAAAAACTTAGAAGAGGCTAGATAAATTTCAAACTTATGGATTCCATTAAAAATAGTGAGGGTTTCCTTTTCAGCAGGAAAATAATTCTTCTGATGTTTTTGAAATTCTCCTGAAGCATATGCACAAAGAACTTCTTCAACTTCTTCTCTCTTTATCCTCCCTCTTCTGTCTATCTACTGTTTGTTCATCATATAACAGTTTAAGACTGGCAAGAATTAATTCACTCTGGCAACCTAGATCATCAAGTACTTCTTCGGCATGTTCACACCAGGTGGTCAGATAATTACCGATCTGGTAAGTCTGATCCAAATCATTTGTATTTTGTGCATTATGCTCTATCAAGGGAGCACATTTAGCACGAGTGGTTGGTTGTCTGGATGATGAAGAGGTTGTACAGAACTTTGTACGAGGAGGCAACTTGCCACCCTTGACAAAACGACGATTGGAATATTTCCATTCTTCGATAGGAGGAAAATAACCTATACGATGCATTTTATTTACAATAGGAAGAAAAGGTTTTGACTCAGGTATGTACAACTCAGTAGATGATAACTGAGTTTCAGACTGACTAACTTCTTCGACTGTAGACAAATCATTACTACTAGATGGAACTTCACTTGGAGCAATAGGAAAGACATATCCTTTTGGCCTGGTTACTGGTCGAGGCGCTTTTGGTCTTGGAGGAATTAACTTTACTTGGCCATTATCTATAGCGACTCTTTTTAATTTCGACTCAGGCTTCTTTTCATCCGCGATGGATTTGTATTGGAAATACCAATTGCCAGGTAGTTCAGCAGGGTCATATAAAACACCTTCAACCTGGGCATTAGATAACCCAACTGTGACACAATCCTTTAACACAGGTTGTTTCAGCTTTGGGTGAGTAGTGTTTGTTAGCTGAAATGAAGCTTGTCCTACTACATAAAGATATTTGCTTTCTTCTGCCATGGTTAGACCTTGAACCCCAGTCAACAGTTTCCAACAATCTTTTAAATGAGCATCATTTAAACTAATAGAATAATCAGGATATATCGTCCCATATTGACATCCTGTGGACAGATTTCCCATTATGGTTCCAATCCTAGCATTATCATAGGATTGATGACGAGTGTCGAATATTTCAGCAATGCAAGTGGTATTTATACCATGACGAAACAATGGTGCTATACCTATCCTTATACCTCCAAAATGAAGATAGAAATATTTTCCCTCTTTGGCATACTGACAGAACTTTTTAATTTCATCATCAGAAAACAAATTGAAAGCAAGGATTTGAATGCAAAGAACTTCTTCAACTTTTTCTCCCTCTCCCCTTCGTTCAAAAAGTGCAGCTGCCCAAAAATTGTCTGAAGCATCCTACCAAACGTTATCTGTTTCAGGAGACTCCAAGTGAGCTCCTCATTGTAAATCTCTACTTTAAAGACACAATAAAAGAAGGCCACCACTGAAAGCTGGACCAGAGATGTAGCCCTGGAGAATAGGGGGAACTCGTTATTAATTGTTGTGTTCTTGCATTTGCTTACTGTGTTTCTCTTACTATTTTCCATTTTCCAAGTGTCTGTGTATTTTGCAATCTAATCGATACGTTTCCTAAAATGACATAGACACACACCAGCACATGAGTCTGTAATACCTTCATTCATTAATTATTTAACTGAGGTCACTCAAGAGTGATTTTCAGCTTATTTATGTCCCCATGTAATTTGTAGAATGGGTTTATTTTTGTTTCCAGATTTCTGATATGTTGTCACACAGGATTGATTTGAGCATAATATTCAATCAACTGACTCAGTTAGTGGTATGGTGTGTGGCATACCTTTTCCTTGGTAACATGATGTGTGGTTTCATTTCTGTAGAACAATTTTTTATTTATGCATGATTGTTACTTTCTGCAATTAAATTCATCAACATTTGTTTATGTCTTTTGTTTTTACTCTTGCTTGAAGTGTATTGGCACATACAATGCATACTCCTTTGAAAAAAAGACCTACCCTGGGTTGAAAATTAATGGTTGAGGTTCAGTCAAATTAAAAGTGATTAAATTGACTCAACAATAGCCTTATAGATGCATAAGCCTGGTTCTAGCATCCCCCAATACTGCCTCGTGTGTGACTCCAGCCTATGCTAAGTGGGTTGTCACCGAAAGGGCCGGTAGTGTAGGATTTTGTTGGTTAGCGCAACTAATTTTGAACCTGGATCTAGGCCCCCTCAATCCAACAATTGGTTCCATTGTCGAGACCGGGATCTATCTTAGGGATATGTTATTTTGCATAAGTGGATATCGAATAAGAAGGAAATCAATAAGTGGTTAGATTGAAAGTTGCATGAGTTAGTAGGTCAAGAGAATAGGAATCCACACTTATCAAAAGAAAATTGGTTATAGAGGTATCTTTACACAGAGGTACACAAAGCTTTACTTTCATCGTTCCCTTGCGAATTATACAAGTGGTTGTCCAAATTAGCAGATAGCGAACTTACCTAGAAGCACGATGATCCTATTGTGTGGACTCCAAAATTAGTCAAACGTATTGCAAGATTTGATTATAAGGTTGCGAGGGATCTAAATTACTAGATTGATATTACCTTGGGTGGTTTCATCGCTAATTTTTCAATAGATACATATGTGTCCTCTATTGAACCTGAACCACATTTATTCAAATGCTCGAGAGGTAAGCACTTGAAATCACTAAAAACCTAGATTAAAATTCTTTTGTGTGAAAAGAGGGTTATGCCTTTCCCTTAATGTTTATGAGGGGTTCGACAAGATCTACGTGAAGTGGAAAGAGATTTAGAGTAGATCAAGACAAATTTATCGAAAGTGAATATAGTCCCTTATTGGGAGAGTCTGATAGTGAAGAATAACGAAGTAGCCCTAGTACGTTGTTGGCTTATAGGGGCCTGAGACAGGTTCGGAAGAGTTATTATCCAAGAAAAACCCGCGCTACCGGCCCTTTCGGCAACAGTCTGTGGAGTGCGGACTGAAGTCTCACCCAAGGTAGTAGGGGGTGTGCTGGAACCAAGTTTCCACACCCTAGGGATGTCTTGATGAGGATTCAAATTGTCCGCAAATCGTTCTGTGGTCTCGCACCGTTCTACCTCCGCCTGGATCCGGTTCTTAGGTTGTATTACTTACGGAATTATTATAGTTCAGATCTACTTCTTACAGTCTTTAAGCCAACATTTAACCAAGATAACTAGTGTGCGCACTCATAAAAGATACAGATTTTCATAAACCCAGAACATAAACATAAACAAATTGATCATAGATGATGCATAAACTAGAAAAAGAACAGATCTGCAATCTTTCAGAACCACTTATCTTTATTAATATTTCCAATGCAGTACATTCCACTTCATACCCTATGCACACAGCTGCAGGGGTCCACGACACAGCTACGAACTCTACCAGGCCTCCATGCACACAGCTACGGAGCCTCTATCTCCTATTACAAACCCAACCTTGAACTTACAAACTCAAAGTTACAATTGCCTTTCCAAACCCATAACACCTCAGATCTATCAAAAGCTACCTTCTACCTTACAGCCTCACTCTATTTATACCTTCCCATGCTCCGCGGACCATGGGAAAACCGACTCACATTCTATTATTTTACATTATTTTCGGGTGAACAACCCTTTGACTCGACCCATTACATTTCACGCTCCGCGCTCTTCACGGACTTTTACCACATCATTACCCTAAACTACAGACTTTACACCCCAAAACCATAACTTGGGGCCTTCGCTACCCAACAGGCCCCCAACACAACCATCATGACTCGTCCTGAGTCACTTGTCGAAGCGGCGATATGCTCTACCATGGCTTCACAGTCCACCATCCCTGTGAGTGATGCACTACATTCAGTTGTTCCTTCTTTATCTCCTACAACTCTTCTTCAAGCTCCTGCTCCATTGCCTTTACTACTTCGCGCAACCGATGATGCTCATTCTGCTCTGCTCGGTTAACAAAGAGCACCCCCTCATAGGATTTTAGCTCAAGATGGGGTGCCGCATACAGGAACTCTTCGCACCATAGTAGCAAATCTCGAATTTCTAGTCTACTATATGCACTGTCTCTTATCGCTTGTGTTTCATTTTTCCAAGAAATATGTTACTGTCCGCAAGATCCCAATCTTCAAGGTACATCAGAGACGAACTGTTAACTGAAATTCCATCATTTGTCTCCATATTCACAATCTTTCCATTATCTTTTATGGGTCGCCGAGCAACCCCTGGGCTGGACAGCGGCATCCGGACCAGTTTTGCTTCATGTCTCTGAGTTTCCGGTACATCTCCTACCATTAGTGCTGAACTCTGCAAGGCACCCGTGGCTGTCGATACCAAACCTCCCAGAAAGTCCTGCATCTCCATTAGTCATATTACAACCCCCAGGCTTACTCCCTTAGTGTTAATGTCCAAAATGTTTTCAATGGGAAGGTCGTGATCCGAATTGGATCCATGAAGATTATCAAAGTGCCATGACTATATCAAAATAGGACAGACTTTGAATTTATGAACATAGAGCGATCAGGAAGACCTCTGGACAGTGGCAGTTTGTAACCAACAAGGAATGACGAGGACCTCGGTCAAAGCACGCTAACTGAGGCTCATGGAGACCGCGTAGGAGGCAAAACTGGCACTTAGGAAGACCGGATCGGGAAACAAAGGGCATTTCTGATGCGCAATTAGCACTTACCATTGGGCAAAACCCCTCGAGAAGGAAAATCCCCGAAGCGCTCAATCACATGGGAAGCTAGGAAATCGTGGGGAAAGCACTAAGGTGAAAGGCGAGTCCCGCGCTCCAAAACCGGTAGTATATTGGGGGCACCCTTGGGCGGTAAGTGGATTTCGCTGAAAACGATCGATTCCATTCATCACACGACGCGTGTCCGGCTGATGAGAGAGAAAAATGTCACTCATCACATGCTAACGGTCGAGCAAGTCAACCGCGCGAAATGAGTGAATATCGTAGGATCTGTGGGCTCCAGATCTAACGGCGGAGATTGCGCCCGATGGAGAAACCGAATTTGACAAGGATTAAGCCGCGGCATAAAGAATTCGGAAGTTTGATTTGACCGCTGAGTTGGTGGATGAGTCATACCACAGTGTAACTGGAAAACCGAACCGACGAGGAAGAGCTAGCACAGTTCGTGACAAGACAAGTGGCCACTTGCTGTGAGTCGTTGACGATGACACAAAGACAGGGAACTCCAAGCGAGCAGCAGCAGGCGATCCGAAGGGGGTGGAAGAGGAAGCGAGCAGTCAGGGATAGATTGGCTTTAAGCCATGAATAGACATAGAACAAAACACATAGAAAAACTAGACGAAGACAGAGAGAGCGAGAGCGAAGAAGAGACAATGAAGCAAGAAGCCGAAAGATAGAGGGTCGAGCTGACCTGTAGCATAAGGTAGCATCGAGCAGATAGAAAGCTTGAGAGGTTCAAGCAATCCCTAAGAGGATCTGTCGGCAATTGAGTACCACATTGGGCTCCTCCCATTAAAGAGCAGAGAGGTCAAGGTTTGGTAAAGAAAGAGTCTGTGCACTCTAGTGGCTTGGGGGATCCGAGAACCACCCTACCAAACACTATCTGTTTCAGGAGACTCCAAGTGAGCTCCTCATTGTAAATCTCTACTTTAAAGACACAATAAAAGAAGGCCACCACTGAAAGTTGGACCAGAGATGTAGCCCTAGAGAATAGAGTGAACTCCTTATTAATTGTTGTGTTCTTGCATTTTCTTACTGTGTTTCTCTTACTGTTTTCCATTTTCCAAGTGTCTGTGTATTTTGCAATCTGATCGATCCGTTGCCTAAAATGACATAGACACACACCAGCACATGAGTCTGTAATACCTTCATTCATTAATTATTTAACTGAGGTCACTCAAGAGTGATTTTCAGATTATTTATGTACCCATGTAATTTGCAGAATGGGTTTATTTTTGTTTCCAGATTTCTGATATTCTGTCACACAGGATTGATTTGAGCATAATATTTAGTCAGCCGACTTAGTTAGTGGTATGGTGTGTGGCACACCTTTTCCTTGGTAACATGACGTGCGGTTTCATTTCTGTAGAACAATTTTTTATTTATGCATGATTGTTACTTTCTGCAATTAAATTCATCAACATTTGTTTATGTCTTTTGTTTTTACTCTTGCTTGAAGTGTATTGGCACATACAATGCATACTCCTTTGAAAAAAAAAGACCTACCCTGGGTTAAAAATTAATGGTTGAGGTTCAGTCAAATTAAAAGTGATTAAATTGACTCAACAATAGCCTTATAGATGCATAAGCCTAGTTCTAACATCCCCCCAATACTGCCTTGTGTGTGATTCCAGCCTATGCTAAGTGGGTTGTCACTGAAAGGGCCAATAGTGTAGGGTTTTGTTGGTTAGCGCAACTAATTTTGAACTTGGATCTAGGCCCCCTCAAGCCAACAATTGGTTCTGTTATCGGGACCGAGATCTATCTTAGGGATATGTCATTTTGCATAAGTGGATATCAACTAAGAAGGAAATCAATAAGTGGATAGATCGAAATTTGCATGAGTTAGCAGGCCGAGAGAATAGGAATCCACACTTATCAAAAGAAAATTGGTTACAGAGGTATCTTTACACAGAGGTACACAAAGATTTATTTTCATCGTTCCCTTGCGAATTATACGAGTGGTTGTCCAAATTAGCATATAGCGAACTTACCTAGAAGCCCAATGATCCTATTGTGTGGACTCCAGAATTAGTCAAATGTATTGCAAGATTTGATTATAAGGTTGCGAGGGATCTAAATTACTATATTGATATTACCTTGGGTGGTTTCATCTCTGAATCTTCAATAGATACTTATATGTCCTCTATTGAACCTGAACCACATTTATTCAAAGGCTCAAGAGGTAAGCACCTGAAATCACTAAAAACCTAGATTAAAATTCTTTTGTGTGAAAAGAGGGTTATGCCTTTACCTTAATGTTTATGAGGGGTTCGACAAGATCTACGTGAAGTGGAAAGATATTTAGAGTAGATGAAGACAAATATGTCGAATGTGAATATAGTCCCCTATTGGGAGAGTTTGAAAGTGAAGAATAACGAAGTAGCCCTAGTACGTTGTTGGCTTATAGGGGCCTGACCCAAGTTCGAAAGAGTTATTAGCCAAGAAAAACCCGTGCTACCGGCCCTTTCGGCAACAGTCCGCGAAGCGTGGACTGAAGTCTCACTCGAGGTAGTAGGGGGGGTGCTGGAACCAAGTTTCCACACCCTAGGGATGTCTTGATGAGGATTCAAACTGTCCGCGAATCGTTCTGCGGTCTCGCACCGTCTACCTCCCTGTGGATCTGGTTCTTAGGTTGTATTACTTATGGAATTATTACAGTTCAGATCTACTTCTTATGGTCTTTAAGCCAACATTTAACCAAGATAACTAGTGTGTGCACTCATAAAAGATACAGATTTGCATAAACCCAGAACATAAACATAAACAAATAGATCATAGATGATGCATAAACTAGAAAAAGAACAGATATGCAATCTTTCAGAACCACTTATCTTTATTAATATTTCCAATGCAGTACATTCCACTTCCTACCCTGTGTACACAGCTGCAGGGGTTCGCTACACAGCTACGAACTCTACCAAGCCTCCATGCACACAACTGCGGAGCCTCTATCACCAATTACAAACCCAACCTTGGACTTACAGAATCAGAGTTACAATTGCCTTTCCAAACCCATAACACCTCAGATCTATCAAAAGCTACCTTCTACCTTACAGCCTCGCTCTATTTATACCATCCCATGGTCCGCGAACCATGGGCAAGTCGACTCACTTTCTATTATTTTACATTATTTTCGAGCGGACAACCCTTTGACTCGACCCATTGCATTTCGCGCTCTGCGCTCTTCACGAACTTTTACCACATCATTACCCTAAACTACGGACTTTACGCCCCAAAACCATAATGCCGAGACTTCGCTACCCAAGAGGCTCCCAACACAATCATCATGACTCGTCCTGAGTCACTCGTTGGTGTGGCGATACACTCTACCATGGCTTCACAGTCCACCATCCCTGTGAGTGACACACTACGTTCAGTTGTTCCTTCTTTATCTCCTGCAACTCTTCTTCAAGCTCCTGCTCCATTGCCTTTACTACTTCGCGCAACCGATGGTGCTCATTCTGCTATGCTCGATTAACACAGAGCACCCCCTCATAGGATTTTAACTCAAGATGGGGTGCCGCATACAGGAACTCTTCATGCCATAGCAGCAAATATCCAATTTCTGGTCTACTATATGCACTGTCTGTTGTCGCTTGTGTTGCATTTTTCCAAGAAATATGTTACTGTCCGCGAGATCCCAATCTTCAAGATACATTAGAGATGAACTATTAACTGAAATTCCATCATTTGTCTCCATATTCACAATCTTTCCCTTATCTTTTGTCGGTCGCCGACCAGCCCCTGGACTGGGCAGCGGCATTCGGATCAGTTCTACTTCATGTCTCTGACTTTCCGTTACATCTCCTACCGTTAGTGCTGAACTCTGCAAGGTGACCGTGGCTGTCGATACCACACTTCCCAGAAAGTCTTGCATCTCCATTGGCCATATTACAACCCCCAGGCTTACTCCCTTAGTGTTAATGATCAACAGTTCCATATCGGTGGACAGGAAAAATAGCTTACTCCTCTCGAAATCGCATATCGTTCGGTGGATGCCCCTTGTAATTTATAGGCAGCTCGAAATTCAAATTCAGTTGTTCGCTCCTTTTCTGGCATTATAACATTTCGTTTGCGATGTGTTGTGGGGAAAAATGCCTATGCAGGACGATCCTATCCACCTAAGGTGTGACAGTGCCTTAGCAACAAACAGAGACAACTATTCTAGTATTCTTCCGTTATGAATTGAGAATGAAGAGAGATGGATGGACTAACCGGTGTCTTCTGTTTGTCCCTCAATCCGGTTTCTCTTCTCTTTGGGAGTTCACAGCTACTTGTCTTCTCGCTCGCCCAGTTTCAACAGGTCTCTGCAAGATCACAAGAGAAGAACACTACACAAAGACATAGATTCATAATCATAACTAGTTCAGGATTAGAAGTAAACTAAACATACTAATGCAATCATACATCAAAGATACATCAGTATATAGGAGAAACCAAGAAAGCTTTATTGATGAATAACAAGGTTCAGGAAGAGATACAACCCAGAGGGCTCCAATCCAGCATCTCCTTCCCAGCAAAATGGAATTCCTATCTTCACCTCCCTTCAAAGCATTAAGCACCCAATGATTCCAATCTCAAACCAACAGCAATTCTTTGCAATAACAAAATTCCAGCCTCCAGATCTCATGGAGGAGATATCCATATATAGATGTTTGGAGAGAGGATGAGTCAGCTTGAGATCTGACTAGTGTCCTCTCCCTCTGTCAGGTCTTGATTCCACTTGGAGGTTCTTGCTTCCACTTGGAGATTTTGGAACCTCTTACTCATCATAGTCGAATTCCCTGAGGCAAGTGTCATTTTGGAAGCTTCCTGGGTTTTGACACCTTGTGTAATGAACTTGCCACATGTCCAATCTCGCTCAGCGCAGGTAGCCAGTGTTGGCTTTGACATTCAGCACAGGTAGCTAGTGTTGGCTTTGACATTCAGCGCAGACAGCTAGTGGAGCCACTGAAATGATCCTGAATTGACTTGTTTTTGAGCAGTTTCTGGTGGAGAACTTCTGTGAATTGCTGTGGTTTGTTAGCCTTGTTCCTCTAGGGGTAGGAACAACATGTTTAGGGAATTTGGATCCCTTAGATTATGGACATTTCATGCTCAATACTGTAAGGCACAAAAATGTCTATAACACGATGGACTGTTCCGGATCTGGCTTGTACCTTGTATCTTAATTTCCCGCCACCCACTCCTTTTCGCCTTAGCCCAGACATCTTGTCATGAACAGTGACAAATCTTGTCACCTCCTATTTTATCCACGCAGTAGCGCATCCCCTTCTGTGCAACCGCGACCTTTGTGCCCTATCAATTCTATGCACATCCTTGGTATCGCGCAGCTTCCTTACAGACTGCTTTATCGTCTCACGCTCTCTTTCAACTGTCTAGAGCGGTGAGACTATATGTCGGATGGTTAGTCAGGTGGTCGGCCCACTCGTGTAGAGCTTCAGGAAATTGCCATTCACTCTGCCCGAGAAGAGTTTTCCATCCAACTTGGCAAGTTGGACCGCCTCCATCTGTGACTTCTTTGATGACATAGGGTCCCAACCAATGCATTCGAAGCTTTCCAGGGAATTTATAGAACTTGCTGTCATATACGAGCACTAGATCATTCTCCTTGAACGTGCGCATCTTGATATGGCGATCATGTCAATATTTCTCCTGCTACTTCTGTACCTGCTGATGAAACCCTGCAAGAAACCATTCCTCCTCAAGTTCTTCTAGTTATGCGATCCTTTCCTCCAACGCTCTGCACTCTGCCATGCCTGTCATCGCTGTAATTTGCAAACTAGGTAAAATGTATTCCATTGGCATCACAGCTTCCTTGCCATAGACTAACCGGAAAGGTGTCTGGCCCGTCAACTTCTTGCACGTTGTTCGGTATGCCCATAACACAGCAGGTATGTGCAGATCCCAATTGTTTTGCTACGCATTACATACCTTTGTCAACGCAGTCTCCAAGATCTTGTTAAATGCTTCAACGGTCCCATTTTCTTGTGGATGGTACGGAGTACTCTGTTGATGATATATCTGGAACTTCGCTGTGTGCGCACTAATAGTCTCATTCAAGAAGTGTGTTCCATGGTCACTCATCAAAATTTGTGGACATCCAAACCGGGTTAACACATTCTCGAACAAAAATTTTGCGGCTGTAGCGGCCATGCAGTCCTTAACCGGTTGTGCTGCTACCCACCGAGTCAAGTATTTTGTCACGGTGATGATATAACACGCACCTGTCTTTCCTTGAGGTGCGATAGGCCCCACAAAGTTTATCGCCCAGTTTTCAAATGGTTGCAGTGTCATCTGTGGCTTAAGCGGCATTTCATCCCTCTACGATGGTTTCCCAATTCGTTGACATACATCGTAGGCCCGACAATATGCTTTTGAGTCTTGATGTAGAGTTGGCCACCATAATCTGGCACAAAGAATCTTCTGTGCTGTGGTGCATCCCGCATAATGTCCTCCTGGAGCTCCCCCATGTGCCTTAGCAAGGATCTGTCCTTGCTCAAATTCTGGTACATATCTGCGTAATATTTCATCGTTTCCCATTTGTAGAGGTGCCCTGCAATAACAGTAATGTCTGTTGTGCGTATTACCAATTCTTTCTTCTGTTGAACAGAATACCCTTGCGGCACGGTTCCTGTTGTCAAGAAGTGGATGATATCCTCAAAGTGGCCATCCGCGACGCGTACTGAATAGAAATGTGCATCCAGTAATCCTTCCTCTAGGTTCGTGGGCTCTTCACCATTCTCAATTTGGGACAAGTGATCTAGGCCTGCGTTTAGATGTCCCGACTTTACGATGACTTAAAAATCATATTCCTGGAACAATAACAACCATCGAAAAATGCGCCCCCCCAACATAGGCTTATTCACTAGGTATTTTAGCGTGGAATGTTCATTATACATCTTAAAATGTCCTCCAAGTAGATAGTGGTGGTAGTTCTGGAGCGCGTATACCATTGCCAACCCCTCACACTCAGTAATGGAGTAGTTCTTCTCAGCTTTGGACAACTGTCGACTCGCGAACGTGATCGGGTGATCAACTCCTTCCGCTCCTTCCTGTGTGAGTACCGCACCCAGCGCAATACACGATGCGTCGACATGCACATGAAATTCAATGTCCCATTGTGGAAAGACCAATATGGGAGTTGATGCCATATTTTCCTTGAGAATTTCCAGAATTTTGATACATTCCTCATTCCAACAATAAGTAGCATCCTTTTTCAATAATTGTTCCATCGGGGCTGTGATTTGTGTGTAGCTCTTTATAAACTTTCGGTAGTAGCCAGTGTGTCCCAACGTGGCACGCAATTGTTTGACACTTTGCGGCGCTTGCAGATTGAGTATGACAACAATCTTTGCCGGGTCTACCATCAGGCCTTGCCTGCAAACCACATGGCCAAGCAAGTTTCTGAAGGGGACGAGGAAAGTACACTTCTTTAGATTTAGCGCAATCTGGTGTCGTCGACAAGTATCCAGCATTAACTGTAAGCTCACGATATGTTTCTTGACTAGCCCAAAGACAGTCCAATCATCAAGATATACCTCCAAAAACTTGTGTATAAATTCCTTGAATGTAGCTACCACGATGCGCGAGAATATCGTTGGCGCATTCTTCAGTCCAAAGGGCATCACCGTGTACTGAAAACAGTCCCATTCAGTTGCAAAAGTTGTTTTGCTCCTATTCTCCGGCGCAATATTGATCTGGTGGTACCCCGAGAACCTGTCCGTGAAAGAGTAGGCTTCCTGTCCACCAACATTTTCTAGTACTTCATTTGTAAAGGACGTCAGGAATGGATTGTTAACACATGCATCGTTGAGCTTGCGGAGGTCCACACAGATGTGAATCTCTCCCTTTTGTTTTTTCTCCTGTACAGCCATAGGACCTACCCAATCAGATTCCTCCACTGGTTCAATTATTCCTGCTGCAAGCATTTTGTCCAATTCTTCATGGACCTTTGCTTTGTATTTTGGATTCAACCAATACGGCCTCTACTTGACTGGCTTCGCGTCCGGCTTCAGAGATATCTTCATCATTCCTAGGTCGTCGAGGATCCCTTTTACCTCTGTGATTTTTGTTGGGAATAAATCTTGATATTCCCTTTGTAACTCGAAGACTTTCTCCATCGTGGCATCATCCCAATATTCCCCAAGCGTTGCATACTCTGGCTCCTCCTCCGTACAAATGTTTACTTGTTTTGTTTTCAGTGGTGCGGTGATGTCGAGGTCCTCGATCGCTGGTCCGCAAACCTTGCGACTCCCCTCTGTTTCCAGAATATTGATGTTCCTGGGGTCATCCTCATCATCTTCTACCTGCACGTTGTAACATTCTAGGGCCTAGCTTAACAGCTATGCCCGTTCTAGCTGCGCTACTTCTTCTAGTTCTAGTGGTATTCTGAAAATGGCGGCTTTCATAGCTTGCAACGCATCGTCAATAGTATCTGTCCACTTATCTTCAAATAAGAATGTTTTTAAGAACCCTTCGCTCAAGATATCCCAATCACCTGTACCATGTCGAACCTCTATTTCAGTATACCAGTTCCTTGGGATGACATCTAGGGTATGATAAAATAGATGTACCCACTCTAGCTGGGGCTCTTCTCCACAGGCTTTGGTCCATCTTGTGAGGTGCATGCGCGGGTTATCACATCCATCGTACCTCTCGGTCATTCTTAGTTTCGGCTTCCCAAACCTTGTCTGCATCATTCTCTTGTAGCCGCGCTAGTTTTTAAAGGTTCCTTCATGCATTCCCCACCACCACGCAGGCGTCGCGCACAACGCCCATTTTAAGGCATCAAACCGCTAGTGTTCTGGTACCACATTCTCAAACATGGTCAGGAATACGTTTATCTCTATCAGCCCATCATACATAAGCAGCCCTTGATCCCGAGCTTTTACAAAATACAGTGACTTAGTCATCCTGTTACAGTTCAGCATGGTTACTCCGTTCAACCGATTATGCCATCATTCATCTTCTTCATTTGAGTCTGAATTGCAGAGCTCTGCGCGTTCCCACATCATCCTTCCTTCTGTTATCGGATCTACCCAATCCTGATCTCACGCGGTTATCTTGTAGATATGATCCAAGTCTTTATCCCTTTCATCATCGGGTACGGGTTCCGTGTAGTGCAATCCTTCAACCGAGTCCAACGGAATGACTACGCATAGGGACTTCTTTTCAAATATCATCTCCCTATCCTTTAAATTGATGACTGCATTCATATCCGTAGCCTAGTCTACCCCTCGTAATGTCATGTAAAGGCTATTGTCATCCACGACTTCTATTACCTCAAAGTCTATTTGTGTGCTCGCGCCTGCTATATCTACTGTGATCCCTTGCAGTCGCCCCATAGGCAAGATCATTTGTTGGTTCGCCATCCGCAATTGAATCGGATACCACTGTAATGTGGGCCTGCCCATGCGTTCCCATGTCTGTTTAGGTAGTATGTTTTCATCTGACCGTCAATCCAAAATGATCTGATCCATCTCATAATTGCCAATCTGTGTTGTTAATCACATTTCTCTACCAGTGCGTAATGCCTGCTTTCCTAGTTTCCTGATTACACGAGGTTCACCTGACCTTGCACATCCAGTTATCAGCTCTTGCAATCCTTTAACCGCCTTATTGTCGCGCAGCAACTTCAAGCATATCTCTAAAAAGGTAGTTAGCATTGAGGTACCTATTTTTGATTTAGGTCAATCCCTACTATCTGGAGTAGAGCCCTTCACGAAGCTCTTCCTAGCTTCCAGCCATGTCTCCTTATGAACCCCAGCGTCTTCCTTGGTCAATTTCCCCTTATCCTCTCTTGTGGTTGTGCCACTCCTAAGCATCATATTCACGTGGGGGTCTTCCTCTCATGGCTTGGATCTCATCATTTGGACATTCTACATTGGTGTAGGTTGGCTTCCCTTTTCTCATGTATTTCTGGTAGGGTTGGTACAATCACGCGCGTAGTTCCTTGGTCCTCCACAATTATAATAGATCAGCTACCCGCGGCCCCTTCCTGGTCCCATGCCTCCTCGTCCTTGTCCGTGTCTCGGGAACCCACCGTGCGCTATCGCTGCACTAGATCCTATCCTCGTGCCTCAGTCTGCACCCTGTAGGTGGGTGTTTTATCCATAAATAATTCATAACTATGGCAGTCTCGCTCATCATGGCCCGCCGATCTACAAAACTTGTAAAATAGTAGTTGGGGGGGTCTGGGTAAATTTTGGTAGTAGGTAAAAGTTGTCCATGGTGTGCTTTCCTCCCACCTGACGGATCGCACACCAGAGCGAGGGTGTCGCGCTAAGCCCTACTTGTGCCTCTAGTCGCAATGGCATGGGTCCCCCCCCATAAAATAATTTGTGAACACCAGACAATGATCCTTATCGTGACCCTGGCCTTTACACTTTATGCACCATACCTCTTCGCGTGCTTCTGGCCTGGGTGCCTTTTCTTATTTCAAACTCTGCATCTCTAGGCATAGATTTTGGATTTGCGCATGGATCTGTTGAACTCCCAACCCATGATCCTATATTGGCATCTCATGCAACCTCATCGCTATCTCTAGCGCTTCAGCCTGGGTCGAGATCTTCTGCTGTGATAGCGTCGTCCTGAGATGTGGTGTCAAAGATGCCACAAACCACGCGCAGTGTTGCGCATCCGTTAGCATCATGTTAGCCTCCCAGATCGTACTCTTCAATCTCTGATCCAAATCCCTTGGGGTTTCACCTGGTAGCATCACGATCTCCTTGAATCCAATGATCGATTGCGTCTCTGATTTCGGTCGGCTAAACTCCCTATTCAATGCACTCTGGATCTCTGTTATCCCCATGTTCAGATGATCGCTAGACTGCTTTATATACCATGTCAACGCACGATCCTACAATGCGCTTACCAGAATAGCCTTTTTGACGTTATCATCCATGACTCCGTGCGCTTCCCACATTGCCCTTACCACGAACCAAAAATGTTCTGGATTTTCACTTCCTACTCCTTTGAACACAGGTAACTTGATCTCGCTTGCCATGTTATCTTCTAATTTGGCAGAGGTGGGCTCAGGTCAACCACAAACTCATACAGTCTTTCAATCCAATCAGTCATCAATCCCTTTCCTCGTAGGGTCCTCCTATTCCACCACCAGACACCCCTTAGGTAGATCTCGGTCTTGGCAATGGAACCAATTGTTGGCTTATAGGGGCCTGACCTAGGTTCGGAAGAGTTATTAGCCAAGCAAAACCCATGCTACCGGCCCTTTCGGCAATAGTTCGTGGAGCGCGGACTGAAGTCTCACCTGAGGTAGCAGGGGGGTGGTGGAACTAGGTTTCCACGCCCTAGGGATGTCTTGATGAGGATTCAAACTATCCGCGAATTGTTCTACGATCTCGCACCATTCTACCTCTGTGTGGATCCGGTTCTTAGGTTGTATTATTTATGGAATTATTATAGTTCAGATCTACTTCTTACAGTCTTTAAGCCAACATTTAACAAATATAACTAGTGCATGCACTCATAAAAGATAAAGATTTGCATAAACCCAGAACATAAACATAAACAAATAGATCATAGACGATGCATAAACCAGAATAAGAATAGATCTACAATCTTTCAGAACCACTTATCTTTATTAATATTTCCAATGCAGTACATTCCACTTCCTACCCTGCGCACACAGCTGCAGGGGTTTGCGCGCACAACTGCGAACTCTACGAGGCCTCCGTGCACACAGTTGCGGAGCCTCTATCTCCTATTACAACCCGAACCTCGAACTTACAGACTCAGAGTTACAATTTCCTTTCCAAACCCATAACAACTGAGATCTATCAAAAGCTACCTTCTACCTTAGAGTCTCGGCAAGCCAACTCACTTTCTATTATTTTACATTATTTTTGGGCAGACAACCTTTGACTCGACCCATTACATTTCGTGCTCCACGCTCTTCATGGAATTTTACCACATCATTACCCTAAACTACGGAATTTACGCCCCAAAACTATTACGCAGGGCCTTCGCTGCCCAACATACGTCCAGAGGTGCAGCGCAGACTGTAGATCAGGGTACTTTTGGAATTCAACATACAACCGCTTTGCCTCCACCATCACCTCCACCTCATACACCTCCACCTCCACCTCCACCTCTGCTATTCCGTATGGAAAATATAGTGAAAATTCATGTATTTAGGGGTTATGGATCAGAGGATCCCGAACAGTTTTGGTTCATTGCCGAAGCTGTGCGGAAAGCACAGCAAATCAATGATGATGATATGAATAAAGTGCAACTGGTTACAGTGCACTAGGATAGGGCGCTTACCTGGTATATCAGATACAACACGACTCACCTGGTTGCTTCATTGGATAATACAAATGATGCGTTGAATGCGGAATTTACGATGCCAAAGTCGAAATCTCAGTGTGTGACTGAGATCAAGGAGATTAATCAGATGGTTAATGAATCTATGTGGGATATATATCAGCGACTGATGTTCTTACTAAGTGAAGCTAACCTTTAGATCTTAGATGAACAACATAGGGACGAGTACATAGCTTCGTTATTACCTCACTTAAGATTACCATTACGTTAGTAGAAGATTGGCTCTTAGGCCGAAGCATTGGAAATCGCAATGAAGCTAGAAGCTTCACTGATCCAAGATACAATTGTAGGAGTTTAGTAGATCTAGGTGTAGCTAGCAAGCCTAGATATGGAGTGGTGGTATCTAAAGACGGGAAAGGAGGTTAAGTCAGAGACACATTCTGAAGTTTCGTGCACACAATGCAAGGTTGAAGGTCATCATGAGGATTAGTGCCTTGTATTATAGAATTATATAGTTATGGGAGGTATTAACCCGCTAAAACCAGAATCTTCCACTGGATCAAGCACCTGTGCAAGTACTTGGTGTAGTATTTGCCAAGTTTTAGGACAACATTCAACCGATAATTGTTCCCTATTACTGAAGTTTATACAGTCTCCAAATCTAGTTTTTTGCAAATTTTGTACATTAGTTGGTCATGATGAGAGGAATTGTCGAAGCTATGAACTAATCATGGACAGAACTCCACTATATAGGATGCAGGTTGAAAACTGCATGTAGAATCACCTAGGCTCACATATAGCTTGTGGAGGATTTCAAGGAGGGGTAAGAGGACGAGGCCATATTATTTGTTACAACTATGGTAAACCAAGACACTTTATGCACAACTATCAGAATCAAGCACACCCTTTGTGTCAGTATTGTCATCAGTTTGATCATGTTATAGAAGATTTACCAATAGTAATAGTGAAGATGCAGGAGAAAAGAACCAACAACCAACACAGAATATTCAAATGATTAGATTCAAACCACGTGAAGATGATCCCATTATCAGCATAGTCACACGAAGCGGTGTAGCCACTGGTGAAGACAAGGTTGAAGGAAAACAACCAGAATCAGAGTCATGGTTTTGAAAAGCCAGTGAGAAGAATGTTGGGTTTGATTTACATAAAGAAAAAGAGACATTCATGGAGGCAAGAAATAATTTTATGAGTCCAAGTGCTTCTACATCTTAGAACCCAATGTTGATAGTCTCGCAAAAGGATAAATATGAATATGTTACTACCACACATGATTCAGATCCCACAGTGTTGAAATTGTTTCTGCAGACCTATGTGAAGTTACTACGAGACTAGAAGGTAGTAGAGGGACTACAAGAACTAATAGATAACTGTGCCAACAAGGATAAGTTGTTACCATGACAATGTGTAGTAAATAAGGTAAACTAAAGCAAGAAAAGAACCGGTAGGGAGATTTGGCTAACTGCAAAGATCAGTGATTTCGAAATGGATCAGGTAATCCTAGACTTGGGCTATGATGATAACATACTACCAAAGCAGACTTAGGAACATATGGGAAATCCTAAGTTACAGTGGTCGCCAATTCAACTGCACATGGCGAATCAACAAAAGATAATTCCAATGGGGCACCTGCATGGAGTAATTGTAGATATTGAAGGTGCAAGAGCAATGGCTGATTTCAAAGTTATTGAGATCATCGATGATAGTAATCCATACCCAGCGTTGCTCGAGATTGATTGGGCCTTTGACATAAATGTAATCATTAACTTAAAGAATTGAAGCATGCTATTTGAAAAGAATTAACTTCGAGTAATTGTCTCGTTGGATCCAACTGAAGGTATGCAATACACAGAACTAAACTGTGACTATTATGAATATGACGACATTGAACACATCTATAAGTTAACTGCATGAAATGAAGATTGGATCAATCCTACTGTGGATTAAAGGATCAGCTGGGAGAAGGACAACTCCTTCCAATTAGATTCAGACAAGGAGTTAGAAAACTGGGAGAATCGGTTGCATGACGTCTCTACACTGCAATGTAATCGGATTACAAAATCACTACACTGTGTATCTACTGAGGTATGTAAGTTACCCTATTATGTTGGCTTCGGTGATGTCAATATATTTCTTGAACATTCTGAAAGTGATGTACTAGAGGAACATTAGTTTCAGGCCTTAGATCTAGCATTAATACCTACGCCTTCAAGATGGTGGGATACATAGAGGGATATTTTTTTTTATTGGAAGGAATATCATCAAATGTTGCAATTAAGATTTGGCTACGTGAACACTTGACTCACTGAAAAATACATAGGGAAGGATGATCCACGTGAACATCTTCCATGGTGGACTAAGGCGTGGGGTGAGATACCTCAACCTGAGTGGGTGTATATATTTATTTATACCATAGATGTTATCCCAAAGAACTAGTATTTAGAAACAGAGCTACGACACAGAACCGCCGAATTGGATGAGATGAAAGAAAATTTTTTGCTGATGTTCAGTTTTGAAGATGGGTTCACATGAATTGATGAAGCACTTTAGGAAATTAAAGTAGTAATCTTCCAAACACTCGTCGAACCTATCACGTGGGTACAACTTGACTAGGGTACATAGCTCAGAATGCTTTAGAATGTTACAATGTTACAACGGAAGAAGATGATGATGATCTACGAAATATTAATATCCCTAAATCATAGGGACAACGCAAAGTTTGGGGACCTACTATGGAGATCCTTGATATTTCGGAACTGGTGCGCACAAAGCAGGTGAACATTGGTTCAGAAGCAAAACCAAAATTCATGAACATTAGGGACTATTGGGATGAACACACAATGGATAAGGTAGCTGAATTATTACATGAATATTAGGATTATTTCTAACCAACTTCTCTAACTTGAAATGGATATTAGGATATTTTGGAGGTGATGAGGATAAATTTAAAACCCAATGTGAAGCCAGTTAAGCAATGCCCATGTTAGTTGATCCCCATATACAAGGAAAAGGCACGAGAGGAAAATGATAAAATTCTCACATCCAGAGTAATAGAGCCTATAAATGAATCCAAGTGAGTCAGTCCTATGGTGGTCCAAGAGAAGAAAAAAAAGGTGATATCAAGATTTGCGCAAATCTACGACAATTAAATGATGCATGTGTCCATGATCCATTACCTATGCTATCTATAGATGAATTTCTACGATGATATGTTCCTGAATATGAAAGACATGGTATTCTAGCTGAAGCCCATGGTCATGTCGCTGGAGGACACTATGTAGGTAAGGCTACTACACAGAAGATCCTACATCACATAAAGATTCCAAGGAATACAACAGTGTGTACGATGTGTGTCAAAGGACCGAGATACTGTCGTAAAGGGATGAACTTCCATTAAATCCACAGGTCACATTACAAGCATTTGATAAATGGGAAATTGAATTTGTTGGACCTATTCAGCCGTCAAGAAAAAAGTCAGGAGCACGTTATATTATCACTCCGACATAATACTTAACCAGGTGGGCCAAGGCACACGCTGTGAATGATTACAACGCAGAAACTGCTGCGAGGTTCATAGTTGAGTTTATTCATTCAAGGTTTGGATGCCCGAAGATTCTTATGAGTGACAGAGGGTCACACTTCTTGAATGAGACAATTGTAGCTTTGACAGAAGAGTTCCATATGTACCATCAAAAGAGTACGCCATATCACCCCCAGGAGAATGACACTATCAAAGCTTTCAATAAGATATTGAAGAATGCCCTTATAAAGGTCTGTAATGTTAATAGGAATGATTGGGATGTGCGCTACTAGTAGTTATATGGGCATATAGAACTACCTGTAGTAAATTTACTAGGAAAATACCCTTTCAACTGCTTTATGGACAAAAATTCGTATTGTCGATGGAACACATAGTGCTCAGCCTTAGAATTGCAACAGTAACCAAGATGGAAGATAGTGACGTCATGGAGGAATTCCTCACGTAGCTGCTGGCATTTGAGACTACCCTTTTGTTGGTTTTCATCAACAGGTACAAAAAGCTAGAGAAAAGGCATGGCACAATCGTCCCATCAAGTAGTGCACCTTCAAAAATGCCTATTTTGTACTAATGTATGACAACAATTTTACTAAATTTCCAAGGATGTTTCAGATGCACTCACTGGGACCATATGTAATTAAGGACATTTCGGATGGTGGTGCATTTCAGCTCGCGAAGCTGAATAGGGAAATATTTATTGGGAGGATTAATGGGAGCAGGCTGAAATTTTGTAGGGATGATCTCACCCTTGCGCAATGACTACATGGACATAGGAAAGTCTTAGTGATTTTGGAAGTTGAAAGAAAGCACAGGACTATAAACTATTATGCCAAGGAAAAAATTTATCGAAGAAGGCAGGTTGTGGGATGTGTTAGAAGAGTGGGAAGATGGAAGCTACGACAAGGTAGTTGTGCCACAAGGGGATTTTCATGCAGCCTACCCCGAAAGTTACCATTGGAGAAACTATAGTTGATTTGACAACTATTTTGTTGTTAAAAGGAGTGAGGGACGTGCATTTAAGGCAAAAATATGGGAGAATCTGTCGCCAAAATCACATTTATGAGAAATATTTATGGGGGAACATACAGTTTGAATTCAAATCGAGTTATAAACATCACACCCCACTCCACACTTGTCCACTTTTCTTCTTGAGAATTTGTTATGTGTTGTTGTGCTTAAACAACCGAGTTGTTGTATGGCCGGTTACTTGAGTTGGGCAAAATTTGAGCAAGAATTCTTGAAGAGAGGGGTAGAAAACATCATGATGCAACACCACCAGACCCTGCTATAGCACCCAGGTCGTCGAGACCAAATCCTACTGCCCCCGTGGCAGCCATGGGAAGAAGAATCATGGTAGCTTTCACAGACTATGCAAGGTAAGCTCAAGGGTATGTAGCAGACATAGTAAACCATCAGCTTAGAAGCAGAAGGGCCAACTACGGAAAATTTGGTTGAAGTATTTCAACAAGATATTGTTCAATGCACGGAGGTGCTTCACCTAGTGAAGTCTTTGTTCACTAGCCTAAAAGAAAAAATCCATAACATACTAGTGGAGTGACTTGAGGATGAGTTACATAATTGTGTTGGAGGCCTATTGGGACAGGGTCCCCTAGGTCAATTTTGTTAAAATATTGTAAGTCTCCACACTTTTAGGAGCACAACACGAGTAGTGCAGGTCAAACAGGATTCAAGGGGTTTTAGGAAAGTCAAAACCCCTTATATTTTGGTATTGTTTTGAGATCTAAATTAATAAAATATATTTGAAGCAATTCAGTGTCTAATTTTATGCACTTGTGTATTTTCTGTATTTTCTCCCAACCGAATGAAATTTATCTGTATGTTATATTAAGAACTCCGTGAATATTGGGATCTATTGTTATATGCTATTTTATGCAGAATTAGATGCTTATGCGCATTTTATAACTTTCTTTAACTCAAAATCACTGAAGTTCATGAATAAGGGTTTGCGAAGGTCAGATCAGAACTAAAATTGTAGGAAGCACCTTAAACCACATCACATATCCTTCTAGATGTAGAAGCCTACTTTTGGCATCCCCCAATACTACCTCGGATGAGATTACAGCCTGTGCTAAGAGGGTTGTTGTCGAAACGGCCGGTAGTGTAGGGGTTTTGTTAGTGAGCGCAGCTAACTCTGAACATGGGTCCAAGTCCACTCAAGCCAACAAATGGTTCTGTTACTAGGACTTAGATCTATCTGAGGGATGTGTGATGTGGCATAAGTCAATACTAACTAAGAAGGAAATTGAGAAGTGTATAGATCAAAAGCTGCATGATTTTGCAAGCCAGGAGAATAGGAATGCATGCTTATCAAAAGAAAAGTGGTGACAAAGGTATATTTACACAAAAGTACAAAAAAAATTCTTTTCATTGTTCCCTTGCGAATTATACGAGTGGCTATCCAAATTAGTAGATAGTGAACCTACCTAGAAGCACGATGATCCTATTGTGTTGACTCCAAAATCAATCAAACGTCTTGAAAGATATGATTATAATGTTGTGAGGGCTATTGATTACTCGATTGATAGTATCTTGGGTGGTTTCATTATTGAATTTTCAATAGATACTTTTGTGTCCTATAGCGAAGCTGAACAACGATTCTTCAAAGGTCTGAGAGGTAAGTACTTGAAATCACTAAAAACTTGGATTAAAATGCTTTTGTGTGAAAAGAGGGTTATGCCTTTACCTTAAAATTTAAGAGGGGTTAGACTAGATCTACGTGAAGTGGAAAGTGATTCAGAGCAGATCAAGACAAATTTGTTGAAATTGAATACAGACCCTTAGTGTGAGAGTCTAAAAGTGAAGAAGAACGAAGTAGCCCTAGTACGTCCAAAGGTGCGGTGCAGATTCTAGATTACAGTACTTCTTGAATTCAACATCCAACCACTCCACGTCCACCATTGCCTCCACATCATACACCTACACCTCCACCTCCACCTCCTCTATTCCTTATGGAAAATACAATGAAAATGCTGGTATTTTCAGGGGTCAGGGATCAGAGGATCTCAAACAATTTTGGTTTGACACAAAAGCTATGTGGAAAGCACAAGAGATCAATGATGATGATATGAAGAAAATGCAACTAGTTATAGTGCTAGAGGATAGGGTGCTTACCTGGTATATCAGATAAATCATGACTCACTCGGCTGCTTCATTGGATAATAAAAAGGATGCGTTGAATTCAGAATTTACGAGGAGAAGTCGAAAGCTCAGTGTGTGACTGAGATCAAGGAGATTAAGCAGAGGGTTAATGAATCTAAGTGAGATATAGATCAATGTCCGAAGTGCTTACTAATTTAAGATAACCTTCAGATATCAGATGAACAACATAGGGACTCGTACATAGCTTCACGATTACCTCACTTAAGATTATCATTGTCTCAACAGAAGATAGGGTCTCAGGCTGAAGCATTGGAAATCGAGATGAAGCTAGAAGCTTCACCAATTGTTGGCTGATAAAAGGTGTCTTTTAAAACTCCTAAGTACCCCACATTAATCATCAACCTGGGCAAGTCCTCTTATTCCAACAGTGTACACAATATGTTCATGCTATGAATCCAGAGAGTAATGTTTCTTAAAATGAAGTACAAACCTTTGATACAAGAGTAAACGGATGCATTTATAAAACTCAAATTGCAATAGGTAAAGGAAATATTGCATCTAAACATCAAGACTTAATCCTCTGCTGAAATCGTAATCCAATCTCACAGAAGCAATTCAATTAACAATAGAATCAACCGAGAGCATAGTAGCAGTAACCAATCTCTTCTTAGCTGATTCAATCTAAATCACACTCAATCTCTACAAAGCAATCCAAATGGAAATGATGTCAATCTGAGAGTTCAATAGCGATAACCAAACTCTTACAGCTGATTAAATCAATATGATTCATTGTCTTAATGGCTAAATAATTTAATCTACAATAAGCGTAAATAGAATCAAATGACAGTGTTGTAAAACATGTAAAGAAAATGTATTGATTTCAATATCGGAAAGCAGTAAATAGAAAATCAAATAAACTCACAGAAAATGGGAAAACTATCAAACCAATCAAACTTGCGAGAATCAGAAATATATAACACAAGGGATAGCAGCTTAATCCACCAGAGGCCGAGCCCTTAGCCACCAGCGAATACTGCTGATCTACTTCAAAGAATACGAATGAACAGCAACGTCAATTATCTATTAATCATTGAACTCAAGTCTCATTACAATATGTTCGTGTTCTCCAACAACACGAGTCTGTAAATAAAAATTACAATTTGAAATAACAGAGATCTATCCCCTTTATTCCTACAATATTTTGCTTTTATAGTCAGAAAGAGGTAAAAGATAAATTCTATCCCTTAGGATCTCCCAATCCTGAGGTATTCGCAACTGAATGCTATCTTCAGATACCCTTCATATTTCGCATTGATTCTCCTGATTCGTTCTCCGATCTGACCGCAACCGACGTGCCTGATTTATCCTTTGTTGGTTTATGTTGTTCTGTTGCTAGGGAACAACAACTGTTCCTTTCATCATTTCTCTGCATAAAAAGGAGTAAAAATTAGTTATGATAGCTAAATCTTAACTGAGAGTAGTCCATTGTTTCTTATCATAGTCCATCAATATGTTAGCGTATGAAGATATGAAAGAGATAAGAAAAGAGGAAAAAGGTGATGGAATTAAGAGTAAATACATACCCATTTCGTAACTCAACATACTCCCCTAATTACCCTATTTCATGTCCTCATGAAAAGTAAGTAGTTCTTATGCAGTGCAATTAAAGAGTAGGCTGGAGAGAAAGCATCAAAAATTGGTCTAAAACCATGATTTTGAGCCAGGATCGCAAAGGCGGGCCCTTCATTTCCTTCAGGCAATTCGTAGTTAACCCGATAACCGTCAAGGGGATACCAAATAATGGGGCTCCGAAACTGACATCCTAACCAATAAGGTCCTTCTCTCAAAATAATATTTCTATAGGTGACCAAACAGGCTGCAACTACTTTAAAATTTCTGTAATTAAATGGTTCCCTATCTTGCACACTACTAGTGGAGATCGTCCATCTGAGCTTAGATGCAGTCAGAGATCTTTCTTGAATGGAGAGGAAATATGATACTCCTTTCTGTACAATCTCCTTATGAATGGGCCCTAAGATTTTAATCACCCCTTCTCGTGTCATCAGACTCTTATGGTTGGCAAACATTTGTAAGGGGTGCTTAGGTTCACTTCTCACCCAGAGATCCAATCCATGTTCCTGTCTTTGAAATGAATTATAAGCTTTAAACCATTTGAGTTGGTTAACTACAAATGAAATAAAAGCCTGGAATTGAACATATCCTACAAAAGGGTTAGAGTTATTTTCCACCTCGTTCTCTAATATAAAATTGTGCAGATAAAACTCATAAAGAAGCCTTTGGACCTTCACACCATGATGCTTGCAGCAATTTATAAAATCTTCAATTGTTCTTAGTTCAATTGGTTTACCAGCTCTCACGACCTTAATTTTCAATAACAGGTACCATTCTAACAAAAAAAAGGCATAATTGGTGGTGGGAGACCTGCATGCCAGGACATCCGTATACAGTGAGCAAATGGTGTTTTTCTGACATATGACTTTGTCTAGTTTGAGCTTGATCTTCTCCATTTTTTCTTCCGCCTTTCTGCATCTGTCAAAAGTCTCGCTCACTGTTGTATCCATTTCTCGAAGTTGTTTCTGCAACTCTTGATATTTCTGTCGGGAAATGGTTGCTTGTTCAAGTCGTTCCAACGCGAGCTGAGCTTGTGCCAATTCTTCCTGAAGATTCAATAGAATGGGGTCATGGTGTGTCATGATGTCTTTGGCTTGTATGCCCATTTCAGTGCTTATGTTATAAGAAGGGACATCTTCTGTCCGTATTTCTTTATTGTGGGAGGTCCAAACCTCCGTCTAAGTGCCCATGCTATAAGAGGGTACATCTTCTATCTGTAGTTCTTTGTTATGGGAGGTCCAAACCTCCATCTGAGTAGCTACGTCTACTAAATCTGCATGTTGTTCCTCTTGAGTGATGACTGTTTGAGTAGGTATGGGCTCAGTTTGAGTTCCTGTAGCCCTATCTTCATATAATTCCATTTGCACAACCACATTTACTACCTCAGGGGTATTGTTCGGAACCTTTCCCGTTGTGATTTCTTTTTTTTTCTTCGGAGCCTCTTGACCATCTTGCAAAGCTTCTGGTGTTCTTTTCTTACCTTCTTCAATTTCTTTCTAGCTCTATACCTTTTCGGACGAGCAATTGGTCTACTGATAGTCTCTTTAATAGCTTCTGTCTCTAAAGAGCCTGGTTTTTCACCCTGGCTTTGTTCCAATAAGACCGTGTCTCTAGATTGATTATCAGATTCCTGAATAATCTTTGTCTCTACTTCTTCTTCTTGGCATATGTTTTCTGTGTCTAGACAATCATAGCTATTTTCCAATGGAAGCATGTAACTAGATTGGTTTTCTAATTCCTGAATAACCTCTATATCTATTTCTGCTTCGTAGTTTGTATCTTTTGAGGGAGACAGAATTATGGTATAGCCAGAATTCCCAGGAGATTGGGTTTCTCCTAAGTTAAGATTGAGTAGTCCTTCAGGTTGCATGTAGACATTCATGTTGGCTAGGACCTGGGCCATCCCTGTCTCGAAATCGTGCAACAGATCATCTTGAGAACTCATATTTGGTGTTGAAGGAGGTCCCACTTCGTTTCTTCATTCATCGTCAGAATGCCCTGCTCCTTCCTCAGGTTCTGTTTCAGGGTTATCTTGTCCTCCTGACTCTAGTTGCAAGTCTTGTTCATTTACTGGGCTAGATAATTCTATGGGTTGGCTAGTGCTGCCTTGAGGATTTTTAGACGCTCCCTATTTTGACTTCAACCTTGTAGATCGTTTGCGTTTGTGAGGTATGCTTCTTGAAAGGGCGGTCCTTTTTCTTTTTGGAATAGGGGTAGGTGCTGGCAGGTTTTCACCTCTTTCGAGGGCCAATATGAGATCATCCCAAGTTGATTGTTGTTGGGTAAGGTTGTGACTAACTATTAACTTGATCAGACAATGGTGGCTAACTACTGTTTCTGTGTGTTGAGACTGTCTCAGCCTCTTGGTAGTGTCATGCAATAATGAATTCAATAGTGCAGGCAAATTAACAAAGCATTTTTTTTTAAAACTGCTAAAAGTTTGAGTTGTCACGGCCTTACCACGTCTTTACGCCCATCACAGGTAATATAGTTCTAGACAATTTGTACCAATTCTCCCCATGGCTCTCTGAGAGAAGATGGTCAAATGCCTTTACCCTTCTTGATTAGCTCCTATCCTTCGTCCCTAAAAGCCTCCATAGCATCATGCAGCTTTAATCGCTTGCTAGCCCATACTGGCCCTTCTGCCGGCAACCCAGAAACTTCTGTTAGCACAGCATCTGTTACAGTGATTTATCTACCTTTTAGCAAGGATTTTCCATTCTGTAGATGTCGTAAAACTTTGATGGCGATTTCCTCATTGGGGGGTTGAAATCTTGTAAAATATGTTGTCCATCCTATGCAAGATAGAATTTCCCCATCTTCATCAGAGACAGCCAGTGTTAAAGGTTCTCGGCACACTATTCTTCCTCCCATGATGCTTGACTTCTGTAAATGATTAGCGTAGTGGAGAAAGCAGAACAACGAACAGAGCCGAGAGATGGAATAGCAAATGGTTGTAATGGCTCTATCAGGTGATGCTTTATAACATAAATACTGTTATCAAGGACTGTTGTAATGCCACACGCTCTATGATCATGGGATGTCGTAGTGTTCTACAAAATCAAATGAAAAGATGACATCACATGCATAACTATACTGGACGTCCTCACCCCCTCTCGAAATGATAGGTCGCCTACGACTGAATGAATGAAAGGATGATGCGTTGGCGGTGAACTACATGGATGATGGATTGGGTAATGAAAATGGCAAGGTATTTATATTAATGAAAGGATCATAAAGGATATTGGAGCAATGAAATCAAGGCGTGTAACGATAATTATCAATAAGTGATAAGATGTCGTGAGGTGATGCGATAAAGAAAAAGGACAGCATATGTAGGAAATAACGCTTTACTGTCGTTATTCCACTTAAAACTGTTGTGATTGATTTTTAAAATATTAACTCATGCATAAAGGTTCAAGGTAAGTTAGTGACATAATCTCTTCGTAGAAAATATAGAAACATAAGAAGAGGGCATTATAATAATTATTGATGTAGAAAATAAAACTTCAATACCATAAGCAGAGCTTTTGTTGCTTGCAAGCATCCATAGTCTCGACAGAGTTGCTTTCTAACCCTTGGGAACCATGGTCCTCTATGTATATTTGGGGAAGTGCATTATGATGTCCATAGTAGAGACCAATGTGCTAGCATGGTAACCAGATGAACACATTTCCATTCAATGGGAAGTAGCAAAAGTGGTCAAGTCGGCTCGTGATGAGACCCCCTATCCTCCATCTATGGAAAAATCATAAAATTGTTAGTGAATATATCTATATATATATATATATATATATAGATATATATATATATATATAGATATATATATATATATATATATATATAGATATATATATATATATATATATATATATATATATATATATATATAGATATATATATATATATATATAGATATATCTATATATATATATATATATATATATATATATATATATATATATATATATTTTTTTTTAAACACTCCCCATTTTAAAAATATATGGTGGCTCAGTACTCCTTAAGAATAGGGATGATGGAAGAAGTTTGAACATATCAATAGAAAAAAAAATATACCCATAATCTTATTGATAATAAACAGAGAGAGTTATATGGGACAAGGGAGAACCAGCATGGTACAGATAATCAATCAGTTTGATTTATAGTGGAAATGAGGACAGTGAAGTGATATAGATACTTGTGTCCTTAATTTTTCGATCATCACAAAACAATCTTGTTAAAGATGATAATATTCAAGATATTTTCCTGTTTCAGTAGACTCCATACTTATTGTCCTTAAATATGTATTGTACTTTTATGCCATAAAGAGGATCATAAATATTGGACTGGAATGGCCTAGGAATGATCATGCAAGGGGGAAAAAGGATGTTCTCAATAATACTAACAAGGTTTTGTTCCCTGAAGGGAACAGCAGAAGAAAACACACAAAAAAAGTGTTGTTCCCTATAGGTAACATCAACGATTCCCTATAGGGAACAGCAAGGAAAAACACACATGAAAGTGTTGTTCCCTATAAGGAACAACAGTTATTCCCTGTAGGGAACAACAAGAAAAAAAACATGCAAAAAGTGTTGTTCCTTATAGGGAACAACAGCTGTTCCCTATAGGGAACAACAAAGAGAAAATACAGGCAAAAAAGTGTTGTTCCCTATAGGGAACAATAGTTGTTCCCTGTAGGGAACAACAAAGAAGAAATACACGCAGAAAGTTTTGTTCCCTACAGGGAACAACAAAGAAAAAAATGCACGCAGAAAGTGTTGTTCCCTATAGGGAACAACATTTGTTCCCTATAGGGAAAAACAGTTGTTCCTTGTAGGGAACAACAGTTGTTCCCTATAGGGAACAACAACGAAAAATACACGCATAAAGTCTTGTTCCCTATAGGTAACAGTAGCTGTTCCTTGTAGGGAACAGCAAAGAAAAAAATACACGTAGAAAGTGTTGTTCCCTATAGGGAACAACAACTGTTCCTTGTAGGGAATAGCAAAGAAAATACACACAAAAACTGTTGTTCCCTATAGGGAACAACAAAGAAAAATGCACATGAAAAGTGTTGTTCCCTATAGGGAACAACAGTTGTTCCCTATAGGGAACAACAAAGGAAAACAAGAAAAAAAACTGACAAACAATCATCTCTACTGTTCTAAGCAAATACAATCAAATAGAAAGAAAACAGAAAAGCAATTTTATGTACAGGTTTCAAAAATAAATTCTTCACTGGACTGGTGTTGTCAAAGAGTTGCCCTCTTCAGTGAGAATTTGTATCGTAGAATCTTCGCGTATCTATTGGCAAAAGGATTCCCTTGTAAGCGGTTTGTGGTAGAGGCATACTCGATGCCCATTTGCTTTAAAAGAGTAGCCAGACCCATCAATGGTGGCTAATGTAAGGGTGCCATTATCGTGCACCTCCTTTATCTCGTAGGGACCTAACCATTTGGTCTGGAGTTTGCCCGAGAAATCCTGGAACCTAGAATCGTATAGAAGTGCCCAGTCACCTTCATGGAATATCTTTTTCTTGATGAGGGCATCATGCCATTTTTCTCTTTGTTGTTGAATCAATGTAGTATGCTAAAGAGCTGATAGCTAGATTTCATCCAATTCATTGATTTGATGTAGTCTATTAACCTGTGCTTCATTCAAATCCAACCCTACTTCTTGGGCTATCCTCAATGTCTGAATTTCAAATTCTATGGGGAAGATAGTTTCCTTGCCAAGCACTAGGTGATATGGGGAATATCTTGTGGTATTCCTCAAAGTCGTGCGATATTCCCACAGGGCTTCTGCAAATCGGGTAGCCCAGTCGCGTCTATGCGAGGCGACTTTCTTTGTTAGAATGGCCTCGATTACTTTGTTGGTACTTTCTACCTGGCCATTTTCCTGTGGGTGGTATGGAGATGTGATTCTGTGAAAAATGTGATGATTTTTTAGTGTAGCAGCAATCTTATGGCCTACAAATTGTGGCCCTCCATCTGTAATTATTTCTTTGGGCAAGCCATACCGCACAAAAATTTGGAAAAGAAAGTGGATTACTGTGTCCTCTATTGCCCTTGGTAATGCTTCTGCCTCCACCCACTTAGTCACATATTCCGTTGCAACTAGTATATACAAATTTTGATTAGATGATGGATTTATTGGGCCAATGAAATCTAACGCCCAATGTTCAAAAGGTTCGATGACTAACTTTGGATGTAGGGGAATCTCGTCAAAATGGCCAGGGCGGCCCATTCTCTGGCAGTTGTCACATGCCTGGACAAATTTCTTGGCGTCCTTAAAAATGGTGGGCCAATAATAGCCCATCTGTAAGACTTTATGCCCAGTCTTGCAGTTTGTAAAGTTTCCACCACAAGGTCCATTGTGGCAGGCTTTTAGGATATCGTAGATTTCGCCTTCCCTGACACACCTGAAGATATGCATATTGGCTCCTGTGTGAAATAGGTATCCTCTAATCTAGGAGAACCGAGTGATACATTGCACTATTAATTTTCTTTCTTTGGGCGTTAGGTGTTTGGGTAGTTTTCCCACTACTAGGTAATTCACGACATTTGCGTACCATAGTGTTTTCACGGTCACAGTAAATAGGTGCTCATCGGGGAATTGGTCTTCTATCGCCACTGCATCATCTGTTCTTGGCACACGTGAGAGGAAGTCTGCCACCAGATTTTCCTTTCCTGGTCGATCCTTGATCGTTATGTCAAATTCCTGCAAAAGGATTAACCATCGTGTCACTCTTCCATTTGTAATAGGTTTATTAGCTAAATATTTGATAGCAAAGTGATCAGTTTACAACACCACAGGGTATCCTTTTATATAGTGTCTGCATTTGTTAATAACATAGATTAGAACTAGAAACTCTTTCTCGGTCACTGTGTAATTCAACTCAGCAGCAGTTAAATTTTTGCTGATGTAGTATATTGCATAGGGTTGCTTGTCTTCCTCTTGGCTGAGAATTGCTCCAATGGCCATATCTGATGCATCGGATGAAATCTGGAATGGTAAATCCCAGTTCGGGCCCCATAGTACTGGGGTTGTTGATACTAGCAGTTTTAATTCTACAAAGGCAAAGTCACATTTGTCAGTCCATATAAAATCGATATTTCTTGTCAAAGCATATAATGGTGCAGCACTTTGGGAGAAGATTTTTATAAATCTTCAATAATATCCAGAAAATCCCAGAAAACTACATACTTCAGTTTGAGTGCAAGGGGTAGGTAGTAAGAGGATTACCTGAATTTTTGCTGGATCTACCTGAATTCTAGTTGCTGAGATGTAATGACCCAAGATCAGGCCTTTGGTCATCATCATGTGGCATTTCTCATGGCATAATGCATCTTTCGAGTACTTTCTCTAGTGTCTGTAATGCCGACTTGAAGTCATCTCCATGGGGTGTAAAATCGTCCATGTACACCTCTAATCCTTCGTTTATCAAGTCTGCAAAAATACTGAGTATGGCTTTCTGGAATGTAGCAGGTGCATTGCACAGTCCGAAAGGTAATACCCTGTAGGAAAACGTCCCCCAGGGGCAAGTGAAGCTAGTCTTATCTTGGTCTTTAGGGGTAATTCGAATTTGGTTGTAGCCACTGAAGCCATCCAGGAAAGAGAAGAATTTTTTACCTGTCAATGTGTCTAGAACCTGGTCGATAAATGGAAGGGGGAAATGATATTTTTGCGTTGCTTTGTTAAGCTCTCTGTAATCGACACATATACGCCATTTCCCATTATTTTTGGGAACCACAACTAATGGAGAAACCCATTTGTTGGCATTTTGGCACAGGTGTGGCGCTACGGTACAGGTGTTGTCCTTGATGGCAACTCTCTTTGATGACAGATCTCAGTTCAGACTACAAGAATGAAGAGAAATTTCATATACGCAGGTTCATTAAGCCCAAGTTGCGTATACACGTCGGTACGCTATATACAAAGTTGCAGATATGCAGGCTCACTATATACGAAGTCGCGTATACACGCAGTTTCATGAACAGAAAAAAGCGTAGATGTCGAGAAAGCTTCTTTTGGTCCGTGGTAGTTAGTCCTCGGTACTTGAGCCTATGCTTTTTGACCAAGGTATCTCGACAGACGTGTTGATCCCTAGTTTTGAAGTTGATGGTATTGCGTTACTATGGTTTTGGACCGTGGTATTGTGAAGGGCCTAAGGCTATATAAGGAGAAGAAGATCATTAGGCAAATGCGATTGACAAAGTCTTGAATATCTGATAAAGAAAGAGATCTAGTATGTAGGTTCTGGGTTGCTTGATCTAAGCTAAGGAGAGATCACACCGGTTGATGGAAGACTAGATCTAAGGAGAGATCGGGATCAAATGGTTTGAAATGAACTATCGTTATATGGTTGATTATGCATATTTTTAGATCTGCATACTGACGCAATGTTATGTTCTGAGTATGACTGATGTCTGGTACAGCTGCAAGTTATGAGAAATTATTTTTAGATCTCTACGCAGGTTGTCTTTGGTAAAAGAGCGTGTATACGCGGGTTGGTTTCATTGAAGTAGCGTATATCTTTTGAAGCTTAATTTTTGGGGTTGCAGTTGGGTCTGACTGTTATTGCAGAGTTCTGTAGTCTTCTCTATGTTCTGGTGACTGGGTGTTGACACGGTTTCAGTGGTTCAGTGATTCAAAGATTGATGATGCTAGTATTGGTTGTTTTGTGCTTCAATGATCTGTTATGAAAATTGGATGAATTGTGGTCTTCAGATTGTAATTTTGTGCTTCAGGAATATCCAGTCTAAAAATGTATGAATAGTGGTACCTGAAGGAAAGAAGATTGTAGGCCAGCACCTACGTACTAGTATCTTAGCTAGTACAAGAGCAAAGGGGGTTGGAGCTCCCTTCCAGGAGAGTTTGGAAAACGAGAGAAGGTTGTAGCCTTCTGCAGGATGAAGCCTGTATACTGGTATAAGGCTGCACCAGTACAAAAGATTGTAAACTAAAGTTTCTTATTAAAGAAAGATAGAGATGACTTGCAGCAGGTGGTTTTCACCCACATTAGGTTTCCACCTTATATCATGGTGTTCATGTGTGTGGCTTTTATGTGATGATTTGTTCTGTTATAATGCACCTGTTTACTATTAATATGGTTAATAATGTCATGATGCATTTACTGAAGATAAGCTAACTGAATCATAAGATTTCTGGTTATACGCCGGTTGCTTTAGTCACAGTACCGTGTACATGCAGGTTCACTTAACTGAAGTAGCGTATATGTTTCTGAGTATGAAATTGTTGAAAAAAAAATTATTGATCTGATAATACTGATTCACCCCCCCCCCCCCCCTCTCAATATTATTTTCAACACCATTTACTATCAGATATAGGATAGATGAAATTTACATCTAACAGATTCTGTAGTTCATCTTTAACAAGATCGTTTAGGTGATGTTTTAATCTTCGTTCAGGTTGTTGAATGGTTCTCACATCTTTTTCAGTGTAGATGTGGTGCATACATAATTGGGGGTCAATCCCTTTCATATCTGGGTAGTCCTAAGCGAGAGCCCCTTTATATTTCCTAAGGAGTTGGATAAGCCACTGCTGCTAGTCATCAGTTAGGTTTTTGTTAATGTTTAGGACTTTCCCTAGCTCAATTTCAATGGGTTTGTTGTTATAAACAGTTGTTGTTGGTATTCTTTGGTCATTGATATCTTTTAAAGGATCTTCTTCAATTTCGTTATCCAGGGCTGCTTCAATCATGTGACATTTTAGATTAGATAAGGCACCCTGGGTGGTTAATGTAAGTGTTAATAATGTCATCTTTTATTTGATTCTTAAATTCAAGGGCATCTTCTACAATTAGTGGTGATCGAATATTTTCGGTTTAATATGTTACAGGTTGCTTCCTAGTTTTTATTATAGTTATGCTTCGCTGAGATGGAGGATATAAAGCTAGGTTATTCACATTATTTCCTCTGGCTATAGTCATACTACTTGTTCGATAGCTTATATAAGCATCTGCGGTCGCTAGCCAAGGTCTTCCTAATATTAGAGGATGTCCATCCAGCTAGTTTCTAGGATTAATAATCAAGAAATCTGGTGGGTACTCCCAAGAATCCACGGACACCATTACATCCTGTAATGTCCCTTCTAGTTTAATAACTGATCAGTTAGCAAGTTCCAGCAAGATCGTAGTTCGATCTAAGGCTGTGATGCCAAGTCTCTGACAGGTTGTTGTTGTGAGAATATTAGTGGCTGCCCCTAGATCGACTAACGCATTGGGAAAGGAACATCCATTTATTTGCACTGTGACAGTAGTATTTCCTAGGTCCTCATATTTCATCAGTATCTCTCTGCCTAATAATAAATCAGACAAAATTCCGACTACATGGACAGTTGGTGTTACTTTTATTTTCCTCGTAGGCTTTTTGGTACACAATTCCTTAATGGTTTTTGCATAGATTGGAATGTCCTGAATAGCCTAGAGGAGGGGTATTTTTAAACAAAGATATTTTAATTCTCCCAAGAGATCGAAATTGGGATATTCGATTGGGCGAGGTATAATCAATCTTTCTAGGAATGGTGGGGAAGAGGTAATAGTTTGTTCGTGGCTTTTTTGTTTGACTGTATTCTCCCTTTGAGGTGTTTTTTATACAAGAAGTGATTCTTCCAATTGTATATTTTTATCATCCTCTGACTCGATTACTCGTCCAGACCTCAATTTGAGTTCATTACACTCTCTCGACTCAGTTTCCGGATCAAAACCTTCAAAAATTTGTACAGAATGGACTGATCTGTTGTTAGGATTTGGGTTGGGCTAGGCTGGGAGTTGTGGTCGTAGATTAGGTTGAGGATTTTGCTGCAACATGTAAGGTGCTGGTAGCGTAGGTTGAGGTAGGGGGATTGTTCCTACTGCCTAGTTTGTAGGTCTTTTCCAGATTGATTTACAGTTTTAGATTTGTGAAGTGGAGGGGGACCATTGGAGATGGATATGGATTGTTCTGCCAAAATGGTGGAAGGTAAGAGGAATTTGGCCAACTATTGTTTGGATTTGATTGATTGGACCAAGGTGGCATAGAAAATGCTTGTGGTGACCAATTAGGAAAAGGTGGTTGGTTATGCCATGTAGCTCCTGTGTATTGCTAAGAATTATATTGTGAAGGCTGAAAGAATGAAGATGGGTCGGTAGGCATACCTATTTGTCATGGTTGCCATTGGCGATGTTGATTTAACAGGTAGACTGGTTCCACTTCGTCCTCTGCCTCTTTGAAGACTGCTTTTAATCGTGGGAGCGATGTGCAATTTTCTATGGCATGTTCTTTAGTGCATATGGCACAGGTCTGTACCATATCCAGTGGGTATTCTTTATGACTATGTTTCTTCCTACATCGACGGCAAAAAATAACTAGGTCCTGTTCTGCTTCGGCCTGCTTCTGCTTGGCGTGCATGATGTCTAATTTTGTTGTCAAGGTTCCTAGGATATCCGTTTTGAAATCTTCCAACAAGTTGCTGATTTCAGTATGAGTAATGCTTCCGCCAGAGATTTTTCTATCCCTGGTGATCATATCGTGTTCAACTGGTTTCAGTCTTGTACTGCCCCTCGAGCACCTGATACACAAATCAATAATGTTAGCATAGTCTTCTTGATAGATATCACCTTTACCCATGATATTTAATGTCTCTATCCACTAGTCTTTCATCCCCTTAATCATTGTGGTTTTTAGCACATTATCAGGCAAATTTGCGTAGGGAGACCTTTGAAGGTTATATTGGAAACGCTCCACATACTCTTCCAAAGTTTTACTAGGCCTTGCTACCATTTGCAATATCTCCTCTTTTAGTTCTCTAGATCTACAATAATCTTGATATATTTTAAGGAAAGCAGTTTCCATTTGGTCCCAATCATTTATGGTGCCCCCACCCAGTCCCATAAGCCAACGCAGGGCTACTCTTTTTAAAGTGGAGGGAAACAGCTTTAGTTTCTGGGGGTCAGTGGTGTAATCATAACCCCGACATAGGATGTCGAATTCAAACAGGAATGCATCCGGATCTTCTGAAGTGAGTCCATGAAAGGTGGGAATATTTTGTAAAGGGATAGATTTCATGGGGGCGTTGAAAGATGTGTCAACAATAGGATACTGTAATGTAGAGCTATGGGGTGTTTGTGGATTATTGGCCATTTGATCAAAGATATGCCAGTACCCTTCCGGGATCTCTGGAGCTAAAGAGTTATTCCTAGAATGTCCAGAAGAGGTAGGAATGATCCTAACAACACTCCCTTGATCTGGGACACTGAGTGTCCTCTGCTCAATTACTACCTCAGGGGATCTTGGTTCCTCGAATTCCCCTGTTTCTCCTTCTCCTTCACGGATGTTGCAAGAATTCCCTTCTTGTGAGGGAATTGGTCGTGAATTTTCAATATCTTGAAAACTCTACTCAGTCCCTTCAGTTTTACTGTGGACCTCAACGTAGGCTACAGATGGTGAGCCTGTGGCCCGAAGGGAGATAGTAGGTTGTCTAGAAGCAACGGTTCGGGGACCTACTGATGGCTGAGATTCAGCTTTTCTTAAGATGTCATCGATAAAATTTGATCGTCCAAGGGTCACCGGTCCCTTAGATTTTTCAGGTTTGGGGTGTGGGATTGTATTGTTTTCTGGTCTTTTCTTCTTAGTCATTCATGCAAAAATTCAAATGTTTATTTCTACCTTAAATTCCTAGCAATTATGTTGGAAAGCAGGCAGGGGGAGTAAGCATTTTACTTGCTCTGTACGTAGGTTCTTACCTTCTTTTTTTAATACCCAGTTCTCTCTCAATAGACAAACGTCAAACACCTACTTCGTCTCTCTGTAATTGTGCTGAAAAGTGGGTGGAGGAGCAAGAACTTTACTTGCTCGTTATGTAGGTTCTTACCTTTCATTTTCAATACCCAATTATTTCCTAACAACAATTATCAAATATACACCACTCTTTGTAAAATGGCGACACTCTCCCCAGCAATGGCGCCAAAATGTTGGATAATAAAAGGTGCCTTTTAAAACTCCTAATTACCCCACATTAATCATCAACCTGAGCAAGTCCTCTTATTCCAAGAGTGTACACAATATGTGCATGCTATGAATCCAGAGAGTAATGTTTCTTAAAATGAAGTACAAACCTTTGATACAAGAGTAAACGGATGCATTTATAAAACTCAAATTGCAACTGCTAAAGGAAATATTGCATCTAAACATCAAGACTTAATCCTCTACTGAAATCGTAATCAAATCTCACACAAGCAATTCAATTAAAAATAGACTCAACTGAGAGCATAGTAGCAATAACCAATCTCTTCTTAGTTGATTCAATCTAAATCACACTCAATCTCTACAAAGCAATCCAAATGGAAATGATGTCAATCTGAGAGTTCAATAGCGATAACCAAACTCTTACAGCTGATTAAATCAATACGATTCACTGTCTTAGCAGCTAAATAATTTAATCTACAATAAGCGTAAATAGAATCAAATGATAGTCCTGTAAAACATGTAAAGAAAATGTATTGACTTCAATATAGGAAAGCGGTAAATAGCAAATTTATAACACAAGGGATAAAAATTTAATCCACCAAATGTCGGGCCCTTAGCCACCAGCGAATACTGCTGAGCTACTTCAGAGAATACGAATGAACAACAACATCAATTATCTATTAATCATTGAACTCAAGTCTCATTACAATACGGTCATGTTCTCCAACAGCACGAGTCTGTAAATTAAAATTACAACTTGAAATAACATAGATCCATCCCCTTTCTTCCTACAATCTTTTGCTTTTATAGTTGGAAAGAGGTAAATGTGATCCCTCAGGATCTCCTGAACCTGAGGGATTCGCAACTAAATTCTATCTTCAGACACCCTTCATATTTGGCGTTGATCCCCCTGATTCATCCTCTGATCTGACCGCAACCGGTGCGCCCCATTCATCCTTTGTTGGTTTATGCTGTTCGTTGCTAGGGAACAACACTTGTGCCTTTCGTTGTTTCTCTACATAAAAAGGAGTAAAAGTTAGTTATGATAGCTAAATATTAACTGAGAGTAGTTCATCCATTTCTTATCATAATCCATCAATATGTTAGTGTATCAAGATATGAAAGAGATAAGAAAAGAGGAAAAGGGTGATGGAATTAGGAGTAAATACATACCCATTTCGTAACTCAACACCGATCTAGGATAGGAATGTAGGAATTTAGCAAATCCAGGCGCAACTACCAAGCCTACATATGGAGTTGCAGGATCTGAATAATGGAAAGGAGGTTAATTCAGATACACATTCTGAAGTTTGGTGCACAAAATGAAAGGCTAAAGGTCATCATAAGGATCAATTCCATATATTCTGGGATTATATAGTTGTGGGAGGTCCTAACTCGCTAAAACTAGAATTTTCCACTGGATCAAGCACTAGTTCAAGTACCTGGTGTACTATTTGCCAAGTTTCATGACAACATTCGACCGATAATTGTTCCCTATTACATAAGTATGCTTTATTACCAATGCACTGAAGGTTGTGCGAAATGAAAACATTTGATTTGGTTAGCCTTTATCTAACCAACTAGGCTTGCGAACACACATCTATAAAAAGGAGAAAAGGATAAGCACATGGTCAAAGAAAAATAAATTTGTCTTCATGCCTCCGACGAAGACAGCCACATGGTGAGAGAAAATAACTTGTCTTCATTTGCATAATCAAGTGCAAACATTTTTTGCTCAGCTTTATTGAAAGAATCCAATCTCCTCTCTCATGTTGGTGATGGTAGTGGATTGGAACCAACACCAGGTCCCTGCCTTTATCAAAACCATAACAATAACATTTTTTTCAAAACGACAATAACAATTGTTGTTTTATGATTTGTTTGATCCTCTGGACAATATTGAAGAAACGTTTCCTATGTGCTTGCCTACCCTAGAATGTCTGCCTCTAGAGCCTTTTAGCTTTAGAGGTCTCAAACGAATTGGCTTCATTCACAGGAAATAATAGTGGAGGGAATGGATTGGTTTCGCGTGGCGTAGAAATGAAAAAAAATTATATATGTTTATAGTAACATTTACATATGCATCTAATGCAACTGCAAATCTAGTAATGGAAAGAGGTTTATCACAATCTGGAAGTTTCTCTTGATCTTTTGTATTGTTTCTTATGGTCTATACATAAGCCTTTGTTTTCCTTCAATGTTTTTATAACTATGGTACAAGATCTTTCATTGTCGTTGTGATTTATATTCATTCTAATAAAAGAAAAAGTATTTGATAAGAGAATTTATTTACGCTCAGTCAACGAAAATTAAAACCCCTTTATGGTAAAAAAAATAATTAGTTTCATACCAGACTTTAAGCCAATACTCTTATAAAATTCTAGTTCAAAGAAATAAAGTGGATTTATGTAGGTTTCTTCTATTGTTTTGCGGCAATCAAATTTGACTATTCGTTAGCACAACCAGATGTTTCATATGTTTGCTTGTTTGATGCATAAAAAAATTTAGGAAAAAATTTATATAAATTTCCTACACCTTTTCCATATTTATGAGTAAATCATCAAAAGTAACTCTTAATTGTAAAGATCTTATGCACAAGCAATCAATATTATTGCTTAAATTAATAGAAACAAAAAACTCATTGCACCAAATGGATGCACCAAGCTTGTTGGAAGAGTAGTTTGTTTGCATCTGCATGTTGTGGTTATCTAATACTCAAACATTTGTGGAGTCTTTTATACAGGCATTAGTGTGGGAGGAAGTATGCTAGATTTATTAAGCATAAATGCACAAATATTGTGTTGTCGGTTGCAGTAATCGATTTGGAAGTAGTACGATTGGTAGTGGAGGTGCAAGAGACAAAACAAAACTATTGAACAACCTTATCCTATGTTTATGAACACAAGTACTGGAAGTAAATGACTTTCTAGTATGTAGCCACTACCTCCTTTTTTTTAGCCTTTAATTACTTCCTATGAATTTTGAAGGAGGGACTCTAATTGAGGGAAATAAACTCAAATTGGTAGGGGGTTACTTAGGATTATAAAGGGTTACCATTGTTGCAGGTGGGAACACCCTAGGGTCTTGTGTTGAAAACCACAACATAGTGGTGGGAATATAGCAACAAGCAATGTGCAAAAAAACAATTTAAATGCTTAAACTATTGAAATGGGAAGAAGTGGCCTTACACGGAGGTCCTACTTTTGGGTTGATTCCACAGGGTTCAAAACCTCTGCTTCTTTTGATGCCTTTAGAACCTGTAAATTATCCAAGCAAAGCATGTACAACAGCAGTAATCGAAAGCATGTTCATGATATACATGTTAGATCATATAAACAAATGAACAATTACGCATTAATATAAGATTTATAAACAAATCAAAACATGGATCAATGCATAAAAACGATAAATATCAGGAACATAACAACATTTCTTTATTGATGTAAGCTAAATGAAAGGTGGAAAACTACAACCTGAGTCTTCCTCCAGCTCCAACCTGAATTGTCCTCCGGATCCATCCTGTCCCGGCCTCAACAATCTTCCTGCATCAATACACACAAGGATGTCATAAGAGGAGGAAGGACATCTCAAAAGAGGAAACAAAGGTTTCCTAGAACTTGGGGAATGTAGGAGGCACGGAGATTTCTTCAGACTCGATCATGGATCAATCAACTATAATATCAATATCTCATCTCTTCTTCCCTTAGGCCTTCCAATGGAGGTTTATTTATACTTCTCCAAATTAGTTTTTTCAGTTGGGAAACAGTTGGGCCATGAGATGTAATAGGTGAGTAATAGGTAAAACCCGTAAAATCTGCCTGAATTTAAGGAGATTTATTATTTTTAAGTGTTTTAACACATTTATGCGGGTTGGGTATATACTAACTCGCATGTACACACTTTTAACATAGGGTAAAGTAGCGTATGGGAAATAAAACACTGTTTTTAGAATTTGGACCAAGTTTGGAAAGGAAGGGTTGCCTTAGGCCATAACCAGAGCATTAAATCTACCAAGAGTGGTAAATGGTGCTATAACAGATTCCCCCTAATATATGAGGTCAAAGGGGGTACATGATGACCGAAATGTATTAAGTGTATAGAAAGAATCACGCAGAGACTGGGGAGGAGTTCACTAGAATTCAGCCTGCCAAACCAATGAAAGAGATCAGAAAGAAATTATTATTTGAGGGGGGCATACCCATGCTCAGAGGTAGTAAACCATGTACGCATGTCAAGTACAGAAGCAGATCTAATATGCATACAAGTATAAAAGAACTGACAAAACCTAATGGATCACTCGATAATATCCATATAAGTACATGTCTCAATCTCACATATAACAAATTGATCAATGATGTTGAATTAGGAAGCTCATAACTGAAGTCATCAAGTTGATCTAAAAAGTACTAAGTCAAATGGTGGAATAAATGGTACTACACTGCAACTCGGGTGCCAATATATAGGATGTCGCTGTAAGGAACTGCAACATATAAGGTGGATGGTGTCAACTAGCAGAAATAGGAGCAACTGACAAGTGAACCAAGAAATGTTGATGCAAACCCGAGGTCTTCATCGATCACCATTGTACATTTCTACACAATGGGAATAAATGATCTGAAGTTGACCATGTGAGAAATAATTTGATTACCGGTCATTAATGTATACCATTGACAAACGCGAGAATATTCACCGATGATGATGATGAGATCCAAGGTACCCAATACAATCTAGCAAGTGCGAATAAATGAGTTGTACTCGAACACTCAGAAGAATCTATCAATCAGGGGACAATGATGTTTTCCCACTGTCGATAGCGAAGGAGTCTGCCACTGATGACTGCAAACCCAAAGGTACTACCAAAATGGAATCTAGATCTCATTCCCAGAGCAATGAGTTGAAGTCTATGGGATAAGATTCGCTAGAAGGAAGGCATTAAGGCATCCTTCATCAATCTAGCGCGAGTGTAACCTGTAGGCCCATAATGTGGAAGGAATCAGATGAATAAAGATGTAGTGACCCAACTAAAGCATGGTTCCAGTGTACAAAAGATGTACCTATCGCATGATAGAAACCCTCTGAACCAACCAATAATGAAAGCTGACACAGAGGCGAGGAATCCACCAATAGGGTCAAATGTAAACCAAGGCACTACACGAATCCCAATTTGTGATAATGAAATTTGATGTCGAACACAAGGGAAACCACTCAGTCAAAGACCCATGATAATGATCAATGTTAAGCACAAGGTGACCTATCAATAATGAAAATAGGGCCAGGGTGTGGCTTTAGATCTGCTCTCAGAGAAATTTGTCGTAGTCGATAAGAGCAAGACCTGCCAACAAGAAGTCAATAGAGAGCTTCTAGAAATAGCACGAGAAAAGGACCAAATAGGTGATGTGATAACGAACATGACTCTAACAACTAGGAATGGGTGACTGAAAAATAGGTCAAGAGACACTGTAGAGAGGTCGACTCAGGTTTACTTCCCTTGAACAAAAGCACGACTCAACTGTGACTACATGGCAGCATATGATAACTTTGTATAAGTTTGTCATGTAGGAGGCATAAGCAAAATCTCCATATGATTAGCAGAGATAACCAATCGAGTACTAACTCAATAACAAGGTTAAGGCTCTCCTAAGTCAAACTAAAGCCCATCCATATGGAGGAAATACTTTATCTTTTAAGTGTTTTGTTCAAGGGAGACACAACTAACTCTAGCTGGCATCAATTATGGAAATAATGTCCCGTTCCCGCTCTTTTTGGGATATACAATTTTTTTGTCTTTTTCATATTTATGAAGCCTGAAAAAGAATAAAAGAATGCCATAATACAGTGGAAAGAATGAGTGTCCCAATATAGATGCGCTAGTCCCTAGGAGGGGAACATTCTTATACTCAATGCAATGACACTCAAAGGAATGTTCTTTCCATGGGTAAAAGGGTGTGTCAAGTTGCAGAGGCTAAGTGATTGCAAGGTTGATTTTGTAGAAGACATGGTCAAAAGGTGGCTTAAACACGAGTCCAAGTGAAGCCGGCTCAAGGCCAAAAGGTACAAATGGTCAACATGCAATGCAGCAGTACAACTTAACACAAAGGAGCCTCTAGGGTATAAATCCAGAAAATAGTGAAGAAGAAGGAGAATGAGTCTCCAACGCACAAGTCATGGCGGGACTAAAGAGGACTCCTGAGCCTACTCAATATAGCAGCATGGGCAACATATGCTAGCGAGGATCTAACTAATATGCCCATGTAAAGGTTGGCTCTACCATCATATCATGATTTTATAAGTCGGCGAGTGAAAATGGTTTGTGAATCAAGACATGATGGGGTCGACCCTATGGCAAAACATCACAGTATGGAGGCTAGTATGCAAAATGCAACGGAAATTGATATTCCCTAACCTATATGCCAGTAAGAAAGCAATACGTGCCATGATGGGTCTGCAGTCATGGAACCAAATCAGTTTCTCAAAAATCTCCAAAGTATCCTATCAAAACAACCCATCCCAACACTCCAAGCCAAAAGGTCAAAAATTCCACCAAAGAAAAATCAACTTTAGAAAAAATAATTTTCATTTTTCAACCTATATAAGGAATTTTGGACTCACAGTTTCTCATTTGTGTTTTGAGCAATTGGGTGAAGGAGTTGTGGAGAAAAACCCAAGCAAGCTTCCTCCATCAAATTCAACTGTTCAAATTGCTTCAAATCTTCTAGGTAACCTTCTAATCATACTTTTGATAGTTTTTTATGCTTTTTAGATGTTTTTTCATCAATTTGACCTTAAGGAATTATTTTTTAAATTTTTGACTTGCATACAAACGGTTTGGATACATGCAACCCACGTAAAGGAAGGTCGTATACATGACTGTGTTAATAACAGACCTGCGTGTGCGCGAGTTTAAAATTTTAAACATGGATTTAATGATTCAAAACATCATTTTTTGCAGGATGAAAATTACCTAGCGTGAAAGAGAGCATAGTGCCATTGATAACCAAGTGATGGAGGATCAAAATGCAAAATATTCTTATTCGCGTTGATAAGAATATTTCTTATGTGATTTTTTCCGAAGGATCTTGTTAATAGGATGGGATTTGTTAAAACTTTTCAAAATGCCAAACATGAAGGAAAATACTTGATTGCTTGAGCTGCTAATCCACTACTGGAGTGCAGAAGAAGATGCATTCATGATTGATCAGATGCCCTTGAGGATCGAAATAGAGGATATCTATTTCATTACAGGTCTTTCCTGAAGGGGAGAGAGGGTGCACTCAACTGGAAGGACAAGAGGTAGTCTCAGTGTAGAAGACTACGTCCGCATATACTGTCCTGGAAACCCCGAAAAGGTTGGAAGTTAGATTCCAATCAAGTATGTAGAGAGTTTATCACTGAGAATCCTACTATTTACCATAGCTAGGGTAAATGGTTCTGCTGCTCTACATCAGGCTTCGCGTGTTTCCATGAGCCTTGCAGTGGATTGTCTCACTACAGTCTTTGATTGGTGTACACCTCTTCTAGCCAACATGAAGAAAAAACTTACTTCCATCCAGAAGGGTCAAACAAAGAATTTTGGATACGAAACAATCTTATGTTCCTTATTTTTTGAGAGAGTACTTGGGCTTCGTCCCAAGGTATTATCCACCATCAGTAGCCCAAGAGATCCATGGATGGGCAGGTGGGCTGACTTGATGAAACAACTAGGGGGCAGTGAGGTCCCTAGGACTACATTTGATGACGAGTTTTTCCTTTGGTGGGAACAACAGGTCATTGTACTCGAAGACTACCCTTATGCTGGAATGGATTTCCGAGGAGATTCGGATCTAGTATTACCACCAGACGCAACATGGGGTGCCATAGGTATAAATGATTTTTAATTTTTGAATTTTAAGATTTTTTTGGATTTTCAATATAAATGAATTAAAAAATATTTTTGATGAGACAAAACACTTAAAAAATTATTGATCATGACATAGATGTTGGACCAGTGAGACCTGATGGTCTTCCTCGACATAGGCGTCGTGGAAGAGATGTCGAAGGGGCTGTAGCAGAGACTGAGAGGGTCCTCCATGCAGTCCAGAGAAACTTGGTGAGGTTAACTCACCAAGTACCCATGGTGGCCATAGAGGACTTACCAGAGGAGATGCAGTGGCGCATGGTGGGAGTACCACGGGATTGGGTGTGACTATTTCGGCGGGTGGAAAATGCCATCATTTTCTTTCTTGCTACTCATCCTGAGTAGGATCGTTAGATAGATGATCAAATTTTTTTTATTAGACATGATGATGGGCATAAGCCCAAATTTTGTAGGACATTTTGTCCCGATTTTGTATATTATTTCAGACACAAAAACTTTATCTATATACAGACGGTTTTATGATGATCATATATACAGATGATACTTCGATTATTTTTTATGTTTTAATGTGATGAATGATTTATATGCCAATCCAATGCTTGATTAGCAATAGAATCTGCTAAGGAATTTTCTGATCGTGGAATATGAACAAATGTGATGTAAACAAATGATCTTTGCAATAAACGCACTCTTAGAAATTGGTGATACAAATAAGGATCTCTTACCCGATAGATGTTATTCAGTTGAGATACCACCAGTTGTGAATCCAAATAAACTACTAATGAATCAATATCAAGAGATATCGCCTTAGATAGTAAATTAATAACAACAGTATATTCGGAAATATTATTTGAAGCGGGACCAATACATACTCCTCTCGAAACCATCAACTGGCCAGATGGATAATAAATCACCCAAGCCGTGAAAGCAAGGTTCTGGGTGTGTCTACTGGCACCATCGATGAACCCTAGATATATCAAATGGTCCATCAATAATTTCCAAAGCAGATCAAAACATATCGACATCAGTAAAACTAATAGATAGATATGTACAACCATAGAATATATACAAACAAGTAAATGCACGACCGAAGCCTAAGAAAAGTACTTCTTTAGGTAGAGCCTATTTCTAGGCTCCGCCTATTCATAAGCTCCCATTTTTAAAACTCTTTTGACAATGAAGGGACCGTACCACATAGATTTAAACTTGCCTGCCACCAAGGAATATTTTTCTTGATCATAGACCAAGACAAGGTCGCCTTCAGAAAAATTTCTAGGATAGACAACTTTATAATATTGAGTTTTTACCCTCTTCTTATGAGCTTCATTTATTATGGCAGTATCTCGATGCTGCTGGTCAACGTGTTCCAAATTAACGAGGCGTTCTTTGAGACTAGAAGTATCAGGAAGAAGTTCAACAACCATTTTAAGGGAAGGAATTTCACATTATACAGGAAAAATAGATTCCAACCCATAAACAAGTTGAAAGGGAGTAAAACGAGTGACAGTATTAACTGACATTTGGTATGCCCAAAGTGCCAAAGATAACATGATGTGCCAATTGGATCTAGCTTTGTTAATCATCCTTGCAAGATGATTTTAAGGGATTTGTTCACGGCTTTGACCTACCCATTGGCTTGAGGATAATATGGAGATGAATTCTCTTGCCGGATACCCAACTTGAGAGCCAATTCAGACATCATGTCATTTTGGAAATGACTTCCATGGTCAGTGGCAATCTCTTTAGAAATACCAAACCGGTAAATAACTTGATTGAAGAGAAACAAGGCCACTATTTCACCATCATTCTTGAAAGTAGGCATAGCCTCAACCCACTTAGTAAAGTAGTCTACGACCACGATGATATGCTTGTGATTTCCCGTCAAAGGTAGATTACAAGTAGTAAAATCGATGCCCCATTTTGTGAAAGGACTAACGGTGATCACTGGAAAAAGCAAAGCTCGATGTGCGTGCATTTTCCAAGTATAAACCTGACAAGGATGGAATCTCTTGACCGCTTCAATACAATATTTGAAGATTGAAGGCCAAAAGTAGCCTGCTCGCAAAACAATTTCGGTTGTAGCAAGCCCAGATAAATTACCACCACAAGCTCCACTATGGCAATCATTAAGCACAGACTCAACTTCTTCCAAGGTTAAACAACGTCTAAGCATTGAATCAATCTCGCAACGATATAAAGTGTCACCTATAATAATATAACTTTTAGCGAGGTGACGCAATTTTCTATGATCTTCCTTGGAAAAATAGGGCGAAAACTTCGATGTCTGGAGATATATAATGATATCTCCATACCAAGGATATTGCAAGGAAATAATAAATAGATGTCATCAGGAAAACTTTCCTCGTAAACAATTTCTTCTTCACAAGGCAACTCTGAGATAAACTCTGCAAATACTAAATATTTCTTAGACTTAGCCGACATGAATTTGAGGTCGAATTATTGTAAAATGACAATCCATCTATCATATTTTCCCCCAATCACTCGCACACTAAGAGCCAACTGAAATGGATTAACAACTGCTAAGACGAAAGTTTTTCGAAGAAAAATATAATGTCTAAGCTACTGAACAGCATGGACAACTGCCAAAGCTAATTTCTCAATGGGATAATAGCACGTTTCAAGACCTACCAAGCCTCAGCTCAGATAATAGATTACATTCTCACATAAGGCATCATCTTCTTGAACCAGAACCATACCTATAGTTGATTCTACTGTAATGAGATACAAGAGGAAATCTCTGCTATAATCAGGTGGACTCAACAAAGGAGTAGAGGTTAATGCTTTTTTCAAAGCATCAAAATATCGTTGCACGAAATCATCCCATAAAAATGGGACTCCTTTCTTAAGAAATCTCATAAATCCTTTTGTGATCTTGGCATAATTGGCTATAAATCTCCTCAAGAAATTTTCTTTTCCTTGGAGACTCTAAAGTTGACGTATGGAGGATGAGGGAGGCAACTGAAGTATTTCCTCAACCTTGAAAGGATCTACACAAATCCCCTCCGTCGATATGATGAATCCCAACAACCTACCGGATGTTACCACGAAAATGCACTTATTCAGATTCAACCAGATTTTATAAAAATGACATTGTTCAAAAATCAATCAAAGATGTTTAGGATGATCAATTCTCTTTCGAGAATGAGCAACTAAATCATCTAGATATACCTTGATAATGTGCTTGATATCATGAAAAGAATATGACATGGCCCACTGAAAAGTAGCTCCAACATTTTTGAGGCCAAAAGGCTTCTTTTTGTACACAAATGTACCCCAAGGACAAATAAAAGTTGTCTTATGCTGATCTTCGGGAGGGATAGTATTTGATTATAACCATAAAATCCGTCCATAAATGAAAAATATCATTACCTGCACATTCATCAATAATCTGATCAACAAAGGGCATGGTGTAATTGCACTTAGGACAAGCCTTATTTAGGTCCCTAAATTCAATGCATACATGGATCGTTCCTTTCTTTTTGTCTACGGGAACTAGATTAGAGACCCACTTGGTTAAAGGAACGGGGTATATGAAACCACCTTAAGCAACTTCTCAAATTTATCTTTAGTTGCCTCTTTTCTAGGATTTATGGTCGAAGTTTCTAATGAATAGGTTTTCCATTTTTATACGTCTTGATCTCATGCTAGACTATAGATGGATCTACTCTAGGAATTTCATCATAAGACCAAGTGAACACATCACGAAACTCTTTAAATATATCGGTATAAGTTTGAATTTCTTTAGGGGAATAATCAGCTCCAACGAAGAAATTTTCAATAATGTTGGGATTCCTAGAGATGTTCACTGGAATAGTTTGTGAGATAACAGGCATGTTACCTTCGACAAAAAACTATGCTAGGGCCAAAGGGTTTAACACTACATGAACATCACCAAGGACTGGCAAACTTGATTCTACTTCTTACAAATGAGGGAGGAAATACGAACGATGATGAAAATCATTCCATGTTCTTTCAACACCTGTCATTGCTTCTATATATTCTTCTTCAGATGGCAAGATAGTATCTAAGAAATCCTGAGCAGAAGTCGAATCTAGAGTCTAGGCTGGAGCCACATCCCCATCCAAATCCTTTGGTGAAAAAGGAGTCAGATCGGAGTCTGCAGAGTTAACAATAGATTGATAAGAAATTTCTATTGTAGACATAGGACATGCCATTCCACTAACCTTCCCCTCATCTATTGTGGTGGTAGATGAGGTTAAGGGCCAAGGATTCGAAAAATAATGAGTTCTAAAGAACTCTCTTCGAGAAGGTGCCTTGGAGGATGAAATAGCATTAATTCTAGCTGTAGGAGCAGGAAGATCAAAGGTACCCATTAAGGAAGAGTACATTCCAACTCCTAAATTCTCTATAGGCTACTTGGGATTATCCACTAATGGAACAATAGATTCAGAAGATGCGTGGGAGTCACCCAGAGAATAATCCATCTGATCAACCTTTACAATTCTCCCTTCATGAGGAAAACAAAGGATGTGAAATAACGACGATACAATAGCATCCATCTCATAAATCTAATTCTTGCCTAAAAGGAGGTTGTAATCCAGATTCGCATCGACTATTTCTACTTCAATATTTACCACGTTTCCCCCAACACAAATAGGAAAGGCTAGAATAATCTTCTGCGGCCTATGAGAATGAAAATCAAATGTTGTCAATAGAATAGGTGAAGGAACTACTTGAGGCGATCCAATAGCCTTCCAACATGATATGGACATTACACATGTGGAAGCTCCCTCATCGATTACAGTTTGAAAGATATTGGTCTTTCGATATGTAGACTTTATCTGGAAATCCATATGATGTGGGAGTCTCTTCTTTATGTTTGACATATCGAATGTAAGCACAAGAGAATTTTTTGGATCAACTACTCTGATCATAGTGAGTAATGCACTCCTTTGTGCGGGGCATGACTGGAGTACCTCTAACGCCGACATAACACAAGGACTCTGAGCCAAATCTTCTACAATCAAGTAGTCCTGGTTTGCCTTAGCATTTGGGTTAATTGTCGAGCGTTTTGCGGAGCCTTTTGGCATCCGAGGTATAGACTCAACAAAGGGCCTCTCGATATGGAGTGGCTCTGAAGCATCATGGTCAGACTTAGCCTTAGATGATTTTGATTCACCATAATCATGTGATCATGTAGCAACGTCAACATGGTAACTCATCATATAAACATTTGATGTATTTTCCCTTTCCTAGTTGCCCCCTGTAGGGGTATTAGTACTAGAGTTCATGCCAGCAAGTAACTAATGCCCTTGGTGAAAACAGTTAGTTAGGAAAGCATGGGAGCTAGAAGACCCCTATTGAACTAATAAGCGCTGAGCATATTGGATCTTAGGGAAAAGATGAGTCAAATGATCTCCATTGCATAACTTGCATGGAAATTTTACTTTTTTCTTAGACTCTTTTCTACCCCCTCCAGCATCATTGTCGGGTTTTTTTGCATTACCCTTCCCATCCTGGTTCTTTTTCCTACCTCGTCCTTTCTTCTTCCCATTGGATTTTTGGTTTCCTTTGGGGTTAGAAGTTTGGATGGAATTTATAGACGTACGTTGAGAAGGCATAGGCATTTATGGTGATGCCTACATAGAAGAAAAAGTTTGTAAAGACAACTGCTACAATTGATTTAGCAGATTAGCCATGTTAGCATCGATCGATTCGACTAGCTCGTCGTCATGGGGACCTGGCTTTGACTTGGCTATATAAACCTTAGACCTAGGAGCATCAGGAAGAATTTTTTGAAGAACCCCATATTGAGAATATATAAGTTCTAACTATTGGGCTCTAAAAATAACCTGTTCTTCGGTGAACACACCGGAGAGCGACACATCCTTAGAGATCTCGGGTTGTAAATATTTAAGAAACCATTCAAGAAGGAATTCTTGTGGAATATTGGCTTTAATGAGCCTCTTCCTTCTCGTCCATTCTTGGATGTGATCTGAAATGTGGGTTACCTAGTCTAGGTGAAAATTAACCAATAGCTCATTTCTAGCATCATAACGGACAGGGAACTGAAAATGGTTCAAAAATATTGTAGCCAAATAACCAAAAGAAACGAAGGTGCCCCATGGGATTTCAATGTACCACTTAGCCACATTTATAGTTAGGGTACATTGGAATAACCTCAATATAATTTACTCATCTATCAGGGAGTTTGACAAACACCATAAGTGGAAAGTGGTTACATGGTCACCTGGATCTTCACAAGTCTTCCCTTCAAATTTAGGTATATTTGAGGGACGTTTGGTTGGGACCAGAGGCCAGGCCAGGTTATATCTAATCGGATCATTAGTCAATTTAGAAAGATCTAGCAATTTTAACGTTGCCAAAAAAGGTAGTTGCGGAGGACCCTAAGGATTCCATCTAGTCTGGGTAGAATTAACAATGTTCTAAAAAGAATACCCTAGATTTGTGAAGGCACCAGGTTGTCTAAAGTAATTCATAGATCCACCTGAACCATAAGGAGCTCCTTGTGGTCCAGAAAAAACTGGAGTTTGACCAACTCCTACTGAAAAATTTCTGTAGCCAGTGAAATTTCCCCCTAGAGAGGTGTTAAAAGGAGCAGAGAGCCCTTGGTAAGGGTTCCATGCATGAGCATAGGGAGAAACGTTTTGGAATGAATTGACAGAAGAATACGACATATTCCCCTATTGGCCGAAATAGGATTGATTCCCGGCTCCAAGTCCACTAACTGCAGGGTTTGTCCAACCTTGAAAAGGATTATAATTTTGACCCGTAGAGGGAAAAGGTACTGATCCTAAAGATGGGTTGGAATGTGGTATATGACCACTCCCAAAAGGGAAACCCTGAAAATAATCTGACCCACTTTCCATGGAAGTCATAGACGTGGAGGCAGCTAATGGAAAACTTAACGGAACCAAAGGAATTGCACTGGTCGACATTCCAAAAGGGAAAAAACCAGTGCTAGAGGCAAAAGCTTGGGTGCCCCCACTCGAAGATGGAATGGAAGTAGAGACAAATATAGCAGTGTGAGGAGTAATGAAAGGTATGGAAATCGTTCCTCCCCCTTGTACAGATATAGGAGTTTGCATACTAGTAGCACTCATAATGGGCACCATGCTCCCAGCAGTAGTCATCAAAGGAAAATATCAAAATAAACCTGGGCTCAAAGGCCTGTTGGTCGGCATCCTGACGTATAATAAAATTTCCAGGTGATCAGGAGGAAGAGGAGAATTAGGAGTCAAAAGAGACTCATGAATCTCTTCAACCTCAATAACATCTTTCGACTGGAAGAGGACTCTAGAAAGGACTGGAGTTTTCCTCTCCAAATCTCTACTTGTACCAGGTCTATCTTGTAAATCAGTAACTGCAACCGGAGGATCAATCTCTGTTGTGACTGCTACCACTGATTGAAAATAACTGCTAGAATTTCTTCTACGACTTCGAGGAGAAGGCTCAACACTCATATTTGAAAGCCCATGAAGCCTCCTAGACCAACAAACTTGTCGATCAACCACTTTTAATTATTTTTAGGAGATCTAATTAAAGACTCAAAAAAATTGTACAGCTAGGCCAACTAGGAGAAAATAGCACTCTGTATAAAATCCCTAAATATACATTCAACCAAACTACTTCCAAGTATTTCCACTCCGGGTGATGAGGATCGGACACCAAAATACAAGAAAGAAAAAATCAAGGACCTTCCGAAAATAGTATGGGATAATGACGGCACATGCCTACTAGCGAAGGTAACAAAAACAATTATGCTGACCTTTAGACAACAACCTTTTCTAAAGAAAGCACCAAATATTCACAAGGGTACCTTCTAGAAGTACTAATGAATGTGATGCAACGTCTACCTCAGGTGCCACGGGATTCCCCTCCGCAACCACCTATGTGATCCCTAGGAAAGGCAACTATGGGCACTAGTTCATATCAAAAGCCGGGCGGAACAGTCGTGAGGCAGGATCCAACAAGTAGGAGAGGGGGTATCTCTCTTCCTTGTCTTCACTCTCCCTCGTGCTTGACTCCCAGTCACAGAGATTTCCCGGTCTTTCTAACGACACTAGATTTCACTCGTTATTCAACTTCTATGTTTGATAATTTGAGCGGCCTTGGAGAGTTAACTCTCCACTCACCTATTCCAAGGCCCTAAAGAACTTAAACCTATAGGTGTTTGTTAATGACAAATTAAAAAGTTCTAGTTCTTTTAATTAAATCACTTCATTTTAGATGGTTGTTCCTTAAGTCAAGGCTATGAAGAGAGGGAAACTGATGATGTTTTCGACGCAAAAAAAAAAAAAAAAAAACCAATAGAAATTTAACTATATGCATGCAATTATTTTCTTTCGATGAAGAGGGATTTCTACTTGGTTCTACGAAAAACTTATATAAGAAAAATACTTTTTCTTTTCTTTTCTTTTCATAAACACTCCACACACACTCAAAATATAAAAAAGACTAAGAATGCTTATGATGCAAACTAACCTAATGCAAATTTAAATGACGATGCAAGATCCTATGAATACTCATACTATAAGAAAATGTGCTTCTTTATAAAATCAATAAGCCAACTTGACAATGAAGAGGGCACAAATTAAAAAAAAAAAAAACAACAACAACAATAACAACAAATTTCCCTCAAAACCAAGCAAAACCAATTGAAAAAGTTCACAATCGCTCAAAAACAAAACAAATGAAACCAAAAAACAACAACTTGGAAAGAAAAAGAAAGGCTAAAACTAGGTTTTTTGTCTTTTTCTTTTTATAAAACTAAAGAAATTTTCGAGGTCACTAAAAGAACTACTAAATTTCAAAGATCAAGAAACAAGCACAAAGAGTCCTTATACCTTGCAAGTTATAAAACTCATTAATAAATGAAACTTGAAACAAGAAGGACTACAAACTCATACAAACTGATCTGAACAGTAGTAAAAGACTTTAGAAAACCAACAAAATGTCAAAAAGAATAACTCTCAAAATTGCCAAAGAGACACTCAAAAATACGAAAAACAATAAGGTCAACCAAAAAGGAAAGCAAAGAAAATCAATTTTAAATCCGAGTTATAAACGAAATCAAGACCAATTTCTTGTTCTGGAAAACCAGAGCGTCCAAGAACTTCAGACAAAACCCTTGAACCCAAGACCCAAACCGAAGACTTACTCAAAAAGAAATCCTAGGCTAACTAGGCTTTTCACTGAGAAGGAGATTTGAAAACTAAAACTTGCAAGAGAATAGACTTCTACAGACAATGGATGACCAGAAAATAGAAGAATTCACCATGAAACAGACCTAACTAAGAAAAATATTTTGAAAAAACAATTCAAAATTATGTATATGTGAAAGTGTAAAGACACAGAGGCGTGAACATGCATTTCAAACACAGGAAACTCACGTATACGCGAGTCTATTTGAGGAAACTAGTGTGAATATGCGACTGTACCCCAAGAAAAGCGCATATAAAAGACTCAATGAAGAAAAAAAAAATGAAGGCCTGATCGAGAAGATCAGACTTGATGCTTGGGAAGCTAGTGAGTCAATGACATTGTAAAAACAAGAAATCAAGAAAACAAACCCTAATCAAGAACAAACAACCCAAACTAGGAGAAACAACAGTGGTAAATGGTGTTATAACAACTGTTGTTATAGTTGAATTGATTATTACTACTTATTTTTTTGGCTATCTTTAGGTGAGGAATTCATAACCGAGATTAGGTCTCTTTGTTAAAGAGTTTTTAGAATTTGTTGTTGCCTTACTTTAAATTGATCATGTTGAGTTTCTTGAGGATTTACTAATTATCAGAGTTTGGTCAGTGAATTGTGGTTTACCAGTTGAGGTTTGTAACTAGTTGAGAGCTTGCTAGAAGGTTAAGATGGACCATGACTCTGTCATTTGGCTTACACACTTGTCCTATGTAGGAAAACAAATTAGCTATTTTCTCAAATAAAAGTAAATAAACCACCATAGTTGCTATGGAATAATTAGTTATATTTTTATTTTTATTGTATATAGGTTTGCACGTAAGAGTAGTAGAAACAAAAAATTCAATATGATGTACAAATACATATTCATATTTGTATGTTGAAAAATAGTATGCTCCATACTAAATTTCAAAACATGTTTTGCAAATTTGCTTTGATTCCTAATTCTGAAAAATTCTGGCTCTCCTTGCATTTGATCCCAAACTACAATTACAAGTCCCTAAGAGATGAGACTCGTATTTGTGTTTCTAGTATGCAGTGTTCATATGCCATGTTCATGACAGAATTCTGAAGGTAGAAGACAGGTACCGAGAGGTAGCGATGTGCATTCCAACACATGCAGATAGTCACATCATGTTGCATCTTAATGCTAAAATGCTCCGGTGAAGAAAGAAAATGTTTAATATTTTTAATTTTAAATTAAACAATTATTTCTAAGTAACCTTAGTATTACTTAGCATTACTCTCTCACTTGAAAAAAAAAATGAATGGTGCAAACCTTTTATCCTAAGGAATAAGTAGAGAATATAAACATGTTCCTCAAGAAGAGACCAAATTAGACGACGAAAAATTCTATTGGCTAAACAATGAGCTGTATCTACTTGATAGGTCGAGAGAAAATGTTTTGTAAAATATTAAATTAGAACTTTCAATTAAAATGCTTTTATTTAAGAAAAATAAATAATGTAAACCTAGAAAATCGATCACTGATAATCCTATGTCGTAGGTGATAAAGACTAACAACATGTCAAATCAAATCAATCATACATTAACCTAGTATACAAAAATATTTAAACATAAAAAATATATCTACATATCCAAGCATATAATCCTATGTCGTAGGTGATAAAGACTAACAACATGTCAAATCAAATCAATCATACATTAACCTAGTATACAAAAATATTTAAACATAAAAAATATATCTACATATCCAAGCATATTGAAAAATACCAATCAAGCTAAATCAATTCACCATAAACCTAGGGTAGAGTAGTGAGAATGAATATTATTCAAAGGTACGACACATATCTTTTATCTTTATATTAAATCATATTGAAAGAGGTAAATAAAGACAAGTTAATCATTATATATGTTTAGTAGAACACTGAATTTTTTTATTCTTCAAAACTAATACACATATGTAAATAGAACTATATGAAAGAGACAAATCAACTTAAAACAATTATAAATATATATATTATTCAAACATTTCATATGTCTTTTAAATCAAATAACTTAGATAAATCTAATAAGTAATGTATATAAATAGAATGAACTAGTATCACCATTATTAATTTAATTATGGGTGCAAGTCAATTATATATAACCATGTTATAATATATTAAGTAAACTATAAAATTTAATGTTTAAATCCCTACATGTTAAGCTAACCATTAATAATGTAATGAATATTTTTAAATCAAAACAAATTCAAACAAACAATTTATTCCTTAAGGAATAAAATTATTTATTATCCAAAAGTACAATATATTAAAAGTATATTAAAATAAAAAACTTCAATGTGAGGCATCTCAACCGGTGATAGTCTTGAGTGACGACTTTGGTCTTTCAAAGTTCTAGTTCTAGGTTCAATTCCTCACTCAATTCACAATGTAATTATATCTAATATAATATTAGATTACCTAAAAAAATTATATTTCAAAAAATGATAATTTTTTAATCATTTATGTGTATAAAATGGAAATTAAGAATATTTAATATTAAAAAATAAAACATATATGATTTTATATATCTATAAATCATATATCAAAAATGTGAAATCATATTAAAAGTGAAAAATCATGCCAGATCAATTATCCATAAAATTCAAAAAAACGCTACATAGTAGAGCTAGTTCCCACTCAGTTTAAGTATAACTAAAGTTCACCCCTTATTAAAAATTTCTAGTAAGGTATCATAGGTTGTCAATTAGTTGTATCCACTTGATAGGTCGAGAATTTTTTTTTGTAAAATATTAAATTAGAACTTTCAATAAAAATGTTTTTATTTAAGAAAAACACTAATGTAAACCTAGAAATTCGATTATTGATAATCCGGTGGTAAAAACTAACAACATATTAAAAAACAAAAAAAACATAAAACAAAAAAACCAAAGAAAAACAAAAAGCAAAAAAACAAACATCATGTCCAATCAAATCAATCATACATTAACCTAGTATATAAAAATATTTAAACATGGAAAATATATCATGGAAAATATATCTACAAATCCAAGCATATTAAAAAATACCAATCAAGCTAAATCAATTCACCATAAACCTAGGGTAGAGTAGAGAAAATGAATATTATTCAAAGGTACCACACATATCTTTTATATTTATATTAAATCATATTGAAAAAGGTAAATAAAGACAAGTTAATCATTATACATGTTCAGTAGAACACTGAATTTTTTTTATTCTTCAAAACTAATACACATATGTAAAAAAAAAGAAAAATCAACTTAAGACAATTATAAATCAATTAAAGTAGAAAACTTAAAATATTTATTATTCAAAAATTTCATGTCTTTTAAATCAAAATATATTTAACTTAGATAAATCTAGTAAGTGATGTATTTAAATAGAATGAACTAATATCACCATTATTAATTTAATTATGGGTGCAATTCAATTAGATATAACCATGTTATAATATATTAAGTAAACCGTAAAATTTAATGTTTAAATCCCTGAACGTTAAGCCAACCATTAATAATGTAATGAATATTTTTAAATCAAAACAAATTCAAACAAACAATTTATTCCTTAAGAAATAAAATTAGTTATTATCCAAAAATACAATATATTAAAATAAAAAACTCCAAGGTGAGGCATCTTAACTGGTGATAGTTTTGAGCGACGACTTTGGTCTTAAGGAATAAAATTATTTATTTTCCAAAAATACAATATATTAAAAGTATATTAAAATAAAAAAACTCCAAGGTGAGGCATCTTAACTCGTGATAGTTTCGAGCGATGACTTTGGTCTTCCACGGTTCTAGTTCAATTCCTCACTCAATTCACAATGTAATTATATGTAATATAATATTAGATTACCCAAAAAGTATATTTCAAAAAATGATAATGTGTTAATCATTTACTTGTATTAAATGGAAATTAAGAATATCTAATATTAAAAAATAAAAAATATATCTAAAAATCATATATCAAAAGTATGAAATCGTATTAAAAGCGAAAAATCATGCCAAATCAATTACCTATAAAATTAAAAAAAAAAACGCTAGTATGAAATCGTATTAAAAGCGAAAAATCATGCCAAATCAATTACCTATAAAATTAAAAAAAAAAAACGCTACATAGTAGAGCTAGTTCCTACTCCTTAGTTTAAGTATAACTAAAGTTCACCCCTTATTAAAAAATTCTAGTAAGGTATCATAGATTGTCAAGTTTTGTCAACATGTATATGATGATACAATCACAAATTAGGATCTTAAACATTAATAGAAGATAGATTACTTACTTTTAATATTATAAATTTATTTTTACATTAATAAAAGATAGATTACTTACTTTTGATATTATAAATTTATTTTTATTTAAACATAAATGAATTAAATGTTCAAATAAATAATTGAACATATAATTAAATTCCAGTTATTAACAATATGATTGAAATGGCCTAAACGATACTATTAGTTTAATTTTTAAAATTTAATTAAAATTTTAGATTTATGAAAATTTCTACTTTTGTATAGTTAATTTATGATAATAAGAAGGAAGATATTTTTTTATAATATTATATCATTCCAAGATTCTTTAAATATTTTTGTTTTCTATTACATCATAATTATTTTAATCTTGTTATATAGTATTGTTAATTAGAAACCTTTTCATTTCTTAAAAAAAATCAGAAATTTAAAAGATATTATATATAAAAAAGTATAGTGTAATTATAAAAATGTAGTTTTAACATTTTAGAAATTACAAAAATAGTATATCTCAATAATATGTTGTAATTAGAGTGTAATTTTCACATCTTAAAAACTTGAAAACTACTTAATTACGATAAATTGAATATTTTAGAGTTGAGTTTGAAATTTTGATATTTAAAGTTAATTATAATATAAAAATAATTCTTATTATTATTTTATTACTAATTGTTGGGAAAAGTACTAAGAAAGGGGTAGTACAGGAGGTGTGGCGAATCAATATTTTAAAACTCACTTAAAATTTACTTTTCTTACTTATATTTTTCTATGAGACTTTACTGAAAGAAGCTCGTGTATGTACATGACAGTTATGAAGACAACTAGCGTATATCTAGTTAGCTTACTTTTCAGTTAATTCATCATATGTTTAAATTAAACCACTGTATCAGTGCTTCAACAAACATTAATTAATGAGTAACAATGTGCAGTAAGAACAAAATAAATCATCACACATAAGAAACACATCAACACACATGAACACCTGGATTTTTAGGTGGAAACCTAATGTGGGAAAAAACCATTGTTGCTATCATCTTCATCTTCATCTTATATCATAAATAAAACATCTTACAATCTTGTACTAGCGCAAACTCATACCAGCACACACACACACACACCTGGAGAAGGCTACAATATTCTCTCATTCTCTAGCACCCACTGGAAGGGAGCTCCAACTGTAGAAAAACTTGTAGATTCACAAGCTCATGTAATATAAAAAAACACGAGACAAGAATCTACTTCTACACTTTATAGTGGCCGCCCATAAACATCGAGAAAACCATAATCAATAGGGGAAGAGAATCAAAGGCACATAACACAATAAATATCCGGGGAAAGCCACAGCTCAAAACCCCACTATCTGTTTTATATTAATCTAGAAAATCAAGATGAAATTACAATGCTTTTTCTCTCTAAAACAATCCCAACACTCAGCAAGCTCAATCTCCAGCTCATAAGCAAGTTCATGGCCAAAGCTTAGCCAATTCACAAGCTCTCCAAGTCTCTATTCCAATCTGTAATTCATATGAAGGATAGCTTGTATTTAAGGGAAATAAAGCCTCTAAAAATAGGGCAATCCCTCAAGGATCAGTTCTTGATTGCATGCAGTGCGAGTGCAACTTAGAAAAATTATAAACAAATAGTACATTGTCCCTGCACTCTAGTCTTAACTGGGTCTTTCTCAGAATCGACATGCATGAGTTTCTGATAGTGGAATCTTCAGTTAACTAGAGTAGCACTAATTAGGTCCCTAGTGTCCCAACTGACTGTTTACTCACTATTAGTTCCTGAAACTGATTGGAACTAATTTAACTGGACTTAACTCAATAAATTGAGTTAACTAATTACAACTCATTTATAACTCATCTTGAACTCCTGTAATTTAGGGAGCACATATACATGTCTTCTAAAAGACTTACAATTTGAATTTCCTAAATTAATTAAGTTAATTAGACTCAATTAATTAATTTCAAATTTCCATGAGGAAAGAATTGTATTTTAATTCATAGTTTAATTCAAGGACAAATTAAGCTGAAATTTCTTGTTGGCATTTCTCAACACTCCCTCTCAACAAGAAAGGGATTATCCACTACCCCAATTCTGTCTCTGTGAAACTCAAATTTTACATCTTGGCAATGCCTTTGTCAACATGTCAACATATTGCTCCTCCATGGGAATGTAATCTAACAACATGATCCGCCTCAATACACAATCTCTAAGATGATGATACCGAATATCCATATGCTTGGACTGATCAGGAAAGACCGGATTTTCAGACAGTTTGATACAACTCTGATTATCACAATAGATCACTGTCCGATCCATCTGCTCACCAAACAAGCCAACCAGGATCTTCCTCATCCAGATAGCCTCACATGATGCTTGACTTGGACCCATGTACTCTGCCTCTACCGAACTAAGTGCAACTGCTCTTTGTTTCCCGTTGTACCAAGAAACTACAGCTCACCCAATACTAAAGATCCCTCATGATGTGCTCTTCCTATAAGATGGACTCCCCACCCAATATGAATCGGTGAAGCCTTGGAGCTTCACTCCCTCTGTTCATCTGTACCACAACCCAAACTGAGTAGTGCCTATGAGGTATCTCAATACATGATTTTCCGCCTTCCAGTACAACTTGGTAGGCCTAGTCATAGCTTGACTAAGTTGGTTAACTGCATAACACATATCTGGTCGTGTGTTCACCAAGTACATGAGTGAACCCACAAGGTGCCTGTAAACAGTAGCTTCCACTACTTCTCCTGAAGTAGCATCCTCCTTCCTCCATTTACAAGCTAGAGGAGTCTCCATGGGTTTACTGCTCTCCATGCAAAATCTCCTTAGAATATCATTGGCATACTTGCCTTGAGAAACAAACAACTCCCCATCTCCCTGCCATACCTCCATGCCAAGAAAGTAATGCATGAGCCCCATGCCCTTCATCTCAAACTCTCTTGCAAGATTTGATGACCTTCTCATCACCTGTCAGTATGAGATCATCTACATAAAGTACAATGATCAAAATCTTACCTTCCACCACTATGTAATACAGGGTTGCATCTGCTTCACTCTTCGTGAAGCCCAACCCAATGAAGTATCTATCTATCCTGGTGTACCAAGCACAGGTTGCTTGCTTCAACCCTTACAACGCTCTCTTGAGTCGGCACATATGTGACTCACGGTCCAAGGTTTAAAAACCTTCGGGCTACTCTATTGTTGGCTTGACGGGGCCTGACCCAGGTTCAACATTAATTAGCCAAACAAATCCCTACACTACTGGCCCTTTTGGCATCAGCCCGCGGAGCGCGGACCAAAGTCTCACCCGAAGCAGTATGGGGGGATGCTGGAACCAAGTTTCCACACCCTTGAGATGGTTGTGATGTTGTTTGATCTCTTCTATCCCTGCCTTCACGCAGGTGATCTCGCTCTAGGGCTTGTAAGACAAACCCTTTATTCCGGCCTTCAATACCTTCGCAAAAGTATACGGTCGTCCTTCGTGCAGCCCTAACCTATGGCTCAGGTACTTCATGTTGCTACGACAGCGTACAGTGCGGATTCCTCAATTATCCTAAGTTATCAGCTTATATTGTTAAATACTTAAAGTTATCACCACGTAAGCAGATATTCGTGATCACGTTCAATTATTCAATATAACTACAGTCATTCGTGCATCATATAAGCATAATAAAGGAAATTCATACACAAGATATCAAACCCATTAATAGAACAAATGCAAATAAATTGCAGAATAACTCCTTTTATTAATATATTCCAAGTATTATAGACTCTGTTCACCCTACGCACATAGTTGTAGGGGCCTGCGCACTCAGCTGCGGACTTCTACCCTTGGCCTTTGTGCACTAACCTGCAAATCCTCTACCTAGACTACAACCCAAGACTTAGACTTCCTGCTCTAACATTATGACTCTTTTACTTCTTCCATTTGTTATAGACATTTTTGTGCCTAACAGCATGGAGCATGAAATGTCAATAATCTGAGGGATCCAAAGTCCCTAAACATGTTGTTCTTACCCTTAGAGGAACAAGGTCTGCAAACCACAGCACTGAAAATCAGTTCTCCACCTGAAAACACTCAGAAACAGGCTATTTCTGGATCATGTCAGCTGCTCCACTGAGCATCTGTGCTGAATGTCAACTGCTCCTCTCTGTACCTGCGCTGAAGGTCAAAATTAATGAAGGCTACCTGTGCTGGGCGAGATTGGCCAAGTGGCACAGTCATTCTGCAAGGTGTCAACTGCCCAGGAAGCTTCCAAACTGACACTTGGGTCAAGGAATTCGCCTAGTGATGAGTAAGAGGGTCTTGATCTCCAAGTGGAAGCAAGAATCTCCAAGTGGACTCAAGAACTGAAGATTAACTAAAGTGGGAGAGGAAACTAGTTAGCTTTATGCCAGTCTCAAGATGACTCATCCTTTCTCCAAAAACCTATATATAGATCTCTCTCATGAGGTCTAAGGAGGCTGGAACTTTGTGCAAGTAAGGAAGTGCTGTTGGTTTGAGTATAGAGCTATTGGGTGTTTTGCTTGAAGGAGGTGAAGAGGAGATTTCTTTCAGCTGGGAGGTGTTGCTGGATTGGGCCTACTGTGGTTGTAACTCTCTCAGAACTTTACTTCTTCTATAATAAAGTATTTGAGGTTCTTCTATATGCATGTGTCTTGATGATGAATTGATGCTTGTATATTTGGTTTATGCTAATCCTTAAATCGATTATGGATGCATGCTTCTTGTAGTTTCCTTTTCTTGTGCTTTTACAGGATCTGTGTGCAGCTGGGCCGGTGAAAGAGCAAGGAGCTAGGAGCAAGCAGCAAGGAGCGAAGACTGGATCGACTATTAGCGCAAGATAACGGTTAGTAGATCATCCTTTTCTTCCCTCTCTCATCTCATAAAGAAGAAACTTTGAATAGCTTTGCATTCAGTTGTTGCTGAAGTACTATCACCTTCAGAGTGGGATAGGGGCATTCTGCATTAGATACTTTTCCCAACAAAAAATTGGCGACTCCGTTGGGGAATCGTATCTTATTGGTTGGTTGTGTTTCTTGCTATTTATTTCATAAACAAAGGGAGTACCGAATCGAACTGTATTTGGATCCATCAAATACAAAGTAGAGGGCAGCTACTCTAGCTCAGTTTCTGGGCAAGTTTATGATTTGAAGAGCTGATCCACAAGGACTCTAATAAGATCTTAGTGATAGCTTTTCATCCTCCTTTACATCCCTTAGTGTGTCCTTGACTGATAGCTTCTGATTTGAGCAAAAACTGTGAATTTTTGAGCAATCTGTGACCCGGAAACCAAGACGGACGAAAGTCTCGTTCTTCAGTGCAGGCTGTACAAAGGCTGTCTGCATTTCAGCGCAGTTCCCGAAGGGGCTACCTGCACTGAAGGTCAAACAGGCAGTGTTACACCTGCGCTGGACCAGTCTTGGCTTGAGCTACTGGGGTTTCCTGCTGTGTCTTGCCTTGTTTTCACTCTTGTTTTTGCTGTTTGTTGCCAGTCAGTGGGCCTATCTGAAACCAACTTCCTTTGTCATTATTCTGCCTCAGTTGTATAAAGAAACTGTGTTTGTTCTTCTGTATTTCTTGTGTCATTTACAGTTTCCCATAACGAAAGTGAACCAGTCTTGTTGTGGCCTCTTAGATCTAGACCTGTGATTAAGTGTCGTTTTGATCTTAAGAGTTAGTTTGTTTGCTGTTCATAGCTGATTGAGCTTGTCGGTTTTGTTATATGGTTTGAATTTACATATTTCTAGTGTAGAAACAAGTAAATCTTAAGGTGTCTTTCGATTTTGGACAAACTTGTTTGCTTTCGCTTGAAATTGAATTCAAAGTTATACAACAGCTTACTTTTTGCATTTCATCAACATTAAGAAAGAGAAAAGAAATACTTGCATTTTTGCATTTTGCATTAAGTTTGTATGTTGATTTAGGGAAAAAGTGCATTAGCGAGTGCTCTTTGATCTGTGTGAAAAGGATTTTATCTCTCTTTTCCCTCAGTAGTTAAGATTTTCATAAGTCGAAAAGATTTGAAAAGCTTGCTTCTCATCTTAGACTGCATTTAGGAATTTGTATCAAAACATCTCGTGGTGAACCTTGAAAGGCAAACTTTAAAAAGATCAACTTAAAATATATTGAATGAACCTAACAACGCTTTGAAACATAACGCAAACACATAGAGGTCTAAGCTAGAGACGTGTTCCGGCGTCGTTAAACGTAGTGACTGTCGATCTCTACGAAGGTGGGTGATTCCTCCTGAGAGTCGGTGGCACTAATACGGACTTGTGCTCCCACGTACCGTCGTGTATATATTGGGAGACCCCTATAGGCATATATCTTTTATCCATAGGAAGCCGTGTCGGTCGCCCTACTGATCGCAATGCAGTGAACACAGCATTCACGAAGATCGACCACCCGTACCGTAAAACGTATTCTGTGGTTTTGCGAAAAGTTTGGCACACCCTCTGCCTAGAACTCCAGAGTAGTTTCTTTTGGCCTTTTTCAAACTCTATAACTGAAAAAGTCCATCCGAGCATTTGTCACTTCGGGCTCGTTAAAACATCGAAGGAGACTAGAGTCATCTTTAGCTTTTTCTCGACTCTTAAAAAGTGAAAAAGCAAGTTGTGTCTAAAGCGTCGTTATAAAATTTATTTTAAGCGGAATAATCATCACCTTTCCCTCGTTGATCTTCGAAGTTAGTCCACCACAAGTGGAAGTTCCTGTAGAATCGCTAGGAAATTTATTGGATAGAATCAATATGTCTGAACAACCGTCGACGTCTAGGACTGTGTCGTCCGACACAACAGCGGCAGAGCCTCCTGCCGCTACTCCAGCGATGTTCGCTGGTATACCATCTGTCCTGGCAAATTGTCCTCAACAACAAGCCAGAGTCCCATCAGGGACGACGACATGGTTAGTTCCTATTTCTTCATCCGGATTATCATCTGGTATTTCTTATGTTGAAACTCAACAAATTGATCCAATGTGTCTTCAAAGGCCAATTTACCCTTTAAGTACTGGATTTCCACCATATGGAGGGCAGTATACTCTTTCATTGTTCCCTCCCAGAGAACAACCATATGGGAGTTTACAACAAAGTTCAGGTCAAACTGGAATTACATCCAGCGGTTGGGTGCCAATACTGCCTCAACAACCAGGGGTTGTATATTCAATGCAACCAATACACCATGTGTCGAATATTCCCACCATACCTGCTATAGTGAATGTGTCGCAAGTACAAGCTCCACCTGTTGTATGTAAACCCCAAGTTTCTCAGATTGCAATACAACAACCTCTTGTCTCAATGACTCAATCACAATCTCAGGGTAGTGCCTCCTTATCTGGAATGACTCAGTCTCAAACATGTACTGTGACTCCTCATCCTGGTCAATCATCCTATTGGTCAACAGCAAATGGTCCAACAACCAGAGCTGGTTCAATCTCAACAACCGCCATTCCAACAATCATATCAAGGACCTGAGCAACGAGTCTTTGTAAGTAATGGGCAACCATGCTATAATGGTTATGCCCATCAACCTTGTCAAAGTTGCCAACATTATGTTGGTCTGCAAAGACCCATTGCTCAGGCGATACCATCTTATCCTGGATATGCTTCGCCTAACCTGAACCAACAGTTGCCCTTTGTAGCAACTCTAGAATTACAAGATCTAAACCGGCTGACGAATGATCCAATTGCTTATGCCCCTTGGTGGCCAGCGATTCCGCATAAACTTCCGTCAGATATTCCTAAATTTAATGGAAATCCGGGTGAAGATCCATCGAATCATGTGATGACATTCCATCTATGGTGTTCATCGAACACTCTGAATGATGATTCGATAAGACTTCGCCTCTTTCAGAGGACGTTAATGGGTCCAGCGGCAAAATGGTACATTGAATTGCCTAGAGCTTCGTTCCACAACTTCAGTACCTTAGCCACAACCTTTTTGACCCATTTTCAATTACCGATAAGGTATGAAACGGGAACAGAACTCCTTACCAACTTCAAACAGACGACTGCCACCCACATATCTGATCATATACATGAGTGGCGACGTCGTCGTAGGATGGTAAAAACATACGTTCCCGATCAGCTGTTAGCTGAATGGTTTATAAAGTCGTTACTTCCTGCTATAACGGAAGATGTGGCCAAGGGGGGAGTCGTAATAGAGGAGCAAGTTATCGCTCGTGCATAGTATTTGGACTTAGTTTATACTCAGTCCGGCACGCTCTACGATAAAATACCCGATGCTCCTAGACCGGAATTTTCAATTCCTCCTCCTCCTAAATCAAACAATGACTCTCACGCCAACGATGGCGTGATTGGCAAGCACAAAATTTATAGTCAAAATGCAAATGAAGAACTTCTTGCCTCAGAAGTAAATGCCATGTCGACCGACAAGGGCAAACAACTGAAGCAACCAGGGGGCAAGAAGAAAAAGAAAGGGAGAAAAAGGAAACCCCCAGCAGGGTGTCATATATGCGATGAGGATCATTGGACGAAAGATTGTCCACATATAGCTGAAGTTAAGAAACTCTTTAAGAGTTCAAAAACCCCAGCAGTATTGACTGATCTGTTTCCTAATCTAGGTCAAAATCTGGTTGCTAATCAAAATGCTTCCCGATCCCAAGTGCTTATGTTGTCTACCTCAAAGCAGCAAAATAATGCTTTGACGAGGAATAAGGATTACAGGAATCCAAAGCTGTCGAACAACAAGGCTAACGAACAACCTAGTAGTTCGACAACAACTTTGACCGAAGTTGTGCCACCCATCGTCCCTGAGCCAATAATAAAGTCGCAAAAGGGAGCAGTACACAAATCAACATTTAATCCTTGTGCGAAAATAGCACAGATAGAGGACCTGGCCCAATCGCCGTCCGTTATGTCGACACTTGAGGTACCGCAAAATTGCTTCTCCCAAGAACAAGCTTTATTATCAGCAATAGGTGGAATTGACCCAATGGATTCCAATCGTGTCGCCTTTGATCATAAAGGATATGACCCTCAGTTACCAGCTCAACTAGCTTTCCTTATTCAATTGAAAGCCCTCAACAAAACTGTTCATCGAACAATTATTGATGAGGGGGCATCTACATGTATTATGTCGATGATTTGCTGGAAATATTTAGGCTCACCACCCCTGTCGAAATCGTCAACGACGTTAAAAGCATTTGATGGACGATCATACACTCCATACGGGATTTTAAGTAACTTGCAAGTTGAACTGGGGGGCAAAACAGTAGGAATTGATGTTGAAGTAATTGATGGAAACCTTGATTACAACATCCTACTTGGAAGACCATGGATCTATGCCATGGCCGCAGTTGTGTCGACCTACTTCAGGAAGATTGCATTTCCCTTCCAAGGAGGAATTACAATCTTTGACCAACAAACTTTTCTCCACAACAGTTCACAAGTTACGGGAAGAATTCCAATGATCCATGGAAGGAATCATTCGCTCCAAAATATCGGGGTAGGTCTCCTAAAAGACCCTGCCTTAATGGGTACTTTTGCCCTACCGCCTCCAAGTAATCTGGCGGAAGTGGCCACAGTGGAATATGAAACCTTCTATGTCTGATGGATTTGGACTCCGAGGACAGTTCTTATCTCATGTCAACCTCATTAAAAAATGAAACAAATCCCCTTTCTCAAAGGTAAACCTTCATTCCAACCACCGAGTTGAATGCAATGAAGCTTGGGGGGCATGCACCTCGATTTGCGTTATTATGCTGGGGGCATGCGAACTTATCTCCGAGCAGTTTTAGCACAAAGTTCATGCTCGTTAAAAAATAAACGCAAAGATTCGAGCAGTTTTACCGTGGAATTTATGCTCGTTAAAAAATAGAAAAGCGTGAGCAAGGGTTTCCACCAGAGTTCAAGCTCATTAAAAAATGAACCTATCCCGGTAAATAACCATTGTGATCGTAAATTTATTAGCCATAAAAGCCTTGGTCGTGTTTTGCACCCACCACCTCCATTTCATTTGGCCAATCGTTCACCTCCATATGATTGTTTACCTATTTTGAGGAATAGCTGCGAAGAGTGATTTCACTTAGCCATCCTTGGGACACTGCCGTGATTGGAAAATTCCAACCTGTACCTAGAATCTGCTGCTATCCCTGTTTATCACTCGTTCCTCGAAAGACGAGTCTTCTTTAAGCTCTTTTCAATTGACTCGTAAAATATGAAAAGTTTGCCGAGTTTTGGCCTTCCAGCTCATTAAAAGGACCGGAAGAGTTATCCCTCCTCTAGATTTTAATCTTTTTGGACCTGAGGGATTATTGCACAAAAAGGTCGAGCGCTTATTTTATTCGGCTCGTTAAAGTTATCGAAAATTCATCCCTTCTGTATTGTTTTATACTTTTTCGGACTTAAGGGATTAGATGACGAAAAAGGAATTTTGGAGTTAACTTTCTGTACCTTTTCAGACTCTCTAAAAATGAAAAGGACCCAGTTGTCTTTGTCGCTAGACTCGTTAAAATGACTAAATAGCGACAAACTTGTCTTTAGACGAGAACGAGTTTCCCTATCGCTAGGCTCGTTAAAACATAGCGATGGGCTTGCCCAAAGGGCAGGTTATAGAACAAGCATATGTTATCCTCCTCAAGCTTGACAAAAATAAAGAGGTACTGGTCAGAAATGACTGGGGAAAAATTGGGAGAACCTCAAAGCTTTAATGGTAGCAAGTCGCTCTTGAACATGACACTTTGTCCTCCGTACCACATCGGGTTGGGTTGTTTCATTCACCGGTCTCATCACCATGGTCTTCGCCAAACCATCCGTATTTGGGGTAATGCTACCGATCCATCACATCAGTGTCGTTATATGTTCAAGAGATGTGTTCAGAAAGAGTCAACCGTGTCCCATCCACTGCCATACATTATCCTTCATCCACCCATGATCGCCACCCTGAATCATATCTCACAGATTGTTTTCACCTCCACTAAAATCATTAGCTCCGTTCCGCGTCACTGATGTGGGATTCATTAAGGCCCTCCTTTGACGGATCGCTTCTTGTCGACTTTAGCTCATTATCCAAGAAGTTGATCTAGGAACACCCCCCCTAGTACTTTGAAGCTTGCATGCCTCAATGGCAAGTTTCTCACTTCCGGCGACAGGTATACATCAATGACCTTCGACCAGAAGATTTTGCGTGGTGTTCGACGCCAAGTCCTTTATTCACACCACGTGAATTGTACTGCAGTACCTTGAGGGTCATTATCATTATTGGTGACTCCTCTCGCGCTTGTTAACGGTTTACATTATTGACCGGTAATCAAGCGATGTCTTTCCATGTTCGACTTCAGCGCAATTCTCACATGGATCGACTTGTACTTAGAGTGAAGATCGAACGAGATTGAAGACCCCGGATCTAGTTTCATCCATCCGGGCTGCGATATATATTCAGGAAATATAAAGACATTTGATATGTACATCATTGCAGCAGATGATCATCCTACTCAAAGGATGATAATTTCAGCAGAGAATTATCAGTCTATCATTAGACGGTCATCTGCAATATGTACCAAAATGAATTTATAAAGCTGAGCATGGGAATGCCCGCCTCAGCTAGATCATGAAAGCAGAATGAAAAATAATGTATTGTATTGTATTTTATTGCAGGGCACCTCTCAGCGATTGAATGAACTTCGGATCCTCCTGATAAAGAATTTCACCCGATAAACAACCTCATACTTTAGGGGGCAACTGTTATAGACATTTTTGTGCCTAACAGCATGGAGCATGAAATGTCAATAATCTGAGGGATCCAAAGTCCCTAAACATGTTGTTCTTACCCTTAGAGGAACAAGGTCTGCAAACCACAGCACTGAAAATTAGTTCTCCACCTGAAAACACTCAGAAACAGGCTATTTCTGGATCATGTCAGCTGCTCCACTGAGCATCTGCGCTGAATGTCAACTGCTCCTCTCTATACCTGCGCTGAAGGTCAAAATTAATGAAGGCTACCTGCGCTGGGCGAGATTGGCCAAGTGGCACAGTCATTCTGCAAGGTGTCAACTGCCCAAGAAGCTTCCAAACTGACACTTGGGTCAAGGAATTCGCCTAGTGATGAGTAAGAGGGTCTTGATCTCCAAGTGGAAGCAAGAATCTCCAAGTGGACTCAAGAACTGAAGATTAACTAAAGTGGGAGAGGACACTAGTCAGCTTTATTCCAGTCTCAAGATGACTCATCCTTTCTCCAAAAATCTATATATAGATCTCTCTCATGAGGTCTAAGGAGGCTGGAATTTTGTGCAAGTAAGGAAGTGCTGTTGGTTTGAGTATAGAGCTATTGGGTGTTTTGCTTGAAGGAGGTGAAGAGGAGATTTCTTTCAGCTGGGAGGTGTTGCTGGATTGGGCCTACTGTGGTTGTAACTCTCTCAGAACTTTACTTCTTCTATAATAAAGTATTTGAGGTTCTTCTATATGCATGTGTCTTGATGATGAATTGATGCTTGTATATTTGGTTTATGCTAATCCTTAAATCGATTATGGATGCATGCTTCTTGTAGTTTCCTTTTATTGTGCTTTTACAGGATCTGTGTGCAGCTGGGCCGGTGAAAGAGCAAGGAGCTAGGAGCAAGCAACAAGGAGCGAAGACTAGATCGACTATTAGCGCAAGATAACGGTTAGTAGATCATCCTTTTCTTCCCTCTCTCATCTCATAAAGAAGAAACTTTGAATAGCTTTGCATTCAGTTGTTGCTGAAGTACTATCACCTTCAGAGTGGGATAGGGGCATTCTGCATTAGATACTTTTCCCAACAACACCATTGATCCCCCTTCTCCCTAACTACTTAGAGCTTAGCTATTTTTATACAATCCCATAGTCCATGGACCATGCATAGATCTCTTACAGCTGACTTTACTTTACAAAACTAAGGGCGGACTACCCTTTGTGACACATAATAGCTTCGCGCTCCGCGACCACAAAATGCGGAGTCTTTACAATAATATTACAAAACTTGACTTAAACATGGGCTTTTAGCCCCAAAACTACCCTTGGGGATCCCACTCCCAACAGGCCCCCAACACAAACATTGTGACTCACCCTCAAGTCACTTGGTAGGCACGGAGATCTTTGCACGAAGCCCATCCAGCTTGACCCTGATGACCGCAACTTCAGCTGTGCACTAAGTTGTTGCCTGCTTCGCATCTTCGACTGTCTTCTCAGTTACTGCCCCTGCGCTGTTAGCTTGAAGCTATTATTGCGTCGCTTGCAGAGTCGAAAGCTTGCCTTCAATGTTTCTGGTGACGGCACAAGCTTCTTGCAACCACGGATTGAGTCACACCTTCAAAACTACTTCCTTGTGCAATGCTGCATCCACCCGTTCCTTTAGCTTCTTGGCTTCCTGCAACTTGGCTAACCTCTGTGTCAGCGTGACGGTTCACACTGTAACCTTAAATTCATCATAGCACTGTTGGAGTTCAAGTGCTTTTGTTTCGAGCCTTTGGATGTTTGGGTCCTCCTGCAAGCCGGTGAGGATGTCAAACGATTGTTCAAACAACTAGGTGTAGTCTGCTATTGCACTCTCCACTGCTACGACTACTTCTGTGACAACGACCACCCATTGTTCCTTTACCTCTGGTGGTGTCGAAGGCTGAAATCTAAATTGAAGCTCTGTAATCTGCAAGATCAGCTCCAACTGAATCCACACCATCTCTGTCTGAGTGTCGCGCACCCCTATGGCCAATTTACAGATGCAAACTTGGGCTGGCTCCTCCTCCATAATGGCCAATTCCGGGACCATTCTACAGGCCTCCTCCACAACCTGTATGATCTTAGTTCTCTAGTTGGTCACCTCAGCCTCGGTAGTGATGGCAGCATTCCTATGCAAGGCCATTTGCTCATTGTTTATTCTTTGTTCACTGATCACTTGGAGGGCACGGTGCTCCCGAGCCCTCAAATCTGTAACGAAATAATTTGTCGGCTTGATGGGGCCTGACCCAGGTTCATTGTTAATTAGCAAAACAAATCCCTACACTACTGACCCTTTCGGCATCATCCCGCGGAGGGCGGAATGAAGTCTCACCCGAAGCAGTATGGGGGGATGCTGGAACCAAGTTTCTACACCCTTGAGATAGTTGTGATGTTGTTTGATCTCTTCTATCCCTGCCTTCACGCAGGTGATCTCGCTCTAGGGCTTGTAATACAAACCCTTTATTCTGGCCTTCAATACCTTCACGAAAGTATACGGTCGTCCTTCGCGCAGCCCTTACCTGTGGCTCAGGTACTTTGCACTACTACGACATCGGGCAATGCAGATTCATCAATTATCCTAAGTGATCAGCTTATCCTGTCAAATACTTAAATTTATCACCGCGCAATCAGATATTTGTGATCGCGTTCAATTATTCAATATAACTACAGTCATCCGCGCATCATATAAGCATAATAAAGGAAATTCATACACGAGATATCAAACCCATTAACAGAACAAATACATAGAAATTGCAAAATAACTCCTTTTATTAATATCTTCCAAGTATTACAGACTTTGTTCACGCTGCACACACAGCTGCAGGGGTCTGTGCACTCAGCTGCGGACTTCTACCCTAGGCCTCTGCACACTCAACTACAGAGCATCTACCTTCTTGCTCCAACGCTATGAATCTCTTACTTCTTCCATTGATCCCCTTCTCCCTAACTACTTAGAGCTTAGCTCTTTTTATACAATCCCATGGTCCACGGACCATGGGTAGATCTCTTACAGCCGACTTTACTTTACAAAACTAAGGGCGGACTACCCTTTATGACACATAATACCTTCGCGCTCCGCGACCAAAAAATGCGGAGTCTTTACAATAATATTACAAAAATTGACTTAAACATGGGCTTTTAGCCCCAAAACTACCCTTGGGGGATCCCGCTCCCAATAGGTCCCCAACACAAACATTGTGACTCGTCCTCAAGTCACGTGATAGGGGCGAATATCTTTGCGCGAAGCTCGTCCAGCTCGACCGTGATGACCGTAACTTCGGTTTTGCATTGAGTTGCTACCTACTTCGCATCTTCGATTGTATTCTCAGTTACTACCTCTGCGTTGTCAACCTGAAGTTGTTGTTGTGTCGCTTGCAGAGTTGCAAGCTTGCCTTCAATGTTTCCGGTGACTACATAAGCTTCCTCCAGCCAGGGCTTGATTCACGTGTTCAGCACTGCTTCCTTGTGTAGCATTGTGTCCACCTGTTCCTTTAGTTGCTTGGCTCCTGCAGCTTGGCTAACCTCTGTGTCAGTGCGACGGTTCGCGCTATGCCCTTAACTTCATCATAGCACTGTTGGAGTTTGCGTGCTTCTGTTTCGAGCCTTTGGATGTTTGGGTCCTCCTGCAAGCCGGTGAGGACCTCAAACAATTGTTCAAACAACTGGGTGCAGTCTGCTACTGCAATCTCCACTGTCGCGACTACTTCTGTGACAACGTCCACCCGATGTTCCTTTACCTCTGGTGGTGTTGAAGGTTGATCTCTCAATTGAAGCTCTATAATGTACAAGCTCATCTCCAACTTTGCGCCATCTCTGTCTGAGTGTCGCTCACCTGAGTGGTCGATTTACAGATACGGACTTTGACTGGCTCCTCCTCCAGAATGGCTAATTCCGGGACAATTCTGCAGGCCTCCTCCACGACCTGTATGATCTTCGTTCTCTAGCCGGTTGCCTCGGCCTCAGCGATGATGGAATCATTCCTTTGCAAGGCCATCTACTCATTGCTTATTCTTTGTTTGTTGATCACTTGGAGGGTGCAATGCTCGCGAGCCCTCAAATCTGCAACAAAACCATTTGTTGGCTTGAGGGGGCCTGACCCAGGTTTAACGTTAATTAGCCAAACAAATCCCTACACTACTGACCCTTTCAGCATCATCCTGCAGAGTGCGGACTGAAGTCTCACTCGAAGCAGTATGGGTGGATGTTGGAACCAAGTTTCTGCACCCTTGAGATGGCTGTGATGTCATTTGATCTCTTCTATCCCTGCCTTCATGCAGGTGATCTCTCTATAGGGCTTGTAAGACAAACCCTTTATTTCGACCTTCAATACCTTCACGAAAGTATACGGTCATCCTTCGCGTAGCCCTAACCTGTGGCTTCGGTACTTCGTGCTGCTACGCCAGCGTTTAGTGCAGATTCCTCAATTATCCTAAGTGATCAGCTTATCTTGTCAAATACTTAAAGTTATCACCGCGTAAGCAAATATTTGTGATCGTGTTCAATTATTCAATATAACTATAGTCATTTGCGCATCATAAAAGAATAATAAAGGAAATTCATACACAAGATATCAAACCCATTAACAGAACAAATACACAGAAATTGCAGAATAACTCCTTTTATTAATATCTTCCAAGTATTACAGACTCTGTTCACCCTGCACACACATCTGTAGGGGTCCGTACACTCAGCTATTGAATTCTACCCTAGGCCTCTTCTCACTAAGCTGCAGAGCCTCTACCTATGCTACAACCCAATACTTAGACTTCTTGCTCTAATGCTATGACTCTCTTACTTCTTCCATTGATCCCCCTTCTCCCTAACTACTTAGAGCTTAGCTCTTTTTATACAATCCCATGGTCCGTTGACCATGGGTAGATCTCTTACAGCTGACTTTAATTTACAAAAATAAGGGCGGAATACCCTTTGTGACACATAATACCTTCATGCTCCGCGACCACAAAATCTAGAGTCTTTACAATAATATTACAAAACTTGACTTAAACATGGGCTTTTAGCCCCAAAACTGCCCTTGGGGGATCCCGCTCCCAACATCTATGTACACCTCTTCATCAATAATTCCATTAAGGAAGGGACTTTCCACATCCATCTGATGGATCTTCCAACCCATCTATGCTGATAGTGCCAAAATAGATCTCATTGATGAGCATCTTGCAACAGGAGCAAAGATCTCATCATAGTCAATCCCCTCTACCTATGAAAAGCCACAGGCCACAAATATGGCCTTATGCTTCTCCACACTACCATTTGCAGCTTGATTTAGCTTGTAAATCCAACATGAGGTCACAACTTCCTTGTCCTCCGATCTCGAGACCACATCCCAAACATTGTTTCGAACTATGGAGTCATACTCCTCCACCATCGCATCAACCCAAACTGGCTGTTGCACTGCTTCCTGAAAGAGATATGGCTCTGTCACAACACATGCACCCATAAGTGCCATGTATCCAATGTACCTCTCTCGTGACCTCCTCTGTCTGTGCTAAGAAGAGGGTGCTACCACATTCTCCTGTGCATCATCCAACAATCTATCAGCCTCTCTAGTGCACTTTCTTCCCTCTTTAGAAGACTTTGCCTGAGTGGATGTATCCACTCCTTGAAGCTCTACATGTGGCTACTCCACATCAATCTGAGGCTCCTCAACCTTAGGAACTAAAAGTTCCTCCTTCGCATGTAGCTCAAGCTCCCTCTTAAGGGATACTCCCATGGCCTTCTCCTCATCAAACTTGACATCCCTACGAACAACTTTCATCTGACTGGTTTGCATGTACACCTGATAGCTGTGGGGAGTTTCAGTGTACCCCACAAAAATCCCCAACATTGTTGTTGGCTCAAGCTTCTTTAGTGCATATTTTGTCACATGGCAATAAATAGATGACCCAAAAATCCTAAAGTGACCAACATCTGGCCTCTTACCAGAATACACTTCCTCTGGTGTTTTACTCTCAAGTATCCGATCTGGGCTATGGTTTTGAACATAAACCGTTGTGTTGCATGCCTCAGCCCAAAAGTGTAGTGGTAGGCCCTGGTCATGAAACATCACCCTTGCTGCCCCTACTATGCTCATGTTCTTCCTCTCAGCAATCCCATTATGTTGAGGGTTACGAGGTGTCGTCAACTCTCGTTTAATCCCTTCCGCTATACATAAGTTCTTAAACTCATTGGAGACATATTCTTCAACATTATCACTCCGTAGAGCTTTAACCTTCTTGCCTGACATTTTCTCGACCAATGCTTTGAATTCACAAAACTTTGTGAATGTCTAATCCTTTCTCCGCATGAAAAATATCCAGCATTTACGAGAATAGCCATCTACATATATAACATAATACTTGTGTTTGGCGGTGGATAATTTCGAGAATGGTCCACACACATCTGAATGGACTCTCTCCATAATAGACTATGCTCGATTGTCTCTATCTCCAAAGGAAGACTTGATGTATTTCCCCAAAGTACAACCCTTGCATTTATCAACTTGCTCAAGTGTACCTTTGGGAAGACTGGTAGAGATTTGTTGCAATATATTCAAAGCCCCATGATGCAAGTGGCCCAATCACCCATTCCACAACTCGTCAACATTTGGGCTCAACATCTTTTCTGCTTTTGAACTCAAAGCAGCATAATCCTCTACCTCTATCTTATAGAGATTCTGAACTCGAATCCCTATCTTCTTTACTTGACCCGTGGCTATGTGTCGAAGGAACGCCTTTCCTTTCAAAAATATCACATCATAGCCTCTATCCTCAAGCATGGCAATGGATACCAAGTTCTTCGTCAGTCCGGGTACATGCATAACATTCTTCAAGGTGAATGGATCCGCATGCTCCCTCTGAAAAGTAATAGTGCCCACACCAGTAACACTATACTTACTGTCATCACCCATCTCGATATGCATCTTGAGATATTTCTCCTCCAGTTCACTGAATAACTCTTTGTCTCCAGTCATGTGGAAAGAAGCTCCACTGTCTAAGTACCAGACACTTCCCATCATTGAAGACACCATGCATGCAATGAGGGAAAAGTCCAATTCGAATTGGGAGGCCAAAGCCTCACCCGCCGCTCCTCCTGAGGACTTCTCCTTGGATTTCTTCAATGGACAATTTGTAGCAAAGTGACCCATCTTGTGACAATGAAAGAATTTAACTTTTGTCATGTCCTTCTTCTTACCTCCGTGAAAAGAATCTAATTTGGAAAGAGAAATTTTACCTTTCCCCTTCCTTGCCTTAATTTCTAAGGCATAGTTCTCTTCATCATCAGTCTTTGATGAAGATCCATCCCTATTCTTCCTCCTGATCTCATCTTGCATCAAATCTGACCATAGTCATTCCCAATCTAGCAGCTTCTCTCAACCATTGACAGAGTCCTGATAACTATGCCAACTCTTTGGGAGTCCAAGAAGCACAAGGCTCACCATATCCTCCTTGGCAACTATGATTCCAACACTTCCAAGTTCATCCCAACATTGAGTGAACTTGGTCAAGTACTTTGGAATCGTCTCGCCTTTCTCCATATTGATTTTACGAAGTTTATCCTTCAGTACCAACTTCCTTTGATCACTGCTATTTTGATACAAGTCCGTCAATGTTTTCCACTAAGAATCCGTAGTTTCCTTGCCATGGAGACTCGATACAATGTGGTATTGAACTCCTTCAAGGATTATCTGCCTTGCCTTCGCCGCACACTTCTTCCATTCAACCAAGTTTTGTGCATTCGTAACTATTGGGTTGGGGACTTTTTCATCAATGAATTCCTTCAAGCCATTATCTTTTAGCACAACCTCCATCGTGTCCCTCCAAGCTATAAAATTCAAGATTCCTTCCAAGGAATACTCAAGCCTCAACCCATGAAATGCCATCTACCGATCCTAAAGTATGTATGAAAATTTGACTTTCACCTATAACCCAAAAAATCAAAACTTCAAAATCTCCTCTAGAGAGCTGACTTTAAATCAGCAATATCTCCATCATCCAAACTCCGATTCGGCCATTGTTTTTTTGAATTTGGGTATCTTTTCCCAAGGAATCCAAATTTGCAATTTGTTTCTAAAAATTTTGCATAAAAATTCTCAGAACTTCTCTGCAAACTCTCGGCCTAAAAAATAATATTGCACCGATACCATGTAGAAAAACCTGTAGATTCACAAGCTCATGCAATCTACTAAAACAAGAGACAAGAATCTAATTCTACTCTTTACAACAGAAGCCCATAAACATCGAGCAAACAATAATCAATAGAGGAAGAGAATCAAAGGCACATAACACAATAAATATCTGGGGAAAGCCATAGCTCAAAACCCCACTATTTGTTTTGTATTAATCCGGAAAATCAAGATGAAATTAGAATTCTTGTTCTCTCTAGAATAATCCAACCACTCAACAAGTTTAATCTTCAACTCATAATCAAGCTCAAGGCCAAAGCTTAGCCAATTCACAAGCTCTCCAAGTCTCTATTCCAAAGTGTAATTCCTATGAAGGATAGCTTGTATTTAAAGGGAAATAAAGCCTCTAAAAATAGTGCAATCCCTCAAGGATCAATTCCTGATTTCATGCACTATCAGTGCAACTTAGAAAAATATAAAACAAATAGTACATTGTCCCTATACTCTAGTCTCAACTGGGTCTTTCTCAGAATCGACATGCATGAGTTTCTGATGGTGGAATCTTCAATTAACTAGAGTAGCACTAATTAGGTCACTAGTGTCCCAACTGACTGTTTACTCACTATTAGTTCCTGAAACTGATTGGAACTAATTTAACTGGACTTAACTCAATAAACCGAGTTAACTAATTACAACTCATTCATAACTCATCTTGAACTCCTATAAGTTAGGGAGAACTTATACATGTCTTCTAAAAGACTTCCAATTCTAATTTCCTAAATTAATTAAGTTAACTAAAGTTAATTAATTATTTTCAAATTGCTATGAGAAAAGAATTCTATTTTAATTCACATCTTAATTCAAGGACAAATTAAACTGGAATTTCTTGTTGCCATTTCTCAACACCAACCCCTAATCTTGTTTACCAAAACCCACTGGTAGGGAGCTCCAATCCCCTGATCTCATTTACCGACACCCACTGGAGGGGAGCTCCAACCCCCTAATCTCATTTACCAACACCCACGAGAAGGGAACTCCAACCTCCTGATCTGATTTACCAACTACTACTAGAAGGAAGCTTTAACGTCCTCAGTAAAGGATCCAACCTTGAGCACCACAGTGGACCATGTTTCATAAATTTTCACACTAGATCCACATGAACCAAAACATCACAACTTGTAGGCCACTTTTCATCAAATTTTTAGACTGGACCACTACCATAATTTAAGCCCAATACCAATTATCAAAACAGAAATTGATCACTGCAATAAATCACTCAATCATTGAACCAACTAAGACCCAAAACAATCAACTTATTCTCAAACAATTAAAGTAGATGATTGTAACCAGAATACCAGTAGTGTACCAAAACACTGCATCAACTCACTTAACCAACTGAAAAACCATGAACAATAAAATATTAGAATAGATACACTACTTTACTTTAGAAAACCCCCGTGTATACACGACTTCCTTGAAGCATACCCGCGTATAGATCTCAAAACATTGGACCCTAAAACCGAATCACTCTCATTCTGAAATAAATTCTGAATCACATAGAGAACCATTATATCATTATGAAATAATCACAGAACCATCACTGATCTTCAATCACATATAATTAGTAGCGTCATTATTCTTCAACATATCAATCCTTAATCAATTCATCTTCAAACATCACTATTAACCTAGATCATCAATTATGACTTCATTGACAGACATCAGAAACACAGTAAGACTGAATAGACTAATCAAACATCTTCCTCAGCAAGATCCTAATTTATATATGAGCTTTCCACAAAACATTTTTGTGTGTATACGCTCTTTTCAGGAATTAAACCCACGTATATATTAGAGTATATACATGACTTAACAACATCATACTAGCATATGTACACACTTTCTAGGTTATAAAACCCCCACACAGATCTAAAATTATTGACACAAACCTTCGCTGCACAACAAAACTTCAAACATACCCATATCTCGACATACATAGAATAATCATGCGTCAGACATAATATCATAGATCAAACCAATCCATTATCAATATAGTCATTTCAGATCTATTGGATCTGATCCATCATCAAATTCTCAGGTGAAAATGTAGTTTCAGATCAAGCAAATCATTAATAGCCCATTACATGCACACTTTCTTCAAATCTAACTATTCATGAAATATTCATCACTTTCACATGCCAAGTACTTTTATCTTCATCTCCTTATATAACTTAGCCCTTATCCAATACCACACGTCAAAACCACGCTAATGTCGATGGTATTCTTTGACAAGATGAAATATCCATTACTGGGCTCAATACCATGGGTTAATACTATGGTAAAGACCCTTGGTATTTAGAATACCATGGTGCAGAAACTGTATGCACATTTTCTTCTCCATTCCCGCGTATATACATGACTTTGTTTCACAGAACCCGCATATACTTCTTAAAACTTCATCTTTATCATTCCTCTGTCTTTGAACTGCTGTGCCTTTGACCAAACTCTCCGTCACATATAAACACACCTTGTTGACATCTTCATCAGGTAGGTTGTCATCAAAAGACAAATCATCAAGTAAGTTGCCATCAAGGGCAACACATTAGTGATAATGCCAACACTAATACTTTTATATAATTACTTACATATTTTTTAAATATATTTGATTTGATTTTATTATTAATTAAAAACTAATCTTCCTTATAATTGTATTATATATTTGAAAATTAATTTAATAAGAAATAGTTTCCCCACCTTAACACAATTTAATTCAATAAAATAAAATATATATGTGTGTGTGTGTGTGAGAGAGAGAGAGAGATATGAATACATAATATTACATACTTCAAATAATTTAATAATAATAAAAAAAAAATCACTTAAGAACTTAACTCTTATATAAACATTTGATCTCAATATGGTAGAGATGTTGTAATGTTTAAAATAAAGGTTAATAAAAGAAAATACAAAATATGAAATTAATAATTCTATTTATATTTATAATTATAATTATAATTAATAATTAAACCATACTAGATCCATCTTAACTCTAAATTACATTTCTTGAGATGCAAACCTCCTTTAAAGTAAAATAAATATTTGATACCTCTGTGCCCTCCGTAAATCGAGAATTAAGATAAATCCAGAATCCTTTGATAAAAAAAATGAATATTTAAATTATATTTAAAAATAATTGTAATTTAGACAACAAATCCTTATCTAAATTTATTCTTCAATCATTTTTATAAAATTATTTTATATTATCACTACACTATAACAATTATTTTATATTATCACTACACTATAATGTAACAAATATATATAGTCCCAAAGACTATAATGTAACACATATATATAGTCCCAAAGACTAGTTGACTTATTCAAAACCATCCACTTAAAGATTAGTTGACTTATTTAAAACCATCCACTTAAGGTATGGTGCTCGCAACAATACCGTAGAACATCGGTTCAGATTCAGTTGAGTTCATTGGGAGATACAGATCATTGCTAATTGAGTTTCACTCTATTGTGATAGCGCTTAGAAGAGGGAGATAATCATCCTCATCTTACTATTTAAGGAAGAAGGGAATCTCATGAATTCTTTTTGGTTATATTTACATATATATGTGTAGGTAATTTAATTTTATTGGTTTGATGACACTTGTAACATATTTAAAAATATTTTCAAAATTGAATATAAGTTAAGTATGATAAATCAATTATTGAAGGTAGGGAAATTGAGAAAATTTGGTATGGAATTTACTACATCATAATTTTATTAAGAGAGAATATTTTCACATCAACTCAAAACATACATTAGATTTTGAAAAATTTATTATCAATTTAAATATGTTACCAGTACAACAAAATAAAAAATTTTAAAACCAACTAAATAAAAAATGATTTATTTATCATTTTCTCCTGATAAATGAGACATATTTTATATATTTTTTCTTTACAAATATTAAATTATGATAAAGATAAATTTAAGACCACACTTGTTGGTTCGAAACGTTGACAAATATATTATCATGTGATTTAGGCCAAAAAACTTTTTCTCAAAAAAATAAATTTATCACAATACTTATTATGTTGTAATATTTTGGTAAAATCTTATATATTTTATATATATAGATGTGATGGATATAAATATTTTTTCCAAGATTTTCTTTATATGATAAATAATTATTTTTTAATAATATAGAGGATTTTTTTTTTTATATTTAATTTTTTAATTAATATTATTTATCATATGGTTTAAATGTTAATTATTTGAATATTTTTGTAATATGTTTTTCATTCAATTTTATCTATATTTGAATTTTTTTAAAGCGTTAAACACAGCTATACATTCAAAACTTGATTACTCAAATTGTATAATTCAAAAAAATTAGAGATTTTCAAAACCTTAAATTTATCCAAAATTTCAAAATTATAAATTAAATAATAAAAAATTACAATTCACCCAGCATTATATTACCCATTCCAATACTAATTATTTGGGAAAATTCAAAAATATTTTATTATTTATTTTACATCATAATTCTAAAAGTAAAAATTACCAAAATATTTGTTTTATTTTCAATTTCATTTTTTATATTATTTATTAATAAAAAAATTATACTTTATGAGCATTTTGTAAGTTTTGTTAATATAAATTCTCGTTTGTAAAATTGTAACACGTGAATTGAAAAACAAAATTATATATTAAACAAAAATAATCGTCAAATGTGAGCGAACACAAAAATAAAATAAAGATCATATTCAAATTTCAGTGACTCTCGAGCACAACATTTTATTGTATCTTTTTTGGCGTTAATTCCACGTAATTTCAACAAATTTGGGCGGATTTCAATAGTTAGCTTTATCGTGTGGAAATGGTCAAAGAAAAGAAAAAAAAAAAAAAAAACAAAACAAAATCATGGTTTTACTGTATTGTTTATCTTTAGAACTTGTAGTCTGTTTGTGCTGGTTCTCGCTTGGGCCTCCATAGGACCTAGTCGGAAACCTCGAAGGTTGTTTGGTCATTTTTTGTTTTATGTTTTAACAGCGCTGGTTTGGTGAGTAGGGTTTCAAATATCAGAAGGACAAGTGTTCGAATTCGAGGGAAGCCAGAATGAGCTCTCCGCAGAGCAATAAGTGGATGTCATACTTCGACGAGCCATGGTTGGATGAAGTAGACGTGGGGCAGCTGGCGGCCAGGGAATAAATTATCAGCGATGTATGGTACTTGAGTACGCTGCAGTGAAGTCAAGGGCCGTCGCACTTACAACTTTCCCACAGATATTTTACACTAGTTTAAAGAATTTCTAAATTAATTTGAAAAATAATGGAAATTTGGGTAAGATTATGGAAATTTGATAAGATTATCATAAAATTTAATAGAAATTTTTGAAAATTTAAATTATAATTATTAAAATTAAAATTTCAATATTTTAAATTCTTAATATTTATTATAATGCTGAATCTATTTTCATTATAAAAAAATTCAAACACTCTTACATTTTAATTTTTTAAATATTTTTACCCAATTCTAATAAAAAAATCTACCCAACTACTTCATGAACGGAAGACACATCAGCATTTATGAACTGAAGATACATCCGCATTTATGAACTGATACATCTGCATCATTACATAAATCTTAGACTCAAACACGCTCAACCAACTAAAGTGAAATATATATATATATATATAAATTTGGATGTTGGTATATATATATACCAACATTACATGTGGTTATATCGTATCGATTTTCATTTGGTTTGAATTATTTATCAATATATTTGGTTTAAAATGATAATTGAACCTTTCAAATCGTCTAAAATAGAGGCTCTTTTCAGTCTTTCACTTTTCTGTTGGAAATTTCTGGTAATTTCAAACACAAATTAACTGAAAGTAGACAATGTTTGTTTTTTATCTTTAACACAGGAAAGAAAATAAAAAGAAATTCTGAGCAAAGCAAAGTTTCTCAACCAAAATAAACTTGTATTAATTCATAATATGCCTGATACAATTTTCTTCCTCTCTCCGAGAGGGATTCACCAAAAACTTTTACCAAAAACAAAATTACTCTACCTCTTTTACAAATAATTTTACACTGTTGTGTAAAATCTTCATTCACTGCTCTGTAAAAAATTTTACATTTGTTGTTGTAAATTGAGAAATTTTTACATTGATTTACTGTAAAAGAAATTCTTTCACATTCACTCCTATGTGAAATTCTTCATTACATTCGAAATGCTATACTAGGTTTTCACATTTCATATTCAAATAAAAAAAAAAATTACAGTGCAATCCCATTTGTTTCAACAAACAACCACAAGCACCTGTAAAGAAATCCTAATTTTTTTTGCGTGCCGCAAGTCTTTTTCCTTTTCCACACTCCCCTGGTTTTTCATTCTTCGCTGTTGCGAACACTTTTACCTTTCTTCCCGTGTTACAATGCGAAAAGTCAACACTACAAAAAACTTTTACCTTTCTTCCCGTGTTACAATGCCAAAAGTCAACACTACACAAAACTAAAGTCAACACTACACAAAACTATATCGCATAGGATACATATGCAATAAAAATGAATAACTTACCCATACCTCCGTAAACTTAAAAAACAATAAAATTAAAACATTTACCGATGACTATGACATTAAATGCATTAAAGTTAAAACTGTCGTAAAATCAAAAAAGGTTCAGGCAGGTTGAAGGAGATCCTGGTCCGTTGACTTGATCGGACGCATATCGCTTGGCTAACTCACACAAACCAAACGATGTTTACCGCCCGGGGGATGGGCAGTTTTGGAGACGTACACTGCATGCGTGTCATTTGGTCGGGGTGTTTGGAGGCCTTCTGACGAATACCGCTTTTGCCAATAGGTGGTGCGATATGAGACAGTGGTTTTGCTGGAACTGTTTGCCGCACAAGGAAAATTACAGTTTCAACACTCCCCTTTAATTTCAACTGCTGGGTTATCAGTCATACCCAAACATTTCCTCAAAAATTCAAAGCTTTTCTAGTCCAATGGCTTTGTCAGAATATCTGCAATCTGTTCCTGAGTCTTGCAATGTTGTAAAACAATTTCTCCACTGTCTACCAATTCTCTGATGTAGTGAAAACTTGTGTCAATGTGTTTCGTTCTCTTATGAAACACGGAATTCTTGGATAATGCAATAGCTGAGCTATTGTTACAAAAAATCACTGTTGCTTTTGCCTGCTCTTGGCCTAAGCTCCTCAACATCCTTCTCATCCAAACTGCTTGACATGCTACTGCTGTAGCTGCCACATATTCAGCCTCTGCTGTAGACAACGCTACGATAGGCTGTTTCTTAGAAGCCCATGAAATGGCTCCTGAACCCATGTGAAAGACATAACCGGAAGTGCTTTTCCGATTATCTACACTTCCAGCCCAATCACTATCAGTGTATCCAACTAAATTTGAACATTCTGAGACAGTATATAAAATGCCAAACCTTTTTGTGCCTTTAACATACCTCAGAATTCTTTTTGCTTCCCGCCAATGTGCTTCCTTTGGCCTCTCCATGCATCTGGAAATTAAACTAACAACAAACATTATATCCGGCCTAGTTGCAGTTAAATACATTAGGCTGCCAACTATGCTCTTATACAAACTAGGATCAAAATCCTTGCTACTGTCCTCTTTGCTGAGTTTTAATCCCATCACTGTAGGAGTGATTGCTGCCTTGCACTCTTGCATATTAAATCTGCCCAACACTTCATTTACATATTTTGCATGTGAAATAAAAATTCCATTTTCATTTTGATCTACTTCTATTCCTAAGAAATATCTCAGCAAACCCATGTCACTCATTTCAAATTCTTCTTTCATGAATGATTTGAAATTTTCAATGAGGTAGTCATCATTACCTGTAAAAATGACATCATCAACATACAACACAACAATTAGTAATTTACCATCCTTTTCTTTGATGTAGACGGTGGGTTCTCCCTCACATTTGTCAAATCCATTTTCCAGTAGATAGGAATCTATCCTACTGTACCATGCTCTTGGCGTTTGCTTCAGCCCATAAAGATCTTTCTTCAATCGGCACACTTTGTGCTCTTGGCCTTTCTTCTCATAGCCTAGAGGTTGCTCAACATAAACCTCTTCCATTAACACTCCATTCAGGAATGCTGACTTCACATCCATTTGGTAAACTTTCCACTTGTTTTGAGCTGCTATGGACAGCACTGCTCTCATGGTTTCCATTCTTGCAACCGGTGCGAAAGTTTCTTCATAATCTCTCCCATACTGCTGCTTGTATCCTTTGACAACAAGCCTTGCCTTGTGCCTTTCTATCTTGCCTTCAGCATTGCACTTGGTCTTATAGACCCATTTGACTCCAATGACTTATTTACCTTTTGGTAGCTCAACCAAATCCCATGTCTTGTTTCTCTTTATGGCATTCATCTCCTCATCCATAGCTTCTATCCATTTCCTATCCTTAATTGCATCTTCGAAATGAATAGGGTCATCAACATGACAATACAAAGCAAACAAGGAATTCATTCATTCATCATAAATGTCACTTAAATTTCTGAATTTCTTACCTCTTTCATTCGGTGTGCAAGTGCTTGAAGATGCACTTGAATTTCCTCCTTGTGGTGTGCTTGGAGAAGCACTTTCATTTCTCCTCAAGGGTGTCTCTTGCTGTCCTTGTGTTGGCGCTGCTGTTTGGGGATGTATTTCAGCCATCTTCTCATCATCTTCATCATGAGACAAACAATTTTTAACATTCATTGTTTTCTCTATGCTTCCATCCCAAGCTTCCTCCTCAATGAACTGAAAATCTCTGCTTACAAAAAACTTCTTGGTGGATGGGATATACAACCTGTAAGCTTTGGATTCCTCACTATATCCAATGAAAATACATTTCTCCCCTTTGCTGTCCAACTTCTTCCTTAGCTGATCTGGAATGTGTGCATAAGCCACACAACCAAAAACTTTCATGTGGGTGACTCCTTGCTTTCTCCCACTCCATGCTTCTTCCGGCACTCTGTTCAGGACTGCTTTTGTAGGACATCTATTCAAAATGTATATTGCACAATGTACAACTTCAGCCCAATAATCATTTGGCAAATGCTTTGCCTTTAACATACTCCTCGCCATGTCCATGATGGTCCTATTCTTCCTTTCAGCAACTCCATTTTGCTGCGGGGTGTACCTAGCTGTAAACTGCTTATGAATCCCATTTTCTCTACAAAACCGTAGGAATTCCTTGGAGATATACTCACCTCCTCTATCATTTCTTAGAACTTTGATATGCAGCCTGCTTTGGTTTTCCACAAGTGCTTTGAAATTTCGAAATTTTTCAAACACTTCACTTTTGTTCTTCAGGAAATAAACCCAAGTTTTTCTAGTAAAATCATCAATGAATGTTAGAAAATATTGGTTGCCTGCTAATGATGGAGTTTGCATCTGTCCACATAAGTCTGAGTGGACAATCTCTAAGGGTGACTTTGCCCTTATGCTTTTCCCTGATGGAAAACTTTCTCTGTGTTGTTTCCCCAAGATACAACCTACACAAAGGCTATCCGGTTTCTCTATCAATGGTAATCCTCTTACCATTCCTTTTCTACTCAACAAATTAAGACCTCCAAAGTTGAGATGCCCAAATCTCAGGTACCACAACCAATTTTCATCCTTTGGTACGCTTTGGAAAGCCTCTTGGGTAACTGCTGCAATTACTTCTTTGTTTTTCAAATCTACCCTTATTCTGAGAGGGAACATCCTGTTCCTCGTCATCTTCACTTCAGCAATGCATCGTTTTCTGGGTGCTCTATCCATAATGGTGCATACATCATTCACGAAGAAAACATTGTACCCCTTTTGAACAAGCTGTCCAATACTCAAGAGGTTACATCTCATGCCAGGAACATAATAGACATCTGCTATGGTTTTCCTTTCACCTTTTTGTGTAAATATTTTAACTTATCCTTTTCCCATAACAAAAACTTTACTATCAGTTCCAAGTGTGACTTGTGATTTCACATTTTGATCTAAAGCAGAAAACAAGGCTATGTTTCCTGTCATATGGTTGCTGCAACCGGAATCTAGAAACCATATATCATCACTGTTTGTTTCAGCCATGTTACAAGCTAAAAACACATTATCTTGGCTGATATTTTCTCTAGTGATATTTGCATTAGATCTATTATTCATATCATGCTGCTTCTTTCTACATTCATTGGCATAATGCCCATATTTTTTACAATAATAACATTGGACATTGGATTTTTCATACCTTTGTCTTTGAGCATGATGTTGTCCACTTTGTTGGCTACTGCCTTGGCCTTGGTTCTGATTTGGATTGATGCCCCTTCTTTGATCATTTGATGGACTGTGCCTTCCACCTCTGTTTTGGCTTCTGCCTCTTCCTCTCTTGTTTCCTCTGCCTTGACCTCTTCCTCTTCCAAAGGACATCTGCGTCTTGAAGGCTTGCTCTAGAGATGAGTTTACATTTCTACTCAAGCTCTGCTCATGTGTTATCAGTGATGCATGAAGTTCATCAACTGAAAAGTTTGAGAGATCCTTTGTCTCTTCTATGGTGGTGACAATCACATGGAACCTTGGGGGTAGGACTCTCAATATTTTCTCTACAATCCTCCTTTCTTCAAGAGTCTCTCCATGAGTCCTTATCTGTGTGACCAGACCAATTACATGTATGAAGAATGAGTCAATATTTTTTGACTCCTTCATGCACAGATTCTCAAAATCTTTCCTCAGCAACTGTAGTTTTGCTATCTTCATTTTCTCCATACCTTGATAGGCTGTCTTGAGAGTTTGCAATGCTTCTTTGGATGTCTTAGCTGCTGCTATCCTTGGAAACACACTCTGGTCCACTGCTTGATACAAAAACACTAGGGCTTTTGAATCCTTCTTCCTGTTGCTCTTCAACAGATCCTTCTCTCCCTGAGTTAATCTGTTAAATTCATTTTCATCTACCGGTTCTTCAAATCCATATTCAACAAATTCCCATAGATCTTGTGAGACAAACAGGGCTCTCATGGTTATTTCCCAGTTGTCATAGTTTTTCCCATTGAACAGTGGGAGCTGGGTATTAAACAATGTGAGTTAGCCAAGCTCCCATGTTGACCGGTTCCCTCCATGACTCAACAATCTTGATTTGCATGCATGGGCTACTTTTTCGTGAAAACAAAAAATAGCAAAATGAAAAAAACATCCCTAAATTCTAGGGATCCATTTTTACCAGCTATTGGGTCTGGGTTGCCTTAGCCTGGAGCTTGTCTTGCCCGGATTGCACTGCACATTTCTAACAGTGAAGGCCATGCCTTCCTCCCAGGAATTACACAGAGCTTGCATAACACTGGCCTCCCACGCTTTCTCTGCGCAATTCTAAGGGGCATTGCACTCTTGGCCCCCATAATTGTGCAGATGCAATTTAACCAGGTTGCAGTCAAGCTAACAAAAACTGCGCATTGCGCAGTTTTAGTCCTCAGTAGGCCAAGCTCGACTATGCTCTACGTAATTTTAGCAGTCAATCAGCCCACTAAAATTCTAAGTTGTGTTCTACGTAGTTGTAGTAGTCATTCTCTGAGCCTCCTAGTGAAAATTGCGCAAATCTTCCAGTGAGTCACCCATGTGTGTTGCATGTCAATCCTCAAGTTGTTATTGGTTTTCAACTGAAATTATGCTTGCCATCAGCGTTGCTTTGTCTCCAAGTGTCACAGGTGTTAGTGAGTCTCTCAGCAATACAGGTAAAATGGCTTCCAAGAGAGTAGGGTCAAAGGACACAATTGAGAGCGCAACTGGAGATGTGGTCGAGCAAGTGTCTATGAGCTTGCCCATCTACGAAGATACTAAGTTTTTCATAGATAAGGAGATCAAGATGAAATGGCAGGACATCAATTACATATTTTTAAGTACATTTGAGGAGCATTTGGAGGACCACAATGTCTATGTAAACGTACACAATTGTGGCTTGTATTGGATTGCATGCAGGCATCCCGCGTTTCTATGCGTAAACATGATCCACTGCATTATCTCTCATACTAATCCGGAGACGATGGTGTTGAGCAGTGTAAGTGGGACATAACTTGCTACCTTCAGGGCAAATGAATTTCAGACATTGTATCACTTGCCACAGTCAGTGATCACAATGGATGCACCCTTCACCACACCCAGCAATAGTGCAAACTCAAGAGACATTTTGAAGAGCTGAGTGAAAGAGCCATCCAAGTTCAGGACAATGCCCAACCAAGTGTACAAGACAAGGATACTGCACGTAAGGAATATCATCTCTTGGTCATCTTCGCATGTCGCTTATACGACCAAGAGAGCACAGAAACATTCTCGCAGAGTTGGGTGATTGTGTTAGATCAGTTGGTGAACGAAAGAAGACCTTTCAATTGGTCCCACATGTTGGCTCTCAGGCTGAAGGAACAAGTAACAGAAGCCCAACATCTACCCAAGGGTTAGCAGGCAAATCTTTTCATGTCCTCTTACATACATGATGTGATCTGTGCCCGTCAACAGTTCCCAGACTTGGGTTGGGCATGGACACCTTCAGAAACCTCTATGCGCACTTATTATAGATTGTTCTCCAAATGCAGTTTTCGTGAAGTTATCATACAACTGTCAGACCACTTCGTCACCCCGGTGTACATGATGATCTTTGAGGAGGATCTGCCTTGCATGTTGCAAGCAGCGATGGAGCCATTGGTTGACATAACATATTGGTTTGCCTCACCCATTGGCACCTTCATCCGGATGTACAACACGGAGAAGGGTCCTCATGTTTTACCAAAGTTTTCCATGGACAAAATGGCCATGTAAGAGGTTGCATATCACATCTTGACAGGGTTTTCGGTGAGACTGCACAAGAAGAAGAAGGCACCTTGGCTCGCTCTTCCTTTACGGATCGAGTTGTATGAGATCCATAATCTCAAGCATGTTGAGGCCAAGACAAAGGAATTCAAGAGGTTCACCTTCGGCGCTAGAAGTTTCAATCCATATGACCCGCATTGCTCAGTGAAGGAACACTGTGTGAGATTGTATCATCCTTGGATCCACTGAGCGTGTCATTGGCCTCAGGAAGACCCATGGAGATTCTTCTATCACTTCTGAAGGCTCAATGAACCGGTCAGCATGGCTGTAGAATGGTTAGTAGTGCAGTAGGCAACAACATCTTAGAAAGCAGCACCATCAGCAACAACAAAGGGCAGCAGACCTATGCTTGACAAACGCAAGAGGAAGGTTTCCGACAGTGTAGAGACAGGGCAAAGATGCAAGTTCAAATCAGATCCACTTGTGCTAAGAGAAACTTTGGAGATTGAAGCAAAGAGGCAACAACACGACAAAAGGATCGCGCAGAGGAAAAGGGATAAGCAGAAGTTAGAGGAGGTAGAAAAGGAGTTGCAGGAATTGAAGCAGAAACTCAGGGAAGAATAAGACTTGCATAAACGAGAGAAGGAAGTGCAGCAAGAACAAGATCAGCAAGAGGCGCAACATGCACACATTGATGAAACTGCGCCCATACAGGTTATTGATTCATCCGAAAAGTTGGCACATTGTAGACAGGGTAAGCAGTCACAGGAGTAGGACTTTTCTCAGTGGATTGAACAGATGCTAGAGCAGATGGATATGGATGTGGTTTGGCTAAAGTTAGAAGATGACATTGATCTCGTGCCTCAAAACCAAGAGGTCACCCCACTGGCTTCATGAGATCTGGGAGCATCGCAAGTCCCAAGTGATCAAGGAGACAATGAAATCCTTGAAGACAAACTGGAAGTAGACGTGCACAACATATCTATCGACGAGTCACTACACAGAGTTTTGCAGTCGCGTAGAGTGCTCACTACGGATGTCCATGTATCTCCTGCGCAGTTTGAAAAATGAGTGATCATGTACGATGTGCATAGACATCCATATTCATTAGACGATGCTACCAAGGCATATGTTGAAGCGACCAACTCGAGTGTTAGATTCTTGATAGCTGAGAATGAGTGCATGGATAAGGAGCTACAAGTAGCCAAGTAGGGAGAAGAGAAAGTTACAATATCCACTAGAGCATAGTTGAGGAAAGCAATACTTGATGACGTATCGTCTCTCGAGACAGTTATGCGGAAGCTGTACTTCAGGTTAATCACCATGCATAAGTCAGTTGTCCATCTTAATGGTTGTTAGCAGCACTGTGCTAGGAGAGCACGCATCTTGTCAGACATACACACTGTTGTTGATCACATGCAGATACAGAAAATAAGGTACAAGGGAGCCCCATTTCACTTTCCAAAGATGATGAAGCCAAAGGTAGTGGAGTTGAAAGGACACATTCAGAGTCAGATCTGAAACTATGAGGAACTCCCACAGCTCATCACTAGCTTGCGGGATTCACATGCACGAGCTTTCAGGAGCATGGATGTCATTGTGCACATGAATTTGATCCCATCAATTGGCACACTCACCAAGGCGAAGAAAAAGGACCAAGTTTGACTCGAGATGGACATGTACTTTGATGAGTTGATGCACATAGCCACCAGCGTATACCTGTACATGATCACACACACTATGCATCAACAAGTCACTAGTCTGACTGCACTCAAGACCATGATGCACATGCTATTTGAGGAGTTGGAAAAAGGTGCCAAATAAGTGTACCTAGATGCAATGGAGGCAAGATTACGCTTTCAGAAGGATGTCACCACAGAGTACGTGGAAACCATAACATACTACCAATCTTGATATCACTTCGCCACCATCAATCAATGAGAGGATGTTGAAGAGTTAGTCTTCCCACAGCTATCTGAGTCTTAGTGATGTTTTGTATGACTTACTCAAGCCCATTTTGTCTTACATGGGTACATGTGTAGATTATAATGTAAACTTGTTGTAAAATTGGAAGACCAAGTGTCAATAGTAGAATGTAACGGTCATGTGTAAGTTTAAGAGTCATGAGGGTAGTTGAAGAGTCACAAAGGGGAATGTCAAGGGTCACCCCAACCTTTTCTATTTATAGAACCTCATAACTCATTTTACCGGCTTTTGGGAGCCAAACTTGCTATAGGTATAACTTAGAGAAAGCTTAGAGTGTATTGTAACGAGCCTTGGCTTCTTCACAATGCAGAGCTAGTACATCTCTTTGGAGGAGCATGTGGAAGTGACTATAATGTTCCACTATCGGGGCTAGTGGTTTTCATGGTTATATGTATGATTGGATCTTTCAATCTTTTAATATAGCAGACCCAACACGTTTCATGCATATATTATTATTGTAGTTTGGTTATCCTCGTTACTTTAATGATGTAAGTAGTTGTCATTTATGCATGTATGTATGGATTATGACATATGTGTTTGTATGAATCTCATCGTAGTGTGTTCCTGGTATAACCCATCACTTTGGATCATAAGCTATCTTGCTTTCCATCTCGTCATGTATTTCTTCTTGTGTGTTCACTTTCAAGATGCGTGATATCATAGGTTTCTAAGGGGCACACTCACTCCCCCTTTCATGTGTTAGATCATTTCATGCACCTTCCTTGACTTGATACAAGGTCACACTGTTGCTACCAACAATGACATCTTACTTACCTCTGCACACAACCACAATCAAGGCGATACTGTACTACCCACTGCTAGGACTCCTACTCCAAATGGATTGAGGTCTAGTTGGGACTTCTTACCAGGGTGGGACATCCCCTTACATGTTTGTAGGTCCAGCACCATCAACATTTATGGCGCTAGAACGAGGGCTAGATGACAAAATGAGTTCTCCAATCCTATTTTGAATCTTTCCACATCTATCATCATTGGATATTGTTGTAGTGAACCCTCCGTGATGTTTATCCAATGCACATTCCTTTGAAGTCATGAAGGTGTTTTTTGATCACTTGTCGAAACTCACATATGATGTTGAAGGCAAAGTGGCCTGGCCTGAGCACTTATATGACTTCATTGCATTCTTGGAGAATGCAGAAGAGTTTAATTACATAGAGGTCATCATTCTACTTGCATACGCACTTCGCAAATCCTAGGAACGATGATGTCGCAACCTGCCTCACAATTGCGTGCACTCATTTAAGCAGTTTAATGATCTAATTGAATCTATTTTCCATCATTTTGATTCTGAATCTCTTGACAAAAAAACATTAAAACTACGGAAGGCCACGCATGAATTTCCTATGGATTTTTGGAAGCACTTCCGTCTACTCATGTTTGAAGCTCCAAAAATTCAGATGAAATTCCAATATCTTAAGAATAGATTTGAATATTGTTGTCACAAATCAATCTGTCCCAAGGTGAAGAAAAAATTCAAACCCTACTCAACATACTTCAGTGATGGAGCTGCGCAATCACAAGCAGACATAGTTGTTGTCACAAGTGACTATCCACCTTCCCCTCATCAAACAACTCCACCCCTGCAGAGTGATGTGGGAGAGCGTGCACACACGATTATTCAACTGGTACATGCTTCCACAGTCACTACTCTTAATTTCTGTGCAGATTTGGTTGGGAAGCCCATGGGTTGTCATATGCATTTGTTACCTCAACCTCCGTCACTGCGTTTTGCTGATCCTTCAGATTACACTATGACCCATGGAAAATTTTAGGGGCTAATGTTCTTCCAGTGGGCTAATTTTCCATGATTTTTCCACAAAAAGGATTCACCAGTTTCCAATTTTTAGAAAAGATTATTCGCCCAAATTTTAGAATATAAAATTATTTTACCTTAAAAATCGCCAACATTATATAGAGACTATATATAAAATCATTATAAATTTGAATAATTTTACAAATAGATCGATAAACATTTTATAGTTTGCATATTAAACTTCAAGAAAATTTTCCAACCTTAAAATTTTCCTTGGCACTATCTTGTGTCCTTCTGTTCTGTAATCTACACATGTTGTGAAGGAGGATCAAGCTATTGACAGAGTTGATGTTACACAACCAACCTGCGCTATCATTTACGATGAGTATGACTAGGAATCTAAACATCAACCCACAGTGAAGGATGGGCTCCTTCTGTTGACACCTCCTCCGCTTTTTCCTTGAATCTTTGGTGATTCTGCTATCTTTGATTTTCCTTATGTATATCCATCCACAAAGGCATCTACTTTCGATCATTTGCAGAACACACCCGATGTTAGTCCATCTTTTGACAACGGAGAGGAAAAATTCTTCACTAAAAATCCACTTTATTTTTCATCTACGTTTTTTGGAAACGTAGAGGGTGAACATTATTGCTTCTCATCTACCCCTCTGTTTGATTCATCAGATCATGAGGATGCCAATGAAGTCGTTGATTTTTTTGATTGTAGCTGTCGTTATCTCTTTACTCCTATATTCGATCACGATGTTGATTCTATCATTGTTTATTTTTCAAAGCCACCTATTTATGATGATCTATCTATCGATGAAGTTGAAACCTCGCAGGTTGTCGAGGCACTTCAGCGTGAGTTGATGGTTATGTCAGGCCCTCGCTGTCCTAAGGTTAGTTTCACTTTGATCAGGAAATTGTTGAACTACCCAAGGCTCCTCATCACTCATCTGTATGCATTGAAGATCAATCCAACACACAAATTTTGTTTCCTCCACTCGAATCACATGACCCTGTCACTCATGCATTGGAGGAATCATACACAGCAAGCACACTTGCAAGACGAAAGTTGTCTCATTTTCTCATGTTTTATTTCCTGTCACAGTCAAGAGAGTGCATTTGCTTATCGTCTGCACGCAGTGTATCACAACACAATGGTAAGTCTACAGAGTGCTTGTCGTGTGCTTTCATTGTTTTCTTTTTTGTGGACGCATTTAAACTCGGAGTGTGTTTGTCTTCATTGTTATATCTTTTATGTTTATTGGTTTGCCTGACTGTGCTTTTAGCGAACCATGCCTTCACCAACATCGGTCAACCAATGCGCCGGTGGATGCATTGGAAATATCACTTCACGTGAGCAGACCCATGCACCATTAGCTTAGGAGTAGTAGTGTTTGATTTATGTTTTGTTTGCTTGCATGCATGTTTGATTTTTTTCTTGCCTGATTTCTTTGCTTACTCGCTTTGCTTTCGCATTTTCTTCTACTCTTTTCTTTGTTTGCTTATTTACGTCCGTAGGATAGTTTCGCATGAAACCATGTATGACTCTTAAGACAAACAGGGTAAAGTACAAGAGGACTTGTACAACTACCAACACTTGGTTATCTATTGTAGTATCTATTTATGCATAACTTTTTGTCTTTTGTCAATGATACACCAACGGAAAATATGTTCCGTTCGAAGTGAACCTTGGTGAAAACACAACACTTTCACTCTAACTAGTACCACCTACTCTAGTCGGTTGTTTTTGGGTTAACCCTTGTCAGCTTAGTCAAGTAGAGTAAGGTGAGGGGGAAAACCTTAAAAAGTGTGTCAGAGGTATACATAAAATACTTCTCTGAAGGAACAACCTCTTCTACTCTCAATAAGTGCCTATGCACAGTTCTTGAAAAAATGAAAACATGAACATTGAAAATGTGAAAAAAAAATTAATAAGGCGAAATAATAGAAAGGCTTCTTGCAAAGATAGGTGATGCAAGTAACTCTGCTGAGGTACTGACCAGGCTCACTGGTAGCAGTGATTCTTGTGTTCTTGTGTGACTCCATCGGGGTACTATACAGGCTTGTTGGCAGTGGAGCAACAACAGAGATGAAACTCAAACTCTGACAGTCATACTACTTGTGCACCAATATACCCCTCATCCCCAATCGAAACAACTAAATTGACTTGCCTTGGAATGTGGGTTGACTAATCAAGATTATGGCAAGTGCTACATCTTTCAATCAAGCTAGTGTTGAAAGCTTGATGATTAGAGAACCAAACAATACTTCCAGAAGAGTTAGACTTGCTTTTCACGAAACAAGGTCCATTCAAAGAGCTGGAGTTCTACCAGTGTGTCGCCAAGTGTTGTAGCAACTACAACCACCCTCCAAAATTTTGCCTTCGCTTCGTTTTGGAGCCTCCCTACCAACCATCCTTAGCAGCATGTCTTGCATTGTCAAGTACTTATGCTTCAGTTGAGTTTTTGTGGCTCATCATCTTGTGTTTTTTAGCTTGTTTTCCTTTCACCCGCAAGCTAACATCCTGGGACTAGGTCATTGACTAGTTGTTGTTCTCACTTGAAGAATTGTGTAGAAATAGAGGGAAACCATCCTTTATCTCTAGAATTGTGCAGAGCATCAAGGCAGGCTGCCACTCTCCGGAAATGTGCATAGCAAGTGGGCAACCTTCCCTCTGAAAATTCCACAGAGCAACCCATCACTGCGCTTGCTCTCAAAAGTTGCATAGAGTTGGCTGACAGCCTTGGCTTCAGTCCAAAAATTGCACAAAGCCTGAGGGGGCATCCAAAGCCACTAAGCGCAGAAACTGCACAGAAGTCATCCAGAGGTTTGCAGTCTGTTGCATGTGCTCCCAAGTTGACTGGTTCCCTCCAGGATTGAGCAATCCTAATTTGCATGCATGGGTTGTTTTTTCCAAAAATAGAAAAAATCATCCCTAGATTTTAGGAATCCATTTTTAGTAGCTGGGGGTTGCATGCAAAATCCGCTTTAGAAACCTCTCGCAAAGTGCCACATTTTCCTAGATTTGCGATATGCGTGTCATAAGCCTCTATCTTATCAAAACTATTTATTCAACACTTTAGAGCTCATTCTTCACTTCGATCTTGGAGCTCTAGCATTCCCCATCACATCTAGGAACATTCGACACATTCAACTCAGCTTTTTCTCGGTAAGTCCGCTTTTCATGTCTTTTGCTGCTTTTATGTCACTTTTGGTATTTCTGTTTGTGTGAGTGTTGTTTTCTTGGTTTTGTTGAACGATTGATTTCTTTTTAATGCATGTTAGCTTGTAGAAGCATTGTTCAAAATTTTCCATTGCATCTTCTTGTTGTCGCATGCATGACACTATTTCTGCACTTATGGTCATCGTTGTGACTACTCGCTTCAAAAACTTATTTGTTTTCCTATTTACTCAATCTTGCACTCACTTTTTGCAATGATGTTCATTCACTCATGTCTGCACTCAGCTTCACACATACATTCAACCTTTACATGTTTTCAGTCATCCGTTGGCAAGTATGGGTGTGAAGGCCATTCATTCCTTCTAGGAATTACGTAGAGCTTTCCCAACATTGGCCTTCTAAGGCTTGATCTATGCAATTCTGAGAGGCAGTGCCACGTTGGTCCCCGAAATTATGTAGATGTAGTTTGACTGGGTATCTGTGAAGGTGATTAAAATTGCGCATTGCACAGTTTTAGTCCTCAGTAGGTCAAGTTGGATTGTGCTCTGCGCAGTTTCAGCAGTCAATCAGCCCATTGACAGTCTAGGCTGTGTTTTTCGCAATTCTAGTAGTCAGCCTCCAGATGAAAATTGCACAAATCTTCCAGTGATTCGCTCAGGTGTGTTGCGTGTTAGTCTTCAAGTTTCTTTTGGTTTTCAACTGACATTGTGCTTTCCATGAGTGTTTCTTTGTCTCTAGGTATCTCAAGTGTTATTCGGTCTCTTAGTAGTACAGGTACAATGGTTTCCAAGAGAGAAGGGTCAAAGGACACTGTTGGGAGTGCAACTGGAGATGTGGTCGAGCAAATGGTTATGAGCTTGCCCATCAATGACGACACTAAGTTGTTCATAGAGAAAGATATCAAGATGAAATGCAAGGAGATTAATGACATATTTTCAGGCACATTTGAAGAGAATCTGGAGGACCGCAGAGCCTATGTAACCATATACAAGTCTGGCTTGTACTGGATTGCATGCAAGTATCCCACGTTTCCATGCGCAGACATGATCCACTACACTGTCTCACATACTGATCCACAGAAAATGGTGTTGAGCAGTCTCAATGGGACATAACTTGATAACTTCAGGGAAAATGGCTTTAAAACGATGTATCACTTGCCACAGCTGGATGCACGCTTCACTAGACCCAACAATACTGCAAACTCAAGAGACAATGTGAAGAGCTGAGTGAAAGAGCCTTAGAAGTTCAGGACAACACCCAACCAAGTGTACAAGACAAGGATATTACGGAAGGCATATCATCTCTTGGTCATCTTCGCATGTCACTTATACGACTAAGAGAGCACAGAAACATTCCTGCAGAGCTGGGTAATTGTGTTGGATCAGTTGACGAATGAAGGAAGACCTTTCAATTGGTCTAACATGTTGGCTCTCAGGCTGAAGGAACAAGTAACAGAAGCCTGACACCTGCCCAAGGGTCAGAAGGCAAAGCTTTTCATTTCTGCTTACGTACTTGATGTGATCTATGCCCGTCAATAGTTGCCAGGCTTGGGTTGGGAATGGACACCTTCAGAAACCTATGTGCACACTTATTGCAAATTGTTCTTTAAATGTAACTTCCGTGGAGTTATCATACAACTATCAGACCACTTCATCACCCCCGTGTACAAGATGATCTTTGAGGAGGATCTGCCTTGAATGTCGTAGGAAATGATGGAGGCATTAATTGACATAGCAGATTGGTATGCTTCACCCCTTGGCACCTTCATTCAGATGTACACCATGGAGAAGGCTCCACATGTTTTACCAAAGTTTTCCATGGAAAAACTAGTCATGCAAGAGGTTGCATATCACATCTCAACATGGTTTTCAGCGAGACTACACAGGAAGAAGAAGGCACCTTGGCCCGCTATTCCTTTGTGGATCAGGTTGTATGAGAACCAGAATCTCAAGCATGCTGAGGCAGAGATAGAGGAATTCAATAGGTTCACCTTTGGCACAAGAATTTTCAATCCATATGACCTACATTACTTAGTGAAGGAACATTTTGCGAGAGTGTATCATCCTTGGATGAACACGGCGTGTCATTGGCCTGAGGAAGACCCATGGAGATATTGCTATGATTTCTCAAGGCTCAATGAACCAGTCAACATGGTTGTAGAATGGTGAGTAGTGCAAAAGGCAACAACATCTCAGAGACAAGCAGCGTCAGCACCAGCAGAGGGCAGCAGACCTACACTTGACAAAGGCAAGAGGAAGGTTGTCAATGGCACAAAGGCAGAGCAAAGCTGCAAGTTCAAAGAATATCCACTTTTGTTAAGAGTAGCTTTGGATATTGATGAAAAGAGGCAACAAAATGACAGAAGGATTGCACAAGGGAAAAGGGAGAAGTAGAAATTGGAGGAGGTAGAAAATGAGTTGTAGAAGTTGAAGTCACAACTCAGGGAAGAACTGGAGCTCCACAGAAGAGAGAAGGAAGCACAATAGGAATAGGAACAACATGAGGTGCAACATGCACACATTGATGAAACTGTGACCATACAGGTTATTGATTCATCTGAATAGTTGGCACATACCAGGTAGGGTGACCAGTCGCAAGAGCAGGACTTTGCTCTGTAGATTGAACAAATGCTAGAGGAGATGGATACAGATGTGTTTTAGCCAATGTTAGATCAGGACATTGACCTCATGCCTTAGAACCAAGAGGTCACCCCATATGCTTCACCAGATCCGGGGGTAGAGCAATTCCAAAGCGATCAAGGAGACACTAAAATCCTTGAAGACAATCAGGAAATAGAAGTGCACAACATATATTTCAATGAGTCACGACACATAGTTGTGTAGTCAGGCAAAGTGCCCACTCTGGATGTCCATGTATCTCCTGCGTTGTTTGATGAACGAGTGATCGTGTCCAATGTGCGTAGACATCCAGTTGCATTTGCCAATGATACCAAGGCATATGTCGAAGCCACCAGCTTGAGTGTTAGATTCTTGATAGCCGAGAATGAGCGCATGGCCAAGGAGCTACAGGCGACCAAACAAGGAGAAGAGCAAGTTATAGCATCTGCCAGATCAGAGTTGAGGAAAGCGATACTTGATGAAGTATCGTCACTCGAGACAATCATGCGAAAGCTATACTTCAGGTTTGTCACCATGCATAAGTCAGTTGTCCATCTTAACGGTTGGTAGCAACGATGTTCTAGGAGAGCATGCATCCTGTCAAACATACACACTGTTGTTGATCAAATGTAGATATGGAAAATATGGTACAAGAGAGCCGCATTGCAGTTGCCAAAGATGATGAAACCAAAGTTAGTAGAGTTGAAGTCACACATTAAGAGTCAGATCCAGAACTATGAGGAACTCCTGCAGCTCATCACCCGCTTGGAGGATTCACATGCACGAGTGTTAAGGAGCATGGATGTCATTGTGTACACGCATGAGATCCCATCCATTGGCACACTCACCGAGAAAAAACAAAGAATCAAGTCCGACTAGAGCAGGACATGTACTTTGATAAGTTGATGTGCATAGCCACCAATGCAGACTTGTAGATGAGCGTAGAAACTATACATTAGCATGTCACTGGTCCGACAACACTCAATACCATGATGTGCATGCTATCTGACGAGTTTGACAGAGGTGTCAAATCAGTGTACCGGGATGCAACGGAGGCAAGAGTTCGCTTTCAGAAGGATGTCACCATAGAGTATGCCGACACCATAACATACTACCAAGCTTGGCATTAGTTCACCACCATCGATCATCGAGATGATGTCGAAGAGTTAGTCTTCCTAGAGCTGTCCAAGTCTTAGTGATGTCTTGTATGGCTTAATCAAGCCCATTTTGTCTCACATGGGTACATGTGCATATTGTAATGTAAAAATGTTGTAAAAGTGCAAGACCAATTGTCAATAGTAGAATGTAACAGTCATGTGTAAGTTGATGAGTCATGAGAGTAGTTGAAGAATCACAAAGGGGAATGTCAAGGGTCACCCCACCCTTTGCTATTTATATAACCTCATAACTCATTGTACCAGCTTTTGGGAGCCAAGATTCCTATAGGTATAACTTAGAGAAAGCTTGGAGTGTATTTTAACGAACCTTGGCTTCTCCATAGTGAAGAGCTAGTACATCTCTTTCGAGGAGTAGCCAGTGGTGGCTGTAATGTGCCGCTATCGAGACTAGTGGTTGTCATGGTTGTATGTATGATTAGATCTTTCACTCTTTTAATATAACAGAGCCAACAATTTTCTTGCATATATTTTTATTGTAGTTCGGCTATCCTGGTTACTTTAATGATGTATGTAGCTGTAATTTACGCATATATGTATGGACTATTCCATATTTGTTTGTATGAATCTTATCGAAGCTTGTTGCTGGTATAGCCCATCACTTTGGATCGTTGGATATCCTACTTTCCATCTCATGATGTCTTTATGCTTGTGTGTTCCCTTTCAAGATGCGTGCTATCATAGGTTACTAAGGGGCACACTCACTCTGCCTTTCATGTGTTAGAGCCTTTCATGCACCTTCCTTGGCTTTATGAAAGTTCACACCCTTGCTACAAACAAGGACATCTTACTTACCTCTGTGAGAAATCTCATTCAAGGCAATACCATACTACCCACTGCTGGGACTTCTACCCTAAACCATCTAAGGTCTAGTTGAGATTTCTTACCGAGAAATCCCCTGACATGTTGGCAGGTCCAACACTACCAACAGATGATCTAGGAGGATCTCGTCAGATCAGTTGCATAGGTTTTTCGTCAGTGTTCCATGTCGTCATTAGCATTCAGTTCAGTTTCAACAGTTTTGACAGTGTTAGTTATGGATCAGGTTATTTAGGTATTCTTTATGGTTTTTCATGGCATTCAATTGACATGGTTTTGTACCTAGCTATCGACTTGTGTTAATTGACAGTTCCGCCAGGACTGGTTACCGATATGTGTTTGTCGTTCACCTCGCAGGATTTGGGTTTTGTCATCCACTCGCAGGTTGATCATTGACATGGGTGTGTCATCCATTGTAGAGGTTCAATATGGTTCGTCATCAAGTGATGTCATCACAAAAGAAGCTTTGTCGACGATATGTATTTGGGTTTTATGTCGCATTGTGAAAATTTGTTGTAAAAAGGTTTTTAATCCAAGGTGTGTAAAAGAAATAAGTCTAAACCTTTTGAACCTTATCACATTACAACTCTATGTGCTATTCACATTACACATTAAACCATTAAAACCCTATGCCAAGACCTAAACCTAAAGTTTGAAACCCTAACCATATTACAAATACAAACTATGTATTAACCCTAACCATATTACAAATACAAACTATGTATTAAAACCTACGCTATACCAACTCTCGGCCTTTATACATATAAAACATTACAAAACACATTACATAGTCCCTAACCATAGCGGAACCATGAAGGGTCAGGTGCATGTGAGCAGGGATAGATATAACTACAGCATCAAGTTAAGCTGCCAGATGTTAAACAGCGCAGAGGTCATGAAACATGTGAACGCTGCATTGATTGATCGTCGGGGTCTTGGGAACCACAGAGTTTACCGTAACCACGTCGGGAGTTAAACTCAACATGTGAACAGAGCATAGGAGTTAACCATGGGAACAGCTCTTAACAGTAACTGTGTTATAACCATCGAAGGTATGTTGTGTCAACAGTTGTGGAAGCCACAGCCTTGACTACAGCGGGAACAACCAGCACCAACCATGGTCATGTGAATGGAGCTTAGAGTTCACCGTAGACTTCACCATAACCACAAGCCTAAATCGTAGTAGAAATCGTCAGACAGTTATCGCATGTGAACATTGCTACCGGGACCGTTGACCGCAACTGTCAAGATAGCCACCAAATGTCCAACCACGGTTAGACTGCCCCGTTCACATGCGGGCGGTCAACCTCCTCCACTCGATCAACTAACAACCAGCGGTTCTATGCTTATCCAATGTTATTTTTGGGTTTTTGTATGGTTTTAGTTCTAAATTAAATGAAACCACCATGTAACCTCCTCATTAGGTGTCATGGTATGACCAGACCGAGGTTAATGAACACTTTAATGCAGCACATTTGTGCCAAGTTTAGGCCACAAGAGGTTTTTGTGTACCTGCAGGCCTATAAGAGGCGGTTTTTGTCCATGGAAGAGAGGAGGGTGGGTTTTTTTTTTGTATGCAGATTCTGGAGGTCATAGGAATTTTTGTTTTCAGTGTAAAAGGAGCATTTGAAGTCGGAATTGGGAACCATGACATGCATTGGAAAGCTAGTTTAGAGAGATTCCTTTTGACAGTGATCAAAAGTGCCTGTGTGCACATTTAGTCTGGTCTATTCTCTATGTAATCAACCTCTTCTGTTTCAATCCTAATAAAGTGATCGCCCATCTTGAAAGTGGACCCGGAGATGTAGTCCATCAGGGACAAACTCCGTGATCAACTTTGTTGTCTGGTATTGTTGTGTTTTTACTATTTTCACTTCTGTTATGCATCTTTCTTATGTTTAATCAATTTTCGTAAAGTCTTTCTTCTCAAGCAGTTCTCTCGATTTCCGCACTTTCAACTAACATTCAATTCATTAATGGCTAATCAAATCTACATTAGTTTTAACATATGAACATTTCAGATGATATAATTTGGTATCAGAGTAGGTTGTGTTTGTAGAATTTTCCATTGAATGTTAACTAGGTCAAAGTCTCAACAAGGAGAAGGAATCCTTGAGCAGATTGATCCAAAGATTGGAAAGCGACAAGTCATTCATCAGTTGACCATGACAGGATCTGATGTAGGTGAAAACACTGAAACTAAGATGAGTGATTAACAATTTCAGCAAGAATTCTTGTCTATGCAGCAGATGTTGGGATAATTGTACGAAGATAATAAGTTGAGAGATGCAGCTTCTTCTTCAAAGACATCGAAGAAGGAAAAATGTAAAGGAAAGGCTAATAAACCACCTTCACCTCCATCATCTCCATCATCATCTTCTTCTTCTCTTCCAGTGCAGAATTTGAAACAAGAAATAAACTAAAGAAAACATCTCTTTTGAAACTTGATGTAAAATTTGAGTTACCTATTTATGATGGTGAAATGAATCTTGATAATCTAGATAACTAGATTAAGCAGTTAGAAGTGTATTGTCGCATTTAGAACATTTATAACTATAAAACAAAAATTCAGTTAGCTACACTTAGAATGGGGGGGAACAGATTTAATCTGGTGGGAAATTGAAACTCAGATAGATGTAAAGCGTAAAGGAAAAGTCATCTCTTCATGGTCTAAGTTTTTAAAAGCTCTTAGGAAACAATTCTATCCTTTAGGATACATGCAGCAAGCTGTTATTGATTGGTATCATTTGAGGCAAGGTAAAGGGTAGAGTGTTCAGGAGTTCAGAAAGAAAGCATTGGTGCTTAGTATTTCATTGGATACACGTGAAACTTTATTAAAATATGTCGGCAGTTTACATTCATATTTGCAGCATACTTTATTGATATTTAATCCTGACGATTTTGATGAAGTGTGTGTTCAGGCCATACATATTGAATCAGGTGGCAGACCATTCAAGTTTTCATCACAATAATCCAAAGAGTTGGAAGTCAAATATTCCAATGACAGTAAGGGGAAGAAAAATTCGAAGAGAAAGAAATCAGCGATATCTCAAAAGGAAAGACCTACTTATTCTCATTGCCATAGAATCGGTCATGATGAATCTCAGTGTTGGAAACTTCATCCAGAACTTAAGCCCAAAAGGTTCCTTAAGGAGAACGATGAAAAGAAGGCAATTGCAGCAGTCCAGCAAGATCTAGGTTCAAAATTAGGTGATAAAAGGAGGATAATTTCTATGGTTATGACAGGTAAAACTTTTGACACTTGTTCAAGTATGAAAACCATTGCATCTTAATCAAACATAAATCCTTCAAATGAGGATAAAAGAGTTGAATTGTTTAACATAAGGATAAATTCTAAGCATACAAATATAGATACAATGTTTGACTGTGGATCACAGGTGAATTTAATCTCTGAATATTTAGTTAATATTTTGGGTTTGGAAAGACAGAATCATCCAAGACCTTACCCATTAGGATGGCTAAATAAATCAACTCAGATAAAAGTCACCAAACAGTGTCGATTAAGATTTTCCATTACAGCTAATTACATTGATGAAGTGGAATTAGATGTGGTTCCAGTAGACATATGTGGATTTGTCTTAGGAAGTCCTGATCGTTATGCTCATGATGTAGTATTTTACAGGAGAGAACATAAATATCACCTTAAGAAATATGGGGTTGAATTTATTGTCAGGGCACATCAAATTAAAAATCACTTGAATTTAGTTAATGCTAATCTGATGAAGTGATTAATAAGTTCAAATAAAAGATTGGTAATCATGTGTGTAAAGGAACAACATAAGAAACAACATGATGTTTGTTTAGATTATGAGACTCAACTTAAAGATGGTTTGATTAAAGAGATAGAAACTATTCCAGTTCTATGTAAAACCAAACATCTTACTCATAAGCAGGGAATACAACATGAATTATAGTTTGTGCCTAAAGCTCCTCTTCCTAATGTCAGAATGAATCAATTCAGTTCAAGTTTGGAAATTAACAGTTACAGGGATACAGGCCAGTATTGGGGTCATTAGTTCATGTTTCAAACAGTTTGGAAACCTCTTTTCAAGTGGAGATAAAACCTATTTGTTTTCATATCAAAGCCTTTTCTAAATCAGTGTCAAAGTGTCTAAGGGAAACTAATGCATCAAAGGAAAGTGCTAATCAATGGAAACATCATTTAATAAATGAAGAAAAAGTGATTCAAACAAATCAACAGCTAATTCAATACTTTCAAAGACAAACTAAGTTGTAGTAATTTTCACCTTACAGTTTGATGGGTTTATGGTAGCAAGTTCACTTAGTAATCAGGAAGTAGGAAAGTATGTCAAGTCAAGTAGTTGGTTTGATGTCAAAAACATCTTTGATTGTCTCTGTTATTCCACAAAATAGATTGTTAATACATGTTGATGGTATTGAACAATATCCAGTAGAGACTGTTTTCAAAGATGATTATGAATCACTAACTCATGGTTCTTCATGGAAAGAAATCAATTGCCATGTTCATAACAGGTTGTTTGACCATCATCGCAAGTTGTTCATACTGCAGATGGATGGAACAGGTCACTGAATCAAAATGTGCCATGGTCAGCATCATCAGGGTCATCACTTGCAGGTGATTGATCGAATGTATTGGTACATCATTAGGTCAAGGTGGAAAATGAGGGAGCTCTACCCTCATCGACTATTTTTTTAGTCAAACTTTTGTGGTCTAAAAGCTTTCAAGTGGAGAGGATTGATCCAGGAGGATCTCGTTAGATCAGTTGCACAGGTTCGTTGTCATTGTTCTATGTCGTTGTCAACATTCAGTTCAGTTTCGACAGTTTCGGCAGTGTTGGTTATGGATCTAGTTGTTCAGGTATTGTTTATGGTTTTTCATGGCGTTCAGTTGAGATGGTTTTGTACCTGGCTGTCGACTTGTGTTCATCGCTAGCTCCACCAGGATTAGTCGTCGACATGTGTTTGTCATTCTCCTCGCAGGATTTGGGTTTTGTCGTCCACTCGTAAGTTGATCATCGACATGGGTGTGTCGTTCGTTGCAGGGGTTCAATATGGTTTGTCGTCAGGTGATGTCGTTGCAAAAGAAACTTTGTCGATGATATGTATTTGTGTTTTATGTCACATTGTGACAATGTTCTGTAAAAAGGTTTTTAATCCAAGGTGTGTAAAAGACCTAAGTCTAAACCTTTTGAACCTTATCACATTACAACTCCATGTGCTATTCACATTACACATTAAACCATTAAAACCCTATGCTAAGACATAAACCTAAAGTTTGAAAACCTAACCATATTACAAATACAAACTATGTATTAAACATTACAAAACACATTACAAAGTCCCTAACTGCTACCTTTAATTGCAGTGGAACCTCAAAGGGTCAGGTGCATGTGAGCAAGGACACGTATAACCACAGCATCAAGTTAAGCCGCTAGATGTTAAACTGCGCGGAGGTCATGAGACATGTGGACGTTGCATTGATTGACCATCGGGGTCTTCGGAACCGCAAAGTTTACCGTAACTACGTTGGGAGTTGAACTCAACATGTGAACAGAGCATAGGAGTTAACCATGGGAACAACTCTTCACCATAACCACGTTATAACTGTCGGAGGTATGTTGTATGAACAGTTGTGGAAGTCGCAGCCTTGACCACAGCAGGAACAACCAGCACCAACCATGGTCATGTGAACAGAGCTCAAAGTTCACCGCAGACTTCACCGTAGCCACAAGACTAAACTGTAGTAGAAACCATCAGACAGTTATCACATGTGAACATTGATACCGGAATAGTCGACCGCAACCATCGGGATAGCCGCTAGATGTCCAACCATGGTTAGACTGCCCCGTTCACATGCAGGCGGTCAACCTCCTCCGCTCGGTCAACTAACCACTAGCGGTTATGTGCTTATCCAATGTTATTTTTTGGTTTTTTTATGGTTTTAGTTCTAAAGTAAATCAAACCACCATGTAACCTCCTCACTAGGTGTCATGGTATGACCAAACCGAGGCTAATGAACACTTTAATGTAGCACATTCGTGCCAAGTTTGGGCCACAGGAGGTTTTGATGTACCTACAGGCCTATAAGAGGCGGTTTTTGTCGATGGAAGAGAGGAGGTGATTTTGGTTTTTGAATGCAGATTCTGGAGGTCATAGGCATTTTTGTTTTCAGTGTAACAGGAGCATCCGATGTCAGAGTTGGGAATCGTGACAGGTGTTGGAAAGTTGGTTCAGAGAGCTTCCTTTTGACTGTGATCAGAAGTACCTATGTGCACATCTAGTCTGGTCTATTCTCTGTGTAATCGACCTCTTTTGTTTCAATCCTAATAAATCAGTCGCCCATCTTGAAAGCGGACCCAGAGTTGGAGTCCATCAAGGATGAACTCCATTATCAACTTTGTTGTCTGATATCGTTGTGCTTTTATTGTTTTCACTTCTGTTATGCATCTTTCTTATGTTTAATTAGTTGTCGTAAAGTCTTTCTTCTCAAGCAATTCTCTTGATTTCCGCACTTTCAGCTAACATTCAATTCATTAATGGCTAATCAAATCTACATCAGTTTTAACATATGATCATTTTAGATCAACAAAAGGGTACACGCAAAGAGAAAGCTTTTTGTATCTATCATCATGAGACGTTTTAAAAGAAAATTTTCTTTAAATAGGTTTTTTTTTTTTAGATATTATATTGTTTTATATATGAGAATTAATGATAATCTTAAGGCTCAACTTTGTTTTTAATGATATTTTTATGAAGTTACTTTTAGTCTAAACAAAAATGCTCTATACCAATGACTTTTGCAATCAATATAAGTTTCTTATATTTAATATGAGAGTTTTGTTCTACAAGCATGATGTTAACATCAAAGCTTAGCATTAGGATTTTCATTTTGAACATAATATCCAATTCAATTGTGTTATTTTCTGAGTTACCACTATTGAACATTTTTAAGTAACATTTTCATATGAGAATCATCCATAATATGCTTTAAAAGACTAAGGATACAAAAATAACTTGTTTGGGATTATTGAGGTTAGTGATCTAACCTTTTGACAAGGAATTTAATTCTTTGATCAGCTTGGAAATCCAATACATTACTACTACTTTGCGTTTTGTCAATAGGAAGCCATCATTTCTGCACCTTTTAGCTAATTTTGAGCTTGTACAAAACTACATGGATTTATTCATTATTGGAGTTCTTTTTTTCCCTTTCTGTGGTTGAGAAACCATCAAAATCTACAAGGATATTAAATGATAATTTCATATTGGTTCTTTATAGAATATTTATTTATTTACCACCAAAATGTTTCTAATCCTAACTGTGTGCTACAAAATTCTTTTATTTAAGAGAAGACAATCATTTCAGTTTTTTTCTTTGCTTCTCTATTTTTGTTGTTCAAAAGGAAAATATTTTTATTGACCATTTTATCTTGACTTCATAGATCACACATTTATATGGATCAATTCATGCTTTCATACATGGCCTTAAATTTATTAATATTCATATATATTTGGTCAACTTTTATTGATATACATCAATAGGAGTGCTCAAATTTTTGAACAATGGCATGGAAAACATTTCAAATAGACTGACAAGAGTGCTTAACTCTTTGAAAATGTCATGGACAACATCCACTAGTTTTATATATGCTTAATATTGCACTAAGCAAGAAATCCATGTACCATGTTAGTTTCTCTCTTTTTTTTAAAGGGTCAACTACCTTGATCCTTGAACATTGTGATTGGTTTGTACCAAACTATCTAGTTATATTTCTCTTTTTCTTCTCATACTTCCATCATAGGGCAAGAGAATAATGGTCAAGGTCTTTCCCAATTGACCTCGTTGATGGAAACATCACAACCTACTATTACTTGGCATATAAATCTTTTTGCTTGTTAGTATAGAGGTCTCTACATCCTCATCATCATGTGTAGGCAGGATCTACACAAATGTCTATCTTTGGTCACTATAGGGCTTGGGTTGTATAACTATTGATTTTTTTATTGTTGCCTAAGTTTAAGAGACAATTTATTTGTAAATAAAATTGTTTTCTATAACATGAAATAATGAGGGAATTTTCTATTCATATATTGTTTTATTATCTAGATATTATCCTGTATCTAAACCTATTCGTCAACTATCCTTCAATAGTATATCATGTAAACCTCATTCCTCAAGATAGGTTTGCAATTTTCAAGAAGGTGTTATGACATGGATATTTCTCTATCTCTAGTTAATATGTTGGATACTTGTGGAAACGTATTTACTCCCTTTAATTCAGTTCACATCACAAGTTTGTCTGAATTAATTTGTTTCAAAATAGTGATTTTGGAGTTTAATTCAACTATGTAGCATGCATATCAATTAAGTATTCCTTAATAAGGAGAGTTATATATAAAACTGATTAAGAATTCAATGACATCCTATAATGTTAACCTGGTGCGCCTCTTGGGTTATTGTTCCTTGGGATTTGTAAGCTTTGATATATGAATATATAGTGAATGGTTCCCTTGAAAAATATATCCATTGAGGCCGTCATGATGAGTTGGACTGTAGAAAACTATATTCAATTTCACTTGGAACAACTCACAGTATTGCATACCTACATGACAATGTTCTTCTTATGCCACTTTGTTCCCAAAAGTTGCAGATTTTGGTCTTACCCAAATAACTAATTGTTACACAACTAATCCTCAAGATTAAATTTGTGTTATGGTGAGTGGTTATTACAATCCAAGAAGACCCAGAAACTAATTCAAGAGTTTCTTCTATGTATTTATATGTACACTATGTACATCATTTATGAGATGAATTCATTCATATAGTTGATTTTGGTTTCTAATCTTGTTGTCTTATAGTGGTATCAGAGCGGAGGTTTATCTACCCTATTGGTGGAATGAACCACTAGTTTTGTGGCCATAGATGTTTGTGCTCCTGAGGGTGAATGGTGATATTCTAAATGGAAAAGGAGGACGTGCGACTAACGAGTGTAAAAAATTTCATTGTGATTCGAATTGAAAGAAGTCGACAGAGTTAAAAGGGTTGCGTTGTGGCTTTTCCCAGCACTTAGAGTAGGGTGGCATCCAGGGATAGGAAAGCTTCCTAGAGACAGCCTCTGGGTTGATTATAGACTAGTGCCTAGGACATCTTAAGTAGTGATGGAAAATTAGTATTGGGAACTTGCAACACTAATAATTTTTTGTCACGAATAACTTGAAAGGGTTGGTTCATAACTGCTCATGAAGCACACGGTAATAAATAACATGTGTGCATAAATACACAGGGAGTAATACTAAAATAGACAATGAGAGGTTTATGAGATGTTGAGATGCATGGATTGCCTTTTAAAGACCTTTTCACCATATCAATACAGACATTCTTTATCAAAGGTTTGAATTAAATGAATCTGCATATAATGGAAATATATTTAGATGCTACTTACATGAAAGCTGAGGAGAACATCAAGCACATAATGAAATAATAAGAGAGAACAACATACTAAAAATCAAGGAGTTTAGAATCACCAAAATTCTTCCATTAAATTCTCTGATAGAGTACATACATCAAAGTTCATACAATGCCTTTGTGAAGTAGGAAAAGGATCCACTTAGGAGTTTCTTTCCCAAAATTTTGAACCTTTTTTAAGAGTGGCTTCACTCTATTTACTATAATTACAAAAAATATCTCAGGCCATCCTCAACTGTCGGATCGACTAGCTGTTTTGACCTGGGATGGCTCTGCAGCCCAAAAGGACTACAATCATATTAATTTCCTCATTAAATTGTGACACGCACATGATAACAAAACAAGTCAATTTACAGAGGAAAACTTCTGCAAAATATCTTAATGCCCATCCCTGTGATGGCCTTTACTTAGGTTTTTACTTACCTACAGTCTCGCCTCCTCTGCTACTTCGCTGATTCCCACTACTTCTTCCTTTACTGCTCGAATCATTCATTCTCCAGAGATGGGAGTGGTCAACTATTAGTTTAATGCCATAGTACAAAAGTAGAGGTCACATGGGTATTACTTCGTCTTCCCTCTACATAGAGCACCATGATGAATCATCAAGTCCTCCCGAGATTTCATGCCTTCATTTACCATATCTGTGTCGACCCCGATTTCGTTTCACAAGGGGCCTTTCATCCCATGCCAATTTTAGGATGCTCCATCTCCTTCTTAAATGCCTCAGCTAGTGACCCACCATACCTTTAAAGCTCTACATTACCTTATCAAGCAGTTATCACATAAGGATTTCCCATTAAAAGTCCTTACGGGACGAGGCATTCAGATCCACTTTAGCCCCTTTTTCTTTGAGCCCCTTTTGCGTCTTGTGACTGGGTGCTATGACTAGGGACTTAATCCTCAGGTGCTAGGACCTTTGTACTTGTGTCTCGAAGAATTGTCCCTTTGTTAAACAAAATCTCGCTTATCGGCGATTTCTAATGCTCACCTTTGGTGCCTCCGCCCCAACATTATGTTCTCTGATGCACGATGTAGTTTGGCCCACTTGGAAAAATAATAAGGGAAGGTCCACACACTCTATAGTTTACAACCGCGGAATACTGGTTATGCCCACTGAGGATATCGCAATCGGCACATCGGTGATTCCCAGGTTGTGCCACTGATGTGACTTTCCTTCCTCTAATCATCGACTGTGGGACTGCTCCTTAGCACTCAGCCCTCGATCCTTTGCTCCTTAATAGGGCTAGCTCCTATATCGGAGGTTCAACATCGGAGAATTCCTCGTGACGCACAATGTGTTGCTACCGCCAATCGCCGATATGCAAGATTCTCTCTTAAGGCCTTTTCTCCTTGGATTTTAGTTTTCAAGGGAAAATTTGATTTTTTAACTTCTAATTCCAGGGTCGATTTGAGGGGTTCTATATGTCATTGGAAAGCTAATTCTGAGCTTTACCCATTAGAGGAGGTCAGATTAATATTTGAATGGTTCTGTGATCCTGAATATGGCTACAAAAATGTTTTCCCAATTGCACCTTTTTAACAGCTAAATATAAGCTTTGCAGAGGGTGACAACGTTGGCTCCACATGGGGACAGTGCGTTGCTAGCAAGGTGTTGAGAACCTACAAACTAGTGGCCTTTTATCCATTGGGCATGGAGTTATTTTATTCAAGTATATATAAAAGTGAAAACAAAAATGTAAAGGACTGATGTCTCACTCGTATGTACAATGGGTGAGGGATGAACCTTTTTAATGTTCTAAGTATAATTTGAGGAACTTCCCATTTACATACAACTCAAACATTTCACCCTCGAAGTTCTCTAGTAAGAAATAATTTTTTCCCTTTGTCTCAGAAATCTTGAAGAGCCCAAACCACAAGGGGTCAAATTTACCATGTTTTCCTTTATCTTATCTTCTTGCATCCCACCTTAAAACTAGATCTCTTGGCTCAAGAGGTATGTCTTTGGCCTTTCTATCAAACAGGGACTTTACCTTTTGCTGGTAGTTCTCTAGCCTATGATTCACCTGCTCTTAGGTTTCCTGGCGCTCCACCAATTGATGTATCCTTCTAGTTGGGTTCCTCTTTTGTATCTTGTAGTATCCTAGCCACCAGCATAGCAAGTTCAATGGAGAATACAATAAATTTCCCATAAACCAACTCAAAAGGGGGTTTTCCTGTGGATCTTTTTGGAGTGACTTGGTTTTCCCATAGTAAAATTTTTAGTTGGGGATCCCAATTCCTCTGAATTTCTACAATTGTCTTCTTGGGGATTCTTACCACTGTATTGTTGGAATACTCAGCCAACCCATTTCCCTGAGGCTAGTAAGTGGTGGAATGGCCAATTTTGATGTTATATTTATGAAAAAAGGCATTAAAATTTGCAGACTTGAAAGCTTGGGCATTGTTAGTCATGATCTTTACAGGGAACCCAAACCTAGCTAAGATATTCTCCTCCACAAATTTCATAACCACATTGTCAGTTTCATTCTTGGCTTGGGTTTCTTCTACCCACTTGGTGAAGTAGTCTGTGGCAGTGAGGATCCATTTGTGTTGGCCCCTAGAACTTAGGAGGATGTATTTCCTCGATGAAGTCTAGTCCCCATTGTCTGAAGGGTTCTTCTATAACATCAAGGATCAAAGGGAGTGGAGCAATTTTTTATTCTCAGTAAATACTTGACACTAATAACAGGCCCTAACATAAGAATGGACATCTACAATAATGTGGGCCAATATAACCCTACTTTGAGTAACTTATGTGTTGTGGTCTTTCAGCTATAGTGTCCCCCACAAACTCTATTATGGAACTCATCCATCACTCTTTGTATTTTTGTTTCAACCAAACACGACAGCAACGCTCCCACCGGGTATTTCTAGTATAGTTTCCCATTAGATATAAAAATATTACGGGCTTGAGCCCTCCATGATCTGTACTTGGATCTCTCCACCTTTGTTGGGAATCTTAGAAATAGTAAATAGTGGATGATATTTTGCTACGAGGCCGAAGTTTCATATTTGATATGAATCTTTTGGACTGCGGTTTGGATCATGGGTTGTGTCCCCTCTTCACCTTCTTCGGCTAATAGATGTATCCCCAATGATTGAGAATTTTACTTTGATAGGATTTTGGCCAGTCCTTGTCCTTTGATGAGCTTTGTGTGTCTTACCTCCATGTCATACTCCTAGATTCTTGCAATCTACTTACCCCTTTTACCCAAGTTGACTCCCTACACTAGGATGTCCTTCACTGCCACTATTGGGACATAAGCCACGATGCTTGAATGTAACACATAGACTTTGAAAGCCTTCAAATATTTGACTAGATAATATGCTTGTTTTTCCAATACATCATATTTTAATTCAACATCCTACAGCACTTGGCTGAAAAAACACTATGGGTTGCTCATGGCCTTTGTTATTTTTTTGAAGTAATACAATAGCAATAGTATGGGGGGAGGAAAAATAAAATATATAAAATGGCATCGAATAGTCTGGGATGACTAGCACTGGAGCCTCTATGAAACTATTTTGATTCTAGAGAAGGATTCTCGGGAATCAAGGCCCCACTTTACTTCATTTTCCATTTTCAACATTTAAGTAATGCCTTTCACCATTTCTGCTTAGTTAGGCACTGACATTCTCAAGAAATTAATCCTTCCTAAGAATATTTGGACCTCTTTCTTATTCCTTGGTAGGAAAATATGATTGATTGTCTCCACGAGCTTAGGATCGATCCTGACCCCTTCCTGCATTATAATGTGCCCCAACAGTTTTCCTTCGCTCAAAACTGGGATTTCTTGGGGTTTAGAGAGAGCCCATGCTTTTTTCACTTTCAAAGGAAAGATTTAGGTGTATAATGTGTTCTTCATCTATTTTGGAGAAAACAATGATGTTTTCTAGGTATACCACCACAAAATTATTTTGAACTCCAATGAACACTATGTCCATCGCCCTCTGGAACGTTGCTCCTATGTTTATAAAGATGAATGACATCCTAGCATACATGAAAGCCTAGAAAATCCATCCAATCATTGACATCTTAGTAGCACCACTTACCTTCTGTAAAATGTGGTCCTTTTTAGGCAATGGGTAGTTGTCCTTCAAAGAAGCTTTGTTCAGGTTCCTAAAGTCCACACACAGTCAGATTTCTCTGCTCTTCTTCCTAACAAGAATGAGATTTTCCACCCATTTTGAGTATCTCAGGGGTACAATGATCTTTTCTTGAAGCAACTTCTTGACTTCCTTCTCGATGGATGGGAGGAGAAGTGGATTTATCTTTTTGAGTTTTTCCTTACAAGGTTTCACGTCATTCTTTAGGGCAATCTTATGTTGCATAATATTGACATCAAAAGTTTTCAAGTGATGATAAGACCAAGAAAAAACATATTTATACACTTTCAGGAGATTTGAGCACCTTTGTTTGTAGCGTTGGGGGATCTTGGTTGATAACTTGACCAACGGGGATTCATCCTATGAGCCTATGTTGCAGTCCTCAACGCATTCCTCAGCTTCCTGTTCAGAAGGATTTAAAGCTACATCTTTTGGTTTGAATATCCTTTCCAAAGGGACTAGACCTCGTGGAATGGTGTTTCCCTCCAATTGCAGAACCTTCTGTCTAGCAATGCTTTCCTCCCATGTATTTTCTTTCTCTTCTACTATTTCTTCCTCTCCTTAGTCAATCACAGAGTTTGAGAATTCCCTGATGACATCCATGAAATGCTTGATCTGCTCATCATCCTCAAATACTTGTCAATGTTTCACATTATTTGGCACTGAGGGTCTATATCTGACTTCAATTTCGTATTTGAGCAGAGGATTTTGTGGCGTCTTGAAGTTGCTGGAAGCAATGGCTAAAGAATCAGCCATTCAATTTCCTTCTCTTGGCAGGAATTGTAGATTGAAAGCTAAGAATAAATTATCAATCATGTCCCAAACCTCATTTCTGTAGGCCCTCAAATGGGGGTGTTTGATTTGGCATTCATCTTTGATCTGCTTGAATACTAGTTCAGAATCTCTAAATAGTGCGAGGTAGTCAATATTTAGATTCTTTGCTGTCTGTAGGCCCAGTAGACATGCCTCATATTCTACCACATTTTTGGTGGCCTCAAACTCCAATTTGAAAGATAGAGGAATTAAGTTACCTTATGGAGATATCAACAATACTCCTGCCCCATTTCCTTCTTTTGAATTTTCCCCATCAAAATACAACTTCCACACCTTGCTACATTCTTTGAGTAGCCTATACAATTAGTCTATAGGTTGTATCTGTGTTTCTTCTAGGATTAATACATATTCTCCTATCATGAAGTAGGAGATTTCTCTTTCAGTTGTATAAATAGGAGCATTGTCTAAACAATCAGCTTTGGTGACTGTTTTGATGAATATTGACTCCATGTATAACCTCCTTTCCTCCCCACCAAAGATAGGAATGGTAGCATAAGTCAGATCCAGCTTGATAGACCCTCCAATCTTAGATCCCCAAGACCTAGACAAAAGCATACCAAACCTTGTTGGGATGTCAACAACTACAATATCCATCACCACACTTTTCGTTTGGATCTGGGCCAAATTAACCACCAGGTCCTTGATCATCCCCAAGAACCTGACCCTCATAGAGTCAAAGGAATATAGGTCCTTATATGGCCTGGTTATTTCGAAACCCAATTGCTCCATTACAGATAGTGACATCAAATTATAGGAAGCTTCGGAGTCTAACATGCAATTGTGCAACGGGGGGTGTTACACAATACTTTGTCACACCTCCTACACTTCCCCGTGACATACCCTAAAGTGCCTGAAACATGACCATTATGCAGTGTAGTCATTAATATATGCATCTCAGATCCTCTCTAAGACATTGATTGGAAAATGCCTTGAGCTTACCCTGAAGGAAATAGCTCTTAAACCCTAATTTTAGGATCATCGCTCTTATGAGACCAAAAACCGCGATGATCACATGTTGCACCATACTCAACCCACGATGGCATCACTATGTTTACTTGTATACCCACGATGATCCCAAAAAGGTAATTTTCCCCAAGAGGATGAGAAGTTTCTTGATCTAGAAGCTTCCATAGTAGCGAGCTAGAGGTTGTTCGACGTAGATGAGGTCGAATTCTCCCAACTTTGCCTCTTGGTCTTATCCCTATGAGTTACCTCCTTGAGATGAGGGCCTAATCCTATATTTCGATAGGTCCTAAATCCCTTTTCCGAGCCTATATATTCGTCCTCTCCCATTCCAAATGGTTGGTCAAGTTAGAGGTTGGGTTGGTCTATGTGTATTTGCACCCTTATGCTGAAATTGTGCCTAAGGCTATTCATTTGACTTGGAGAAGGAGTGCTTGGAGAGTTCTTGGCTTGGACTTGGATTACCACTCAAGGAGAGACTTTCAACATAAAGGCTTTGGTTGTAAGCTTCCCTTTATTTCCTAATAATATACATCTGTTGGTTCATCTTCCAAAAATATATATGTTCATATATTATTTAGCTTGACATTCATTGATCAGTTAAGTAGGTTGTTATTGGATTTTCTATTGGTTTTGGCATGCTTTGTTGTCTCTTGATCACCTGTGCAGGTACAAAAACATTGATAGAAGAAGGAACAATTCCGTGAAATAAGCGATTTGAGGCTGTCAACAAAGGAAATCAGAATAGCATCAGAACGAGGCAGGCCATCTCTTTCGTTCTAGTTTTCAATTATAGCCTAGGAAGATGTCTATTTGATTGTCACTTTGGTTGTTAGACCCACTCATTGGGCTAGAGGGATCTTCTCTGTCCGGAGAGAGGATTAACCTTGTCAACAAAATGATGACTCTCCTGGGGAGCCTATGATCCTTTCCTTCTCTTTCTTCACCTTGTCTTTTAACAAGTTTGATAAACCATTCATTCTCAGACTTCATTGCTTGTCTATAGTCAGTCTCTCTCTCTAGTAGATGCTTGAAGTTTGTTGATTTGAGTTGTTCTTGATGATTTTTGTGTTTTTCTTTATTTCTCACCCATTGCATTTTCAGCCCTAACAATCATAATGATATTACGGGTTTGTTGATTACAGTAGCGATGATCAATGCTTTTCTCTTAATAGGTATGATGATTGCAGAAGTTAAAGAAATTTAGAGTTTGTCTTTTTCAATTCTTTTTCCTTCTCCCAGTGATTTACTAGTGTGATTTTATTTGACTCTTTTATTGTCTGATTGCAATCGATTGCTAACTTTGTTTGAGTATGCTTGAAGTTTGATTAGCCCTTTAGGGTTTCTAGGTCTTCTAGGTCATCCTTCATCCGCTTGTTTCTCTCCTCATTAGAGATCAATTACTTGTGTTAAAGAGTCTTTTGTGTCATTGGTCATCCTTTGCAAATCACTTTTGGTCCTTGTGTCTTAAGTTGGTTTCATTAGTGTCAGATTGAGTATATACTGTGAAAGTGGCTTAAGTTTCATTTGACAACCAATAGATTACAAAGTGATTGTTTCATTTGGATCGAAAGGAAGTGTTTGCTTTGAGTTTGTGTTTTGAAAAGCGAAAGTGAAAGTATTTATATTTTTATTAGTTTTTGAAGCATTTTGTTGCATTCAAATCATTAATGTGAAAGAGATTTTCATGTTTGTTGGCTTGCTTGCATTCTCTTTTACTTTTTTCACTAGATTACATTGATTGCACTAAAGTGAAAAAGAAAAGCCATCATTGCATTTTAAGGTAGATTAATTTAAGATTTCTTTTGGGCATTGGATTTGTTGTGAAATGAATGATTAGATTTCATGTTTTTCATTTAGCGTTGGAAATTGTCATCAATGCATGTTTTCTTGTTTGATGCATGATTTGGGTGATCTTCTTCCTTACATAGATAGCTTTCATCGAATTGAAGGATTTCATTTTGTCATGTAGTTTTATTTTTGGAATTGGTAACATCGTTAAGGCCTTGAAATCGAAACATAATTTCAAGATCAACTTTAAAATCTATAAATTAATCTAAGGAGCATCTGAAAGATTAACGTTCATACTTAGAGGTCTAGGCTAGAGATATGTTTCGGCGTATTTAAAACTTAGCAGTTGTCATTCACTCTTGCATTAAACAACACTAGCATGGACTTGTGATCCTCGTACTATCAAGTATATAAAGGGAGATCCTCGTAGTTTGCAAACCCGTATCCGTAGGAAGTCGAGTTTGCTGCCCTATAAATGTGATACACCAAACACAACATTCGGGGAGATTGCCTACACGTACATCAAGTCCTTGGTCAATTTATTTTCTAAGGTGTATATTGCAGTTCACAGTTACTTGGTATTCCTTTTTCCTAGAGTTACCTGAGTGGTCATTTCAATCTTTTCTGAATCTTTAAATTTGAAAAAATCATCAAGCACTTGTCCTTTCAAGCTTTCTAAACCAACGAAAGTGACTAGAGTCACCTTTTCCTCCTTTTCTCTACTCTTAAAATGTGAAAAGGCAAAGTTTTGTTTCAAATTCTAAAATTAATTCATTGTGACACAAAATCCTTCCCATGGAAATACGCCTTAGTAGATCTTAGGTTGATACCAATTTCAACGTTTCCTGAGTCTACCAGTCAAGGAAACCTCTCTGATGGGAATCCTAGTCCTTTTCCTTCTTTTGGAAATATTGTGCTCCCTATATGGTAATGTTGTCCCTTCCTGGATTGACCATTGGTCTGCCAGTTTGGTTATTTTCGATCTCGGTGGTTCCGAGTGTCCAAACTTCTTTTCAACCAAGTTCTCCTCCACCTGAACAAAATCAACCTTATGTTGATCCTAAAGTTGACCCCTTGCCTTCTTCACCTATTTCTTCACCCCGTTCTTCCTCTTCACATGGTGAAAGTTTGGATTCTAGTAATCAGGAAGCTAAGGAGAAGAAGAAGAGGTCGAAGAAGAAGAAGCAAAATAAGCAAGGGGGAAACCAAGCAACCATTTCTACGGATGCAACTAATGAAGAAAAATCTTCCAACAAGTCCCGAAAAGTAAAATTCCCTTACATGTTATGTAAGGGTGACCACCTTCTTTGGAATTGTCTTGGTATTCCCAAGGTCTTAGAAGTGTGGTCCACAGGTTCACATCGACTTTTGTCATCAACCTCTAGTGATCATGCTGGTGATAAACCTTCAACTAGTAAATCACATGGGTAAAAGGCTAGAGTCAAATTTCCGTGTAAGTCGTGTGAAGGTAATCATCCCATTCACCTTTGTCCTCTTATGGATGAAGCTTCCAAAGAGTTGGAAAACCTTACAGTTTCTCAACCTCATCTTCCGACTGGGTATTGAAATATTTCCCCTAATCCTTCATTAATTGGTCCAATGATTGATCAAAAGTCATCTTTGGTCAACCCCACTCTCTCTGAAAGTGAGTCTCGTGAATCCGTTCTCAACCAACCATTGGTTGAGAAAACGGTAGAATTGGCTCCACCTTCACTTAACCGTACCTTTCTGATAGAGAGTGAACCTCATACTACTCACATTCTTCTAGTTTCTTCAGTTTCGAATGAATTGGAGGTAAATCCTCTTGTTCTCGAGGTGCATGAGAGAAGTTCTCCTGTTCCCATAGAGCAAGGGGGCATCTGTCATGTTCCTACGACAACCCCTCTGATTAGTTTAGTCACTTATTTTGATTGGAGTCGACTGGCAGGATGTCGTCTTTCGTCTTATGTGCCATTCCAAATTATAGTACAAGCTTACCATATGGCCATACCTAGCAAAATCATAGACGAGGTCACATCTGTTAACATCCTAAATTCAACTTCTTGGCAGGCTTTAGGTTCTCCTTAGCTTGTCCCCATCACCTAGAATCTGTTATCTTTTAATAGAGGAACCAATCAACCATTAGGGATCCTTCCTAAGTTGTCTATTACTTTGGGAGGAAATTATGTCTATATATATGTGATGGTTATCCAAGGCCCTTTAGATTTAAATATACTCCTTAGCCGTGACTATGTTTATGTCATGGGAGCTCTTTTTTCTTCCCTCTTTCGAGTGATGTGTTTCCCGCATGGAGGAAACATTGTGATCATTAATCAACTTACATTCATTGGTCCTGAATCAACTCCCACTCAACCATCATCCCTAAATGGTTCTTATGTGCAAGCAGTATCACCCCCACCACAGATTAATTATGTGGCCACCTATTCCATGCCCACATCTACTAATGATATCATAGGTGAGGTAGTACACCATGTACTAGGGGCATTGGAACCCGATTTTTCATTTGGATCCCTGGGCATGTATCCCTTCCAGACTGTTGTTCTCCCATCTGATGAGAAGCTCTTGGAATCCATGTTATCTTTTTTTATATGAAACAAGGAATTTGGAGCACTATTCCTTGTCTTGTGTCAAACTTATTAAAAAATGAAACAAGGAATTTGGAGTAGAGTTCTTTGTCTTGTGTCAAGCTCCTTAAAAAACGAAACAAGGTATATGAGGATAGTTCTTTTACTATGTCAACCTCACTAAAAAATGAAATAGGTCTTCATGAGAATGGTTCTTTTCCTGTTTCAAGCTTGTTAAAAAATTAAACAAATTCCCTTCCAATTTGAGTCTTTGATTAGATCTCGTAAAATCCCAGTTGAGTCTTTCACTTGATCTCGTAAGTGAACCTTTATTCCGTCCACCTGTTAGTAAGCAGTAGTCTACTTAGGTGGATAAAATGAAGCTTGGGGGGCATGTACCTCGAATTGAGTCATTATGATGGGCGCATGAAAACTTATCTCAAGCATAGTTTATATTTGTTTCAAGATTGTGTAAAAATTAAACCAAATCCAGGCATAGTTTGTTTTCGTTTCAAGCTTGTGTAAAAATTAAACCAAGCATAGTTTTTTCCCATGTTTCAAGCTTGTGAAAAAGAATGAAACCATATTCAAAGTATACCCAAGCATAGTTTCCCATGTTTCAATCTTGTGTAAAAATTAAACCATTTCCCTTTTACCTTTCGTGACTGTTGTTTTGTCAGCCTGTTTTTGCTAGATGAGCCTTGGTTTTTTCATTCCATCGTCACCATCTTGTTGGCCGATTATATGCTTTCACTTGCTTTTTTTGCCCCTTCCCGAGGAACATCTGCAATGACTAGTCTTATTAGCCAGCGTCTTGACCATTACATGTTTCGAGCAAGTTCCATCATGACCAGACCCAATTGCTATCCTTTATACCACTCGTTTCCTCCAGGAGGAGTCCTCTTTCAGCTCTTTTCAGACTCCAAAATATGAAGATATTTCCGAGTACTTGTCCTTTCGAACTCATTAAATTAAATGAATTGACGTAACCTCAGTATACGTTTACCCCATTTTCAGGTTGAGATTGACTATTTACGAAAAAGATACACCTTGATCGACATGGTCAAGAGGTTCTCTTGGATATTGTTTTCTACCTTTTCGGATTCGAGAGACAAATTACAAAAAGGGACCTGATGGAGTTTTCTTTTTTCGTCTCTTTTCAAACTCTCTAAATATGAAAAAGATACCGAGTTATTCTTCCGTCTAACTCGTTAAAATTTTGAAACGAAAGACTCGTCACCATGATGAGATCGAGTTTCTCCTTCATATGGCTTGTAAAGTTGCTAGGATGGATTCATCTGAAGGATGAGCTCATATGACAAGCATATGGTATCCTCTTCAAGCTTGTGTAAAAATAAAGAGGTACTTGCTAGAAATAGCAGGGAAAAATGAAGATGAAACATCCTTTGTATAGGTAGCATGTCGCTCTTAAACATGACACTCTTCTGCTCTCATGTCGGGTTTGGGATATCCTCACTCAGACACTTTTCCTCTCGAGTTTGGGTGATCCATTTTTTCCTCTCATTTGACTATTACATTTTGTCATCATGACCTTTAGTCCTATGTCAAGTCAGATGCTACCACACTCTGGAGTCGTGTCGCCAGTGTTCAAGAGAAGTCCAATCTGCAGTTATTTACCTATACATCATTTGAGTCATTGTTATAGTCTTGAAAATTATTCCACTTTATTCCTTGTTTCGTGTCGATGATGGGGAATTCATCATTTCCCTCCTTCGGTGGGTCGTTTCCTATCGAATTCAACTCATTATCTAGGAAGATGACCTAGAAACTCCCTTTCAGTACCTTAGATCTTGCATGCCCTAATGGCAGGTTCTTTGCATCAACAACATGGCTTCATCATTGGTGATCCGGATTTAAACAGGAACGCAATAGATTACAGAGATAACCATAAATACAGAGATGCGATAACCATAAATACAGAGATGCAACGGAAATAATACTTCATTTCATTACTGTAAAATACTGAAATATGCTTACAAACAGAAATGGAAATAAACCAGCTAGGGCGATGGTAGCTTATCTCTGAGAAGAGATGTGCGGCTACATGCCTCTGAACTGTTCCGAACTGTATTACAATGAGGCTTGAAGGCCTATTTATTGTTGAGAAACAATGGAAAACCCTTCACATACCGAAACCTAACCCTAGAAGATGAAACGCCAAATTGTGGGCCCCGTTTGGGTAAATTGGTACATCAATTTCCCGGGGTCGTAACTTTGGCATACGATCTCCGTTTGACGCGTACGATAGCTCGTTAGAAAGATCTATCCGAGTACTACCACTTTGGGAGGCAATATAGGGCTCGGTCGCCCCAGAATTCCAAAAAAACGTCGTTTAGGGCCTCAAAACGGCTCCGGAAGTTCAGGACCCGAAAAACTGCTAAAAATAGTAAACTGCGCTACAATTTAGGAAACTGAAAAGACTGAAAGAGACAGTTGTGAGGGTCCAAATGGGTTGGTGGGTGGCCACCAACATCCACCTGGATCATTCCTCCCCCCTTAGGAAGCAATGGTCCCCATTGCGTTGAGTTCCTCCATCTGCTGAACTTGTCCTGCAATCTCTGATGTGTCCAGTGATGGTGGGAAGCATGGTCGCCGATGGTCCACATTGAACATTTGGTGCAGGCGAAGGAATGGAGGAATGATGTGCTCCAAAGCATTGTTCCCCATAGCCTTGGTACTGCTGTAAGGACCATGTCGGAGTGGTCTGAGCTTCTGATGGGTTCTGGTAAGGCGTTCTCTCTGCAGATGTAACCAAACTTTGTCGCCCACCTGAAACTTGTGTGGTACCCCTGTGGGTGAGGAGAAGTTGTTCCTGTGTTCTGTCATGACCGTATCCCTTTGCTGCTGCTGCATGGAGGAACCCTTTGCAGGGGTTATGGATGTAGCAACGATCTTCCCCTTACTTTGGGAGTGAACCAGACAAATGAATTTCCTGGTCTGTGATATGAGCTTGCTGCCTTTCTTGGTAGTAATCAAAGATGTGGCGGTAGGTGGGGCTACCTCCGGTATCCTGTATAATGAATTATTCAAAGAAATAATGACAGCACGAGGCCTTGACTCATACACAGCATGTCGCCTCCACAAGTATGGTTGGCCTAATAATACATCACAAACATCCAGAGGTGTAACATCACACAATACCTTGTCTGTGAAGGGTTTGATGCTGTAGGGAAGGCGGCACTGCTGGCGAACTTTCAGATCTCGTCCTTCGTGAAGCCACCCGATACTGTATGGCTGCGGGTGTGGTGTAGTCGGTAGGCCCAACCGCTTCACGACCTCTGCTGAAACCAGGGTCTTTTGGCTACCACTATCGACAATGAATCGCAGCGGTGAACCCTTCACCCACATCTGTGAGTGGAAAAGACGCTCCCCCTCCTCTGGATCTTCGGGCTCATTCTTCTTGATCTTGGCGGTGGCAACAGTGGCACCCATGGTCTCTCTTCTCACCCCATCTATTCAAAAATGAATTCTCCATTTCTTCCCAAGTGTTGATGGAAGAATCTAACTAGGATTTGAACCATTTACTGACCTCCCCATCTAGATATTGGACAAAAAGCCTCAAGATTACATCCAGATGTTTAACATTTTGATTCTTTGCAAAGGCACATAAAATTTTTATGTGTCTCTATGTTTTTACATCAGATTCCTCATTATACCTGGGAGAGAGCTTGAGGTAGTCTTCGGGCATGGCATGTGGAGGTTGAGGTAGGTTTAAGGGAGCATAATTATTTAGCAAGAAGCTTGAGACATCCATTTAGATCAGGGGTGCTTGAATTCCTGGAGGAGCTTGAAGTATTACTAATGATATGATAACCAACTGATAGTGGAATAAGGGACTGTTCACACTAGGTAAGGCTGCCTTGGGGTTTATTTTTTATCTCTTCAACTTCTTCTTTGCCCTCTTGGTTGGCTACACTGAGGGGTGGGCCACTCTTCGGAGGATATACCAAAACTCTAGGAGGAGATTCAGAACAACGAATTGCGTCCTTCTGCAAAGTGGATAAAGATTTTTGTTGAGAGGGGTTTGCACGGGTAGGGGGCCTTTCAGGAGCCAAAATGAAAAATAAAATAAAAGAGATTGGAGTCACCAAGGTGAAAAACATTCAACCCATACTTCCCTCGCTCACCTGACAAGGGGTAATGTAATGATTTGTCATACCCAAGGAAAATTATCTCACAATTCCTTCCTCGAAAACGGTGCCCAAAAGATGTTGTGGCTTTTCCCAGCACTTGGAGCAGGGTTGCTTCCAAGGATAGGAAATCTTCCTAGAGACAACCTCTGGGTTGATTATAGACCAGTGCCTAGGACATCTTAAGTAGTGTTGGTAGATTAGTCTTGGGAGCTTGCAGCACTAATAGTTTTCTGTCACGAATAGCTTGAAAGGGTTGGTTTAGAACTGCTCATGAAGTACACGGTAAGAAATAGCATGTGTGCAAAATTACACAGGGAGTACTACTCAAACAGTGGTGTCCAAATAAGATTGAAACTCACAAAAAATCAATTGTTAATGGAGATGGAATAGTAGGAGATAATAATGATAAAATCCATCAAAACATAGCTTAGATTTTAATAATTTTGTATCACTGGATCTAGAGGAAAATGAGAGCAATGAGAGCTTTATGAGATGCCGAGATGCATGGAGCGCCTTTTAAAGAACGTATCACCATATCAATATAGGCATTCTTTATCAAAGGTTTGACTTAAATGAATCTACATATAATGGAAATATATCTAGCTTCTACTTACATGCAATCATGAGGAGAACGCCAATCTAATGAAATACTAAGAGAGAAATACATACTGGAAATAAAGGAGTTTAGAATCACCACAATTATTCCATTAAATTCTCTGATAGAGTGCATACATCAAAGTTCATACAATGCCTTTGTGAAGTAGGAAAAGGATCCACTTAGGAGTTTCTTTCCCAAAATTATGAACATTTTTTAAGATTGGCTTCCCTCTATTTATAAGAAGAGCGGAGCACTGCACTATAATTACAATAAATATCTTGTCCCATCCTCAGCTATCGGATCAACTAGTTGTTTCATCCTAGGATGGCTCTGCAACCCAAAAAGACTATAATCAGATTAATTGCCTCATTAAATTGTGACAATTACATGATAACAAAAGAAGTCAATTATGGAGGAAAACTTCTGCAAAATATCTTAATTCCCATCCCTGTGATGGCATTTGCTCAAGTTATTTCTTGCCCACGGTCTGTGTTAGGCCCCTATACTACTAGTGTAACCCCTTATTGTTATTAGTACAACCCCCTTATTATATTGTTGTACCCATGCACTCCCCATATTGTTACTATTGTGCTCCATAGAAGCCCACTATTGTTATTATTATGCCCTTACATTATTATTGTTATGTCGACTCTCATTATATTATGACCCCTTAGACTTCTATATATAGAAAGGAGGTCTTTTCATTTGTATCATCCAAGAATTGTTCATTTGTGTAATGTAAAGGAGGTTGCCCCCTCGAAGAGGCTGAATTCTAAGGCATTCAACTATCTTTTCTATCTTTTTGTGAGATGGTTTCATAACATTTGGTATCAGAGATTTGAATTCTAGGGTTTTGCTGCTCCAAATAGGTCATCGTGGCATTTGCACTATAACTTTTTTTTTTTTTCTGCGTCATTTCAGATGCTAAAAAAACAACCCATTTGGACTGAAATCGTTATGAACCTAAAGTCCAAATTTTAGAGCTTTTTGCACTATATTTGCGGAGATATGATCTGAGGAAGTTGGCCTTTTTGCAGACTCTCGAATTTCATTCCAAACAAGTGACCTGGGGAAAATTGTCATAACTTTTGTTTTGAGTATCAGATTGAAATTTCGTAAGAAGTTATAGAAATAGGACGAACTGTAGTTTCCTTTGTAGATTTTTCAGATACTAAGGTCAAAATAGTGACACGTGGCACTTCATACAAGTTCGCTCTTCTGGAAATGTTTATAATCAGGTCATCTTGGGAGATTGTTCATAACTCTTTCTTGAAGAATCTAAATTTGATCAGACTGGTGGCATTGGAAAGAGAACACAAAGGGCTACTGTAGGTCGTAGTTTTAGAACTGAAAGAACCGAAATTACATAGTTATAGTTGTTTCAAGATCGAGCTCCTAAACTCAAGAAAAGGCGATATGAGGAAGTTTGATGACAAGGATCCATAAATTGGATACTTTAGATGGAACAATATTTTGATCTACATGGTGTACCATTGTTACAAAAGGTATGTATTGCATCTTCATATTTAGAACTAGATCAATTTTTATGTTACAAAGGGCTTTGTTCTCGTAAACAACTTGTTATGTGGTCAATTTTCACAGAGGAAATGATAGCACATTATGAGGATACAAAGAGAAACACCTTCTTTAGAGTAACACCACAACAATTGGAAAGAGTAAAAGGGCTTTGTTACATAGTGGAAAGTAAAATTATGGCAACAACGAAGACTACCCCTCACAACTATAAAGATGGAAGTGTTGTTTCTCCTAGCCTTCCACAACCTACAAGGGTTACACCACAACAATTGGAAGAAAAAAGAGAAAAAGGGCTTTGTTACAATTGTGATAGAAAATGCACTAAAGGTCATAAGTGTGCTGAGAAGAAATTATTTTACATAGAGTATGAAGAGGAGGAAGTAAAGGATCAAGAAACATCGAAAGAAGAGGTTATATGCCAGTACCCAACCCTAGAGAAAGAAGAAATAAATCTGATCATATCTTGTAAAGCATTGGCAAGAATTACCACTCCTCAAACTCTCAAGATAGAAGGATATCAAGAAGAAAAAGGTTCAAGAAGTGAAAGATCACATCAAGAAAGAAGAAATGAATCCAACCATATCTTGTAATGCATTGGCCGGAATTACCACTCCTCAAGCTATCCAGATAGAAGGATATATCAAGAAAAAAAATGTTCAAGAAGTGAAAGATTACATCAAGCATTAAGAATTGAATCCGACCATATATTGTAAGCCATTGGAAGAAATTACCACTCCTCAAACTCTCAAGCTAGAAGGACATATCAAGAAGAAAAAGGTTCGAGCAGTGAAAGATCACATCGAGCATCAACAACAAGTTCTCCAACTTTTAAAGGATAACACCACTTTGGTGCAAAATCGAATGAAACAACAGGTATATCAACATCGTAGTGAAAAATGTTTTGATGTAGGTGATTGGGTATTTTTACTGCTACATCTCAAGCAAGCTATTTATGAGAAGGAAATGTTGGCAATACTACATGCACTTAAGAAATGGTGACCTTACTAAATGGGAAGACACTTCAAGGTAAAAATGGATCATGATAGCCTTAAATACTTTTTAGAACAATTATTATCTTTAGAAGACAGAAAAAATGGGTCACAAATATGTTGGGTTATGACTTTGACATCATCTATAGAAAAGGGAAGAAAATTTTTGTTGCAGATGCACTCTCAAGAAAGGATGAGGATGTGGAAGCATTTTTTTGTGCTATTTCTATTATCCAACCAGATTGGATAAACGAAGCAAGGGATGAATGGAAGAAGGACGAAGAAGTATGGCCACTCATTCAAAAGTTGCAAAAGATCCCAATTCAAACAATATTGCCAGAACTTGAAGAGGAAGGAAAAATCATATTGGAACCTGGAGCATTCATAGAAGCAAGAACCCGACAGCTATGAAATCGATCAATTTCAAAGTATCTCATCAAGTGGAAGAACTTACCTGCTAAAGATTCCACATGAGAGGACAAGAATTTTATACAGAAGCATCAAGAACTACTCAAGTGTTCAGGACAACACTTTTTGAAGGGGAGGGGCATGTTAGGCCCCCCTATACTACTAGTGTAACCCCTTATTTTTATTAGTACAACCCCCTTATTATATTTTTGTACCCATGTAGTCCCCATATTGTTACTATTGTGCCCCACAGAAGCCCACTATTGTTATTATTATGCCCTTACATTATTATTGTTATGTCAGCTCTCATTATATTATGACCCCTTAGACTCCTATATATAGAAAGGAGGTCTTTTCATTTGTATCATCCAAGAATTGTTCATTTGTGTAATGTAAAGGAGGTTGCCCCCTCGAAGAGGTTGAATTCTAATGCGTTCAGCTATCTTTTCTATCTTTTTGTGAGCTAGTTTCATAGCAGTCTAGCCTCCTCTGCTACTCACCTGATTCCCATCGCTTCTGCCTTTACTGCTTGAATCATTCATTATGCAGAGATGGGAGTGGCTAACTCTCAATTGAAAGCCACAATACAAAAGAAGAGGTCACATGGGAGGTACTTCTTCTTCCCTCTACATAGAGCACCATGCTAAGTCATCAAGTCCTCTCGAGTTTTCATGTCTTCATTTACTCTATCTGTATTGAACTCGATTTTGAGTCACAATGAGCCTTATAGGGTCATCCCATGACAATTTTTGAATGCTCCATTTCCTTCTTAAATGCCTCAGTTTCCGACCCACCATGCGTTTACAGCTCTGCATTACCTTACCGCATAGTTATCACATCGGGATTTCCCATTAAATGCCCTTACGAGACAGGGCATTCCCATCCACTTTAGCCCCTTTTTCTTTGAGCTCCTTTTTCTTCATGTGACCAGGGGCTATGACTAGGCGCTTAGTCCTCAAGTGTTGGGACCTTTGGACTTATGTCTAGGAGACTCGTCCCTTTTTTAAATAGAATCCCACATATCGATGATTTGTAATGCTCGTCTTTCGTGCCTCCTCCCCAACCTTGTGATCTCTAATGAATGGTGTGGTCTGACCCACTGGAAAAAGAATAAGGGAAGGTATGCACTCTCTACAATTTGTCACCACCGAATGACGGTTGAGTCTAGTTGGGATATCGTGATCGACACATCGACGATTCCCAAAAGAATAGGGGAAGGTATGCACTCTCTATAATTTGCAACCACCCAATGACGATTGAGTCTAGTTGGGATATCGTAATCGGCACATCGACGATTCCTAGGTCGTGCCACTGACACAACCTACCTTCCTGCGATCGCCGACTATGGGACCGATCCTTAGCACTCAACCCTCAATCCTTTGCTCCTCAACATGACTGTGGGCTAGCCTCTATATCAAGCGTTTGACATCGATGAATTCCTTGTGATGCACAATGTACTGCTACCCCCGATCATCGATATGCGAGATTCTCTCTTAAGGCCTTTTCTCCTTGGATTTTAGTTTTCAAGGGAAACTATGATTTTCTATAACTTCTGATTCCAAGGTTGATTTGAGGGGTTCTATATGTCCTTGGAAATCTAATCCCAAGCTTTATCCATTGGAGGAGGTTTGATCAATATTTGACTGCTTCTGTGACCCTGAATATGGCTGCAAACGTTTTTACCCAATTGCACCTTTTTAACAACTGAAGATAATCTTTGAAGAGGGTGAAAACAGGTTGCAAAGTCATTACTCTGGTTGGACCTCACCAGAAATTGGAAAAAAGAAGTGAAAGAATGTGGATTCTTCATAATGAATCGATAGCTTAAATGTTGTCAACACCCATCTCCTTATATGAAATACATGTTACCAGAAGTTTTGACTTGTATTTTGTGTCTATTAATTAAAGGTGCATGGTTTGATGTATCCAAGAGATAAATTTCCAAGGATATTTGAATGTTTTCTTTGTGATATGGAATCGTAAGCTCCAGAACTAGTTGCTTTACACTGGCCATCCTTCTCTCTCGTCTATTCTAATTGGGGTTATTTTAAGTGGAATTCTCGTTTACTAAAACAATTTGGACCATCATTGTGTTTTCATTATGTTTAATTTGTGGTTGGTAGTTCATTTCCAAGAGATCCTTCTAACATAACAACATTATAGAGAGAAAGTGGTAGCTCTGCGTTAGCACATAAAGTTTGATGCTACAATGCTAGGAAAGTCGATGCCAATATTGGGCATTCCTGATGCAAAAATAAAGAGGGCAAGATATCTTGACCTACGATACCAAATTCCACTAATTTAATTTTTTTTGTCAATCTACAACAAATAATGTGCCCTCTATTATTTTAGGTAGATTATTTACATGTCCTTTGATTTATTGGTTGTCTCCATGGTTATTTCCTGCTACAATTTGGTGGCCTCTTTGGTCAACTCCTAAGACTTCTTGGCTGCTTCTTATGCATCGAGTGATATTTAACTTGGTAGTTTTCGGATCTCATTTCTTGATTGAATCGCAATGTGTTTGAATGTGGTTGCTCCATCGTATGGTATACCATTTAGAAATCAACGCGAGGACAAGAGGCTCATTGAGAATTTTATTTTGGAGGACGATGTTGTTATTAGCATGTATGTGAGGAAAACAATAAAGCTGAAAACAAGACCTGTTGTAATAGTTGTGGAAGTCTATTTTGTTGATCCAGGTGGTTCCAGACTGCAGAAGTCCCAGAGGACTCTGAAAGGGTCAAAATTCAAAGTGGTCAGATTGCTCCCAAACTAGCACCATATTGAAGTGCTCATCGCCCTGCTTCCAATGGTGTGAACGACACTCAAATCCGAGCTCGTATAGAGGAGATAGAGCCAGTGAAAGTTGTGGTCAATGTTGGGGCAGTGGGCTAGGCTTAAGCGTATTACAAATTCACCGTCAACTGGCGTGGAAACTTAGCTCTCCGAGAGTAGGCGAAATTTTTGCCTCTTTAAAATGCCCAACGACCCCTATTTTCGTTAAATTTAAAAATAATCAATTTATTTATAAAAAAAATGAAAATTAAAAAAATTATATGTTGAGGTGGACAATCATGACCCCTGCTACCCCCCCAAACCATATATATGTATTAAAAAAACAATTTTTTATTAAAAATAGGCCGGTGACCATGACCTTGCCGAACCTCCAACCACCCGCATATTGTGTTAACCATAACATTATATATTGGGGTGGGCGGGCCACCTCCACTGGACCCGGCCCACGCCCCCACCATACGACACTTGTCACAATTAAACGATGGGTGGCAGGGTTTGAACCCGCTCAGCCAGAATGACCAGCCTACTACTCGGGGGCCCATACCACCACCATACAACGGGCACACCAACGATTACAACAAACTCCGCTCCACATTTAAATATATAGAAAGTACATTTTTTATAACAACACAACTATTTTTATAATGGTTATGTATTAATGAAAAACAAACGCCAATTTTGGCATGGACCGGATTTGATCCCCCGACCCCATGCTTGTCATCACTAAATTTTACCTTTGGCCCAATGGCCTTTTCATTTATATTTCCGCCCGGGGAAAATAAATAAAGCTATCATTTTTCATTTGCACGGGGAGTGTAGAGCGAAACGAGGAATGGGGAGCAAAATGGAGAACAGAGTTATGAGCAGTGGAACCATGGAACAAGCCACAGAGGCGGAACCATGATGGCATGCTTTTCGAGATAGAATTTTGCAGCGAATCTTAAGATGCTAAAAAAGATTCCTTGGGAGGTAAAAATCGTTTTGTCAGAATGTAATCAAGTTTAAAGTCATTTTTCTCATATTTTTGCAGGGAACATAATGGCGAGGTTGGATTTTCCTTTTGAGCAACAGAATTACAGATCCCCAGCATGGGAGAATCTTTGAGAATCTTGAGGGAATCTTCCAAATTCCTTAGAGGCTGAAATTTCTCAAATCCAGAATGTAGCCAACTTTATACTCACGAGGATCTCAATGGCAAGATCAATTTTCTAATTTGAGTTGTAGATCTCCAGTCAACCCAGAGGAGGGAATATTTGGAGAATCGTGAGGGAATCTAAAAGATTCCTACAGGCCCAAATTTTTACAGTGTCAGAATTTAGAAAATGAATAGTCAATTTTACATTTCTCGACAACACAAATTCAGTGGTACAGTCATTTTGTGCAGCTGGGCCTTTTATTTTTCGGCCATTTTCTAGATTGGAGTGAGGGTGTCAAATCTTAAAGTGTGGACAGTTGTTCTTATGCCATTCGATGCCACGATTTCAATGGTGCATTCAGATCCAACAGCTAAGTATTCTATTTTTCAGCCAAAATTAGAGTTGAGGTATAAGAAATGTTGTTGGCATGTACTCCTTTGATCATTTATTGTAAGATGTATTATGTTTTTTCAATTCTTGCTTGATGTATGATCTAGAATCTTTTTGTCTATTTCATGTGAGATGTATTCAATATGGATTGTTATGTATGTTTTGATTGAGATCCCTTTTTTTCCATGATTGTGGGATACTTATTGTGACCATGGGTGTTTTGGTTGAGATCCCTTTGATGCCTTGATGGCGAGATACTCATTGTCACCATGTGTGAGATTATGTCATGCTGGTAGGAGGTCTATTATGAGTGACAGTTCCTATAGCGGAATGTCTCGTGGAGAGACTTTTCCACCCATGTAAAGGGCACATGTCCTTGTATGATAGAAAACGTAGTCCATGTACATCTTCACCATTTCCAACACTGAACGAAGCTGCCAACACCATCTTGACACCAAGCCTGGAGGCGTAGGCCACACTTGACAAACTCTGTTATCAACATCTCATGTCTATGATTTGTTGATTGCCATTATGTTTCCTCTTCTTTATAGCATGCATATATGTTCCTTTATGCTCTTTTAAATGCAATTCTAACTACATCACGGAAGAAAAAGATCTTGGTTAAATCCGGAAGTCGAGTCAACTCAGATCAAGTTTGGTATCGGAGTGGTCTTCACGTGGAATTGAATTGCGAGCGTGAACAATGGAACGTGTAGTGATGGAGGATGAAAAATTGATGTATGAGACCATGCTCAGAGTGTCCCAAAATATGGACATAATGTATGAAGCTCTACAAGAAGAGACAGAGGAAAAGCAGTGATTGCAGCTTCAGTTGCGAGCCATGGAAGAGGCCCTAGAAGAACTGAAGCACAACAACCAGAGTCTTCAAGCAGATAACGCTGAATTGAAGATGCTTCTACGAGAAGAGAAAGAGGAGAAACAGAGGTTGCTACGACAGCTGCAAGCTAAGGATGAGGCCTTGGAAAAGCTGCAGCGTGACCCCTGTGAGGTAAAAAGTAATTCTCCAACTTCATGTATGTTTCCTGATGATGATTTCATTGTTTTTGAAAATCATACCATAGGAATTGGCTCCAAACTGCTGAAGAGAATGGGGTATGAAGGAAAAGTCTTGGGAATTAATGGCCAAGGCATTGTCAAGCCCATCAAAGTAGATAAATTACTCCATTAGGAAGAACTTAGGTATGTCAAGAAGAAATTTTGGGAATGCACCAAGACATCCAACAAACCACCAACAACAAATGATGAGAAGCCCTCATCAGCTCTTTCCAACTCGATGGCGGAGGTAAAAGATGTTGATTCCCGTTTAGTTTCATCTTCATATAGTATAATTTCTCTTGGAAATGTGGAGATACCAATTACAGGGACAAACCTGAGGCTCCTTACCAGGATGAGGTACAAGGAAGAAGAAGAACTTGGTGTTAATAGCCAAGGCATAATTCAGACATTGGAGGTCTTGCAAAGACCTCGATTTGACAGCTTGGGATACACTGAAGGAGAATGCTCAAGGGTGTCATATGCTTCCGAGACATTGTTGAAATCGTCGAGGAAAGAGAATGATGGGAACACATCACCATCATCCCATGGCAGTGCCCATTGTAGGGAAAGAGATGAGGCAAGCTCTCATCGCCATAATGATGCCAGAGACATCAAGGAAAGGTATAACAAATCTCAATATTCAAATGTTCATTTTGATTACAATCATGTTATTAATGATGGAAATAAATCATGGCATCGAAAAACATATGCTTTTTGTGGTTTACATAACCATATGTTTGCTAAGTGCTAGAAGAGAATGGCAGCACAAAAGAGGATGAGGCATGAAAGGCCTTCTCCACAACAGAGAAAGAAGCAAGTTAAGTAGATCTGTAGGAAGAAGACTTATTGTAGTCATTGTGACAGAAGTAGTCATTAAAGGGCCACATGTTGGAGGATCCCTCCAGAGTAGCTATTGGTAAGGTAAATCCCATCTGCGGACAGAGGCGATCCCACTAGCCTATCACAGAACTAGCCACAAACAAACCACGCTGCTACGCAAGTTCCTAGTTATGCATCAAAGGTGAATCAAGAAGACTAACCTGGAGTCCAACGCTATGATTGATGCAGAGTTGATATCCTCGCTCCCTTGCTCCAACAGATCGGAACGAATACCTGCACATGCGAAGGAAGAGACAGATACCAACATAAAAACTACCAAGGCACAACTATATTTCAGTCAGAAAGGAAATAAATCAACATATCACCATGATAGATAATGAGATTGGAACTATAATAGCAGTCGCTCATCAATTAATAAATAAGAAAAGTTACAACCATTGTTCTGACGTCGACCCTTCTCCTGGCTGGGCGAGTAACTATATGTGTCTTGACATGCATCTCTTCTCCGGCAGCATAACCTCTCTAGCACTCACTAGCATTCCTCCAAGGACTCAACATCTAACACTCCATGACCAATAATCATCACTACTATCACTCAATCACCAAATCACTAGCATAACACTAACACCAACACTCTCTCTAGCTTGTCCAATGCATAATGACAAGCTTATATAGATGAAGAAGGGAGGAGGATGCGATGAACCGGGACACCTTTCGTGGAATTAGCAAAAGCCATAAAGATGGATAAAGCTCGACAAAAAACTGATTTTCTATCCTCAGAAAAGCTCCATGTAATGAAGGAAACAACAGTCGGACGTGCATTAAGGCAAAAAGCACCACTAAATTTGGTTGGCGCGACTGTTGCTATAAGATAGAGCACCAATGGTCGCGCCCTCTTTTGAGGATCTCCATCATTGGTGCGGGTAGGATACTGTGGACTTGCGCCAATGGAAAAAGAGCACTTTTTAGGGATGATCTGCAGAACGTGTCTTCAGGGAACATGGAGTACATACTCAGGGGAACATAATGCAAGTGTTTTTAGCCCTTGTCACTTCTTATAACTCCCGGAATGAGTCCTCTAAGGTACGACAAGAGGAGTAACAGGGATGGTGAAAAATTACTGTGTAACAGATGCCCCCTAAAGCATGAAGTCCGAGAGGTGGAGAGGGGTGAAATGCTTTACCAGAAGGCACATAAGAGCACACAAGAGCACATATAGTTACTGCCGCCAAGGAGCTGTATTAAGAGACATGACTGATAGTTCAATTACATGATGTGCGTGGCATGGTCGCAGCCATCCATAAGAGAGTACATAAATAATCTGGATCCATAGTATGGACGCAGCCATCTGGTTAGGATCAATGAACTGACTCAGGTATGGTCGCAGCCATCCAGTGAATGAGTCAAGTACCAAGAATCACGCCTGGATTACAACAGACACAATCCAAGGTCTTGCGCTCCATCTCGACCCGAACAAGAGTACAAGTCCAAGCATGTGAATATATGAGCTGAAGTCGAACATGCATGAACATCGTCTGATTACCAGTCAATAATGGAAACTGTTAATAGACGCGAGAGGTACCACCAATAATGACAATGGCCCTCAAGGTACTATAGGTACAATCTACGGCGTGTGAATTAATGAGCTGAAGTCGAACACCCGTAGAATCATTCGATCGGAGGCCAATGATGAAAACCTCACGTCGAACACGAAGAACCTGCCATTGAGGCATGCAGGCTCCAAGGCACCGGAAGGGAGTCTCTAGGTCAACTTCCTGGATAATGAGCTGAAGTCGATAGGGAGTGACCTTGATGGAAGGTGGGCCATAATGTTTCCCACATCATCGACACGAGACAGAGAGATAATGTCGTGAATCAAGATTGTGCGAACTATCAGAGGGAGGTTGTTTATTTGCAGAGGTCAACTTCTCTTGAACATATCGATGGCACATTAACGGAATTGGCAGTATTTGACATCAATGTATCAAAGGTCATTATGACGAGGCAATGAGCGAATGAGAGGTCAAATAGGGTACCCAAATCCATGGAAGCAAGTGAAAGATATGAGATGAAATATCCCAACCCTGGACACGAAAGCAAAAAGTGCCATGTTCAAGAGCGACATACTGCCGTTACGGTAATAATTATGGTTCAAAAATTTTTATTTTCCCCCACCATTTCTGGCGAGTACCCCAGTTATTTTTAACAAGCTTGATGGGGATAGCATATGCTTGTGTTGTGATGAAATCCGATGTCATTAAGTTTTAACGAGTCTGACAAAGGAAGAACTCGGCGTCTTTTCTTGTTTAGAGAGTTTGAAAAGACAGCAAAAAAGGAAACTCCAGGGATGTCCTTTTTCGTAAAGTTGTGTCTCTCGGGCCCGAAAAAGTATAAAATAATACCCGAAAGAACCGCCCGATCATTACAATCGAGGAGTACTTTTCATGATTAGTGACTTCAACCTGAAAAAGTAAAAAAGCGGTCAAAACCACGTCGTTTCGTAACCACTAACGAGTTTGAAACGACAAAAACCCGGTAATCTTTTTATGTTTTAACGGTCGACAAAAGAACTTAACACGACCGCCCCTTATCACCATTTAACGAGTCAAGAGGAGGGACTCGGCAATCTTTTCCTCTTTAAATGGTCAGAAAAGAGCTGAAAGCGGACCTCCATTTTTATTTTCTTTAACGAGTCAAAAAGGGAAAAATACTCGGCAATCTTTTCATATTTTACGAGTCAGAAAAGAGCGTAAAGGCGACTCGTCCTGAAGGAACGAGTGGTATAAGGGATAGCAACTGGTTCCGGTAATGGTGGAACTTTACTTGAAACACGTAAAGGTTAAGAGGCTGGCTAACAAGACCACTCATCGCTGCGGTTCCTCAGGAAAGGAGAAACAACCAAGTGAAAGCATATGATCGGCAAAAAAGATGGTAGCGATGGAATGAAACAACCAGGGCTCATCTAGCAGAATTTTAGCGGATAAAAGGCAATCACGGGATGTAAATGGGTTCATTTTTACACAAGCTTGAACCATGGAGAACTTTGCTTGTTAAAAAAAATAAAAATTTGTTGCATTCATGGCATTCACGCCCCAAGCTTCATGGAGTGGATGGAATGAAGGTTTACTTGGAAAGACTCGATTGGAGGATGCCCTCGGGCTTCAGTCACGCGCCCGGGCGAGCTGCCATCATCAGAATGACGGGGTGGGTGCTGGGGCATTTCCTGTGGAAATAAGACTATTTAGGAATGGAAAATGGCTATATGTGAAGTGTGAACCGGGGAATGAAAGTTGGTCTACGACTTTGATCGTTCTTCCTTCATGCGGAAAACACATCACTCTGAAGAGTGAGGACACAATAGCACGTATGCGATAAATATAGTCTCGTCCAAGGAGTAAATTGTAATCTAACGGACCTTGGACTACCATGAGACCCATTTGGATGGTCTTCCCTTCTAATGTGATAGGTACATTGGGAAGAATTCCTAAAGGTCGAGTGATTTCTCGATGGAAACCTACAAGGCTTCTCATCTCAGGCAGAAGCAGTGGGGAACCAAGTGCTTCCCAAGCTGTCGAAGAAAGGATACTCATAGGAGATCCTTCATCAATAATTGTACCAGCCATAACCATGTGATAGACTTGAACTATAATTCGAAATGGTATGGAGGCTGGTAACCGAGGATTGACTAGGTGATCCCAATTAAAGGAAGTAACTAGGTTGCTCGGAGGTGGGACTGGATAGACAGCCGGATATGCCTCTAATGGACTTTCTTCCTGTTGTGAAGAAATGAGAGGGATGCTCACTTGATCATTAACGTCTATGTCAATGAATAGAATTTGGACGGTGGGTTCGTCATTCTTGGCAGTGATAACATCATCTGAGGAGGTAACTTCTGAAGGCGAAACCGGGTCACTTGTAATCCGGACCGTTTGACTGTTGTCTGGTTTGGATTCAGATGTAAGAGCAGCTAAAGATGGAACTTCTGTAGGCAAAACCGGGTCACTTGTCAGCTGGACCTTTTGAAAGACCGGGTTACTTGTAAGCTGGAACTGTGGACTTTCGGTTGGTTTGGACTCAGGTGGTTCATCTTTGATGATCAAGTAGTGCGTAGATGATGAATATAAATCACTTGTTCCGACCAGGGACTGGTCTGGAGCAGGCGGAGCACAGATAGGTTCAGGAAGAGAAAGCTGGACCAAAGAGGAATCATGTTTGATCACTTGGTTAGTGGAGAGACGCTCTGCAGGTGTAACAAGACGCTGATATCCAGCGGGTAGTTGGGGTAAGGAATCCGACACACTTGCCAAAAGACGGGAAGCTTCATCCATAAGTGGACAAAGGCGAAGGAGATGATTACCTTCACAAAGTCGACAAGGGAAACGAACCTTCCCTTTTCTGTTACCAACTAGTAAGGTATCGTCAATTTGCAACAGCAAGGGGTGAGTTGGGTCACGGGACCATATATCTAGGATCCTGGGAATGCCAGGACAATCAGAAAGAAAATGGTCCCCTTTGCATAATCGACAAGGAGACCGGAGCTTCCGCGGAGGAGCAGAAGGTGGTTCCACTTCTGATAGCTTCGTGGTAGATACGACCTTTCCCTTAGGAGACTTCTTCTTTTTGGTCTTCTTCTTCTTCTTCTTAGCCACCTGGTTAGTGAAATCCAAGGTTTCACCAGGCGAAGTAGAAGATGAGGACGCAGCAATAGGCGAAGAAGGGAAGGGGTCCACCTTAGAATCAACATGGTGTTGTTCGGGTGGAGGAGGTGGTGGTGGGACAGGAGTCATCACACTTGAGACCACCGAGTTTGAAAACAACCATACGGGTAAACCAATGGTCAACCCAGGCAAAGACAATGTTGCGATATACTGAACACCAACATTTCCAACAGAAGGAAATGGGTGAGGGTACCCATCAGGAGGAACACCTTGGCCGGTGGGCACCGGAAAGGCTGCCATTGAACGAGGAATGACCCTACTCAAGCTAACGCAAAGAAAATCTAATTGGGTAGATGTTATTGTGGCCAATATATTTTAAGACACTGAACTTAACCTTTTCATTTTTTAAGAGTCGAGAAAAGGGTAAAAGATGACTCTAGTCTCTTTCGAATATTTAATGAGCACGAAGTGACAAGACGCTCATAGGCACCTTTTCATTTAGGGAGTCCGAAAAGGATCAAAAGTGATTGCTCTGGAATTCTAGGTAGAGGGTGTGCCAAACTTTTCGCAAAACCACATAATACTTTTTAGGGTACGGGTGGTCGATCTTCGTGAATGCTGTGTTCACTGCATTGCGAATCGTAGGGAGGCTGACACGGCTTCCTATGGATAAAGGCTTTATTCCTATAGGGGTCTCCCAATATATACTCGACGGTACGTGGGAGCATAGTCCGTATTGGCAGCTACCGTTTCACCGTGGAGGAATCACCCAACCACTCGACGATAAACTACCAGGTTTAACGACGCCGGAACACGTCTCTAACCTAGACCTCTAGAGTGTTTGCGTTATGTTCCAATGCGTTGTTATGTTCATTGAGTTCATTTTAAAGTTTATCTTTGATTATGTTTCAGTTTTTTGGTCCTACCGTATGTGATATCTCGAAAACTTCTTACATGCAAACTATATGCCAGAATTAAATCATTTGATTCGATGAATTCTATCTACAGGAGGGTTGAGATCTTTTTCACAAACGAAATGATCACTTCAACAAAGAACAAAGATCCTAATGCAGCGAATAACAAGAAACGAAATTTTGTTTCTTTCTTTTTAATAACAACAAATAACAATAAATGCTAACTACTATAATGCAAGAGATTTTTTGTTTTTCTTTCCTTTAAGATGGCATGATGCATGTAAACAAATTCTAAGAGATATGCACAATACAAGTTCAGTCAATGAAATAGAACCAATTCTAAAACACAAAATGAACCATGCAAGCAAGGAAAAACACAAAAACTAGTGAACTTCAAAGAGGCTAGAAGTGAAGTATTCAGAGTATAGAAGATCAAGCTTTAACAAAGCACTGGATAGGTGTAGAACAATCAACAAGTTGACTGGATGATCAAGAGACCGAAACTTCCCACAGAAGGCTAGACATGCAAAGTCACTGGAAATAAGCAAACAGCTGAGGGATACAGGCTAAGAACAGTCAAGCAGAGGTTCAACACAGTTCCAGAGGCTGAAAGAGATATATAAAGAGACTGAATGAGCTTTCTACCTACACACAGGCAAAATTTACAGAGCTGGCGCGACTGTCAGCCTGCAACTTGCACTACCACAGAATTGGCGCGAGTTGCTTTTGAGCAACGTGCGCCAACTGGCGCGACTGTCAGAGAAATAACCGCACCAATTAAGCTTGCCAACTAAAAAGATAAAAGATACGACCTCAGGTCGGGTTGACAGTGCTCAGATGGGTCAAACAGTAAAGAATCAACTCAAAACTGACTCAGGAAGCTCATGCACTCAAGCAAGCATAAGAAAATTAACATGCAAGACAGAAATCAAAGAGTTACTCCCCAGTGGAGTCACCAATTTGTTGGTAAGGTAAATCCCCTCTGCGGACAGAGGCGATCCCACTAGCCTATCACAGAACTAGCCACAAACAAACCACGCTGCTACGCAAGTTCCTAGTTATGCATCAAAGGTGAATCAAGAAGACTAACCTGGAGTCCAACGCTATGATTGAAGCAGGGTTGATATCCTCGCTCCCTTGCTCCAACAGATCGGAACAAATAACTGCACATGCGAAGGAAGAGACAGATACCAACATAAAAACTACCAAGGCACAACTATATTTCAGTCAGAAAGGAAATAAATCAACATATCACCATGATAGATAATGAGATTGGAACTATAATAGCAGTCGCTCATCAATTAATAAACAGGAAAAGTTACAACCATTGTTCTGACGTCGACCCTTCTCCTGGCTGGGCGAGTAACTATATGTGTCTTGACATGCATCTCTTTTCCTGCAGCATAACCTCTCTAGCACTCACTAGCATTCCTCCAAGGACTCAACATCTAACACTCCATGACCAATAATCATCACTACTATCACTCAATCACCAAATCACTAGCATAACACTAACACCAACACTCTCTCTAGCTTGTCCAATGCATAATGACAAGCTTATATAGATTAAGAAGGGAGGAGGATGCGATGAATCGGGACACCTTTCGTGGAATTAACAAAAGCCATAAAGATGGATAAAGCTCGACAAAAACCTGATTTTATATCCTCAGAAAAGCTCCATGTAATGAAGGAAACAACAGTCGGACGTGCATTAAGGCAAAAAGCACGACTAAATTTGGTTGGCGCGACTGTTGCTCTAAGATAGAGCGCCAATGGTCGCGCCCTCTTTTGAGGATCTCCATCATTGGCGCGGGTAGGATACTGTGGACTTGCGCCAATGGAAAAAGAGAACTTTTTAGGGATGATCTGCAGAAGGTGTCTTCAGGGAACATGGAGTACATACTCAGGGGAACATAATGCAAGTGTTTTTAGCCCTTGTCACTTCTTATAACTCCCGGAATGAGTCCTCTAAGGTACGACAAGAGGAGTAACAGGGATGGTGACAAATTACTATGTAACAGTAGCGTCGCAAGGAAAACAAATCCGTGCATGAACCAAGTGAAACAGTTGTTCAACAAGCAAAACCAACACAGGGGGATGATCTATTCATAAGTGAAAAATGGTTTCTAGATATGTTACCTTGTCATGGACGTGTTTTTGTGAATCATTTGTTGCAATTTAAAATGTAAAAGTGATGATGTGTTTTCCATCACTTGTTAAGCAACAATGATGTCTGGTCTTATTTTGTGATGCATTTTAAACTGTGAAAGTGAGAAGTGTTTCCATCACTTGTTAAAGCAACAATAGTGTCTGGCCTTATCTTTGTAAATCATGTGTTGCAGTGATGATGTGTTTTCCATCAATTGTTGAAGCAATAATGATATGTTGGCCTTGCTTTCATAGCTAGGGTATTTGTTTCCATTTTGATGCAAACTTCACCACAAATTATGTGTTATAAACTCATGGCAAGTATGGGATGCTTGGGCCATTGGTTGGTCTTCTAAATTAACCATGTAATTTGCAAAATTGTACTATAGTTTTGCAGAGGGTTTAGGTTTCGGCTCATTTCTTATGGCTATGAAGGACAAAGGTAAAGGAGAAGGAATGGTGACTTATCAGACACTTGTAAGTGTAGACAAGGTACAAAGAAGTTGCAGATTACTTTCATGCTTTTGGACGAACAAAATCTCCTTAGTGGGGACGATTGATCTAGGTGACTCTAAACACATGCAAAAGTCCCAGAGGACTCTGAAAGGGTGAAAATTAAAAGTGGTCATATTTCTCCCAAACTAGCACCAAATCAAAGTGCTCGCCACCCTGATTCCAATGGTGTGAACGACAGTCAAATCCGAGCTCATATGGAGGAGATAGAGCTAGTCAAAGTTGCGGTCAAAGTTGAGCAGTGGGCCAGGTTTAAGTGTCCTACAAATTCACGGTCAATCGATATGGAAACTTAGCTCCCTGAGAGTGGGTGAAATTGTTGCCTCTTTCAAATGCCCAATGACCCTTATTTTCATTAAGTTTTAAAATAATCAATTTTTTTATAAAATACGAAAATTAAAAAAAATATATATGTTGAGGTGGTGGGTCGTGACCCCCGCCATCCCCCCAAACCATATATATGTATTAAAAAACCAATTTTTATAAAAAATTGGTCAGTAGCCATGACCCTGTCGGACCTCCAACCACCCGCATATTGTGTTAACGATAAAATTATATATTGGGGTGGACAGGCCACCTCCAGTGGACTCGACCCATGCCCCTACCATACGACACTTGTCACAATTGAAACGTGGGCGGCGGGGTTTGAACCCATTTGGACAGAATGACTGGCCCACCACTCGGGTGTCCACACCACCACCATATAACGGTCACACCAACAGTTACAACTAACTCTGTTCCACATCTAGATAAAAAAAAACCATTTGTTATAACCGTGCCACTATTTTTATAAAGGTTATGTATTATTGCAAAACAAATACGAAGTTTGGTATGGGTAGGATTTGATCCCCTGCCCAATACTTGTCATCACCAAATTTTACCATTAGCCCAACGACCTTTTCATTTATATTTCCGCCTGGGAAAAATAGATAAAGCCATCCTTTTTCTTTTGTGCAAGGAGTGTAGAACGGAATGTGGAACGGAGAACGAAGTCCTGAGCAATGGAACCATGACATAGTCCACAGAGGCAGAACCATGATGGCATGCTTTTTGAGACATAATTTTTGTAGAGAATCTTAAGATGCTAAAAAGATTCCTTGGGAGGTAAAAATTCATTTTGTCAGAATGTAATCAAGTTTATAGTCATTTTTCTCAGATTTTCACAAGGAACGTAATGGCGAGGTTGGATTCACCTTTTGAGTAGTGGATTTGCATATTCCCAGTGGGGGAGAATCTTCGAGAATCCTAAGAGAATCTTCCAGATTCCTTGGAGGCTGAAATTTTCCAGATCTAGAACACAACCAACTTTATACTCATTCTTCTCATAATTTCGCAAGGATCTCAATGGTGAGATCAGTTTTTTGATTTGAGTTGCAGATCTCCAGTGAACCTAGAGGATGGAATCTTTCGAGAATCACAAGGGAATCTAAAAGATTTCTATAGGCCCATATTTTTTCGGGGTCAGAATTTAGAAAATGGATAGTCGATTTTACACCTCTCGATGACACAAATTCACTAGTGCAGTTAGTTTGTACAGCTGAGCCTTTTATTTTTCGGCCATTTTCTAGATTGGACTGACGATGTGAGATCTCAGAGTGTGGACAGTCGATCTTATGCCATTCGACACCACAATTTCGATGGTGCATTCAGATCCAGTAGCTGAGTATTCTATTCTTCAACCAACATCAGACTTGAGGTATATGAAGTGTTGTTTTCATGTACTCCTTCGATCATTTGCTATGAGATGTATTATGTTGTTTCTATTCCTGCTTAATGTATGATGAAGAATCTGTCTGTTTCATGTGTGATACATTCATCATGGATTGTTATGTATGTTTTGATTGAGATCCATTCGTTGCCATGATGCCAGGATACTCATTATCACCTTGGGTATTTTTGTTGAGATGCCTTTGATGCCTTGGTGGCGGGATACTCATTGTCACCATGTGTGAGATTATGTCATGCTGATAGGAGGTCTATTGTGAGTGATAGTTCCTATAGCGGAATGTCTCGTGGAGAGACTTTTCCACTCATGTAGAGGGCACATGTCCTTGTATGACATAAACATAGTCCATGTACAGCTTCACCATTTCCAGCACTGAATGAAGCGGCCAACACCATCTTGACACCGAACCCAGAGACGTAGTCCACACTGGATGAACTCTATTATCAATGTCTCATGTCTATGATTTGTTGATTGTCATTATGTTTCCTCTACTTTGTAGCATGCATATATGTTCCTTTATGCTCTTTTAAATGCAATTCTAACTACATCAAGGAAGTAAAAGATCTTGGTTAAATCTGGAAGTTGATTCAACTCGGATCATTTGTATTCCTTGAATGACTGATGTTATAGAAAATACTATTGAAAATGTGACAGATTATCAAGATGCAAGACATGTTTATCTTTTGGAACCACTTACAACTTCTGTCAATTTTTTGTTGTTTATGATTTTTTATGATTTATTTAGTATTGTGATGGCAGGTCTAGAGTCCGAAGAGCCTCCAAAACAAATTTGATGTATAAATGGAAATGAAGCATGAAGATGCACAAGCTGCTGTGAGGACTTCCCTTTAAAAACAACTCAAATGTGTAAATCATAATGAGGTCGGTCCACTTGAGTATATTTCTATGTAGGGAACAAACACTACAACACATAGGGGGATTTTAAGACAATATAAAAGACAATTTTTTGGTAAATTGTCTTAACTTGAGACAAAAAAAACTTGTTTATTGTCTTAAGTATTGTCTTTAAGCAGGTGTCTCAAATTATTGTCTTAAGAAATTGTCTCTATAAAGACAATATATAAAACAAGCATTAATGTCTCTTAGGAGACAAATTCATTTTTGTCTCTCCAAAGACAATAGTTGGGATTAAAGATATGTTGTCATTATAGAGACAATATGTCTTTAATCCTAGTTATTTTCTCTCTAGAGACAATAAAAAATTATATTTAAAGACAATACAATATCACTTTTGTTTCTTTAGAGAGACTATAAAACAATGAATCCACAAAAATATCTCACCATTGAAAAAAATCAATATAAAAAATATTTAATTAAAAATAAAATACAATATCATTGATTAATTCATATTAGGGCATAGTAGAATTGAACCACCAACCTATTTCTTATAAGATAGGTGCTCTTCCACTGAGCTAGCACCCTTTAAAGAATTATGTGAGAAATTATGAAAGTCCTTGAAATTGTATTATAGGCATTGATTTTAAATAAAATGCTCGACAAATAATGGCATAATATTTTTAAATTCTATAATCATGAAACCCCTATTTTTAACTTAATAAAAAATAACTCAATGGAGTTAGCATAGCTTGTTGGCTCCATTCAATGTATTACTACAATAAATATATCAACAATGAGAGTTAATTTAACTGAGAAAGGTTAACAAAAAAATATAACAATCTTTCGTACCATTTTCTCATAATCTAGAAGTTTTTTCCACGAATCATTCACCATTGTAAGAATTTCATGTTCTCACATAGTAGAATACTTGACATAAAATATTTTTTAACCATTTTTTGATAGATGCAGAGCATTGAGATCTACCTTAGGTACCCTTTATCTCCTCTACTTCATGACCTGCACCTCCAGCCGAAGGGAGTCACAACCTACGTTACTCATTAGCTCTGAAGCCATTGCATATTACTTAACAGTGGAACCATTTCATACTACTTAACAATTCTCTCTGTAAGAACATGATATAAATCACCATGAAGTTTTTTTTAGCCTCCCACCACAGTCACCAAGCAATCATTATCAAGTCAATCATCTCTGATTGACTGCTCCTATCCCAATTTTCTCAATAGATGCACCTGGATTCATTGGAGAGAAAAAAATAGAAAAAAATATTAAAAATAGTTTCTCGAGAAAACATATGACCTGCAACAAGAATATAGAAACAAAATATATTGAATCTGCAACAATGTTGGAGAGTTGTTGAGGTCTTCCTCAAATTTTAGAATCTCACCTCCAAACAGTTGAGCAAGATCAACCATGTTTTTGCTTTGGATCAACTAGAAGTTTGTATGTGATGCCATTATCCATAGACTCAATAGAAGGACGAGGAGAAAGCAATGGACCTATACATATGTACATTTTCTAAGCAACACAAGAAAAAATAACATTAAAATTACACTTTTTAAATAGATTTTCAAAGCAGCAAAGGAGTTGAAAAATAATTGTAGTTCTAACTATTAATTATTAAAATATGAATATGAGGAGGAGGAGAAAGTTGTCCCATGCTCCAAAGTAGTGAACTTGATCAAAGTGGTACAGAAGATCTATGAATGTTTGAGAAGCACAAACAAGTAGTTTATAATTGGGCTAGGGATTTTCAAAGTTGTTATTTCTTTCCATCTTCTCTCTTTAATAACCTATAGATCATTCATTTCCTTTTGTGCAACAACTCAACATAATACCAACACATTTAAATTTTTAGAAAATACCAAACTAGTTATTCTCTTCTAGTGCCCCTTAAGTTCCGACGTTACCTATAATTTGAAGCTCAACATAATACCAACACATTTAATTTTTTAGAAAATACCAAACCAGTTATTCTCTTCTAGTTCCCCTTAAGTTCTGATGTTACCTGTAATAAGAACCCATTCAATGGAATTCTATTACCTACATAAAGTGACAGGCCAAAATACTAGACCCTAGCAGGAAAATTGTAAATCCACAGAACCTGATTGTCAAGAACATTGAAAATTTGAATTATTGAATCCTCCATTCCAATAGAAACAATGTTATTACCTAAAGGGTCGAAAGTTATAAATGTTTCCGCTGGAGGATGGGGCCATGCACTTTGCTATGACCTATATTAACATGGATGTCACTAACAGATTTAGAAGTCATAAAAACATATATGCTAATATACAACTATTTCTCCATAAACCTCAAGGCTCAAAATGAAGGTAGTTTTCATCCATGTCATGCATGCTTTACAACACTACATGATAGAAGATCATGGATTTAAGAGAAAGACATGTCTATATGGAAGCATTAGGAAAATAACATTTACTAACCAACAATCATATATAAAAACAACATGACAGGATTAGTCACTAAAGCAAAAAAGAAATAAATGCAAGCAACCTATTGACTAAGAAAATAATACCTTACCTCAAATGTCTTCATCTTGAACAAAGACACTTCACCACTAGATGCAGACATTAGATATGCATTATTATCTAACAAAGCTATGCAAGGAACAACTTCTTCTGAACTTCTGTCACTGGTGTCATTTTTCACAAGGAACCCATCAGGAGGTTGCCACAACTGTGGTTGAGAATTTGTTGTAGCCTGTCAAATAAATTCCAAACATTACTCAAGTTACTCAACTTAAATGCATGGTGACAACGACATGTAATTACTACAACTGAAATTTTGAGCAAATTGTCCATGTAAAAACTGACCTTGCCAGATGGATTCCAATCATTGTGTTTCCAATTCAAATGAAATGGACCCTTATTTGATCTCGTATAATGTAGTCATCAATTCTCTCTACAAAAAAGGTATGTCAAAATTTCTCTTAAGATTTTTACTTGTGTCTTGGCCTTTGGATTATTGCCTAATGTGGTTACTTATACAACTCTAATAAATGGGCTTCCCAATCAACCTATGATTGACTTGGCCTTCACCCTCCTCAAACACTGTATATTCCACTGCAAACCAAATGTTGTGATATACGCTGCATGGAGAATAAATAAGCCTTTATAAGAAAAAAGGTTTATGAACTTATCATTGTCATGTATTGATAAAGGAAAACCATGGGGCTTTTTCAACAAAGCATGTCAAGGAGTACTGATCTCTTTCATGAATACTCAACACTATTTTTGCTTAAGGTATGCAAAGGGATGAATAGTCATGCAGAACTATATGCACTTTGGATTTTGTTGAGAACAACATATGGGAAAGAGTTGAATCAAATCTATGTTCTAGAAGATTTAAAGCTTATGATTGAGTGGGAAAATCAACATTTAACATTGAAAATTTAGAACTAATTCCCATTATGAATATAATTCAAGAGGTGAAAAATAATCATATTGATCCTTCCTTTTACACATATTTACTGAGAATTCAACAATCAAGTGGATCACTTATCAAAAGAAGCATTACTTTTGCAAGATGGTAGCTCTATTAAACCAACTTTCAAGGGAGGCACTCTCCTCTTAGCTATAGAAACATTTTTATATTAATTAAGTGATTCATTGGGTTATTTTTAGCTCAAAATACAAGGTTAATGGATGTAATGAAGACCTATATAAGTCGAATAACTCTATGTCTTTTCTTTTTAATAAAGGAGTCGATGATGTAAATGATACAGGGGGAATTATATTCATTTTAGAGGAGAGGACACAAATATTATTGGGGTACTATGAACTATTTATGTCAGAGTTCTTTATGGACAATCTATGCATATTTGATTTGAAACTCTGAAATATCGATATCAATGTTTTTTTCTTTGGAAAATAAATCTTGATAGATGAAGGTGCTTTAAACTTTGGGAATTTGAAAAAACTCTTTGACTTGATTCAATTGAGGTTTTCGTCAAGGTCTTCAACATTTTGAAATATTCAAATAGTCTAGTCTCTGACAAGCCTACTACCAATAAGGTCTTAATCAAGTCTTTGTTGATGTTCTGCCCTAAATTTTATCATAATCATAACCAAGAAGGATGAATACATGAAACCATGTCTCTCTTTTTACTATTTTAGCAAGTGGGGCAAGCGAAAATGGTCTCCACAAACCCTCTACCAATGAATAATCTCAAACTAGGTTTTAAGACCTCAATCAATATTTTAAGCCTCAATTGAAGGCTTAAAACCTTGATTGAGAGTATAAAACCATAATTGATGTTTAAAGTAAAATAGGACCTTGATCAAGGGTTTATAAAATCCCCTAATCGAGGTATTTTATAAAGCTTTGATCAAGGGTTCACAAGTAAATAAAATTTTCTATTTTTGGAAGTTTTAATGGAGCTTCAATTTCCATGAGGTGAAATACCTTCATCTCTTTTGTGGAAGGTCACAAACTTAGTATCTAGAGATTTACCATCAATTCCTCTCTCCAATGATATATAAGTCATTCAAAAATTCAAACCACAGTTGGCAGTCTAACACACCTGACCTCAACACTGGTCAAGTCAAGACATATTTGGTTTGACCCGTAGACCAGTGTCAACTAGACACTCTCCACTAGAATTCCAAAGTTGTCCATTTCAACTATTTTTTCCTGTTTTTTTAAAGGGATTTTTGTATGGTGAGACCAACTCCAACAAGCATATAGGGCACAACTACAACATATCTCTGCTATTTTTAGGGTAAATACATTTCAAAAGAAATAACAATAGCATCTAGAGCACATTTTGTGATTTTTGTTGAACTAATTTGAGGAGCTAGGGAACAAATTCGCACTTCTCATCCTGATTTTCACCATCTAGCTATTAATTCACAACTTAAAGATTTGATTTTAAAATAGCCAGGCTTCATCTTGTCACTGGTATGGTAGTTAGAGAACACTTTCCGACCTTATTTTTCATCAACGGGGACATTTATACACTTTAAGCTTATTTTTAGAGTTGGTTTCTTCACAGTTAGTCCAGAAATGACACATATCAAAGCTCATATTGACAACCAAGCTTTTCATTGCTAGGGAAACATTTTTGTCAAGTTTCTGAGATCATTTTCTGAGTTGAAATAACTCATTTTCATATATGATATTCTAAACAAGAGAAACACCATCAGTTGACCCTCAATCCTAATATATTTCAAAAAGATCAACTTGTCCTTCATCGTTTTCATATTTGGAAATTTTGAGATATGGCTCATATGATATATAATCATCAGTTTTTTGTTGTTTCTTCCTACCATGGTTCATCGCATACTTTATGTGTCATGTACTTCATAATAAAATTATGACAACATCAAAAAAGATTAATTTTTCATTATATGAAGTGTAAATTTTCATATCAAATTTCAACATAAACTATATATATTTCTGGGAGTTGTGTAAGTTTTATATTTTGTACTTTCCTAGGCCTTTCTTTACTGAATCCCGAGTCTTTACCAAGCCCCAGATCCACTTTCACCCTTCAGCCAAAATAGATTTGGCAACGTTATTTCAAAGCTTTCTAAAAAGATGCAAGACAAGATAGGTGAAGATTGAAGTTAAGATATGATCTATGATTCGGTGAACAAGTCAAAAATCTTAAAATTCTAACACCATTCAAAGGTGCATGTATATGTGCACATAGTCCTATCAATATGATTCATCTAGAGTGATTAAGAGGAAAAGTTGTTATATCCTTCTTGTATTGGTTCAAGGCTCACTTGGGAAATGTTTGCCAATCATGGACTTCATGGGGTTAACAAGGCACTAATAATCTTACTCTTGCTTAAGTGCTTTGAGAGGGTACAATATGTTCAAAACATTTTTTCAAGTTCAGTGGGATAGCACAAGTGGATAAGTGCCTCGAACTTCATGGAGGAGGTCTTGGAATCAATCCCCTGGGTTGGTTACCTCCATTGCGTGTCTCACTCAACATCCCTACCAAGTTAGATGTTGTAATTGGCACCAACAGGTTCACACTGTGTACCAACCATGGAATACAAGTGCCAGAGGTTTTCCCTGGGAAAAACAAAAAATGAAACATATTTTAGGCATTCCTAAAATTACTCAAAAAAATCGACCATAAACAAAAATCATAGATCAAACAAAAATATTTACACAATGCCGAGAAAAAGTTTTTAATTAGAAAAATCTTTGTCAATAAATGAGGAATAAATTCCAGATCGTCATGAAGTATGCAATAATTAAAATTCTTTCAAGAAGCTGCCCCTTTAAGCTTCTATCAATTTTTGCTGACTTGCGGAACCCTCATGATAGCATTCACATTCCACCATAGTCGGCCTTGGAGCCTTTCTATACATAAGCTCATACTTCAACATACTTAGCCATTTTTTGCTTATTTGGCCTTAACTGAAATTACAATCTATTTTTGGATCACACCTCTCCCTTTTGGGGGATGTGTGTGAGAGGACTTGGCACATTTTCTTGTAGAAGCACATATAAACGTATTTCCACATACTTAACCATTTTTTTCTTATTTGGCCTTACAACCCAAATTTCGATCTGATTTCAAATCTGACCTCTCCCTTTGGAGTAGTTTTGGTCACCAAAAACTTAATCAATTTGGAAGTAGGTGAAGAAACTTAACCTCTTCAATCTTGTACCACTTAGCCTTTAAAGAAACTTGACCTTTAAAACCAACTTGCAACAACTCTTGCTTACTTCTACTAGTCTCCCACAGTTTTTGTTGTTGAATGGTGTCTTCATCCAACTCAACCTAAGCTTCAACACTAAGTTTTCAAATGAATGCAACATTGCCAATGCCTCTTCATCCTCATTAATCAGAATAGGCTTACATATCTCTAATTTCTATGCATTAATGATAAAATAAGTGCCCATGTATGGCAGCAAATACAAATTAAAAGCATTCTCATTCACCTACAACACAATTTTTAAAGGAGCATACCTAATGGGAGGCTTAAGCATATTTTGTTGACCCTATAGCCATTTCTTACTTAGTTGCAACCTTAGTGCCTCCCACACTAAATTTATAATAAATTGTGTTTCTCATGTCGATCTCTATACCTTTGTTGAGCCATTTATAGTTTCTCTTCCACTAGCGTGTGAATATGTTGAATCCATGCCATAAACTGAATGGATTTTTGTTGTTCACTACCATGTGCATTAGGCTTATCTTTAATAGCCTTGGAAAATGAAATATCAAATGGGGTTCAAAGAAAAATTCCAAAAAGTCTCAAATGGTGACTTGTTCAAACAATAAGCAACTTGATTATAGCATTGTTGAATATATGTAAGATTTTCATCTCAAGTCTTAGGGTCATAGTTAAATTCCCTAAGAAAATGAACAAGGGTCGTATAAATAATCTATGTCTACCCATTCATTTGAGGGTGAAAAGGAATGCATTAATTTTTTTTAGTATCCATCACATTACACAATGCCTTCCAAAAATGGTTATTGTCTCTGTCTAAGATTATGGACTGTAGAAGTTCAAAATGCATCCCATACATTTTGGAGAAATAACATCATTTTCTCTTGGCCAATGATGGTCTACTTGCAAGAAATCAATAAAGCCATCTTGTTGAACTAGTCCACTACCACATATTGCTAGTCATGACTATACCAAGATCAACATCATTATCTCTTGGCCAATGATGGTCTACTTGCATGAAATCAATAAAGCCATCTTGTTGAACTAGTCCACTACCACATATTACTAGTCATGACTATGCCAAGATCCTTGGATTCATCAAAGACCATAATGAACAATCCATCTTAGAGGAAATACTAGCACACCACAGTCTGCATAATTAACAGTTTTCACGATGCAACATGTGCCAAAATTCCATCATGGGAATATCTGTGCACCTTCATGGAAATAATGGAAAGAACAACACACCTTCATGGGAATACTTGGACACCAAGGTCTACATAATCAAAATCATGCAGTTCTCTACATATTGCAGGTGGCTTCTCAAATACAATGATAAGTTTTCATGTCATAAATCTCAACTTCTATTATCTCCACCTTACAAATTTTAGCATTTATAAAAAAGAAGTATAAGTCACAAATATTATATCCTATGTCATATTCTAAAGTCACTAAATTTATATATAATAGTATTATATTATAAATGTTACATAAATATTTATATCTAGTTAGTATATATGTTATTTTATACAAGTTAGACTTATATATCAAATATCTATTTAAATTATATAGCTTAAAAATAAATTTGTATCATTGAATATATATATATATATATATATATAGACACATTTTTCATGCTAATACACAAAATATCTAGGCTCAACGGTTGAAGGGCTTAGAGCCCCTAACAACACCTGAGTTGAAGAAAAGTGAGGAGACATCTTGCTTGGCAACAAGGAATAATGAAAGAATGATACTAATTTGTGGAGGATCTTTCGTGGAGCTCGAGTTTTTCATGGTTTTCCCTAGGTAGGGTTTTGGAGAGCTAGAGGCTCGTGGTAATCTTGGGATCAAGATACAATATATACATGTACTTCATCTTTATACACATGAAGTTTTCAGCTGTTCAAAATTGTCTCTGTTGCATATTTGATTTTCAACATTCATTGTCTTCTTGGTTTTGTCATTCCTAGCACTATTTTTCATGCTAATTTGACAAGGTCGAAATTGTTAAGTTATTTAACATTAATATAGAACTTAAGAAGATAATAAGGTAGATTTACTCTTGTAAATCTTTATTTTTACAATGGTCTAGATCTAAATCATCTGATTTTATGCCTGGAAAGTGTGCCCTAAGGACTGAAACTTGTTGGCATATGTTTGGTATCCTTACATTTGGTGGATTAAGGTTGAAGTGAATTGAAATATTGTTGTTCCTAGTTGATCTATGTTATATTTAATATCAGCATTAAGGATGAATATTCATAAGGTTTGGAATCAATAAACCTTTGGTGTGAGGAGAGGCGAAATTTCATAATTGCATTAAAGTCAAAATTCCAAAATTTCTACAGGAGCATCCCCTTCCATAGGGGATAATCCCAGTGATGGGGGCACATATCTTATTAGGTTCCTATACCAATAGGAGTCATAATTTTGAATGACTAAGGTTAAGCCTTGTAATATTGTACATACCTTTGCTTTCTGCAAATGATTTCCATATTAGGAAATTTTAAAAATGTGAAGAGGGTATGTTCTAAAATAATAATCAAATGATAAAAAGAATAAGAAAATGTCCAAAAAAAATGAAAATATATGAACCGCAAAAAGCAAAAAGAGACCATGAAAGTGAGCAAGTCAAAATGCCACTACTATTTACTTTTATGCATAATAATGATTGTGTGCAGCTTGTTATTCATGCCACAATCCACGGTAATCAAATTGTTTAATCTTGATTATACCATGCTTTGAATTTTATGTTTATATTTAGAGAATAGAATCTGACCAAACAGTTTAATCTTGACAGATAATTAGATAGGTAGATTAAATAAAAGGAGATCATGAGTTTAATCTGAACCCTTGGATGATATAAGGTTAGAATTAAATAGTTTACTTTGTAAAAGAAAAGAAAAAATTGATAAGGGTTTGCTAACCTAAACGCACCCAAATAAAATGGAGAAAAAATGGTAGAATGAGTAAATGGATAAGTAGTAGAAAGGTTGAAGAAATATCATGTGATTACACAAGGGCACTTATGTCATTGTTTTAAATGCATCTTTCAAATGAGCATAAGCAGTAAAAAAAGCAAAGACAATGGTTCACAATGTGGTTTATTTAACATCACCTCATTCATTTCACCCCTGTACTTCACTAATTGCCCATAAATAAGTTCTACTACTTGAATCCTACAAGTCAAAAAGACTCAAAGCATTTCTCTAACTTTTGGAGAGACCGAACCCTCACCTTAATGACTTAGAGGGACAATTACTAGAACCCCCTTCATGAAAACACATTCTCCCTTCATTTCCCCTCATTTCCCTAAATAAAATCCCTTTCCTAAGGTTTAAAGACCTTTTACCTAGGAAAAGTGATTCACCCCCATTTAAAACCCTTACGCACAAAAAACCCACCAAAATTTTTTATCCTAAGTATAAATCTAAAACATGCAATCGCATACACTTAACCCCTTTTTACTTAAAAAAACCCACTCCACCATCACTTTCATATTAATTAACTAACTCTATTATATAAACCCATTATAACCCTTTTCCCGTAAATAATTAAAATCCTATATAAAATACCCCAACCCCTTAGTTTTAATAAAAACTAATATAAACTACCCCTTATCCTGATATAACTTCACTTAATTTACCTAACCCCGGTAAAACTTAAGTTAATCCCGTATCGGCTTCACCCAACTCCCTAATCCCACACTAAACTTGGCCCGATCCTTTAACCCAGGATTAGTCCCTAAACTAATCCTGAACCACCATAATTAAACCCCTGGGCACCCCATCAACTCCTGTCATTTCCCCCCGCGTAGCTTTACCTCCCGACTATCGTTGATCATCCCTCCCCCACATCCAATGGCGCACAACCATATTAGCCGCGCCCAATGGCTGAAAATAACCACCCGATAAAGTGGTTTTTCTCCTGGCCCCCGATGCTACGTGTCAGACGATGTATGGCATTGGGTGACCCCTCCCGAAAACCGCCTGCACCACAAAAGCGGTGCGATGGCCCTCCAAAACCGCTTCCCCCATTTAACCGAAAACCGTCAATTGTTCATCTGAAAGTGAAACCTGCCAAAATTAGTCATTTTCTCTATAAAAGGCTGTGAAGCCCTCTTTCGCCCTTTTTCGCACATTCTCTTTGTAAGCTATGTAAACCATTGCTACCACTGTAAACGTCGAAATTACCCACAGACTTCCAATTCCGCTCCAGAAGACGTTGCAGACAGCCCAACCAACCTTTTAAGACCGTACCAGGACCACACCAACCACTGCAGTTGCTGTGAAACACCATTTTCAGAGCCAATTTTCCCAATTCCAGGTATTTCACCACAAATTACCTCTTACCCCTACAAATTTCAAGACCTTTAGCCTGTGAAGTATGTTAAATTAAGAAATTGAAGTAAGAATACTGCCAATTTTATAAATTTCTCACCTAAACCCTTTGAAAAGTCTCAAAACCATTGATAAAATCGCCCCCCCCCCCCCCCAGAGCATAATTCAAATCCACAAGAACTAAATTATGGCTGCCCCTGTCTCTATGGACGTTAGACCCATTACTACTCCACACTTAGACCTGGACCACCTTCCCCTGGCTGATAGGGATTTCCAAATCAAAGACACAACTACAATAAAGCTCCTGCTTAAAATCCATTGCTTAAGCAAAGACAGATACCTGAACCATACAAATGATATTGGCCTCTGGGAGTCCAATTTACCTAGATACCAGTTCCCCCAGGTCCACATCTTTCCAGAAATTGTTCATATGTGCTATGCATGCTATGTTCCCAGCCACAGAGCCATAATGTATCATGACCAGAAGGTTCTTTTCACTATCACAACTAAGTCAATTAATGAAATGTTGCAGTTCCAACTAGGGCCAAACCTAACCCCACTCTCAATTGGAGATTTTTTGGACCAGTATCCCGAGCTAAGCCCATCAAGATTGGCCCAATTGTTTCAAACCTTCATTAGAGAGGAAAAACACATCCCTAAGGACCCCCCTCCTTATGTATCATCTATTTTCTCTCAATGGGGCCAGAACATTGTAACCATGATATACTATGTATTGGGTTACTCTACCAGTGAATACATTGATGAACTTATTCTTGCTTTCATGTCCATTTATACCCTAGGGAAGCCTCCTGCAATCACATATGACTTTGCCCAATTCATAGCTGATAGAATGCATGAGCAGTTCACAAGAATGTGAAATGAGAGAGTATTCAAATACTCCTCTGTATTGCACCATCTATTTTTGTATTATCAATCATATAAGTTTCCTTTCACTCTCCAAAAACTTGACACCAAGGGCCAACCCAGATCTGTCATTTTTTGACCCCCACTTTTCCATGAGTATAGATCTCCTTATACATACTCCGACTTCAAAGATTCTTTTATGTATCCAATCATGAATATGCTCACTAGAAATCATCCACCTAGGATAAGTCCAGAGATAAAAGGAGTCCTCCAGCTTTCCAAGCAAACCAAAGCGGGATATTGGTACCTTTACCAAAACCACACAGAAATCATAATATATGGTTGCCTTCTTGCACCATATAAGTTGCCAAGATACCTCCCCATGAGGTTGTTTGCCTTAGAATATTACAGACAGATCATCAATGCAGATGAGGTAAACTTTGTCAATGCCAAGAAGAAGGCAAATTTCAAAATCAAAGATCAGTTAGGTCCCTTCATATGTAATTCCAGAGAGGCAGGGAAAGAGGTAGACCTAATCCTACAAAGCCTGAAATTCCAAAGGAGTTTTGTATGGAGATATGACCCTTTGGAATTCATTACCAAGAAAAGGAAAAAGGTCAAGCTAGGACCTTTTATCCACCACCCCATACTAGAGATAGAGGCATATGCAAATCAAACAGAATGGGTGGAAAATACCTTAGTAGACAGTGACAGCACAAGGGTAGATGTAGAAAATGCTCTAATTGATTTGGAAAAGCAGCTTGATGAGAGCTCTTTTCTGCAGGTACCAGAAGAGAAAGAAAGAGCCATGAGCACCCCTCCAGTCACAAAGACTCCTCAGAATGAGGAGAAAAATCCAAAAAGAAACAGAGAGGGAGCTTCCACTTCAGGAATGGACACCTCTAATTTGTAGCAGGAAACTAGTCACAACAAGAGGCAAAGGCTAAATCCGGCCTCTGAACAGGAATACATAGAAGGATCAGCACAGGTAACCAACACAGAGGTAGACAGAAGTAGGTCCACAACTCCATCTGAAGACATACAAGAGCCTTCCACATCACAGACTCAGATGTTGGAAAGGCAACTTAGTGTGGAAGTGTCTTCCTTCAATAGGCATGCTGACAAAGATCAGGACATAAAGGATAGGTATAAGGAAATCAAAATGAGGAATGAGAGGCTTAAAGCCCAAAAATATGCCCAATAGCTAAAGCTCAATCCCACAAATCAAACAAGGCTAATGTCAGCCTTTCACATCAAGGAGGGAAAGCTGCAGATGTCCTTTATCAAGCTTGTAGCTCAGCAGCCCAAAACATCATCAGATTACAAGAGGGTTTACTTTGAACTATTGGCAAGGGACATTCATCCCATAGACCAAATAGAATTGCATCAACAAGCTGGAGAGATGATATACTCCACCCTAACAGGTTAAGCCATAGCTGCCCACAACAACATCTCAGCACAATTTCAGTTGGATAAGGCCTCCTCACAGGCCAAGGATATTAGGATTAAGTCCTTGGAAGACTTAATTATTGAATTAGGACACGATCCCAAGGATATTAAAGCTACTGAGCAGCTGATAAAGAAGAAGAATGATGATATTGTTGCACTGAAGAAACAATTGAAGATACCACAACTGCAACATCCTCAAACACTTGAAGTCATAGAGAACCAAACCAAACATGAAGAGTTGATGGACTTGGTCCTAAAACTCAATGATCAACTCACGGAGACAGAGAAAGAATTAGATAACTTGATCCAATTGAAAAAAAATGACATTGCATCAAGTTCTGAAAATGTCATCCCTACTATATCTATAGCAGTCCCTTTTACACTGGTGCTTCACTTGCACCAACAACTCCACCTGTCACAGCATTGCTAGTAACAATAGAGTCTACAACAACATCAAATGCATCAGGAGAAAAGACAACAAAATTAGTTAGAGCCATGGAAGAGATGTCAATTCAAGCTACAGAAATGAATAGACTAAGGAAAAGGTGGCAATTTTAGAGACTGATTATATAATTGCACAGATTATGCAAAAAGAAGAGCACAGAAAGCCAACAGGGTGAGTGAAAGGGTCAAAGCCTTGGAAAGGGACCTAACATTGGAGAAACTATTAAAATTGGAAACTAGGGCCAAACTCTATGAGGGTCACCTTATTTATGGCTGCTGATATTTTTCCTAGATTCCTCTCATCGAGAGGTGTAGGATTGATCTAAAGATCATCTGATTCCGACAAGTATTTATGGAGATATGAAGTTATTTATAATTACTTAACAAATTGTCAAGGTCGGCCAGCAGCTAAGTGTGTGGCACACATACCCAGTGTTTCATATAAATAGAAGAGAGGTTGAGTCATTTGGAACTCATTCATTCACTCATCTTCTCTCTCTCTCTCCTACACATCGAAGGAGCCTCTTTCTCTCTCACATGTGTGGCTGGAAAGGAAGACATTCTAGGACAAGGCAGATGCAGAAAGAAGGACACTAGGGATGCAGGCCATCTCTTTGACCAACGTTGACCATCTAGGAGTGCAGATTTGGTGTGGTTGCCTCTCCTAGGTAGGCCATAGATTTTGGCAAAAACATCGAGGTGATCTGACCTCTAGTTTGACTAGTGTTGACTGCCCTAGTTTGGAGCAGCAAGTTGACTTCAATCGACTACAGTTTGACTGCATTTTTCAGGGTTGTTCAACGGTTGTTTCTTCAGGCTGTTCGAGGGTTAGCTGACTAGAAATTGACCAATCATATTGGAGGTCAATTTCCACTCGTTTGACCAAGTTTGACTTTGCTGATCTAGGGTTTGCTGTTGCTGACATAAAATTACAGAATTCTGGGTTTCCCCACATTGGGGTTTGTCCCTGGATAGCTGCCACATCTTGTGTCTCTTGTCTTGGCTTGTTTTTTGTCAACCATTTAATGTTCTATATGCACTTTACTTTATGTATATGTGATTTCTAATTTGTGAGTAATAAGAAGAAAAATAAGTAAACTGCTCTAAGCATAGAACATACCATAATTTAACATGGTATTAGAGCTGAGGTGAAGACAAAGCCCAAGCAAGAGCAAGAGCAAGAGCAATCACCGAAGAGAAGGTTGGCAAGGCTATCTTAAAGAAATCATGGTGTCCTCAACACACTTCCCTACTGAAGACAAACTCCGTGAGAAGTCTGACTATCACAGATGGGAGATATCTCTTGATCTAACATTAGAAGAATAGGAAGTGTTGGACCATGTGAGAGGCGGAATTGTTGAGCCTCCATAAAATGCATCCGCTGCTACTAGGAACAAATGGACCAAGGGAGAATTCAAAGCAAGGAATATCATCCAGGACTCTATTGACAAGCGCTTGGTGGCCTATGTTTCCGAGCTGACCACCTCCAAGGAAATCTACGATATACTGGTGAGTTTATTTAAAGTTAATGATGCAAATCAAGTTTTGTTCCTTAGAAATAAGTTGAAGGAAATTAAGAAGGGAAAAGATGAGAGTATGCAAGCATATTTCTTAAGAATCACCGAGATCAAGAATGATCTCCTATCTATTGGGGAAGTAATTCCTGACAGGGAAATGACACTCACAACTCTTGGAGGACTGCCATCTGAATGGTATATATTCAGGACTACTCTTCTCAACAATAACGTAATTCCTGGATTTGAGGAATTGATGTATAGATGCATTCAAGAAGAAACAAGGATGGAAGAACAAGAAATTCCCACACTTAAAGGCCATCCCTCTACTTTTTCTTCTCATGCTAAAAGAATAAACAATTCTGGGGCTAAATTCAAAGGAAAGGTTGGACCGAAGGGTGAAAGAAAAGGACGATGTTACAATTGCAATAAAACGGGCCACTATGTGAGAGAGTGACCTAATAAAAGGGACTCACACCAAGACGATGATCAAAATCACTCTCAAGGCAACCAAAGGAATGGTAGGTCAAATGGCAGAGGCAAAAGAAATGTCGGAAATCAAGGAAGAGGACAACCCTTCAAGAAGGCAAGAAACTCCATGTATGAATCTAACGTTGTTAACAATAAGCAAGATGAATATTATCTACTATCGGCTCTCTCTACTACTGCTCCCCTGGACTCACTGGGAAATTGGCTTATTGATAGTGGTGCCTCAAGGCACTTCACTGGTTACAAATAAGCTCTCTCTAATCTGGTAGAGAAGGAAACCAACCTAGAAATTGTTCTTGAAGATAATTCAAACTATCTTGTGAAAGGTGTAGGAAATGTCACCCTTTAATTGAATCAGGGAAATAAAATCCATTTACAAGATGTATTATATGTACCTGATCTCAAAAAGAACCTGGTGTCCATTTCGGCAATGGAAGACAAAGGCTACAAGGTGGCCTTCAGCGATGGCAAGGTACGTGTATGGAAAAAGAACTTTAAAGATGCTTTTACTCTTGGGTTTCGAGTTGATTCATTATATCAGGTCGGAGGAAGTCCATTGGGTGTCATGTCTTGTGACACATCTCTTCAGTCTGAACTATGGCATCGGAGGTTTGCTCACCTTCATTATAAAGCTCTACCCAATGTGAGAAAAATGGTGACCAGGATGCCCGAGTTCAGATTAGAGCAAGAAGGTGTATGTCCAAGATGTGCCGAAGGAAAGATCAAAAGGGGATCATTCCCCTCAAGCCAAAGCAAGACCTCTAATATATTGCAGTTGGTTCACTCAGACATATCCGGTATGATGCCTGTGAACTCCTTGGGAGGATATTTATATTACCTCACTTTTACAGATGATTATTCTCACAAGACTTGGATATACTTCTTGAAAAAGAATGATGAAGTGTTCTCCTGGTTTCGACACTTCAAATCCTTGATTGAGAATCAAACCGAAAAAAATATCAAGACCTTAAGAACTGATAATGGGACTAAATATGAATCCAATGAGTTTCATGACTTTTGCAAAGAGGCTGGCATTAAGAGGGAGACTACTACACCATAAAATCCTGAGTAGAATGGTGTGGTGGAAAGGAAGAATCGTACAATTGTGGAAGCTATCCATGCTATGCTCCATGATTAAAGACTTCCGAAGTTTCTATGGGTCGAAGCTGCAAATACCGTCGTATATGTACAAAACCGATGCCCTCATCAAGCATTGGGTTCCAAGACTCCTGAAGAGATGTTCACCGGTAAGAAACCTGATGTATCTCATTTTAGAATTTTTGGAAGCCCTATATATTTTCATGTGCCGAAAGAGAAAAGGAATAAATTGGGTGCATCTCGAAAGAAAGGAATCTTTGTGGGCTATAGTGAAAATACTAAGGGCTATAGAATCTATGTGGTTGGACAAAGGGAAGTCGAGATTAGTCATGATGTCACCTTTGACGAAGATATGGCTCTTAGCAAAGTAGACAATCTTCCTACTTTAAGGGGATCTAAAGAAGCTGATACGGGGAACTGAAGGAGAAGGAAGATGAGACAATGCCCGATGTGGAAGAACCTATGGATCCTATTGATCCTCCTCTGCAAGAGCCTTCCTCTTCTAGGAAGAGGCCTTCATGGCTTAGGGGGACACTTGATGATGTTGAAGGACACATTGCACCCAGAGGAACCTTCCGTGAAAGTAAGAAGCTGAACAGGTATCAAGGATACCTGATCATCATGAGCACGATCATCCAAAATGAGCCTTCGTCATTCATAGATGCTGTCAAGCATCGAGTATGGAAGGATGCTATGATTGAGGAATATGAGTCCATCATGAAAAAAGATGTTTGGGATGTGGACCCCAGACCCCAGGACAAAGCAGTTGTCACTTCAAAATGGCTTTACAAGATAAAGCATTCAGTTGATGGAAGTGCGGAAAAGTATAAGGCTCGTTTTGTTGCTCGTGGCTTCTCCCAGAAGTAAGGTATAGACTATGACGAGATATTTGTACGTATTTCCCAATATACCACCATCCGCTCGATCATAGCCCTTGTTGCTTCATAAGGATGGAACCTACATCAAATGGATATCAAGACTGCATTCTTACATGGTTCGATCAAGGAGGAGGTCTATGTGGAGCAACCCGGAGGATTTGAGATTTATGATCGAGAATCTCATGTGTGCAAGTTGAAGAAGGCCCTCTATGGGCTGAAGCAAGCACCTTGAGCATGGTATGAAAGGATCGATAACTACTTGATGAAGTTGGGATTCACTAGGAGTGAAGTCAACTGTAACCTTTACTTTAAGGTTATAGATGAAAAGCCTCTCATACTGGTGCTATAAGTTGACGACCTCTTTCTAACAGGTGCAGAGCCTCTCATTCACAAATGTAAGAGAGAGCTGGCTTCTGAGTTCGAGATGAAAGACCTAGGACTTATGCACTACTTCCTAGGACTGGAAGTCTGGCAAAAACCAGGGGAGATTTTCCTATCGCAAGGAAAATATGTGGTGAAGATATTTGAGAGATTCCGCATGTTGGACTGCAAGCCCGTAACTACCTCGATGGAGCTTGACTTCAAGAAGTTAAGCGGTAGTGCTGCTGGACCTATTTTACGAAATGCTACCGAGTATCGTCAACTCGTCGGAGCATTGATGTTCTTGGTGAACTCCCATCCAGATATGTGCTTTGCAGTTAACACATTGAGTCAACATATGGTTGAGCCTCACCACTCACATTGGATTGATGCCAAGAATCTGTTAAGACATCTTTGTGGCACGATCACTCATGGGTTGAGATACACTACCGGAGATGTGAGACTACTTGGATATACCGATGCTGACTGGGCAGGCAGTGTGGTGGAACGAAAGGGCACTTTAGGGTGTTGTTTCTCTTTGGGATCTGCCTCGATATCCTGTATGAGCAGGAAGCAGAAGTCAATGGCTTTGAGCACTGTCGAGGCAGAGTACATTGCTGCTAATATGGCCTCCTGTGAGGCATTCTGGTTGTGAAAGCTCTTCAGTGAGCTGTTTGGATTTACATTGGATACCACCGTGATCTTGTGTGACAACCAGAGTGGGATTCGTTTATCAAAGAATCCCATATTTCATTATCGCTCCATGCATATCGATATCAGGTACCACTATATTCAAGATATGGTGCAGCGAGGAGAAATAAGGCTCCAACATATTAGTACATATGAACAGGTCATTGACATTTTGACAAAGCCCCTGAGAAAGGTCAAATTCTTAACTTTCTGAGAATGACTTGGTGTCGTTCAAAGACCCTCTTATGAGGCTCAAGTATGATGTATTGAGCTATGGGAGCTCCAAGGGGGTGCGGGTACTTCTTGGAGTGACATGTGACCACCGGGTGACTCACCATCCCCTGGTGGTGCACTATGTACAAGGTAAAAGGTTCAACCTTCCCCTGTGACACACCGTGGTGACTGTGGAGAAAGATGATTAGTTCTCCTGTGGAATTGGATGATTAGTTCTCCATGGCATCCACTGGATAGGATGAATAGTTCTCCTGTCAGAGCATCAGTCTGGGACTCATGGGAATTACCTCTCATCTGATCAATGAGCCAAGAAGTGAGGTTAGGGACCATAGTAGTACTATCGATGGACACATCGTTGTATCTACCATACTCCCTATGCTAGGATGACCTCCATTGATCTGGGATCAATGATATTAATCTGGGATCAATGATACTGATCTGGGATCAGTGAGAGTGGTACACACTCTGAGACTGACTTCGGGTCAGTGGAGGATGGTATGACACATCCTCGATCATTTCTTCTTCTTCATAGTTCGAGCAGAGCAGAGCAAATCAAGGGTCAAGCTGTGTAGGGTAGTGCATTTGATGGATGGATAGTAGTGATGGTCAGACAGATTGCAAATGGAGTTCTCCATAGTTGAGAGGGAGTGTTAAAATTGGAACCTAGGGCCATACTCCATGAGAGTCACCTTATTTATGGCTGTTGATATTTTTCCTAGATTCCTCTCATCGAGAGGTGTAGGATTGATCTAAAGGTCATCCGATTCCGACAAGTATTTGTGGAGATATGGATTTATTTATAATTACTTAACAAATTGTCAAGATTGACCAGCAACTAAGTGTGTGGCACACATGTCCAGCGTTTCATATAAATAGAAGAGAGGTTGAGTCATTTAGAACTCATTCATTCACTCATCTTCTCTCTCTCTCTCTCCTACGCATCAAAGGAACCTCTTTCTCTCTCACACGTGTGGCTGGAAAAGAAGACGTTCTAGGACAAGGTAGACGCAGAAAGAAGGATGCTAGGGCTGCAGGTCATCTCTTTGACCAGTGTTGACCAAGAGTTGACCATCTAGGACTGCGGATTTGGTGTGGCTGCCTCTCCTAGGCAGGCTGGAGATTTTGGCATGAAAATTGAGGTGACCTAACCTCTAGTTTGACCAGTGTTGGCTGCCCTAGTTTGGTGCAACAAATTGACTTCAGTCAACTACAGTTTGACTGCATTTTCAGGGCTATTTCTTCAGGCTTTTCGAGGTTAGCTGACCAGAAATTGACCAATCATATTCGAGGTCAATTTCAACTCATTTGACCAAGTTTGACTTTTCTGATCTAGGGTTTGCTGCTGATATAAAATTATAGAATTCTGATTTTGTACTATTTCTCTCTGCTGAACTATTGAAGATAAAAGAAGATTTGATCAAAGGGTTTCCCTACATTGGGGTTTGTCCCTGGCTAGACGCCACATCTTGTGTCCCTTATCTTGGCTTGTTTTCTGTCGATCATTTAGTGTTCTATCTGCACTTTACTTTATGTATATGTGATTGCTAATATGTGGGTAATAAGAAGAAAAATAAGTAAACTGCTCTAAGCATAGAACATACCATAATTTAACAAAAACCCCTTGGGAAAACCAAGGAAATGTTATGGGCCAATATCATTGACTCCGTAAAGTATATTTGGCCATCTATTTATGTTATGTTTGAGCAAACAGAATTGATAAAGATAGCTATAGTAGCTATTCAGAAAGTCAAGGAGGAATTGGGTGATATGCCTGAAGATTCAAATAGACTCATCCACTTCCTCAAGAACAAAAACATGTATGAGCTTCAGGAGCTCAATATAGAAGACATGACTGAAACCATTTTGGAAATAAGAAAGGTCCTTTCAAGAGAAACCTGATGCTGAACTTAGAAGAAAAGTGCCATAACATGCAGATGACCATTGATAGATTCATGGCCAAATTCCAAATTTTGAGGGAGAAAGGATTGCCTAGTCCACTGGTCATCAATGAAAAACTTATGACACAATTGGAATATGATAATAGACTAAGGCAGTTGGCTAAAGAAAAATCTAGCACTTCATCTATAAAATAACTGCCAACAAGCAAAGTTTTGTATAACAACTTCGAGAACTTATTTTTTCTCTAGCATGAGATTAAACACTTATTCATCACAAAGCCCAATTTTTCCAAGTATACTAGTGCTGATGAAATATACTGAAGAATGATTAATGTTAGATTACCTGAGGCAGAATGGTGGGAAAGCATGACTGATTTACTGTGAGAAACTTACAGTCAAAAGTCAATGCACAGTAAAACTAGAGTAGCCAGGTAAATAGATGAAAATAGGATAGCAGGGTCAAAGAGTACCAGGGTCAAAGAGTATCAGGTGAAAGATAAAAAACTGAAGAAGATTCCAATGTAAATGACCACAACTACAAGCCAACATAAAGGGCTACAAACCCAACCATAAAAGCCATCAGTGCCACATAAAAAGGGACAACATGAAACAGTTCAATAGCTATCTCTATCTTCTTGCAAGAAGATATTTGTATTTCCTAGATTAAATCTCAAGTTTGTTTTGAGATATTTCATAATAGCTTTTGTATAAATACTTCACCATTTGAAGTATGTACGGTGGATTCTTAGACATTTCTATAGGCCTTTTTTATCAAAGACTGTAAGCTATTGTATCACTGTTTGGACCAGCAAGCTGGATTAATCAATAAAGACAAGACATTTCACTAGATTCATGTGTAGAGCGAAAATGCAAAGAAGTATTTTCTCTTGTGTTGCTATTTTTCTTTAAAAAATTTCCACAATATTTAATGTGTCTGAAATCTGAATGCTATACTATAGAATGATATCTCAGAATTTTCTTCATTGCACTTTGTTTTAACTATTATGCATTTTAATGTTTTCTGCAAATTATCTAAATTAAGGAATTCTTAATTGCTCCTTAGTCTAGGTAGTCTCCCTCTGATCTATAGTAAAGGATTCTTAATTGCCCTTTGCTCATGATTAACCTTCTGTTCCTCATCTTAATCCCGGTCTGAGAATTCTTAAGTGCTCTCTCACCCTGGTTAAGATTCATTTCACCCATCTAGCCCAAAGACCTGCACTTTACTCTGCTAGCTTGCCCTTTGAACACTCCCTTTAGTGAGTTAATTCCAATTTTGCTGCCCTCCTTTAACTCCATAGCCCAATGGTACAAAGACATGAGTCTATCCATCTATTTCAAGGATTCCACCATCCAACCATTCAATACAAATCAAAACCCCCTAAAACTTCAGAACTAGCCTAAAATCCCAATAAACAAAGCTAAATCATAGAGAGAACCCTCTTTGAGTCATAGGTTGGCTAGAGCCTATACTTAAAAGATTGGTTTGTGGTTAACTCGGTCCTTTCCTTCTTCTGAAAACTTCTAGGGAAAGGTTTTTAGTGATAACATAGTGGCGACCATACTGAGGACTTCGAATCCTCGGTGTTAATAAAGCTTTAAGAAAATCCTAAATGTTTATTTTAAGCCTCTTAAAGTCATTTGTTAGAAGTTCTTTCAAAAAATCTCACAAAAACAATTAAGAAGTTTGAAATTCTGGCTTCCAGGAAGACTCATTTTACTAGGGCTAATCCAGACCCAAATCCTGCCTCAGTTTTTGATAATTCCAACCTGATTTCAAGAAAATCCAAAAAAGAAGAAAATTCAATTAATCAAACACCTTTAGTTAAATCTAATTCATGCCCTGATGAATGGTTATTTCTAAAAGAACTTGAATTTGATGAGTCATTTGATCTTTTGTTATTTAGAACAAAATTTGAAAGTGCACTCAGTGAAATTGTTCTAGATCCTAATTTCGTTGCAGACCTTCAAGTTCAACAAGCCAACAAATCCATTGATGAGTACATTCTGAAATCTCCACAATCATCTGTTAATACTTCCATAGCCCCTGAGCTTTCTGAACAATATTCCATTACTTTGAGTTCACCATTGTTCCCCTCAACTTCATCAATAATACCTTTTGAAGTCCATTCTTCACCACCATTTGTACCTACTCTTCCTCACCAACCTATCATCTCCCATTCACCACCTACTAGTCCTAGTTCTTCATCCACTCTTCATCCACATCTTAACCCCTCCCAGCCTACAACCATGGCAAACAGATATGCTCCTCTTGTTTTACCTGCCCCACTTGGTGCTATGCCAGCAGACTACCAGAGAAAAATCGTTCAATTTGATGGCACAGGACATTACACTGCACAACACCATGTCAATAAGATGACAGATTACTTTGAACTACATGAAATTGATATTGTGGATGTTCAAATGAGACTATTTGCTCAGACTTTAGCTGGTGATGTTAGGAAATGGTTTAGAGCATTGCCTGATAATAGTATTGATAGTTTAGAAGCATTCCATCAACAATTTTTGAACAGATGGGAAAAGAAAAAGAATCCCCTACAAATCCTTTCAGAATATGAAAATATTAGAAGGGGACCTAATGAAACTGTTCAAGATTACTGCACTAGATTCAACAGTATATATAATGCCATCCCAGTTAATCTTACACCCCCACTTGACTTAGCCTTAATAAAGTTCCCTAATGGTTTTGACACAGATATAGCATTCCAAATTCGGGAAAGAAAACCCCCAACATTAGAAGAAATGCAAAGTGTAGCTGTTAGTGTTGAAGCGAATTTGTTAGCTAAAAGAGCTAGAGTTAGAAATGAAAAGAGAGGAACTGCTAAAGATGAAGCTTCACCATCTGACATCAAAATAGATAATTTAAGAAAAATAAAGGAAAGACTAATGGATAGAATAGATAACATAGAAAGGAAACCCCAATGGGATAACCAACAAGCACCTCCAATTAGAAACCCGAACCTTAGAAAAAATCAAAATCAAAACATTGGGAAAAATGGATCGAATCAGAACATTAGGCCTCCTTTTCAAGAAAATTATGCAGAAACATCCCAATCTGAAGACCTAGAACAAGATACACAAATCAATTTAATGGGATTAGATGCGGAGGATATTTTTTTTCTAACCCAAGATGAACAGGAACTGCATATGTTGCAGCAATTAAAAATCCAGTTTGGAGAGTCGTTTGATTAAAAACAAGGATATGATTCTACCATGTTTGAAGTGCATAAACAATATAATCTAAGAACTAGAAAGAATGTTGATGTCCCTGACCAAACCAAGAAAACAGTGCAAAATCAACCTATGAAAATCAAAGAAGCCGCGGTTTCAAAGATCCTCCAAATTCTCCCTAGGCAGAACCCAAATACTTTTGGTCCCACCATTGTAGATATAACCTCTAATCAACCTTCTATTGATCAATCATCAACCTCAATTCCACCTAAGGAACCGGTGGACAAAACTCAAAACACTAGATCTCAAAATCCACATAATGAGATCCCCAACAAAGGAAAGGAAGACAAGTCTACTCAGATCCCTGCTTCAAAAACTCAAAATGTTCAAACATAAAAAGTTTCTTCACCATTTAATTTGGGAGCAGAGATAGAAAAACTTAAGATTTGACTCCCTTTAACAAAACTGATCAAGAATGAAACTTACAAATCACAGATAAACCAGACCTTAAAGATTGCCGAAAATGAGGATTCTGTCAATTTGTTTGATGACCAACCAGAACTCATATTTGGTCCAAATGTTAATGGAAAACCACTAGAAGGAGGAGTACCACCTTTCTACACAATGCAATGTTGGATTTTGGGGCCTCTCACAACTTAATGCCCAAATTAGTGATGGAGAAATTAAACCTAGACATTACTAGGCCTCATAAAGACTTATTCTCATTTGACTCCAGTCAAGTAAAGTGTCTAGGATTGATTACAAACCTGTGTGTTACTTTAGTCCAATATCCTGCCAAAAGCGTCCTTATGGATATTGTAGTAGTTGATATCCCACCAAAGTATGGCATGCTGTTATCCAGATCATGGGGAGCCAAACTTCAGGGATCTTTACAACTCGATATGTCATATGAAACAATTTCTATTTTTGGACAACCTAAGAAACTATACAGAGAAACCTTAATGAAATGCATGGTAAGTAGCCAGGATCGACCTCAAAACTTTCCCATCTACTCCATACACTCAAACATCGATTCTTTTATTCTTTATAATGTTGATCAAACACAAGAAACTATCTTAGATAGTATTAATGCATAGCCAAAAGAAATTGCAGTTTCTACACAAATTGAAACTAACCAAACTTCAAAATTTTTCAATGAACAAAGTGGCCAAATTGTTGTAAGTGATGAAAATTTTGTTGCACCAGATAGTGAAAATTATGAGCATGAGATATTATGGCATCTTGAATTTGATGAGTCAGTCAATAAGTTTGGAGCAGGAGCACGAGAGTGGATATATAATTTGGAGTATAATCACTTAGAAGGTCATGCATACCGACTGAATTTTAAATGTACTAACAATATGGCCGAGTATGAAGCATTAGTTTTAGGTCTTAAATTAGTTAGGAATCTAGGAGCTAAAAGAGTTTCTGTCATGGGAGACTTTGAACTAGTTATAAAACAAATAGATGTTGTATATATGACAAAGGACCCTAGATTAAATTGTTATAGAGGAACTATCGTAGAAATACTTAATACTTTCCTAGCAAAAAAGCTTCCAGTAATCCCTAGAAAACACAATATGCAAGTTGATAGTTTAGCAATGTTTGCTAGTACTTTCAAGTGACCCTTCCAACCTAACCATCAGTACACTGCTGAAGTTAGGCACAGACTTGCAATTCCAGATAATTTGAAGAATTGACAAGTATTTTCTAATGATAAACAGATAAATAACTTTTTAATTTTAGAAGAAGAGTTTGTAAATAACAATATAGATATTGATACATCCATAGATCCTAACTCTAAGGATGAGTTAGAAATAAATGAGATAGAAGGTGATGAACTAGATAGATTTCATTCTACTAAATTTTGCTAAGTCAGATGTAGAGAACCTAGAGCAAGTTGAGATTGATGAAATAATAAGTGAAGAAACTGAAGTAATTAATCTCAAGGATAACTTCTTGCCAAAGGGATTAACCCCTCTGGAAGATTTATTTGGTTCAAATGATGTTACTAGGAAACCTAAAATGGAACTAGTAAGGTCTGATATAGAGGAATGTAATATAGGCACCAGTGAAAATCGTAAACTGATCAAACTTTCAAAATCATTACCTCCCACTGAAAAAAAGTGAAATACATTGAGTTGTTGAAAGAATTTCAGGATGTTTTTGCTTGGAGTTATGAGGACCCCAAATCTTATGACACCAACATCATCCAACAGACAATCCATATTCAAGAAAATCAAAAGTCTTTCAGACAAAAACTTAGAAGGACCAATCTTGTCTTATTACCTTCAATTGAAAAATAAATTCAGAGGATGTATGATGCTAAAATAATTGCACCAATTAGGTTTTCTGATTAGGTCTCAAACTTGGTGCCAACTAGGAAGAAAACTGGTGAGATCAGACTCTGTGTGGATCTCAGAAACTTCAACAAAGCATCACTAAAAGACAATTACCCTCTCCCCAAAATGGATCAAATTTTACAAAGGGTAGTTGAATCAACCAGAATCTCATGGTTGGATGGGTTTTCTGGTTACAATCAAATTTTGGTTCATTCAGATGACCAACCTGAGATTGCCTTCACTACTCCTTGGGGCACATTTATGTATGTGAAAATGTCTTTTGGGCTAATGAATGCAGGAGCCACTTTCCAGAGGGATACGGATATAGCCTTTGCAAAAGAAATTTATGATTTCCTTGTGATATACCTAGATGACATTACTGTATTTTCAAAATCTGAAAATCAACATTTGGATCATCTAAGGCAAGTTTTTATTAAATGTAGGAAATATGGAATCCCCTTGAACCCCAAGAAGTCTTTTTTTGGTTTAGAAGAAGGAAAGTTGTGAGGTCACATAATCTCAAAAGATGGCATAAGAATAGACCCTGCGAGAATAGAAGCCATCTTGCAAATACAACACCCAAGGAACATTAGAGAATTACAAGCTTTTTTAGGAAAAATTAACTTTCTTAGAAGATTTGTATCTAATCTAGCAAAATTAATTAGATCACTTAACAATATGCTGAAAAAGATCCGACCATAAAATGGACCGTTGAGGCTAAAAAATCCTTTGAAGAAATTAAGCTGGCCTTAACTAAAACACCTGTGTTAATTAGTCCTAAATTTGATAGAGATTTCACCTTGTTTTATTTTTCTTCTGAGCACACAATAGCTGCAGTTCTATTGCAGAAAAATGACTAGGGCTATGAACAACCTATTTCTTTCTTTAGCAAAGCCTTGAGAGATGCCCCCCTTAAAATACAATATAATGGAAAAACAAGCATTGGCTTTAGTTAAATCCATTAAGGATTTCAGGGTATACATCTTGTATTCTCATATAGTAGCCTACATTCCAAATTTAGTAGTCAAAGACATCCTAACTTAGGAAGGTCCAGATGGAAAGAGAGGAAAGTGGATTGCTACTATTCTAGAGTATGATATAGAAATCAAACCTACTAAGTTAATCAAGGGCCAAGGTTTAGCCAAACTCATGGCTGAATCGAACTGTCAGGCCTTGGATATAAACTTTATTACAACAATAGATGATGGAGAGGAGATGGCGACTCCACTAATAAACCAAGCCTTTATTGAATCACCTTGGTATGTTGATATTATTTATGTTTTACAGAACTTACAAGCTCCTCCCGAATTATCTAGAATTAAAAGCAGGTTTTTAAAGATGAAATCCTTGAAATTTTGTATATTAGACAATGCTTTGTTTTGGAGAGATCATGAAGATATTCTTCTTAATTTCTTGTTAAAAGATGAATCTGATAGAGTGTTGCAAGAGTTTCATGCAGGTGACTATGGAGGACACCTTTATTGGAAGACCACTGCAGATAAAATCCTTAGAGCTGGTTTCTACTGGCCTACCTTATTTTCTGATGTCAAGAAATATGTGACCTCCTGTCACAAATGTCAAATTTTTGAGGGAAAGAAAAAGATTTTACCTTTACCCCTCAAGCCAATCTCTGCTGAAATACCTTTTCAACTATGGGGTGTAGACTTCATTGGTGAAATTCACCCACCCTCCTCTGCCCAACATAAATGGATCCTCACAACCACAGACTATTTCACAAAATGGATAGAGGCCATACCTTCAAGGCAAGCCACAGACACTGTTATCATAACCTTCCTTGAAACCAATATTCTATCAAGATTTGGATGTCCAACTAAGCTCATTACTGATAATGCAACAACCTTTAAATCCAAAAGAATGATAGACTTTTGCAACAAGTATCATATAACCTTTTTCCATTCCACGGCCTATTACCCTCAAGGAAATGGACTGGAAGAATCCTCAAACAAAGCCTGGTAAACATCATCAAGAAGTTACTAGAGGACAATAAGAAAACTTGGAATAAAAAGCTAGTCAATGCCTTGTGGGGCAGATAGTCTGACCACTAAGAAATCAATTGTTACTTCTCCCTATCAACTATATTATGGGATGGAAGTTGTCTTTCCATCCTTTTTGGGAGTACCAGTAATGAGGATGCTTCAAAAATTGCAGGTTGAATCCAATAGTATCCAAAGAAGAACCAACCAAACTATTCATCTTCAACAAACCAGAGAAGAGGTCTACATCAGGTCTCAAGTTATGCAGGAAAGGGTTAAAAATATTTTTGATAAAAGAACCATGGCTGAAGAATTCTACCTTGGGGACAAGGTACTCAAGTGGGATTCAAGGAGGGAAGACAAAGGTAAACATGGGAAATTTGATTTCCTATGGAAATGTCCATATGTCATTTATGCTTTTATGGGTAATAATGCTTTCTTCCTGAGAGAACTTGATGGTACAGAAGCAAAAGGTGGGCCAGTGAATGGTCGAATGCTAAAACATTACTTTGAGCATAATTACTAATTTTTCATTCCGCATTTGTACATATTCTATTTTCAAAAGTTTAGTTTGGATTGGATGGTGAGTTTTGATGTTGAAGCCCGAAGAGAAGGCCCTAAGCTTTAAAATATCTACTATCATAAGTGTCAATAACGCAGAGGCATAGAGGAAAATTTTGCAAGGTAACATCAACAACAATTCATGGGCTACTCATCTTGAAAGTTCTTGACATTTCACTAAAAAATGCCATCCCCAAGTGGAGCCACTGTTAGATTCCTATACCAATAGGAGTCATAATTTTGAATGACTAAGGTTAAGCCTTGTAATATTGTACATAACTTTGATTTCTGCAAATGTTTTCCATGTTAAGAAATTTAAAAAGTGTAAAGAGGGTATGTCCTAAAAGAATAATTAAAGGACAAAAAGAATGAGAAAATGTCCAAAAAAATGAGAAAATATATGAACCCCAAAAAGAAAAAAGAGACCATGAAAATGAACAAGTCAAAATGCCACTACTATTTAGTTTTATGCATAATAATGATTATGTGCAACTTGTTATTTATGTCACAATCCATGGTAGTGAAATTGTTTAATCTTGATTATACCATGCTTTGAATTTTATGTTTATAGTTAGAGAATAGAATCTGACCAAACAGTTTAATCTTGACAGATCATTAGATAGATAGAGTAAATAAAAGGAGTTCATCAGTTTAATCTGAACCCTTGGATGATATAAGGTTAGAATTATATAGTTTACTCTGTAAAATAAAAGAAAAAATTGATAAGGGTTTGCTAGCCTAAATGCACCCAAATAAAATGGAGAAAAAATGGTAGGATGAGTAAATGGGTAACTAGTAGAAAGGTTGCAGAAATATCTTGTGATTACACAAAAGAACTTATGTCATTGTTTTAAATGCATCTTTCAAATGAGCATAAGAAGTAAAAAAAGCAAAGACAATGGTTCACAATGTGGTTTATTTAACATCCCCTCATTCATTTCACTCCTGTACTCCACTAATTTCCCATAAATAAGTTCTAATACTTAAATCCTACTAGTAAAAAAGGCTCAGAGCATTTATCTGACTTTTGGAAGGAACGGATCCTCGCCTTAATGAATTAGAGGGACAAGTACTAGAACCCCCTTCATGAAAACACATTCTCCCTTCATTTCCCCTAATTTCCATAAATAAAATCACTTTCCTAAGGTTTAAAGACCTATTACATAGGAAAAGTGATTCACCCCATTTAAAACCCTTACGCACAAAAAACCCACCAAAAGTTTTTTATCCTAAGTATAAATCTAAAACGCGCAACTGCATAAACTTAACCCATTTTTACTTAATAAAACCCACTCCGCCATCACTTTCATATTAAATAACTAACTCTATTATATAAACCCATTATAACCCTTTTTCGCATAAATAATTAAAATCCTACATAAAATACCCCAACCCCTTAGTTTTAATAAAAACTAATATAAACTATCCCTTATCCCGATATAACTTCACTTAATTTACCTAACCCTAGTAAAACTTAAGTTAATCCCGTATCGGCTTCACCCGACTCCCTAATCCCGCACTAAACCCGGCCCGATCCTTTAACCCATGATTAGTCCCTAAACTAATCCTGAACTACCATAATTAAACCCCTGGGCCCCCCATCAACTCCCGTCATTTCCCCCCACATAGCTTTACCTCCCGTCTACCGTTGATCATCCCTCCCCCACATCCAACATTGCACAACCATATCGGCTGCGCCTGATGCTATGTGTGAGACGATGTATGGCATCAGGTGACCCCTCCCAAAAACCACCCATACCACAAAAGCGGTGCGATGGCCCTCCAAAACCACTTCCCCCATTTAACTGAAAACTGTCCACTGTTCATCCGAAAGTGAAACCCGCCAAAATTAGTCATTTTCTCTATAAAAGGTCACCAAGCCCTCTTTCACCCTTTTTTCACACATTCTTTTTGTAAGCTGTGTAAACCATTGATACCACTGTAAACGTCGAAATTACCCACAGATTTCCAATTCCTGTCCAAAAGACGTTGCAGATAGCCTAGCCAACATTTTTAGACCATACCAGGGCCACACCAACCACTGCAGCTACCGTGAAACACCATTTTTATAGCCAATTTGCCCAATTCCAGGTATTTCACCACAAATTGCCTCTTACCCCTACAAATTTCAAGACCTTTAGCCTGTGCAATATGTTAAAATAAAAAAAAATGAATTAAAAATACTGCCAATTTTATAAACTGCTCACCTAAACCCTCTGAAAAGTCTCAAAACCTCTGATAAACCCCCCCAGAGCATAATTCAAATCCACAAGAACTGAATTATGGCTGCCCCTGTCTCTATGGACGTTATGTTGGACACAGATTGTCATTGATGTCAATATGGCAATATTCAAGGAGTAGACAGAGCCAAGAGGAGCACCAGAGTTATCGGAGCCAAGAGGAGGAGATAGAGCCACCAGAGGAGAAAACAGCGCAAAGAGCATACAAAGCCAATGGAGGCATGCAAATAAGTCATCGGAGAGCTTATATGCATGCAGGTAATAGCTATCAGGAGCCATCGGAGGAGCAATGGATGCATTTAACAGCTATCGGAGCAAAAATGTCAAAAAATGCGCTATCGGGAGATATCGACGGCCAAAAACCCATATATGTGTGCTTTAACATTATCAACAGCCAAAAACCATATAAATATGGATTTAACGCAAATGGAGGCGGAAGACTTAGACGCATATTACAAATACACTATCGGAGGTGGAGTAGTATATTATATCGGTAGGTTCTATTAAGTGTCACACCCGAAACCTCCGATTGTGATAAGGTATGTGGACCCGATGGTCCTCTTATATCGTACCCTATTGTTATGTCGCATCCGCGGTAATTGCAATGAATAAAGAGCGATCAACCCCGAACATGCGATTGCGATTATAACATGGACCCGATGGTCCGAATGTAACACAACTTAATGCTAGATTGCATCCGCTGGAGGATCGGTCCGTCGGCCATCGGTGATGTCATGGGGTCAATGTATAAAGGACCCCCGGAAGTCTTGAATGCCGATTGCAATTGCAAGAGCGCACCCGATGCTATATTGCAATTTGGCTTAATGTCTTATCGCATCCATTGGTCATCGGCCATCGACCATATGCTGTGACTGCCGATTGCGATTTCACTGTGGACCTAACATAGGTATAGATACGGGTGCAATGATCCTTGAAGTCCGCCCTTTAGCACGTTCACCTATTTTTTCTCATATTTCCTGTGTAATTGATATTTGGCCTGCGCGAGGTTTGGAGGTAGAAATGCAATACAATAACGCTCCCGATAGTTCAGGAGGCTTGAAGTATAGTTTTAGAAGGCTGAACGTCAGGTAAATGGGGTGATTCATGTCGATATTGATTGTGATTAGACGTGGCTATCCATTAAATGAAGCAGAACTCTGTGCATGCCCACAATTGTTGTTAAAGGAGCGTTGTTACAGTCATAACCAGTAAGATGTGTTCTCTGTGGAGTTTTTGACCTCTCAAATGAATCTGCGTGTCCTTAGAAAGTCAGTGAACTTGCACAGTGCATAGGAAGCCGCAACGACTGAGGAGGAAGCCTAAGAGGCGGTGTAAGAGGAAACGAATGGACAAAGGCATGGGAATGTATAAAACAGTAAAAATAGAGAACTGTTGGTGCTGTTATTGTGGTGAAGAACCAGAGTGTGAGGTAGTAGAAGCAACAAAGGCAAAAGAGGCAGCAGAAGCAACGAAGGTTGTAGAGGCAGCAGAAGCAGCAGAGGAAGGAGAGTAGAAGTGAGAGAACCTCAGCTGAATAGAGTGTAGTAGCATACCAGTTTATACCAAGGTTAGGTTGGAGCCTCAGAACTGAACAGGACTAAAGTCATTAGGGGTAGGTGCTCCTAAGTACAGAACCACTACAAAATAGAGTTGGTGCTCTAGAGGTTGGAGTGTCACTGAAGTCCAAGTTGGAGCTTGGCAACTATTCACAATCAGATATTTACTTATATTGTATTTATGTCATTGCACTGTCTTGAGTTTTAATAAAAGCATTAATTCCAGCTGTTGATTTCTGTATTCTGTGTATACATATACATATCCATATATACTTTTGGCAATCACTAGAACAATAAAAAAAGGTAAGAAATACTGATTCACCCCCCTCTCATTATTTCCAACAATTGGTATCAGAGCAGGCTTCTTCATACTAGCCTAACAACTTGAAGAAGGATCTGCATCCATGATGAGAAATCACGAAGTATCAGGAAGACCTCCTTTGTTCGATGGCACTAACTTTGGTTTCTGGAAGAAAAGAATGACCTACTACTTAATGTCCCTTGGACCTGAAGTCTGGCATTCTGTTCAAAATGAATACCAAACGAATTCCACTCTTCCAATAGACCCAGACGAGAGGAAAATCTACATCGCAAATGCAAAGGCCTTGAACTCCATCACTAGTAGAATCACTAATTCTGAGTTTACAAAAGTCATGCACTGTACCTCTACCAAAGAAATGTGGGAGAAGCTAGTTGGCTTGTACGATGGAGACTAAAAAGTCAAAAAGGCAAAGCTTCAAACTCACAGAAGACAATTTGAAAGTTTGAGGATGGAAGATGAAGAAGATATTGCAGCATACCTCCTCTGAGTAGTTGAAGTGGTAAATTCCCTGAAAGGATTGAACGAAAAAATTGAAGAAAATACCATTGTTCAAAAGGTATTAAGGTCTCTTCCAGACAAATTTGACTCCAAAATAAGCGCTATAGAAGAAGCAAAGGATCTAGATACCCTCAAAATGGATGAACTCCATGGAATTCTCACTACCTATGAAATGAGGAAAGGTGGCTCAAGCTCCAAAGATGCAGCATTCAAGGCCTCAAAGTCAAAGAAGGGGAAAGAAAGGAATGACTGTAGTGGTGAGTCAGATGGGGAATCTGAATTGGTTCAATTTGTACGAAAGCTAAAGAGAGGATCTAAGCTTAAAGGCAAGTATCCTCTTATCTATTTTAAATGTGGTAAAATAGGTCATTATGTAGCAAGATGTCCTCATAAACACGACAGTGATGATGAAGGAAATTCTAAAAGAATGGCACACAAAAAGAAAGGGTTCAATAAGAAAAACTTCTTCTCCAAGCAAGATGAGTTTGATGAGGATGAGTTTATGGTCATCAAAAAGAAGATAGAGGAGGAAAGTGATCATGATAAAAGCCAAGAAACATTATTCATGGCAATCGCAGACGATGATGACTCAGGGCTGGAAGGAAATGTAGATGAACTGTTAATAAGCGCCATTGAAGAAAATGAGAAACTACGAAACGAAATAATTTCTCTCAAAGTGGAAGACGAGGAAATAAGAAGGAGAGAATATCTCTTGGAAGCAAAGCTTAAAGAAAAAGAAGAGACTTGTGAAGAACGTGAGGCCAAAATAGTGTCTCTGAGAAAGGAGTTGGAGCAAATTAAAAAGGGTTGTAAAAGCTCTCAAATGCTTGAAACTATTCTAAAAAATCAAAAACCTCAACATGACAAGTTTGGAATAGGTTTCAAAGGATAATCCTCAAGCACTAAGAATAGTGCGAAAAGCTATGCCGATGCACTTTCCTGCAATCCAGAAGATGAAAAAGTATGTTATCAAAAGTGCATCCCAGATACCAAGAATGAAGAGAGAATTACTCCAAAGAAGAATGTGGAGTCGAATCATGGACACTACAGCAAATATGAATTTGTACTCCACCAAAGGCCCATCGCAAATCCAAAGAACGAGGGAGGAGTAATTACTAGGAAGGAAATCGACTCAAACCGTGGTTACTTCAACAGGTACAAAACCATCTTTCTTGGACACTGCTTTCATTGTAAAAACTTTGGTCATCAAGCCAGACATTGTATGGCTCGCAGAAGTGAAAAGACAAAGCTAAAGGACCGAATAATCAATTCATATGCCCCCAAAAGGCAAGGAAAAATAAAAACCTTCAATTCATTTGATCCCTTGACCAAATTTGATTTTATTTTCTCTTTCTACTACAATAATGGACACTAAGAACAAGGCTACCCACGCAAAGGAAGAAAGACAAGTAGCAAGAACTCCAGCATGGATAAATGCGGCCTGGCTCTATATGCTCAAAATAATGGAAACCATTGGTTTGTGGATAGTGGGTGCTCCAGACACATGACAAGAGATAGAAGGAAGTTTGTCTCACTGAGCAAAAAGGAAGGGAATGTGTGATTTGGAAGCGGAACTAGCAGAATTGCAGGAAAAGGAATAGTTACTCTGATCAAATGGAAAAGGAAAAGCTCAAGATGCTCTGCTAGTTGACGGACTCAAACACAACCTCCTGAGTGTCAGCCAAATCTATGTTCAAGGACATAAGGTTGTTTTTAGCACCAAAGACTGTAAAATAAGGAACTTTGCCTCAGGGGAACTTGTGGCAAAAGGGGTGAGAACATCAGACAACATTTACATTCTGAACAAGATTCAAGAAAATAAATGCTACTTGAGTCAAACAGATGAGAGTTGGTTGTGGCACAAGCAACTTGGACATACAAGCTTCGAAAATCTGATCAATATCAGCAAGATCAAAGCTGTACGAGACATCCCAAGGCTGTTCAAACCAAATCAAGGAGTATGTGGTCCATGTCAACATGGAAAGTAGACCTGAACCAGCCACAAGAAAAAGGAACTCTGTACATCAAAGCCCTTGGAGATCATCCATGCTGATGTGTGTGGGCCAACTAGAAATTAGGCACTCCAAGGAGAAAGGCACTTTGTGTTATTTGATGATGATTATACTAGAATGATGTGGATATATTTCATAAAGTATAAATCTGAAACTTTTGAGTGTTTTAAGAATCTAAAAGCCCTTGTAGAAAATGAAAAAGATTCAAAAATTAAGTGACTCAGAATAGACAGAGGAGGAGAATTCACATCAAACGAGTTTAGTGAGTTCTGTAATATTCATGGAATTAAAAGGGAATTCTCGGCTACCAGAACACCTCAACAAAATGGGGTAGTTGAAAGAAGAAACCGAACAGTCCAAGAAATGGCAAGAACTATGCTATTAGCAGCAGACTTACAGCCTAGATTATGGAGAGAAGCAGTAGGGACAGCTGTCTATACACTGAATCGAACTCAATTAAGACCAAATTGTGAAAAAAACTCCTTATGAGCTATGGAAAGGAATACTTGCTTCGGTGAATTACTTCAAGATCTTTGGAAGCAAGTGCTTCATAAAAATAAATGATGGCTCACCCGGAAAGTTTGATTCTCTGGTTGATGAAGGGATATTTCTTGGATACTCTACACGGAGCAAGGCTTACAAGTGTTAGAATTATCGACTGAAGAAAATAGTGGAAATCATTGATGTAAATGTTGATGACGATCTTCCAGAAAAGGAAATTGAAGAACATGAAGATGACTCTCTCATTGAAGAAGAAGAACCTAAAAAAGAAGAAATAGATGAGGAAGAAGAAGAAGAAGAAGAGGAAAGAGAACCACCTAATACCCCTTCAAATATGAAGTATGTCCAAAGACATCATCCAAAAGAGTAGATCATTGGCGATAGAGATGAAGGTGTATAGACCCTAAGAAGGATAACAATCACACCCAAGAGAAAAGTCATTGCCCTCCTATCTAAGATAGAACCAGAAGCATTTGCAGAAGCAAGTAAGGATCCTCATTGGGTAAAAGCCATGGAAGAAGAAATGTCCCAAATTGAGAAGAACAAGACATGGGAGCTGGTACCTCATCCAAAGGACAAAAACATAATAGGAACCAAATGGGTGTTCAAAAATAAAATGAATGAGGAAGGACAAGTTGTTAGAAACAAGGCAAGACTTGTCTGCAAAGGCTATTCACAAATTGAAGGAATTGACTTTGAAGAGACATTTGCACCAGTGGCCTGTATGGAAGCTATCAAGATGTTATTGGAATTTACTTGCTCAAAAGGATTCAAAATCTATCAAATGGACGTGAAATCAGCATTTCTAAATGGGGGACTCAAGGAGGAAGTCTACATGGAGCAGCCAAAAGGTTTTGATCTAACAGCGGGAAAGGACTTAGTTTGTAAGTTGAGAAAGGCTTTATATGGGTTGAAACAAGCTCCTAGAGCTTGGTAGGCAATATTGGATCACTACATACAACAACAAGGCTTCAAAAAGGGAGTGGCTAGAAGCAATCTATACATAAAGACAGATCAAGGTAAGTTACTAGTTGCTCTTGTTTATGTCGATGATTTGATTTTTGCTAGTAATAATGATGAATTGAGCCATGAATTTATCAAAACATGTCAAAAGAGTTTGAGATGTCAATGATAGGAGCGCTGTCCCACTTCCTTTGATTTCAAATATCTCAAACTAGAGCAGGATTGTGTATATCTCAAACCAAATATCTAAAAGACATGCTCAAAAAATATGGAATGGAGGATTGTGCACCCATGAGCACACCTATGACCACAAACTGCAAACTGAGCAAAGATGATGACTCCCCTCTAGTAGATGCAACTCATTACAGGTCAATGATTGGAGCCCTTCTATATTTAACAGCTACACGACCAGACATAATGCAAGCAGTAGGAATGGTGGGAAGATTTCAATCTGCTCCCAAACAATCCCATTTATTAGCTGTAAAAAGAATTCTCAGATATCTGAAGGGAACTTCTGATTTCGGTCTTTGGTACCCAAAGAACTCAACACTGATTGTAACTGCATACACCGATGTTGATTGGGCTGGAAGTATAGATGATCAGAAAAGTACTAGTGGAAATGAATTCTTCCTAGGAGACTGTTTGGTATCCTGGCTCAGCAAAAGACAGTCATCCATATCATTATCCATAGCCGAAGCCGAGTATATTGCTGCAGGAGACTGTTGTACTCATATACTATGGATGAAGGAAGCTCTATAAGATCTCGACATATGTACAGATCAACCAATTACCGTATATTGTGACAACACAAGTGCTATCAGTCTCAGCAAAAATCCTATGATGCACTCAAGAACCAAACACATACCAATCAAGTATCATTTCCTCCGTGAGCAAGTAGCTGAACAAAACATCGTCCTGAAATATATTAGTACTAAGGAGCAGATAGCTGATATTTTCACAAAACCTCTTCCTCGAGAAGCATTCGAACATTTGCGTCAAAAGATGGGAGTTATTCCTTCATCATCACTCAAATTCATTCATAAGGATATAACAGGACGAGGAGAGCAGGTTGACAGGGGGAGTCCGTATGCATTCCTTTGCCATTGATGTCAAAGGGGGATAGAGCAGAAGAATATTTCCATCAATAACAAAGGGGGAGATTGTTGGACACAGATTGTCATTGATGTCAATATGGCAATATTCAAGGAGTAGATAGAGCAAAGAGGAGCACATAGAGTTATCGGAGCCAAGAGGAGGAGACAGAACCACCAGAGGAGCAAACAGTGCAAAGAGTAGACAGAGCCGATGGAGGCATGCAAATAAGTCATCGAAGAGCTTATATGCATGCAGGTAACAACTATCAAGAGCCATCGGAGGAGCAATGGATGCATTTAACAGCTATCGGGAGCTATCGGAGCAAAAATGTCAAAAAATGCACTATCAGGAGCTATCGGCAACCAAAAACCCATATATGTGTGCTTTAACATTATCAGCAGCCAAAAACCATATAAATGTGCATTTAACGCAAACGGAGGCGGAAGACTTAGACGCATATTCTAAATACACTATCGGAGGTGGAGCAGTATATTATATTGGTTCTATTAAGTGTCACACTCGAAACCTCCGATTGTGATAAGGTATGTGGACCCAATGGTCCTATTATATCGCACTGTATTGTTATGTCGCATCCATGGTAATCGCAATGAATAAAGTGCAGTCAACCTCGAACATGCGATTGAGATTATAACATGGACCCGATGGTCCAACTGTAACACAACTTAATGCCAAATCGCATCTGCTGGAGGATCGGCTCGTCAGCCATTGGCGATGTCATGGGGTCGATGTATAAAGGACCCCCGGAAGTCTTGAACGCCGATTGCGTTTGCAAGAGCGAACCCGATGCTATATTGTGATTTGGCTTAATGCCTTATCGCGTCCATCGGTCATCGGCCATCGATCATATGCTACGACTGCCGATTGTGATTTCACTCCACACCCAACATAGGTATAGATACGGGTGCAATGATCCTTGAAGTCTGCCCTTTAGCACTTTCACCTATTTTTTCTCATATTTCCTGTGTAATTGATATTTGGCCTGCACGAGGTTTGGAGGTAGAAATGCAATACAATAACGCTCCCGATAGTTCAGAGGCCCGAACTATAGTTTTAGAAGGCTGAACGTTAGGTAAATGGGGTGATTCATGGTGATATTGATTGCGATTAGACGTGGCTATCCATTAAATGAAGCAGAACTTTGTGCATGCCCACAATCATTACTACTTCACACTTAGACATGGACCACCTTCCCCTAGCTGACAGGGATTTCCAAATCAAGGACACAACTGCAATAGAGCTCCTGCTTAAAATCCATTGCTTAAGCAAAGACAGATACCTGAACCATACAGATGATATTGGCCTCTGGGAGTCCAATTTACCCAGATACCAGTTCCCCCAGGTTCACATCTTTCTAGAAATTGTTCATATGTGTTATGCATATTACGCCCCCAACCACAGAGCCATAATGTCTCATGAACAAAAGGTTCTTTTCATTATCACCACTGAGTCAATTAATGAAATGTTGCAGTTCCAACCAGGGCCAAACCTAACCCCACTCTCAATTGGAGACCTGTTGGACCAGTATCCCAAGCTAAGCCCATCAAGATTGGCCCAGTTGTTTCAAACCTTCATTAGAGAGGAAAAGCACATCCCTAAGGACCCCCCTCCATATGTATCAGCTATTTTCTCTCAATGGGGCCAGAACATTGTAACCATGATATCCTGTGTTTTGGGTTACTCTACCAGTGAATACATTGATGAACTTATTCTTGCTTTCATGTCCATTTATACCCCAGGGCAGCCTCCTGCAATCACATATGACTTTGCCCAATTCATAGTTGATAGAATGCATGAGGAGTTCACAAGAATGGGAAATGAGAGAGTATTAAAATACTCCTCTATATTGTACCATTTATTTTTGTATTATCAGTTGAATAAGTTTCCTTTCACTCTCCAGAAACTTGACACCAGGGGCTAGCCCAGATCTATCATTTTTTGGACCCCACTTTTCCACGAGTATAGATCCCTATCTACATACTCTGACTTCATAAATTCTTTTGTGTATCCAATCATGACTATGCTCGCTGGAAACCCTCCACCTAGGATAGGTCTAGAGATAGAAAGAGCCCTCCAGCTTTCCAGGCAAACCAAAGTGGGAGAATGGTACCTTTACCAAAACCACACATAAATCAGAATATATGGTTGCCTACTTGCACCATATAAGTTGTCAAGATACCTCCCCATGAGATTGTTTGCCTTAGAATATTACAGATAGATCATCAATAAAGATGAGGTCAACTTTGTCAATGCCAAGAAGAAGGCCAATTTCAAAATCAAAGATTAGTTAGGTCCCTTCATATGTAATTCCAGAGAGGCAGGGAAAGAGGCAGACCTAATCCTACAAAGCCTGAAATTCCAAAGGAGTTTTGTATGGAGATATGACCCTTTGGAATTCATTACCAAGAAAAGGAAAAAGGTCAAGCTAGGACCTTTTATCCACCACCCCATACCAGAGATAGAGGCATATGCAAATCAAACAGAATGGGTGGAAAATACCTTAGTAGATAGTGACAGCACAAGGGTAGATGTAGAAAATGCTCTAATTGATTTGGAAAAGCAGCTTGATGAGAGCTCTTTTCCGCAGGTACCAGAAGAGCAAGAAAGGACCATGAGCACCCCTCCAATCACACAGACTCCCGAGAATGAGGAGAAAAATCCAAAAAGAAACAAAGGGAGCTTCCACTTTAGGAATGGACACCTCTAATTTGCAGCAGCAAACCAGTCACAACAAGAGGCAAAGCCTAAATCCGACCTCTGAACGGGAATACACAAAAGGATAAGCACAGGTAACCAAAATAGAGGTAGACAGAAGCATGCCCACAACTCCATCTGAAGACATACAAGAGCCTTCCACATCACAGACTCAGATGTTGGAAAGGCAGCTTAGTGTGGAAGTGTCTTCCTTCAGTAGGCCTGCTGACAAAGATCAGGACATAAAGGACAGGTATAAGGAAATCAAAATGAGGAATGAGAGGCTTAAAGCCCAAACATATGCCTAATACCTAAAGCTCACTCCCACAAATCAAACAAGGCTAATGTCAGCCTTTGACATCAAGGAGGGAAAGCTACAGATGTCCTTTATCAAGCCTACAACTTAGCAGCCCAAAACATCATTAGATTACAAGAGGGTTGACTTTGAAGTGTTGGCAAGGGACATTCATCCCAAAAACCAAATAGAATTTCATAGACAGGCTGGAGAGATGATATACTCCACCCTAACAGGTAAAACCATAGCTGCCCATCAACTACAAAATTCAGTAAACAACATCTCAGCACAATTTCAGTTGGAAAAGGCCTCCTCATAGGCCAAGGATGCCCGAATTAAGTCCTTGGAAGACTTAATTATTGAATTGGGATACGATCCCAAGGATATTAAAGCTTTTGAGCAGCCGATAAAGAAGAATAATGATGATATTGCTGCACTGAAGAAAAAATTGAAGATACCACAACTGCAACATCCTTAAACACTTGAAGTCATAGATAACCAAACCAAACATGAAGAGTTGATGGACTTGGTTCTAAAACTCAATGATCAACTCAGGGAGACAGAGAAAGAATTGGATAACTTGATCCAATTGAAACAAACTGAAATTACATCAACTTCTGCAAACGTCATCCCTACTGTATCTACAGTAGTCCCTTCTACACTAGCAGCTTCACTTGCACCAACAGATCCACCTGTCACAGCAAAGTCTACAACAAAAACAAATGCATCAGGAGAAAAGGCAGAGAATTAGTTAGAGCCATGAAAGAGATGTCAATTCAAGCTACAGAAATGAATATACTAAAGGAAAAGGTGGCAAGTTTAGAGACTGATTATAAAATTGCATAGATTATGCAAAAAGAAGAGGCACAGAAAGCCAACAGGATGAGTGAAAGGGTCAAAACCTTGGAAAAGGACCTAACATTGGAGAAACCCCTTGGGCAAACCCAGGAACTATTATGGGCCAATATCATTGACTCCATCAAGGATATTTGGCCATCTATCCAGGTTATGTTTGAGAAAACAGAATTGATAAAGATAGCTACAATAGCTATTTAGAAAGTCAAGGATGAATTGGGTGATATGCCTGAGGATGCAAATACACTCATTCACTTCCTCAACAGCAAAAACAGGTATGAGCTTCAAGAGCTCAATATAGAAGACAGGACTGAAACCATTTTTGAAATAATAAAGGTCCTTTCCAAGAGAAACCTAATGCTAAGCTTAGAAGAAAAGTGCCATAATATTCAGGTGGCCATTGATAGATTCATGCCCAAATTCCAAATTTTGAGGGAGAAAGGACTGCCTAGTCCATTGGTCATCAATGAAAAACTTATGACACAAGTGGACTATGATAATAGACTAAGGAAGTTGGCTAAGGAACAAGCTAGCACTTCATCTATAAAAGCATTGCCAACAGGCAAAGCTTTGTATAACACCTTCGAGAACTTGTTTTTTCTCCAGCATGGGATTAAACACTTATTCATCACAAAGCCCAATTTTGCCAAGTATACTGAAGCGAATGAGATATACCAAAGAATGATGAATGTCAGATTACCTGAGGTAGAATGGTGGGAAAGCATGACTGATTTACTGATCATTGTTTCTATAAATCCTATTTGCAAGCATAATTTTATCAATGTTAATTTGGCAAAAAAATTGCAAGTTCCAGTAAAACACATTGAAAACACACAGGTGGATGATGAGGATGTTCAAGTGTATAAGGATTTGAAGATTTCTATGGATAAGTATGTGTTGCATGGTGATTTTAATACTTCACAGATGGATAATATGGATGTTGTTTTGGGATATCCTTGGATGGAATCAGTGGGTACTATCAATATTAATGTGCAGAAGAAATTCCTGAAGATCTGGTATAAAAAGAAGAAAATTACATTACAGGATATTTCCATCAATCAACAGGTAGAGTCCATGGAGGTTGACGTAGAAGATGTTCCAGGGACTGACATATAAGATGATGAGCAGTTGATGGTTGACAATCAAACACAAATAGAGGCTAAAGCTGAAAAGGTTACAGGTGCTGACACATCTGATGAGGGTTCAGTGGTTGAAGTAATATTAGAAGATAAGACACCATAGCAGGCACCACAAAATGCACCAGATAACAATCAGGATCCAGTAAGGGTTGAATTAAAGAAAAAGACAACGTGGGTTAAAAATTCAACATATCATCACCCACATCACCCCGCAAGACAACAACCAATAAGATGGCAACCAATTAGCCACAAGAACAATAACCCCCACATGACAGATAAAGTGGAGCAAAGATCCACCTACTACACATTAACATAGAAGAGCTGCCACGGTCAACTTCCATCTCAAGCGAGCGAGGCACCAGCGAGATCGAGGGTTCACCTTTCTCTTAGATGGCTAGATGTATGTGCATGGTATTACTGGACTACTCTTTTGAGTAGATCTTATTATTTATGTTCTTCCCATGTTTCGGGGATGAAACATGTTAAGGGGGGTGGAATTTTATATACCTAGGGGGGATAATACGGGGTACAAAGGGAGGTACCCAAGGGAATAATGTAATAATGGGATGGGCCATAGTAATAAATAAGGTGGTTAACCCGTATCATGTAAGGGACCACAAGTAGTTAGTAATAATGTAATGGGCGCATGGTATTAGATAAATAGTATTGAGGGAACCATGGTAATGACCCATGGTATTGTATGTATGAGGCCTATATAGAGGCTAGAGACTCATATTGAGGGATGTCAAGAATTATTGTATGAACAGGCCTATGGCTTATGGAGTGTTCTCCTTCCTTAAGGAGTGAATGTATGGTGTTGCCCTACCTTGAGGGTTTGATCAATAAAGTGAATCATTTCTATCTATATTCAGATCTTGTCATTTACTGGGTTTATTTGTATTCTCTTATATTTTTGGGTCAAATCTATAACACTGCCCCCAATATGGCGGTAATCCAGTGCTCAAAGAGAAAATTGGCCTTTGGAGACTGGATTGCCCAAATTGATATTATTGTGAAGGATCAATTTGTTGAGACTCAACATAAGAAATTCTAGATAAGGTTCTGGATGAACAAACAGGAACAAGCCATACTGTCGAAATAGTCCCTCGGTGGACTCCATCTAGTGGTTGAGAACTAGTTGGGATAGATGGTACACCATCGAAAATTGTCGGAGTGGCGGCAGGAGGTTCTGCTGCTGCTATATTAAATGACACATTCCTAGATGTCGATGGTTATTCAGACATATCAAGTCTATCCAAAAGATTTCCTAGCGATTCTATAGGAACTTGCGATGAAGGATGACTAACTTCTGTAGTAGAAGGATGTAGGTAGATCCTCGTTCCAAAATTCAATGGAGTAATCGATGGAAGATCCTCCACAATCTCTTCTATAGTAATCAATACAGGTGGAAGAGGTAGACCGTCAGGTCTGTAAAATATTTTTGGTGCCAAAGAAGGTATAGACTCTACAACGATAGATGCTGGAGGGGTGACACCTTTCGAATCAGCCCTAGATGGAGCTAGTTCAAGAATAGAAGTGTTTGCCGCTACACTAGGATCAGTTCTAGTGTCCTCTTGTAACTGCGAAACTTATTCTATAGAGGCAAGGATCCCAGAAGTAGTTGGAGTAACTGGAGTCTCTGAGGATGTTGCAACACAAGTTTGAAATAAACCAGGAGAATTTGACCCAGTTAAACGATATCGCTTGGCCCAGAATGGTTTCATTTCCGGAGTCAAAGACGATTGACTCGTTAGTCTTCGTGAACGACAGGGTTTTGATTGACTTTCTTCCACAATTGCGGATTACTTGATCAACTCAAAATAAAAAGGGGAAAGTTATTCCGAATTAAATGAATTTTATGACGCTTTGACACAACTTTCTTTTTCAATTTTAAAGAGTCGAGAAAAAGCTAAAGATGACTGTAGTCGCCTTCGATTTTTAATGAGCCTGAAGTGATAAGTGCTTAGATGGACCGTTTCTTTTAAGGAGTCTGAAAAGGAACGAAAGTGACTACTCTAGAAATCTAGACAAAGGGATTACCAAACCAATCGCAAAACTGTAGAATACTTTTTACGTACGACAATCAATCTTCCCGAATGCTGTGTTCAGTGCATTGTGATCGATAGGGCGGCAGACACGGCTTCCTAAGGATAAAGGATATAGCTTATTGTGGTCTCCTAATATATACTCAACGGTCCGTTGGATCACATGTCCGTACTAGTACTTGGCATATCAAGGAGGAGGAATCACCCAACCTACGATGAAAACAATAGTTACTATGTTTTATGATGCCAGAATACGTCTCTAGCCCATACTTCCAGATGTTGTGCGTTAGGTTCCAAAGAGTTTTTATGTTCATTGAGGTTTATTTTACAGTTGATCTTTCTTAGGAAGTTTGCCTTTAAGGTTCACTACATGATGTAGATATACAATTCCTAAATATACAATCTAAGATGATAAACAGTCGTTTACTTTCTTTTTGCAATGAAAATCCTAGCTACTAAGGAAAGAGAAGTAAAATCCTTTCAATGTAGAGTGGAGAGCACACACTAAGATGCACTGTCCTAAATCAATTTCCACATGCAGTCTAAATGCAAATGCACATGCATATATTTGTTTTTCAGTTTCCTTAATGTGAGAATGACAAAAGAAAACTAAGTACAGATCTAAACTATCTTTCCTCAGAGCGACACTTTAGCAATTTCTTTTCAAAACGAAAGGAAGATTTAGACGACACTTTCAATTTTGACTTGAAAACTACTTTTGACACTTCAAAGAATTGATGATCCAAATCAAATACAATATAAAAAGTGTAATCGACTATCTAAAAGAGGAATACTTTATGAAACTCTTTTCTTTGACTGAAAACGACACTTGCGACACTTCCAAATCAAAAGATGACAGTTCGATTAAGCTACTGTTTGCAAAGGAGAACTGTAAATAATGAAAAATGCATCAAAAAATTCACAATTCCTTATCAATGGAGGCTAAATAATGCAAAGGAAGAGAGTTTCAACAGTCATATATTGATCACAGATAGAAAAACTACTGAATAAAGCTGAAAACATTGAAGAGAAAAGCAAAATCTGGAAGCAGAAATAGTCTCTCCTAATCATCGCACATGTAACATAGGGAAACATGGATGAATCTCACCTGCAGCACATGGGAGGTGAGATGCATCTAGATTGTCAATGAGAGACAGTGCAATGGTCTAGGGATGAGACTAAGCTTGGTTTTTGCTCACAGTTTGCAGCTTAGTTCAGGGATTTAGACTAAGCTAATGATAGGCAGTAAAAGCAATGTATAGGGGCTGATCTAATGACGTTATTTGAGCTACCACTATGGCACTTAGGATGTTTGCAAATCAGATGTTTAGTTCATAAACTAACCCAGAGATTGACTGAAGCAGCGTTGATCTACTTTACAGTTGCATAGCAAAAGAAATTCAAAGGCTAGCTGGCTTAACTTCAGGCTCCGTCTCTAGTTTATAAAGCAAACAACAGTGACTAACAATCACACTATTCGCTCCCTAGTGGAGTCGACATTTTGTTATTGGGAAAACTAGTGTATATTCAGAGCTGCTAGTTCCACTAATATGGTTAGCTATCTTAGAAACAAACAAACTAAAGTCACTTGTGTTTTCCTTTATGAAAGATAGACGAGAGAGAAGTAGAGAGTACCAACCTCAGTCTTTCACTTGGCTCCTTGCCTGTTTCCTCCCTCCTTTGATAGAGCTTTGCCACTCCTTCCTCACTTGTTCCACTTCAAAGAAACACTTGTAGAGTCAAAGCAACATAATACCATCAAAGCATAGAGATTTATAACCATAAACAATACACGATCAAATATATATTAACCATACAAATGCATATATCAATACAAGATTCAGAAATATACAAGGATATGGAGGAAATCTCAAATAGCTTTATTGATAGAAGTAGTAGAAGAGAGGATTACAACCCATTGGTCTAACCCAGCGCCATCCTCTCGGCATGAAAGCCCTCTTCACCTCATGAGAAGCTAGATCACCCAACATTATGATGTTTCACAGAGAAAACAACAGCACTTCCTTACAAAATACAAAATTCCAGCCTCCAGATCTCTAGGATGAGGGATCCATATATAGATATTTGTAGGTGGGTGAGTCAGCTTCTTGGATTTTAATTAGTGTCATTTCTATGATATTTCTTGGTTCCACTTGGATACTTCATGATCTCTTACACATCCCTGGACAAATTCAGAGAGGCAAGTGTCAAATGAGCAGTTTCTAGAAGATTGTCTGGGTTTCCACCTAGCAAACTACCTCTGCCATTTGTCTGCTCTCACTCATCACACCCTACAAAAGGGATTTTTAGTATCCATTTCACCCTCTATGTGTAGCAGGTGAGATGCATCGCACCCTCAGCATGGAGCAGTCTATATGGTCCAATTTTGACCAGTTCTGAGCAGTTTTTAAGGGAGAACTTCTGGGAAATGATGTAATCAGCTGACCTTGTTCCTTTAGTGTATGAAAAAACACTTTTAGGAGCTTAGAAGCCCTTGGTTTATGGACATATGTGATTGGGGTTGTAGTGCCCAAATATTTCTATAACACTAGCTTTTGTTTCCTAGTGAATAGTTGATAAGATTGGCAACATCTAACAAATTTTTGCACATCAGTAAAAATTGAAGGCCAGTAATATCTAGCTCTAAGGATTTTGTGGGTGGTAGTTCTAACATCATAATGTTCTCCACAAAATCCAGAGTTTAACTGAAAAATCAACCTTTTAGACTCAACTTCATCAACACATCTAAGTATAATGCCCTCTGTATTTTTCCACCCAAGGACATCCTTCGTGAGGCAATACTTAGAATCTTTTAATCTAAGGGCCCTTATATTATGAGAAATTAAATGGCTTGGACATGTAAGGTTCAACATGTAGTATATAATATTCTTGTACCATTCATGCTCTCCTAGCCTTTACAGCTCTAGTGAAGATGAATCGTTAAGACAAATCAAACCAAGAGCTTTCTCGTTATTTTCAGTTAACATCTCAGCTAAACCTTGACCCTTTACCAACTTGGTGGGTTTAATTTCCAAATCATATTCTTGAATTTTCGTTACCCACCTAGCATGGGTTCCTAAGAAATCAATTTGAGTTAATATATCTTTGACAGTGGAATGTGGGACGTAAGCTATGACTTTGGAATATCCCACATATGTCCTGAAATGCTTAAGAGATTTAACTAAGGCATAAGCTTTCTTTTCCATGGTAGTGTAATTGAAATCGGAATTTTGAAGCACTCTACTCATGAAAGCAATAGGTTTTTCTTTCCCATCTTTATTTTTCGGAAGTAAGACATTGGTGATGGTATCCTTAGAAGAAAAAGAGAAAATTATGAAATCCTTAGAATAATCGGGACTGATTAAAATAGGAGCTTTGGCTCTAGCATTCTTTATTTGTTTAAAATCCTTTCTACTATCTTCTTTCCATAGAAAATTTGCATATTTTTCAAAATAATTTGAATAGGCTTTGATAATTCTACATAATTCAGAATAAATCTTCTAAGGAAATTTATTTTTCCAAGGAAGGACTGGAGGGAGTTTAGATTATGAGGTGGAGGAATCTTTTGAATTGCCTCAACCCTTTCAGGATCAATCTTGATTCCATCCTTTGAAATTATGTGACCAAGTAATTTCCCTTTAGTTACCCCAAAGATAGATTTAGCAAGATTTACAGAAATTCCAAATTCCCTACACTTTACAAAAACTTGCCTAAGATGACTTATATGATCAATGCAATTCCTAGAAAAATTAGTAAGATCATCTTGATATATTTCAATGAATTTTCCAATTAAAACTTTAAAATAATAGTCCATGACCCTTTGGAAAGTAGCCCCTACATTAATTAGACTAAAAGGCATTCTTATGTATTCAAATGTTCCCCATGGTGTGGTGAAAGTCATTTTATGTCGATCCTCCTTTTTACTCAAACTTGATTATATCCGAAGAAACCATCTAACAATGACATCATCCTGGATCCCGTCAATCTTTGCAACATGGTCTCCATATTAGGCAAAAGGTAATTATCCTTTTTACAAGCTAAATTAAGGTTTATGAAATCGACACACATTCTGATTGTATTGTTCTTTTTCCTAACGATCACCAAATTTGAGCCTCATGTAAAATGAATAGTTTGAGCAATAATGCGAGTAGCCGACATCTTTTTGAGCCCCTTTTGGACTAAGGGGGCAAATTTAGAATTTATTTGTCTAAGTTTCTGACAAAATGGCTTAGCATTTTCATCCTTTAACGGAATGGTAGGTTCATTAACATCTTACCTATAACCCTTTAATTCATCGTAAGAAACATCCCTATACTCATGAAGTAAATTTATTAATTTCTTTCTTTCATCTTCATTAGTACCTTTACCAATTTTAATAATTCTAGGATATTTAGATGTACCAATGTTTACTTCAACAAACTCTCCAGGATTAATTTTATTTTCCTCTTTCCTTTTAACAACATCATGCCGATCAAAGTGTTTCTCAAGGGCAACAACATTCCGAGGAGTAGGATTTAAAATATCTTCATCGATATCAGCTCCATCGTCCTTGTAATTTATTTGAAAACCCCGAAACTCATCCAAATTGTCTAGGAAGTGAATCACTTGTCTTTCATCATCAAAGACCTGCCAATGCTCAGAATTATTTGGGACATAAGGTATAAAAACAATTTCCATCTTAATTTTATCTTCAATTAATTTATCAGATAATTTCATGGTGGAAGCAGCAATAACTAATTCATCGGCCAAACTATTTTTCTCCCTTGGGATAGCTTCAAGGTTAATGGCATCAAAATACTCCATGGTATCCCACACAACATTCGTATATTTTTTTAATCTCTAATTTTTACATGTGAATTTATTTTTAATTTGCATGATAACTAAAAATGAATCACCCTTGATACTTATCAATTAAACTTTTAAAGCCTTTTCCAATTCAATACCCAACAACAAGACTTCATATTGAGCCACATTGTTGGTCGCTTCAAATTCTAACTGATAGGAAAATTTGAAAATATGACCAAGGGGGTATTTTAAAACAATCTCTGCACCTTTACCATGCCTAGATGTTGCACCATCAAAGTATAAATACCAAACCTTATCTTTTAAATTACCCACTTTTTCGTCAACCTTGGCCTCTGAGGGAATGATAGAATTAGACAGGATAGCATGATTCCCTAGGCTAGGTTGTTCACTTATGATTTCATTGTGGGGAATTTTAGGATCTTCCCCATGGAATCTCATTTCAAGCTCTTTGTTTAACTTAAGATATCTTTTACCATTGGGGGAATGAATCATAGCATATGACCAGTTCAATTGTATGCTTCCTCCTAGATCAGAGGCCCACTTCCTAGACAACAACATACCCTAAGCATCAGGCACATCAACCACAGAAATTTCCTTAATAACCATGATATCAATATAGATAGACAGATGGACATGTAGGTCCTTAATCAACCCATGAACTTCAATTTTGATCGAATCCATGGCACATATGTTATAGTAAGGCCTAGATATCCTTAAATTAAGTTATTACATGACTCTCTTAGTCATCACACAAGTGGAAGCACCAGAGTCAAGAATGTACTTATATAAGTGATAATCCTTCACAAGAAAAGTAATGAAGAATGGAGACTGTTCTTTATCAGAATCCATACTCTGCAAGTATATGGGAGCATCCTTATAGAAAGCCTCAGGAGGCTCCTCTTTTAGCATTTACCTGGGTGTTACTAATAGTATTCAATAACTTAGTCCTTTGGGAGGGAATCTTTATTATTTTGGTGTGTTGAAGCCTCAAAATTCTGCTGCTCCAACATGGGGGATAACCACCTGGTTTGGACCTTAGAAAGCATATCCTTTTCCATTTGGTATGGTGGCTTCGACTAGGGATGATGGGACCCGTTTACCAATATGGGTTTGAAAAATGATGATGGGTGGTTTTCAAGTGATTGCAATAATAATAATGATAAATAGATTACCTATTTTAACATGCAAATCTATAATTAACTTAATCTAATATAAACCCTAGGTATTCTGTGTGATATGCGATCTAAAAAGATATCTTTTTGGTACGTGGTAATAAAGATCATTCACTTGTTAAAAAGAGATGACAACATGTAAAGATAATTTCTTTGACTAAATAGTTGGTCAAATAAATATGGAAATTATATCACATATATTTAATGATCATATATGAAAATAAATGCTTTCAGCTAAGTATTATACAATAGTGCAATTAACACATAACAGAAATAACATACTCGATATATAATTCATGAAATGAAATGTTATCACTAATTAGTAAAACAAAACTAATCATACAAGATAAAAGTAGCATATGTATGAGGTTCTCCTCATTTGACCAGTGACATAGATCAACTCCTTTCTTTAATCAAATTATTCTCCAAGCATATAGTAGTGCACCAACAATAGAAAATAATTTGATATTCAAAAGTAATGACTATGTTCCGTAATTTCATCAAGGCACCCAAAAAATTACAAAAGTGCATTCTTTGCAAATGTTTTTTGATAAAATCATGGACCCTAAGTTCTCTAAATTCATGAGAAGGGTATAAATACTATCTAACTAAGGTTCAAAAATATATTATACATAATATCTGAAGAGGTTTCAAACAACCTTCCTCTTAACTAGTAACTAACTCTAAAAATATGATCGATTTTATAACTCGAGGCTATGAAAATGTCTTGTTGTCTATGAACTTTTCCTTGAAGTCGCATATGTCAGACATTTGTTTCAGTTGAGGAGGTGCTCCGAATTTCGTTCTGACCTGTCCTACAAATATGACATCTGTAAGAGGTGGAAAAATTCTTTGAGTTGAAATGAGTGAACAATTCAGTGTCATAATTTGGCTGTGAGGTTTGACAAGAAATTGCTAATATGCTTCCCAGTCGGTCTTTGATAATTTGGCAATTTCCTCTCTTTGGATTTTCATCTTTTCTTTCTAGTTTTCATCCAAGTCTTTCATATCTGGAAGCGACTTTGGATCACCTTCTTTTACCAAGTTGGTATTGTGCAAAGTGATTAACTTCCTTTATTATATTCTTTGCCACTCCTGCTGCTCTTGCTACTGCCAATTATGCCTCCTTAATCCTTGCATCCCAATCTCTGAATAATATGTCTTTGCGTGTTTCTTCAACCTCTCAAAAATTAGCGTTTCTTCCTTCTTCGGATTCTTTCCATTCAATATAGGCAGATATCTTAGTATTTAAGTCATTAAACTCAATTCTCTAGTCAATTTCCTTATCTATTAATTGATCAGTGGTATCCAAATAAGGGGTGATATGGGACATTTTCTGGCAAAATCGATCTTGCTGTTTTGATAGAATGGAGTTTAGCTCCAATGCCTCTTTGATGAACTCATCAATGGTGGGGAAATATTTATATTTCGCTATAGTATCTTGCAACTCTTGGATTTTCATATTATTTTCCGAGATATCTACTTCAAGGCTTATCCTAAGTACTCCCATACTTTGCTGCAATTGGACTATTTGTTCTGTGGCTTGCTTGTTCACATTTGTTTTCTTGATTTGCAGCTGTTGTTCAAGATGTGTTATCCTTTATTCCCTTTCTCATAAATAAATAGATACTTTTAGCATATGCCCCTACAAATTGTGACAACCTGGTTACATTTTCACATGGATTTGAAGGAATATCTTTCCAGACTATATCCATTGATTCATTCCCTGGTGGGATTTCAGGTGTTTCCACTCTCCTTATTTTCCTCTATATTATTACTACAGCCTTACGCAGTGGGTTGTGGAATACATCCAAAAGAGGTATTTCTGTGACCTTTAGGATAATCTCAGATGTCGGATATGTAGGTATGATTTTCTCATTTTGTGAATTTGTCCCCTGTTCATCCATTGTTTCAGAATCTAAAACTTTTTGAGTTTGTTGTGGAGTATGATATATTGCAGTTTCTTGGACATCTATTACTTTGGCAATATCAATGATTTTTTTATTAAACTAGTCCCATTCCTGCTCCATATCATTACTTTTGCCTTTGGGACCAGTTTCCTGAGTAGGTCAGTCTCGACCTGTTTCTCAGCTGACTTTTTCTAGATTCTATTGTAGCTTCTATTTCCTATGTTTTCACTGTGTTCTGGGATGCATTCACCTAAGATTTAGTTTGAGAATTTGGTTCCTCATCATTAATGGTCACATTGGGTGTAGGTTTTTCATCAGTTCTTAACAAATCCAATGGAATTACTTCAAGCCTTTGATTTCTAAATTCATGAAACCTTTCGAAGTCACCATGATTCAAATTCTCCTTTGTAAAATTGAATATTTGTTCAAATGACCTAGTTGATTGTAATAAATATTCAAAATCATGAGCTTCATGGATAAAGGGTTTAATCTTTATTGATAGAGTAATATTGTGTGTTATTTTCTCTGGGTCAAATTGTCTCTTTGGCAGAGTAGCCAACCTAAGCCTCTCTAAGTTCAGTAATTCTTTGTTTGCATGGTTGAAGTTCGCCAATGAAAAAGCACCACACTTGATGGAAAAGGGTGGCCATAGTAATTTTTTTCTATCTTTCAAAGTCTTGGTTAAGCCTTTTCCAAGAGTTTGGTTTCCTATTTCTCTGGCTAACAGCTTGTAAGAGACATACAAAGGAAGTACATGTGGTTCTATTGTATTGCCGTAAGCTCTGATATATGTGAACCATTGCTCAACAAAGTGCCTTCCCACTACAAGAAGGTCTATATCAGCTTCCTTAGAAAATCTCAGATCCTTTTTATAAAAAATCATTTGATGTAATGGTAGCATAACACCATTGCATATCTTGTAAAAATGGGGTATATAATGGGATTCCAAAAATTGTTTGTGACTAAGATGGATGGAGTATGGGTCTTGCAAGGTCCATTTCCAACCCATAATTGGAAACTTAGCACAGAAACAAATACATTCCTTCATATATGCACTCATATAAAATGGAGGAGAGTTTTCTATGGAGGTGGATCTCTTTTGATGATATTCGGAAATAGTCGTAGCTAAGTCATCAGATAGGATAGTAGCCCAATTCATTATATGATAATTGATACATGCATCGATTAAAGGGACCCCTTCTATAGTGAACTTGGTATTATTAGGCATTCCATACAATCTACATAATATGGAGGCTGCATAGTTATGGGGACTTGCTAAAGAAGCTATGGGGTACATACTGGTCTTATCATATTTGAATTTATTTTCCAGGACTCTCCACCCATGAATCATCTTAAAGGGTTCTTCATTCTCTTTCGCGAACTTTGCCAGGAATGATCTATCAGATATATACTAACGATCGAGAAGATGATACATTTGTTTCAAATCTTCGGCTCTAAATTATCCCATCAACACCATATTTTAATTCTCGAATCATCTGTCTTCAATATTGACATTCTCCATTACCCATCTAACCATATTTGTTTCCAGTAGTATCTTAGCTCTTGCTCCTATTTTGTGAAGAAAAGAGCAAGCGAAGTCTATGAATTGAGCTGACGAGGGTAGTATTGCACCTGTTTTTTCATTGGTAATAGTAGTTACATGTCACTCATATTCAAGTCTATTGTAGATAACTTCCCACGTCGTTGCTCCTCCATCAACACTGCAAACCATATCAGAAAATATGGGCGTCATATTTGTAACCTCAAATTCTGAAACACTCTGTTGTTTCTATTTTTGCGTTACATTTCGTAAGGACATCTCTTCTGAAGCTTCCCCGAAATGAATGAGATATATATCAGCATAAAGAGTAGAGGGAAATTAAGGTTGAAGAGCTCTTTGAAATGACTTCAATCATGGGAATATTTGAACACAATCTCTATATTAACTAGCTATAACTTGAAAATATTAATTTCTCTCCTCAAGCTACTAAATAATAATTTCTCTGTCAACCTACTTGATATTTCATTAAAAACTAAATAAATTACCAAACTTTATGCCTAATTCGCCGCATCGCGACTTTCAAACGTTGCAACATAGCGTTATTTGTAGAAAATGTGAAATGCGATTGCAAAACATCGCAATATCACATTTCAAAATATTTAAGGGGTAATACAGTGGCATGCGTTATCAAATAGCAATTTGCAAAGTGCGATCGCATATGCTTAGTGTCACGTTCGGAAAATCATATTCGAGTCTTTATCGCATACCGCATTTCAGGATTTTCTTTAAGATGTTAAAAAATGTTACATAGAAAACTATGAGATGTGATTTGCAATGATAAGAGTTTAAGTATGGGTTATTTTCTAAAGGTTTAAGGAAAATATTAGAGTTATCACTTATTTTCAAAAGCTAAAAATTTAAAAAGGTCCCCATTTATATGTCAAATACTAACTATTAATCCCTATAAATTGGGGCACTATTACATAGTACAACAATTGGCGATTCACTTGGGAGAACCAACTATCTTTGATTGGGCTTCTTAAATATATAAAAATTTTAAACTTAGAAGAGTTATATGAATAATAATTACATGAGTTACAAACTAAACAACATTTCTTTGAAATCATAATCACTCACTTAATTTATTTTTTCAACTACTTTACTCTTGCAATGATAAAAATATAAACGTTTGCATTAGTCTATACTAATATTTAAGAATATATAGTAGCTGTCTCCTACATATTAGTTTTTATTGTTTACTCATTTGTCATAGATAGAGCCTCTGCTACCAATAGGCATTCATAACCTCGACAGGATTATCTTTTAACCAACAATGATTCGTTGTCCCATCCGAAGTAATTTTCAGAATTCAAAATGATATTCATTTTCTTTCTCTCATTTGGATCTTGTTTTTTCCTTTTATGTAATTTTCTTTTTTAATTTCTTAAAAGACATTATCTACGCTTGGTAACCCAATAATGACAACGCCATTCACTCATTGTAGTTAAACTAAACAAGATGGCTCTTAATGAGACCCCTTCTCCTTTGATTGATTAGATCATTGGCTACTACCCTGTTTCGATATTGTAAGGTCCCACCTTACGAACCATCAATATTATAGAGAAGTAAAGGTCACATTGAATGCTATTACTCAATTTTTATTTTTATTTTATTGTTATTTTACTCATAATATGACTAACTTAGCTATCATGTAATCAAGTTCCTTCAACTATTTCAATGTAAGAATATAACATAAGAATTCAGGGATAACTTTCCCTTAAGAGAAATTCCAAAACACATTTCCTCTCAAGTTTAAAAGATCATAACATGTGCTCTTTTCATACTTATACATGAGCTCTAAGTAAGAGTTGAAATAAATTCTACCATAATTCCATGTGTCGACATTAAGCTAGATCAACCTATCTGATTTCCTATATTACGGTAAATAAGCTTCATTTATTAACTCTTGGTATCGTAACCACAAAAGTATTATACTTATTTTACAAAAATAACATATAAGTGTATGAGTATTAACCTACCTATAGCAAGGTAATTGAGGGAAGAATATGTCTCTCTTCATCAATAAATCTAATAAATATGATATGTTTATGAAATAGAATCAAAAAATATATTAACCCAACAACATTTCCAAATTCATCAATTAAAATTCCCAATCCCAATTATTAAGGCAATGCTGCAATCATGAGAATTATATAATGAATGTTGAAACAAAAGAAACTATTGTTACTAATTCAGAAGCATGTTATTGTTCAAAAAGTGTCATATAAAACAATGAAACTGCATAAATTGGGCACTAGTGGTTTTGTATAGTCATTGAAGCACAACAATGCACCCATGAACACATGGAGCTCAGACAAAACTTATTATTCTCACTTTCACAAAATGTTACAGAAAGTCACCATAAAATTGTTTCCAACAACCCCCTTTTTTTTATGAAAGATTTAGATAATAAAAGTAACAACAATCCTATTCTCTATTCACACTTCAAGAAACTAATAAATTGATTTTCACGTTCATACCAAAAACTTGCAGACATAAGAAGCTACATCCATCAAATAGTCTATTCATAAATTTCTAGTACGTAAAAGCTATGGTAACTAGAAATTTTACTCTAACAATTTATATGCACAAAAACTACAGCCATTCATGTCTTTTGACAAACACTATGCATGACGGTAAGTAGGAATTTTAATCTAACAATTTATATGCACAAAAATTACAACCATTCATATCTTTTAAGAAACACTTTGCATGATGGTAAGTAGGAATTTTACTCTAACAATTTATATGAGCAAAAAATACAGTCATTAATGTCATTTGAAAAACACTTTGCAAACATGCAATCTACACCCATTGGGGCAATTTGACAAACACTTTGCACGCATGCAATCTACAACCATTGAGGAATTTTTCCAAACACTTGGCAAAAATGAATTTGATATTATTCTTCAACCTCTTCAACTTAGAAAATTCAGAAATTGAAACTTCAAATGTTCGCATATTAAAATAGGGACTAAACAATCTTAGTTTTTCATCAAAAACTCGAAAACAAACACATATAATTGACAACAACAATTTGTAAAATCACCCTATTTTTTATCTGGGTTCTGCAAAGTATGTTTTTGGAATCAGATGGGGGGTTAAATGGTCATAAGGGATGGATACCCCCTGATGTTGAGCGGAAAAGTAACAGAATATTCCAGAGATGAGATTTATTAAAACAACAACAATAAAAACATTCTACTATCTCATTTATTACTTTGTCAAAGACTTAGTGTGAAAACTTCATCTACAAATATACAAGGGGGAAAACAAAAATCAAATTTATGATAATATGGTATTTTAGTCAACTCATGGCAACTTAGCAATGTATTTATACAATTCCAAAAAGATGGGAATATGCTCCAGCTCCAATGAGATTGTGCTCCTGTTCCAATATCCTTACCAACTCATTGTGAGCCATTCGGTTTTCCTCCCAACCATATGTAAGGAGAACTTCTCCACCTGGAACCCTCGAGCTGTAAGCGCTCACAAACAGTACCAAAATATAACAGTAGAGATATATTCAAGACAAGGTGACGAAGATAAGTTTCACTTCCTTCCAACACCACTCATGGTCAACTCCACTAGGTAGAGCTACACAGTAATTTAGATTGGGAATTTCAAAATCATTTCGAAAGAATTTTCCCATTCTCCAAGTCTCTCACTCTCATAATATTTTTCAAATATATCCAACTCTTTCTATCACAATGCACCTCCCTCCCCATAAGTGAGAATATATGAGACACATATACAGGAGGAGGAAAAAATTCTTGTCATAAAGGAGGAGTAATATGCATTCATTGTATTTCATTTAGAGGAGTGTAACTCATGCCATTAAGGAGAGGTATCCATTCCTTAGTTAAGGATAGTGTAACCTATGCATTAAAGAGAGCATGAGAGGAATCTTTTATGACATGTCTTTAATGAGTTGAAGAGGAATATGCCATTATTTGATGAGTGCATGAAATATAGTGTAATGTATTATTAAAAGAGAGATATTTACATAGATCCATGAGAGTCATCAAGGAGAGAGGTGTGAAGTGATTGAGGAGATGAAGGTGACTTGTAAGTATCTTTTATAATAATATCATAGTCTCATAAAAGATAATAATAATATTAATAATATTGAGGATTAATTCGAGATTGACTGCTTAGGTTTGATTAATGATAAGTTTAGTGATTTTCCTTTAACTATACTTGATTGCCAATTTATGTAAGGTGATTTACTATTTTTGGAAAGTCATGCTTGAGATGCTAGACATGACTTTTTATTTTAGAAATTCACTCTAGGATTGTTAAAAAAGAGGTTTTATTAAGGAAATTCATCCTTGAGCTTCCCATGACTGGTATTTTTCTTCCAGAGAATAGGGTTTTTGTACCCTATTGCATGCATCTTCGTGACTTCGCACCCTGATCTACTCTAAAGATCCAAGATTCCACACCTTGATATTTTTAAATATCCAAGACTCCATGCCCTAAAAATTTTATGATAGATACAAGACTCCACGTCTTTATCTTTCAAGGATTTAGGACTCTGTGCCCTAATTTCCATGGATTTTCATCTACTCTACTTTGAAACTCCACACTTCACCTTAAGGTACTAATTATGAGCTCATACCCATCTGATGGTTTGTTGGTAAGGCCTTGTTCTAAGACCTACACACATCACAATCTCATTGATCAAAGGAAATTTCATAATTAACTTATTCCCATTTTACCAAAGATTGTGCATGACTTCCACAACCATTTTGGTTCTAGAGAAATGACTTCCACACCCATTTAAAATTTGAACATCCTTGTTTGAAAATAACCATGTTCCATATCACATCTTGCTCAATACAAGATTAAGCATATAAAATTATAAAAATCATGTATCATGACTTCCACAGTGATTTATAATTTGAGCATCCTTGTTTGCAAATAATTATGTACCTCCCACATCTTTCTCATTACAAGATTAAACATATATAATCATATTCACGTATCATCCATAAATCATAATTAACCATATGTTCCACATAACCATGATCATCCATGGATCTATGTGTCTCAATCTTGAATCCATTGTTGGCATTATGATACAGGTGTTGTCCTTGATGACAACTCACATAGATGATAGTTCATAGTGCAACAAGTTAACATCAAAGGATTATAGATCAAACTTCAAATATTGAAGAAAGAGAGTGGTTTAAGAAGTATATGCTAGTTCAATTTGTCCAAACAACATATACACACGAGTTAACAGAAAAAAAAAGAGCGTATATGTATACACACACTTTCACGGAATGAAAAGCACGTATGGGATGGAAAATCAAGGTTTTGGTCCAAGGTATTTGTCCGAGGTATTTGGTTCAAGTTATTTGGTCCAAGGTATTGGTCCTAAGCAATTTTGGTCCGAGGTATTGAGAAAGGCCTAAAACTATATAAGGAGGAGAATATCATTAGGCCAAGGTGTGCAAGTATTTAATATCTTATGAAGAGTTAGAAAAAATATGTAGGTTATGGGTTTGTGATGCTTTGCCTCATCTGAACTAAGGATGCATGTAAGTGGTTGATGATGGATGATGGATCAGGATCATAAGACTTGAAATGAATTATCATTATGTGGTTTGATCATGGATAGTCTAGATCTGAATACTGACGCATGTTTTATTCTACAAATGTTATCATCTGGGTATGTCTGAAGTCTAGAATTGCTATGAAGTTTTTAAGTTAGTATTTGCAGATTTGTACGCTGGTTCGCTTTAATAAAAGCATGTATACAAGCTAGTTCAGCACATCGAAGTAGCGTATACATTATGAAATATGATGGTTGAAGTTACAGTTTATTTTGGTTGTTAATGCAGAGTTCTGAGTTCTGCTTTGTGTTCTGGTGATTGTGTTCTCATGACAGTGTTCTAAATGTTTAGATTAATTGATTGCGATTTGCTTCAATGATGATGGGTTTTCAGTGATTGATTTAGTTGTGGTTGATTCAGAGATTGATGAAGTGAGTTTCAGTGATTGGTTGATGGAGATGTATTTGACGGTTGTATTGCAGTTGTGATTTATTTTGAGCTTCAATGTTACTAATGAGTCCAGTATGAAAATTGGATGAAATGTGGCCTTGATATTGTGGTGTTATGTTCCAGGAGTATCCAATCTGAAAATTTATGAAATGTGGTCTTTGGAGGAAGAAAGAATGTTGTGGCCTTCTGTAGGTCGGTGCATACGTACTGGTAAACATACCATCCAGTACAAAGAGCCAGGAGTTGGAGCTCCCTTCCAGTGGTATATGGAAAATGAGTGAAGGTTGGACCCTTCTATACGCCGGCGCTTACGTACTAGTAAATGGATCGGCTAGTACAAGAGCTAGGGGGTTGGAGCTCCCTTCCTGTAGTAGCTGGAAAATGAGTGAATGTTAGAACCTTCTATAGCTTGGCACCTAAATACTAGTAAATGTATCATCTAGTACAAGAACCAGGGGGTTGGAGCTCCCTTCAAGTAGCACCTAGAAAACGAGTGAAGGTTGGAGCCTTTTGTAGGTTGGCACCTACGCACTAGTAAAAAGATCAGTTAGTACAAGAGCTAGGAGGTTGTAGCTCTCTTCCAGCAGAAGCTGGAGAACAAGAGAAGGTTGTAACCTTTTGTAGGTGGGTTCCTGTGTTTTGGTATGAGTCTGCACCAGTACAAGATTGTAAACAAGTTTTTCTTATATTAAAAGAAGACAACATCAGGTGGTTTTTGTCCCGCATTGGGATTCCACCTTAAATATTGGTTTTCATGTGTGTTTCTTATGTGTGATGGTTTATTATGTTATTATTTCACATGGTTACTGTTTATATGGTTAATGACGTACTGATGCACTGATTAAAGATAAACATATGATGAATTAACTGACTCACAAGTTTGTTGGATATACGTTGTTTGCTTTAAAGATAGTTGCGTGTACACACGAGTTACCTTAATTGAAGTAGTGTATATAAATCTAAGTATGATATGAAAAAGTTATTGATTTTACTAATACTGATTCAATCCCCCCCCTTCTTAGTATTATTTCCAACAATTGGTATCAAAGCAGGTCCTTTGGCAGAAGCTTGATCACTTGAAGTTATCCTTAGAAACAATGGGAAAGAAGCTAAAGAGAAAGGCACCTCGGAAAAGGAAGACATCTCAAAGGAATAGTGACAACAAGAGAGACAATAGGTAGTTAGGTGGAAGCAAGTATTCAGATTCTAAATCACTTCAGGTTGAAGATAAACAAGCAAAATAAGTATTAGGTACAAATTTTTGGTATTCTAGTGATAATTTTCTCTGTTGATGCAATGTTGAAGATATTGAAAGTGATCGTGAAAGAAACATAGAGGAAGAAGTTAAAAGACTCGCAGCTAAAATTAGAGATCAATAAGATCTATTTAATTGTTGAATTGAGGCTTTTGTGATCCATATCAAGTTTATGAGAGATTTTTCGACGTAAATCACATGATATTTCATTTGTCGATGCGTTTCAAACCAACCATGTGGTTCATTGTCAGGACAACTTGAAGAATTAGATCAAGATTTGCGTGTTAAATAGTCAGAGCAGAAACTCCAACAGCTATAATTCTTGACCAAGCAACGACTATATTGACTAACAATTAAATTTGACTGGGGAACAGTTAGCTAGACTGGACGAGGGGCATAAAAATAAGTTAATTTAGTTGATTATTAAATTGATAATTAGTTATATTATTATTAAGTTAAAAGTCAAAGGGACATATGAATTAACCTGGGAGTTTTTTAACTATTCTATAAAATTATATATATATATATATATATATATATATATATATATATATATATATATCTTAAAATAAATTAATTTTAAATAATTATTAAGTTAATAGCTAGTTAGAAAAGGTATTAACTATTTTAATATATATATATAAAAATATAAATATTAGAATAAGTCAAGTGTTAGAAAGAGTAAGATTATAATATTTTGAATATTCAGATTTAATTATTTGTTTATATGAATTTACCTAAAGGTTTTAACTACTTTATAAAATTATAATTATAATTATAATTATATATATATAGATATATATATATATATATATAGATATATATATATATATATATATATATATAGATATATATATATATATATATATATATATATATATATATATATATATATATATATATATATATATATATATTAAAATAAATTAATTTCATTAAGATAATAGCTAGTTATAAAAGGTATTAATTGTTTAATAAATATATAAAAAATATAATATTAGAATAAGTCAAGTGTTGGAAAGAATAAAAATATTTTAAATATCATATATAATTAATCATTTATATAATTGTTAAATTAACATAACTTTATATAACGATTAAAGTAATTATATTTTTTATCAGTTAAAATTATTAGCATAAAAAAAAACCACATATATCAATCAATAAAGAACAAAGGCCAAAGGATACGGGATAACAAGAACAAGCAAAAAAATGAGGGAGGGGAGGAAGGGAAGAAAACGACTAGGAAGAGAGTGCTGGGACCCAACAACTACTGATCTTCTAGCCATCCTCTCTATTGAGATTGCTCAGTCTTTTTTCAATCTCAAGGGCTTCCCTAAATTTCTGATGATGGAACTGCGAAACTCTAGCAATAACACTAGCCTCCTCAATACAAACATGATGTTTGGTTTTTTCTGCATGTTCTGCTAAAGAGGAAGACTTGGTTCTCCTATGTTTAAGGTTAACTGCTTTCTCACTAATCCTTTGATTAAAGGAGCAACCAGTCTCACCAATATAGGGGGTCCACAGGAAAAAGGGATAATATACACCCCTTTCATATCCATAGGTCACCAGGACATTATGTTTCTTAAGAATCCGTGCAATCTTATCAGTGGTCCCCTGAACAAACAGAAGATGGACACCTGGAATCCGCTCCTTTGGTTCTCTTTTAGTTAGTGAATTCTTGGCAGCTTTGACGAAATCTTTCTGACCCATGTATCTACTATAACCATTCTCAACAAAGACATCAAGGAGATGGGATTTCTCCCTCTCAAAGCTCTTTTCATCCGAGATCCTCAGGGCACAAGTAGCAAGGGTGTTGAGAACACCCATCTTCTTATTTAACAATAAACACCTTTTGTAAGACCGATTAACACATTTTTGGTTTTCTAGTGATAATTTGGTGTATCCCCACTTGGTTGGGTGATTGATGTATGTATGAGTCATTGGTATTAGGGATGTCATACTCACTTATTTGAGTTATAGAGTCATGTTATTATTTTGGAAAATATTTTTGCAGACCTTGCATGTGCTCAGGAGCATAGATGGTTAAGTGCATCTCGACATGAACAAAGGAGGAGATTAATCAGAGAATTCAACATGTACTCACGGGGAGCATGAACATCATATTGTCTATCAAAAAGGGAAGAATATCATTGGTTTTCACTTTTCCCTTGATGTCAAAGAGGGAGAGAGTCTTGGTGTTGTTATTTCCATCAAGTCCAAAGTGGGAGATTATTGGCATTATGATATAGGTGTTTTCCTTGATGGAAACTCACATAAATGACAATTCACAGTGCAACAAGTTGAAAACAAAGGATTACAGATCAGACTTCATAGATTGAAGAAAGAGAGCAGTTTAAGAAATATACGCTGGTTCACTTTGTCCAAGTAGTGTATACACGCAGGTTAAGAGAACAAAAGGATCATATATGTATACACTCACTTTCACATAATGAAAATCATGTATGGGATGAAAAATAAAGGTTTTGGTCCAAGGTATTTGGTTTGAGGTATTTGGTTCGAGGTATTCGTCCAAGATATTTGGTCCAAGGTATTGGTCCTAAGTGGTTTTGGTATGAGGTATTGAGAAAGGCCTAAAACTATATAAGGAGGAGAAGATCATTAGGCCAAGGTGAGCAAGTATTTAATATCTTATGAAGAGTTAGATAAAATATGGAGGTTATGGGTTTTTGATGCTTTGCTTGATCTGAACTAAGGATGCACCTAAGTGGTTGATGATGGATGATGGATCAATATCATAAGACCTGAAATGAATTATCATTATGTCGTTTGATCATGGATAGTCTAGATCTAAATATTGACGCATGTTTTATTCTAAAAATGTTATGATCAGGGTATGACTGAAGTCTGGAATAGCTGTGAATTTTTTAAGTTAGTATTTGCATATATGTACGCTGGTTTTCTTTGATAAAAGCACGTATACATGTTGGTTCAGTAAATCGAAGTAGCATATACATTATGAAATATGATGGTTGAAGTTGCAGTTTGTTCTTATTGTTAATGCAAAGTTCTGGGTTCTGCTTTGTGTTCTAGTGACTTTATTTTGGTGACAATGTTATGAATGTTCAGATTGATTAATTGTGATTTTCTTCAATGATGATGGGTTTTCAGTGATTGATTCATTTGTGGTTGATTCAGAGATTGATGATTGAGTTTCAGTGATTGGTTGATGGAGATGTATTTGATGGTTGTATTGCAGTTGTGATTGATTTTGAGCTTTAATGTTACTAACAGGTCCAGTGTGAAAATTGGATGAAATGTGGCCTTCATATTGTGGTGTTGTGTTCCAGGAGTATCTAGTCTGAAAATTTATGAAACGTGGTCCCTGGACGAAGAAAGAAGGTCATAGCCTAATGTAGGCTGGAACCTACGTACTAGTAAACATATTGGCTAGTACAAGAGGCAGGGGGTTGGAGCTCCATTCTAGTAGCAGTTGGAAAACGAGTGAAGTTTGGAACCTTCTATAGGCCGGCGCTTATGTACTAGTAAATGGATCAGCTATTACAAGAGCCAGGGGGTTGGATCTACCTTCCAGTAGTAGCTGGAAAATGAGTGAACGTTGGAGCCTTCTATAGTTAGGAGCCTACATGATAGTAAATTTATAGGCTAGTACAAGATCCAGGGGGTTGGAGCTCCCTTCTAGTAGCAGCTGGAAAACGATTGAAGGCTGGAGCCTTCTGCAAGTTGGCGCCTATGTACTAGTAAACATATTGACTAGTACAAGAGCTAGGGGGTTGTAGGTCCCTTCAAGTAGAGGTTGGAGAATGAGAGAAGGTTGTAGCCTTCTACAGGTGGGTGTTGTTAGAGTCAGTCTGGTCAGTCCTCCTCAGAGATCAAAACTCTTTTTGCATTTCATTTTTAGGTGTCCCATTCTGCTCAATCACCTGCATTCCATTTAGGAACATGCCATATTCTGACAGAAGGACTTGTTCACTCATTTACCCCTTATGCCATGTCTTGTTGGCTCAGCTCTGTTTATTAAAGTTCATTAAGACAATCTTGAAATCATTTACTGTCTTGTTTTTATCGCTTGATAAGCAAAGAGTCAACTTGGTCATTAGGTCTAGGGTTTGTAAATTGTTGATTCTCAAAGTGCTTTAATAATACTTTGCAGGCCAGAGGAAGGTTCAATAAGTCTCTTATTTCAAGAGTTTCATCATCAGTAATGCTCGAAAATGATTCTTCTTCAAAACCCTGGTTTTGAAGAAGAAATCATCAAATGTGTTTTTGTAATAAATATGTCAAAATGTTTCAAGTTCTACAACTCTTCAATGGTAGCCCTGTTTCGGCTTCAGCAGCTCTATACCCTGTAAGACAAACAGAAATCCATCATTCAGTTAATCAGAAAAACGATGATATAAAATGCCCAAAGCAGAGTTGAGAGAATAAGCCACAAACTCTGGATTACAGAGTTTTCTTCTTTTGAGAACACTGGGAAGAAGATATCACCTTGGCATGATATTTCATTGCAATTAGGAGATGGGGTTATCAATTTTGTGGCTAAAATACCAAAGGAAACAGGTGCAAAAATAGAAGTTGCAACTGAAGATACATTTTATTACAAAAAGGGAAAACTTCCAATCAAGCAAAACACTAAAAAGGGCAAACTTCGATATTACCCATATAACATGAATTGGAACTATGGATTGCTTCCACAAACATGGGAAGACCCATCTCTTGCAAATGCAGAAGTTGAAGGAGCATTTGGTGACAATGATCCAGTTGATGTGGTTTAGATTGGGGAAAGCAAATAAGGAGTATGCACTCAAGATAATGGCGGAGACAAATGAATCTGGAGCAAAATCAGTGATTAGAGGTAAACTGGGCAAAAAATGTGCTTGAGTTTGCCTGCGCGACGCGCTGGGCAGTGTCACGACGCACTGAACAGGCACGACGCATTAGGTATGTTGGGTCCCTATAATACTAGTTATTACCCCATTACTATTGTAGTTATACACCTTATTTATATTTTTGTGTCCCTATTACCCCCATATTGTTATTTCTGTTCCCCATAGAATCCCTCTATTGTTATTTTTGTGGCTTTATATTATTATTGTTAGGTCGGCTGGATTATATTGTGACTCCTTAGACTCCTATATATAGAAAGGAGGTTTTTTCATTTGAATCATCCTGTTAACGCTCAGGTTTTCCCTCAGGTTGGAGTAAAGGGATACGGCCAAGGTAACCACAGACCAACTTTACACTGCAGATTCTAGCCCACCTGCAGTCACAGAGGGCTCTCTCTTTTATGGTTTAGCTTTGTTGAGGGGGATTTTAGGCTAGTTATTGAGTTCAGGGTGTTTGTTTGTGTTTTGGTGGGAAGATTGATGTTTTCAGGTAAAGAGGCATGTATAGTGTGAAAGTTTCAAACCATTGGGCATGGAGTCAAGGAGTAGGACTGCTGGTGCGTTTTCTTGGTCACAAGAGGAATAAGGAGAAAGGTAGCTGCACATGGAGAAATTGTTCAGGTTTAAAGGATGGAAAGAATGCCAAGGAAAGAGAGGCAATTAAGAATCTCTCATTCAGCTTAGCAGAGAAAGGGGGAATGAGTTCTATCTAGGGGCAGTAAAGAATCCCTAGATAACTGTCAAGCACATGTGAATTAGAGTAAATATGAGCCACAGGGAATTCATATTCATGTCTAGTTCAGTTCAGATGAAGAAACATAAAGGAACAATAGAAATTGAGCCTAGAGTGTAGTTAAACAAGTTCTAAGCTAATCTTTCTTTCTGCTATTTAGATGGTGAAACGATGAAAACAAAGGTAAGAAGCACTTATTGAGTCATGTTGCAGCACAAGAATTCCACATTCACTTCCTCAGATCATTAGACACAGAGCAGATAGTCATTCCTCCAATCTCTTCAGCAATCTTTGATCAAGTGAAATATATCAGGTATACAGTGTGACTCTCTAGTGAAAATTATCAATCGACCAACCCTTAAAACAATACAGAGGGTGGTATATATAGAAAAATTCTCCAAAATTGTTTATTACAGCTTTGACCTAAACAGGTTTGAAAGTAAAATATTACTTTATCCTAAACCTATTAGGAATAAATGCAAGAAAATATCTATGGGCTGTACTAAGGGCAGCCGTATCATAACTGAATTAATGTGTTGTCCTCGGTGGCTTGGTGCAGTGCTTCTGCAATAACTGCGCATGGACTTCTTCTCCATTGTAGTTCGATTGCTTTAAGTGCTTTAACTGTGATTTGAGAGCCGGGATGGGCTTACACCATCTAATTTGAATTTGCTGGAGGCCATTCAATGTTGACATGCTTTGGGAACTGAAGATTTCCATTAAAAATTTAACAGATACTCTTTGCCGCTTCATCTTTCCTCTGATAATCTTTGACAAATGAATCGGGCCGGTTCTCTCCTTCGCTGTGGGTCAAATCAAAATTTAATGGCCGTTGTTCGACCCTCTTTTTTCCTTTAGAACTGTCTTTTGATCCTTTTTGCATGCCTCGCGAAGAAAAACAGGTCATTCGGCGCCTTTTGGGCTTGTTGGGGGCTGCGCAATGAGGGTCTTTCCACTTCGGCCCATGCGCGATTAGCGCTAGGCGCTAATCGCGCAAAAACTGCCTCAGAATTTGAATTCAGGCTTCCTAAGCGCGATTTTCGCCTCTTGCGCCAAAAACTGATGATGACATCAGCATGACGTCAGTGGGTGGGACCATGGTACGGTGGATGACGTGGTAGGATGACGCCAGCAGGGTGACATCAGCATGTACGGTGGATGACGTGGCAGGGACACGGTGGCAGCGACGTGGCAAGGGTGACTCGGTAGGAGGCCGACTTGTGCAGATGACGTGGTAGTGTCTTGGTGCAGTCGTCAGGGGGAAGGACAGAAGGCGGTTTGTGGTTTTCATTGGACCGCCCTCTGTACGAGGGCAGTAACTATCAAAGCAGTTCCGATGCAATCACAGGCGGACGCACGTCCTTCTGTACGACAGAAAAACCGCCAAGCCATCGGGCGCTAAAGGTCGGGCGATAGGATGGCTCCGAAATTGCCAAGAGCCATCGGATCTGGGAGTGGCGGATCGGAGGGTTGACGAGAAACGGAGATGGCGGCAGGTTTACACGGGGGATCTACGTGAATATTCGGATCTTCATAAACGCCGCGGGGAGGGTTAAACTTTGGTTTTGTGGGTTTTATGGGTTTGTACAAGCGGGATGAACCAAACCTAAAGGTTTTATTAAAACCTTTAAACATTATCTTTGTGCAAATGATTGCGGAGGGGTAAAGTTACAGGGTTTTGAGGACAACGAGGTGGGTAAAGGTTCTTGGTCTAACTAGAGGTTTAGACCAATCCCAGTTTCATGACACAGATGGGTTCATAATAGTCCCAGGTGGACTGCTATGTCCCAGGACTGAAAAAAAATACATAGCTATAGCGCTACAAGGTGGGATATGTACATAGGGGAGTTATTAACATAGATTTAGTAGGGGAAGGGGAAAACAGATGGGGATTTACATAATAGACTCAGTAGTTAATATGAAGATGATGAGAAAGCGCTAAGGTAAGGAACCCTAGGCTATTTTGGGGGAATAGAACTTTGTAACAGAAGAATGGAAATCCTTGAGTGAGGCAGATCTTCACCAAGGCCAATGTTATGCAACATGATGAGACTAAGAGGCTCAAGCAGATCTTGACCTCTTTGGGAAAATTAGTGAGTGATTTGGGGAATAAGAAGAAAGGGGAGTTAGGTATGTCCAGTTTGAGTTCCTCCAGATTAAAAACTGCATTATGACTGTGAACCGAAAAGATATAACACTTAGAAACACAAAATTGATCATGAATCATCATTCTCCAACCTCACAAACTACCTACCCAGCCTACTTTCCTAACATTTTTTCTTCTCTTTGGTTTGGGTGCACTTAGACTTGCAGACCCAGCAATTTTTTATTTTGATTGCCTTCCTATCTAAATCTACACTTATTTCTGCCAAGGGCCCAGATTAAGTAGTTGGGCTCCTTTGATTCTCTACCTATCTACAAATCTGCCAAGATTAAGCTGTTTGGACAGATATCATTCTCTATATTCTAAAACAGGAAATTGAAACCTATGGAGACCAAGGTTAAGCTGTTTGGCCGTCCCTTTTATAGAAAATTCTTTTAAAAATGGTTAAGTCATCAAAATTGGAATGCAGCAGTGGCATTTGGACTAGCACACTTCATGGCTTCTTCTTTGGTTTCTTCTGGAAATATGGAACATTGCAGCATGCAAAGTATGACATATTTGGCATGTAAAATGTCAATCATAAAAAATGAACACCTTTCGCAACAGGAGGCTAATAGTGGCTCCACTTGGGGATGGCTTTTCCTTGTGAAGAGCCAAGAACAACAGGTCTGACTGCCTTGATCTTCTGTGGTTGTTGTGGATTGAAGGAACTTCTTTATGCTGGCTGTTAGATAATGGAAACTTTGTAATATGAACAACCTTCTCCTTAACTGGAATATTGTGAAATGCATAGCACTACCTGCTTTCTTCTACGTGCTTGCTATTATTTAGAATGCTGCTTGAGCATTGCCTTTGAAACATTCTCAAAACATCGATCAAAACTGATGTGTTTGCTTTACTTTTGCTTTGACCAAGGGTGTTGATATGAAACTAAAAAACTCCTCTGTTTTGATATTTTTGATTGAAGACTGCAAACAACTCCCCTTTACCATGAGTTGCTGTGATGTGACTATGCCACTCTTGCTGTTTTGTTGAAATTAGTACAGAGAGAGAGCTTTTAAAACTGGAACACTTGTATTGGCTGTATCTCCACAAGATTTATTGCTACTCCTCTAATATTCAGAAAAATAAAACAAAACGTTGATATATACAAATATTACTGTACAAAATATATATACAAAGCTGCACTGTATCCCTTAAAAGGGATCATGGTAATGTTTTAGCATACGGCCATTGACAGGGCCTTCTTCAGCAGAACTATCCTCTACAGATTTGAGAAAATAAGTGTTATTTCCCTGAACAACAGAAATAACAAATGGCCCTTTCCATAAAAAATCAAACTTTGCATGTTTGCCCTTGTCTTCTCTTCGTGAGTCCCACCTTAGAACTTTGTCACCAATGTAGAAATCCTCAGCTTTAACTCTCTTATCAAACATCTTTTTGAGATTTTCTTGCAAAATTTGAGATCTGTCATAAACTTGCTCTCTGGTTTGCTGAAGATGAATGGTCTGATTAATTCTTCTTTGAATATCATTTGGTTCAGCCTGAATCTCCTGTAACAGCTTAATAGTAGGAATGCCCAAGGATGAAGGAAATCTAGCCTCCATGCCATATACTAGCTCATAAGGGCTCATCCCAATGGACCTCTTTGTTAAAAGTCTGTCTGCCCATAGGGAATTTACCAGCTTTTTGTGCCAGTTCTTCTTGTTCTTTTCTAGCACTTTCTTTATGATGTTGATGAGGCTTTTGTTAGAGGATTCGACCAAGCCATTGCCTTGAGGGTAGTAGGCTGTAGAGTGGCCCAAGGTAATATGAAATTGGTGGCAAAAATTGATCATTTTTTTGGATTTGAAGGCAACGGCATTGTTAGTGATGATTTTCTCAAGGCATCCAAATCTAGAAAGGATATTGCACTCAAGGAATTGGATAATGATGGTGTCATTGGCTTGTCTGCATGGGATGGCTTCAACCCACTTAGTGAAATAGTCGGTGGCTGTTAGGATCCATTTGTGCTGGCCTAAGGAAGAGGGATGGATTTCTCCAATGAAGTTAAGACCCCATTGTTGAAAAGGCTTCTTGGTTGATATGGGTTTCAGGGGCAGGGGCAACAACTTTCTTTTGCCCTCAAAGATTTGGAATTGGTGACATGACATGGCAAACTTCTTTACATCTGCAAAAAGAGAGGGCTAATAGAAACCAGCCCTTAAGATTTTATCAGCAGTGGACTTCCAATACAGATGTCCTCCACAGTCACCTGCATGTAATTCTTTCATGACATTGTTAGTTTCACTCATGGTCAAACAATTAAGCAATATACCTTCAAGATTTCTCCAAAATAATGCACCGTCTATGACACAAAACCTTAAGGCCTTCATTTTCAAAAATCTTTTCTTGGTTCTGGACAATCCTGGTGGAGCAAACAGGTTTAACAGTACAAAACATATATCAGCATACCATGGATATTGCAAAAAGGTCTCACCGATCTGTGGAGTCGCCAGCTCCTGTTCATTGTCCAGCTGGTTAATGTCTAAGGCTTGAAAGTTTGTTTTGGACATTATTTTGGCTAAACCTTGTCCCTTTATAAGCTTGGTTGGTTTTATTTCTATGTCATACTCAAGGATGTTTGCTATCCACTTGCCTCTTTTTCCTTCTAATCCCTATTGGGTTATTATGTCTTTTACAACAGCATTTGGGACATAGGCAATCACATGTGAATATAAAATGTACACTTTGAAATCCTTGATGGCCTTAATGAGTGCATAGGCCTGCTTTTCCATGATTGGGTATTTCAAAGGGGCGTCTCTTAAGGCTCGGCTGAAAAATGCAATCGGCTTTTCAGCTCCCTGTTCATCCTTTTTCAAGAGGACAACAGCTATAGTATGATCAGATGCAAAAGAAAAAATGATAAAATCTTTGTCAAATTGTGGGCTGGTGAGGACAGGGGTTTGGGTTAAGGCCATTTTGATACTCTCAAATGCTTGCTTGGTTTCAAGAGACCATTTTACCTTGGCATCCTTTTTTAACATATTTCTTAACAGTCGTATCAATTCAGCTAGATTTGGGATAAATCTTCTTAAGAAGTTGACTTTTCCAAGGAATGCTTGCAGCTCTTTTATGTTTCTGGGATATGGGATTTGGATGATGGCTTGGATTATTTCAGGATCTATTCTAATCCCATATTTTGATATGATGTGGCCAAGTAGTTTCCCTTCTTCAAGGCCAAACAGGGACTTCTTGGGATTTAAGGAAATGCCATATTTCCTACATGTTATGAATATTTGCCTCAAGTGCTTGAGGTGCTCTTCATCAGATTTGGAAAATGGGGTAAGATCATCAAGATAGACAACTAGGAAGTCATGTATTTATTTGGCAAAAGCAATATCCATTGCTCTTTGAAAGGTAGCACCAGCGTTTTTAAGTCCGAACGGCATCTTAACATACTTAAATGTTCCCCACGGTGTGGTAAAGGCTGTCTTGTCTTGGTCATCCGGGTGAACAAGTATTTGATTGAAACCTGAAAAGCCATCTAGCAAAGAGATTCTAGATGACCCCACTACTCTTTGTAGGATGTGATCCATCTTGGGCAAAGGATAGTGGTCTTTTAGGGAGACTTGGTTTAAATTTCTCAGATCTACACAAAGTCTAATCTCACCTGTCTTCTTTCTTGTGGGAAAAAGATTGGATACCCATTCAGAAAATCTGATGGGTGCTATTATGCCTGTTTCAAACATCCTCTTTACTTCCTTCTCGATCATGGGAAGAAGCATAGGGTTAATTCTTCTAAGTTTCTGTTTGAAAGGTTTCTGGTTTAGTTTTATGGGAATGGTGTGTTGAATTATTGAAGTGTCATAGGACTTCAAGTCCTCATAACTCCAAGCAAATACATCTTGGAACTCTTTAAACAAATCAATGTACTTGGGCTTTTGATCAAGTGGTAAATTTTTGGACAATTTGATCATTTTGGGATTCTCTGCTGTCCCAATGTTGTGTTCTTCTATAGCAGCGTTCAATGGTTGTAATTTTGGATTTCTGGGAACATCATTAGCGTCAAACATGTCTTCTAATGGGGTTAGGCCAACAGGCAGAAAATTGTCTTTTAAGTCAATGATCTCTGCCTCTGTTTTGGCAATTTCTTCCAAATGCATTTGTTTCAGTTGTTCTATGTTTGTTTTGTCAAAAATAGTCGGGTTTAGGATTTGTTTGGCTTTTGCAGCTGTTACAACCTGTTGGTTTTCATTTGTTTGCTGTTGGGAATCCTCCATAACATTCATGTCAATGTTAATATTCGTAAATTCATGCTCAAGAGTGAGGAAATTATTAATCTGGGTATCATTTTCGAACACTTGCTAATCTTTAACGTTATTTGGGATAGTGGGCCTATGTTTTATTTCAACGGTAAAGTGATGGTTTGGCTCAAAGGGAAGCTTGCATGTACTAGAAAAGGTGGCTAGGTTGTGTGCATGAATGTTATGCTCTCTTGAAATCTTGGCCAGCTTGAATTCTGTGAATGCATTGAGTATATTAGTGGCAATAGTCCTATAGGCCCTCATTCTATTGTCATTGGTTACAAAGTTACCTTTCATCTATTGTATGATTAAGTCAGAGTCCCCTAAAATAGACACTTTTGTAGCTCCTAGAGCTTTGAGCATTTTCAGACCTAAAATCAGAGCCTCATACTCTGCCATGTTATACCCGCACCAACCACTGCGGTTTTATCCATTGATCCAGTTTATTCATAAGCAAAAGCAACCATTTGACCAGTAAATCAATCCTTCAGGTTTTGCTGCCGAATCCGCAAGGCAGAATGTTAAGCGGGAAAGATGTATCCTTTCCAATTTTGTATCCCTCTGTCTCTGCATATTTATGTAGTTGTAGACCCATACCCATAACCCACCAGCGAGCCAGATATCTGTATATAGAGATCGAGATCCAGTTTCTGATCCAGTACCAGTATATCCTGTTTCAGATCCTCCAGCAGCAGCATTCCTTCTAGTAGCATATCCAGTAGCTAAGGGAGAAAAGTCAGCTAAAGATAAATGGTATTTCAACAAGATCTTTAATCGAACAATATTTTAAAAAGATTTGGAATAAATAGTATTCAAAAGGTTCATGAAACAGTTTTAGGTGAGGCCATACAACACAACAGATGGACAAATCATTCACTTCCCACCGACACTCACCAAGTCCCCGTAAGCCAACTACCTCGGTTTATAAACACGACTAGTTGTTCCATATAGGCTCCGCTCACCAGCTTGGGCGTGTCAATTAGCTGTAAAACGCATGCAAATGGCCTTTCAGACTATATTGATAGCTCGGCGAATAGAGAGGGCTTCCGAACGAACTGGAAATTAGCTTGAAGGCAGGCTTACTGCTTGCTAGATTGATTGTAGCCGAAACTTCATTGAAATCACATATATAATGTATGCTTTTCGAGCAAGAGCCAATGGAAAAATTGATCATACCAGGTCGGTCGAGATCTCAGGCCTGGCAGAGAAAGCGGGTATCAGGCTTCCTTACCCTAGCAACTACCTTCATTTATAGTATCAGAATTTTGTGCATTTGAAATTCAGTCTGTAGGCATGGCCTTCTGCATGATTGTTATGTGTATTGTGAATCCATACACCTGCCCCTGCTCCTAACTTGTTGAATGAGCCATCAAACTCTAAGTACCATGTGACTTCTTGCTTGTGTTCAGTACTGAGAGTTTCAGTCATTCTTGTAGTGGGCAGATTTGAAATTTCTGTTTGGGGAGGTTCTTCTAGCATGCTGGTTGCATTAATTGTTGTGACAGTCTCATGGGTTTGTGCAACTGATTCTTCATTGATGTGTGCTTGTTTTTCTAGAGCCAAAGGCTCATCATCAGTTGGAGAATTTGTATCATCATTAAACAAAATAAAGGAATCCATATCAGAATGGATTGAATAAATTGGAAAATTTACAGGCCTGCTCTCACTACTTACCACATACTTCATAAGCGTTTCTCTGTACAGTCTCTTTGGTTGCCCAAAGACAGAAATAGTAGCATAGGAGAGATCTAGCTGAAGGGATACTTGGAGCTTTGCTCCCCATGATCTTGACAATAGCATACCATACTTTGGTGGGATGTCACCCACCACCACATCCATGAGGATGGTCTTGTTGGGATATTGAACTAAGGAGACACACAAGTCTTTAATGAGGCCTAAACACTTGACTTGACTTGAGTCAAATGAGTACAAATATTTGTAGGGTCTTGTAATATCAAGGTTCAACTTTTCCATAACTACTTTGGGCATCAAATTGTGTGATGCTCCTGAATCAAACATAGCATTGTGCAAAACTTTGTCATGTATATGCAAACTGACATAAAAGGGTGGAATAGGTCCATATGTTGATTTGCCATTAACTTCTGGGCCAAACAACAGTTCAGGGGTATCATCCAGAACATTTACATCATCCTTATTCTCTGGTATTTGAAGTGATCTTTGAATTTGTTGCCTATATACATCGTGCTTGTCAAGTTCTGAGAGGGGGATGGATATCTTCAACTTAGCTATTTCTGCCTCTAAATTAAATGGCTTTTCCAATGGAGTCTTGGTGTTGATAATGGCTGTTTCATTTGAATTATCTGTTGTTTTCTCTTGTTTATCAGTGTTATGGGAATTGATTGCTTGCGGTTTTCAACTTCAGGAGGGCTTTTTGGAACGCTGTTCGAGTTTTGCTCAGAGGAAGAAGGTGGCAAAAGCTGATCTACAGAAGGCCGTGCTTCTGTTATGTCTTCTACAGTCACTTGATGCAGGTTTGGGACATTTGTATCAGCTGGTTTTGTTATGACAACCTTGCTCTTAATCTTGTTGGGCTGTTTGCCATCCTTTTTTTTGCTAGGTTCAGAAATGTCAATGGTCCTAGTTCTCAGCTTATATTGTTTGTGTACTTCATACACAGCAGTATCATAACCCTGTTTAAAATCAAAAGACTCACCCAACTTAGTCTGAAATTGACTAAAGTTATGCTTATCTTGGTCTTCTTGGCACAGAAAAGTTTGATGCTCACCCTTTAGATCCATCAAATTCATGTGAGTGTCTTCTATGGGTTCACTAGAGGTGAATGCCTTAGCATAGTTTTCTTGGAAAGGGGGTCTTATGTCATGATCTGGGCTTGACCTACCAACATTTGTGTTCTACGTTTTCCTAAAATTTGGGTTCCTCATGATATTGGATTGTTGTCCTTCCCATGATGATCTCCTCTCAACATTTTCTACTCTGTCTCCCAGCCTTTGCATGCCACTGATAATAGCATCAAGCTTTTGTTCTAAGTGTTATAGACATTTTTGTGCCTTACAGCTATAAGCATGAAATTTCCATAAACCAAGGGATCCTAAGTCCTCCTAAAGAAACAAGGTCAACAAATTACAGCTTCTCCCAGAAGTTCTCCACCAGAAACTGCTCAAAACTAGTCAAAACAGGATCATTTCAAGTGCTCCACTAGCTGGCTGCGTTGCAAAGCACCCAAATACACTGGCTAGGTGCGTTGCAACGCACTTGAATGCACTACCAGGGTGTGTTGAGTTGGAAAGGACAAGTGGCAGATTCATTCCACGAGGTGGAGAGACAATGGAAGCTTCCAGAATCTTCTCCAATGACACTTGCCTCACTGAATTCGACCAGTGATGAGTAAGAGGCTCTCAGTCTCCAAGTGGAAGAAAGAACTGACAGAGAGAAGCCACTAATCAATTCATGAGCTGACTCATCCTCTTTGCATACATCTATATATGGATCCCTCACCAAGAGATCCAAGGGCTAGAATTTTGTACATTGCAGAGAATTGCTGTTGGTTTTGTGATAGATATCAGAGTATTGGGTGATTTATGCTTTGTTGGAGGTGAAGAAGGGATTCTATACTGGGAGGTTGATGCTGGATCAGGAATCATCGGTTGTAACTCCTCCTGGATCTTCTTGTTTTATCAATAAAACTACTTGAGTTTCTCCTACATGCTTGTATATCTGATGTGTGTTATATTTGTATGTTTAGCTTAAATCTGATCCTAAGCTTTTTATGAACATAAATCTATGTCTTTGTGTAGTTTCTCTCTTCTGTGAACTTGCAGGAACTTGGTGACGCTGGGCAAGTGAGGGAGAAGATCGTTAGAAGCTATCAAAGAGGAGAGGGATTGGATCAAACGACTAGTGCAAGACACAGGTCGGTTCATCTTAATCATCTTCGTTTATAGTTCATAAAGGAGAATACAAGAGTAGTTTTCCTTGTTTGTTTCTGAGGTCTCTGTCACAACCCAGTGGGATAGGGTCATTCTGAATAGACACTTTTCCCGAAAACAAAATGGCGACTCCGCTGGGGATCGTGTCTAGTTAGTTTTGTTTGTGTTTCTATTGTTGTTCATCTCATAAACATAGGAGTAGCGAATCGAACTGCATTTGCCATTTACAAATGCAAAGTAGACATCTGCTACTCTAGTCCATTCACTGGACCTATTTATGATCTGAACAGTTGACTCACAAATGATCTGATTACCCTTTGTGGTAGCTCTTAAACCTCTTGTAAATCAACCCTCTGATTGTGCACTATTGATTTCTTTTACCTCGCCAAAAACCATAGATTAAACTGCAAATCGTGACCCAGAACCCAGAGAGAATTCTCGTTTCTGCTCCAGCGCAGGCTCTGTGAAGAGACTCTGCATTTCAGCGCAGTTCCTGAGAGGGCTACCTGCGTTGCAATTCAGTTTCTCAGTGTAGCAGGTGCATTGATCAGCCTAGCCCTGCCTAGCTGAGGTTCTTTGCTCAATTTTTCTAGTTTTGTCTCTGATTTTTGCAGCCTGTGATCAGTGTGTTTGTCTGTTTAAAAGACCCTTTTCTTTGCCTTAATTCCACCTCAGTTGTATAAAAGAAACTGTATTTGTTTTTGTGTGTTTGTTACATCATTTACAGTTTCCCATTGCAAAAGTAAACTAGTCATACTGTCTTCCTTAGATTTAGATCTGTCGTAAGTGTCGATTTTGATCTTAGGAGAGAGTTTATTTGCTATTGACAGTTGATTACGCTTTTACTTTTGCCTTTGGCTTGAATTTGTGAATTTCTAGTGTCGAAACAAGTGTTTACTTCAAAATCATAAAGTGTCGTAATCGTCTCTACCTTTTGATTTCGAAAAGAAGCTTGTTTGTGTTTTTCACTTGAAAGCAAATTCAAATTTGTAGAACAACTTTCTTTTTAGGCATCAATATTAAGAAAGTGAAAAAAAAATACATGCACAAGTGCATTTGCATATTGACAGTTTGTATGGCTTGATTTAGGAAAAGTGCATATACAGTGTGCTCTTTGCTCTTTGAGAAAAGATTGTGTCTTTCTTTTCCCCTTGTAGCTAGGATTTTCATTGCTGAAAAGAGATAAAAGTTTGCTTATCATCTTTAGATTGCATTTTAGGAATTACATCTACAGCTCATGGTGAACCCAAAAGGAAAACTTCATAAGAAAGATCAACCTAAAATAAATTCAATGAACTTAACAACGCTTTGTAACTTAACGCACAACATCTAGAGGTCTAAGCTAGAGACGTGTTCCGGCGTCGTAAAGCCTAGTAACTGTTGTCCTCACTGATGGTTGGGTGATTCCTCCACTTTGAGACGATAAGTGCTAGTACGGACTTGTGCTCCCACGTACCATCGAGTATATATTGGGAGAACCCTATAGGCATAAAACCTTTATCCAAAGGAAGCCGTGTCGGCCGCCTTACTGATCGCAATGCACCGAACACAGCATTCGGGAAGATTGACTACCGTACCCTAAAAAGTATTCTGCAGTTTTGTGATTGGCTTGGTACTCCCTCTACCTAGACCTCCAGAGCAGTCCCTTTCATTCCTTTTCAGACTCCTTAACGGAAAAGGTCCATCTGAGCACTTGTCACTTCAGGCTCATTAAAAATCGAAGGAGACTAGAGTCATCTTTTGTTTTTTCTCTACTCTTTAAAACTGAAAAAATAAAGTTGTGTCAAAGCGTGTTAAAATTTATTTTAAACGAAATATTCATACCCTTTTCCTGCGTTGATCTTTGGGTTGAGAAAATGGAGCCTACCAACCAAGGAGTTCCCCTTGGTGGAAATCCTAGTCCCTTCTCCTCTTGGGGAGATGTTGGTGCACCCCATATGGCCACATTGTCGCTTCCAGGACTGACAATTGGCTTGCCAGTATGGCTCTTCTCAACCAATGTCGTTCAGAACACCACTATTCCTGAACAATCGAATCAACAATTAGACGAATCCAGAGTTACCCACCAGCCTTCTACTTCCTCTAATGCTTCCTCTCCTCCTTCCTCTTCGCTTGACGGGACTGGTAAAGATAAAAGCCAAGTTCCTAAGGAGAAGAAGGAAAAGAAGAAGAAAGAGAAAAAGAAGAAGGAGCCAAAGGCGAATAAGGGAAAACGAGTGTCATCTAATGAAAATCCACACACAGCACCGACCAGGCCTAAATCGCCATGTGTCATTTGTAGAGGAGACAACTTTCACAGAGATTGTCCTTGCATCCCCTGGATACTAAGAGACTGGTCTCCTCGTTTGCACAGTCCGGTGTCATCAACCTCTGGAGATCATGTTGAAAACGCACTGTCAACTAGTGAAAGTGAAGCCCCAAGACAAAAAGGGAAAGCTAGATTTCCCTGCAGACTGTGCGAAGGCGACCATGCCCTCCACCGTTGTCCCTTCTTAGATGAGGCTAAAAGAGTTTTGGATGATCGTCCGGTTTCACCGTTACGACTTCCTCCTAGATATAAAAAACTCTTGCCGAGTCCGTCACTAGTTGAGAACCCAACTGGCCCGCTCAGGTGGTCGGCTGAAGCACCTATCATCGAAGATAAACCAACTGAATCCATACCAGACAAAAGTCAAAAGGTCGAGGCGGAAGTTGACCCGGTCTTGCCTTCAGATGTTTTATCTTCGGATGATATAGTCACTGAAGAGAACAAGGATGACACCATCCAAATTATCTTCATCAACACAGACTCCGACGAACATGGGGGCAATCCACCAATTCCTTTACCGCAGGAAGGAAGTTCGTCAGAGCCATATCCGACCATCTACTCGGTCCCACCTCCAAGCAACCTAGTTGTATCCTTCGACTGGAATCAACTAGGCAGACCCTGTTTGCCAGCAAGTATACCATTCCAAATTATCGTTCAAATATATAGAATGGTCATGGTTGGTACCATCATTGATGAGGGGGCTTCCGTGAGTATCCTTTCCTCTATTGCTTGGAAAGCGCTTGGTTCGCCATCGCTGTTGCTTGAAATGAGAAATCTGACAGGCTTTGATAAAGGAACCAGTCGACCTTTAGGGATCCTTCCCGATGTGCCCATAACATTGAGAGGGAAGACAGTTTGCGTGAACGTCATGGTCGTTCAAGGACCCTTGGATTATAACCTACTCCTTGGACGAGAATATATTTATTGCATGGGAGCCATCGTCTCCTCACTCTTTAGAGTAATGTGTTTTCCACACGAAGGAAGAGTGGTCAAGCTCGTGGACCAGCTTTCATTTCTCGGATCACGCATAGCAAATAGTCATATACCGTCCCTAAATGGTCTCTTCACGCAAGAAATGTCTCAAGTCCCAGTCTGTCCTCCCGATGAGTGCGAGTAATTCGGAGGGATATGACTGAAACCCAGGGGCATGCATCCTGGTCTACTTCGACAGGAAAACTTCGGGCATAGAGTAGGTTTCCGCAGGAGAATATGACTAGTCCGTACCCCGTCCATGATTGGAAGAGGGGTTGTTCTAGAATAAGATTCTCTTTTCAAAGTTGTGTGAGTTGACAGACAGAGTCACTCAACTTTGTCTATTTCGGTAGATATCGCCGAGGAAGTGTTTTGTTTGCACCGCGAATAGAACAATCTTTGGGTAACCTGTAAGAGGTAGGCCTCTCCTGATAGAACAAATGTTTTGTCTGCAAATTAAGGGGTAACTTTGAAACTCTGTTTTATACCTGGGGGCATGTAAACCTTTTGGCATGCAAGCAAGGGGCGGCTATTTATTTTTTAAATTTTTAGGACCTCTAACCCTTTAAACTCGTAGGATTAGTCGTCACCAAACTTGCATAAAGAAAGGATGTGGGGAAAAAATCTAAAAGTTTCCGTTTTATATGAGACATTCTTATCATATGACTAGATTAATCGAGCAGTTTTAGCACATAGTTCAAGCTCGTTAAAAAATAAACATAAGATCGAGCAAATGTTTCCACCCGCATTTAAGCTCGTTAAAAGATGAACTATCCTCCAGTAAATAACCATCGTGAATGAAGCATTTTCAGCCATTAAAGCCTTGGTCGTGTTTGCATCGTCACCTCCACTTTTCCATTGGCCGATCATTCACCTCCATTTGATTGTTTACCCATTTTGAGGAACAGCTGCGAAGAGTGATTTCACTAGCCATCCTTGTGACACTGCCATGATTGGAAAATTCCAACCCTTACCTGGAATCAGCTGCTACCCGTTTTATCACTCGTTCCTCAAAAGACGAGTCTTCTTTAAGCTCTGTTCATCTGACTCGTAAAATATGAAAAGATTGCTGAGTTTTGGCCTTCCAGCTCGTTAAAGCGATAGGAAGTGCTATCCCTCCTCTAGATTTTAATCTTTTTGGACCTGAGGGATCATTGCACAAAAATATCGAGCGCTTGTTTTGTTCGGCTCGTTAAAACTATCGAAAATTCATCCCTTCTGTATTGTTTTATACTTTTTCGGACTTAAGGGATTAGATGACGAGAAAGGAATTCCAGAGTTATCTTTACATACCTTTTCAGACTCTCTAAAAAGGAAAAGGACCGAGTTATCTTTGTCGTTAGACTCGTTAAAAAGATTAATAGTGACAAACTTGTCTTTAGACGAGAACATGTTTCACTATCGCTAGGCTCGTTAAAAGATAGCGATGGGTTTGCCCGAAGGGCAAATTATAGAACAAGCATAAGTTATCCTCCTCAAGATTGACAAAAATAAAGAGGTACTGGTCAGAGATGACTGGGGAAAAATTGGGAAGAAAACTCAAAGAAACTTTATTGGTAGCAAGTCGCTCTTGAACATGACACTTCCACTCCATGCCAGAGTCGGGTTGGGTTGTTTCATTAACCGGTCACATCACCATGGTCACGCCATACCATCCACATTTGGGGTAAATGCTACCGATCCATCACATAAGTGTCGCCGACATGTTGAAGAGAAGTCATCCAGAGAAGTCACACGTGTCCCATCCACTACCATACATTATACTTCACTCTTTCATGACCACCACCCTGAACCGTATGTCACCAGATTGTTTTCACCTCCATCAAAATCATTTGCTCCGTTCCGTGTCATTGATGTGGGATTCATTAAGGCCCTCCTTTGACGGATCGCTTCTTGTCGACATCAGCTCATTATCCAAGAAGTTGATCTAGGAACACCCCTTCAGTACTTTGAAGCTTGCATGCCTCAATGGCAAGTTTCTCACTTCCGGCGACAGGTATACATCAATGACCTTCGACCGAAAGATTTTGCGTGGTGTTCGACGCCAAGTCCTTTATTCACACCACGTGAATTGTACTGCAGTACCTTGAGGGTCATTATCATTATCGGTGATTCCTCTCGCGCTTGTTAACAGTTTACATCATTGATTGGTAATCAAGCGATGTCTTTCCATGTTCGACTTCAAAACATTTCTCACATGGATCGACTTGTACTTAGAGTGAAGATCGGACGAGATTGAAGACCCCGGATCTAGTTTCATCCATCTGGGCTGCGATATATATTCAGGAAAAATAAAGACATTGAAATGTACAACATTGCAGCACAGATAATCATCCTACCAAAAGGATGATGACTTCGTCATAATCATCAGTCTACCATCAGACGATTGTCTGTCCTATGTACATGAAAATGAATTTATAAAGCTGAGCATGGGAATGCCTGCCTCAGCTAGATCATGAAAACATTATGAAAATAATGTATTGTATTGTATCTTATTACAGGTCTCCTCCCCAGCATTAGAATAACTTCGGATCCTCCTAATAAAGCATTTCACCCGATAAACGGCCTCATACTTTATGGGGCAAATGTTATAGACATTTTTGTGCCTTACAGCTATAAGCATGAAATTTCCATAAGCCAAGGGATCCTAAGTCCCTAAAAGTGTTGTTCCAGCTCCTAAAGAAACAAGGTCAACGAATTACAGCTTCTCCCAGAAGTTCTCCACCAGAAACTGCTCAAAACTAGTCAAAAGAGGATCATTTCAAGTGCTCCACTAGCTGGCTGCGTTGCAAAGCACCCAAATACACTGGCTAGGTGCGTTGCAACGCACTTGAATGCACTACCAGGGTGCGTTGAGTTGGAAAGGACAAGTGGCAGATTCATTCCACGAGGTGGAGAGACAATGGAAGCTTCCAGAATCTTCTCCAATGACACTTGCCTCACTGAATTCGACCAGTGATGAGTAAGAGGCTCTCAGTCTCCAAGTGGAAGCAAGACCTGACAGAGAGAAGCCACTAATCAATTCATGAGCTGACTCATCCCCTTTGCATACATCTATATATGGATCCCTCACCAAGAGATCCAGGGGCTGGAATTTTGTACATTGCAGAGAATTGCTGTTGGTTTTGTGATAGATATCAGAGTATTTGGTGATTTATGCTTTGTTGGAGGTGAAGAAGGGATTCTATGCTGGGAGGTTGATGCTGGATCGGGAATAATTGATTGTAACTCCTCCTGTATCTTCTTGTTTTATCAATAAAACTACTTGAGTTTCTCCTACATGCTTGTATATCTGATGTGTGTTATATTTGTATGTTTAGCTTAAATCTGATCCTAAGCTTTTTATGAACTTAAATCTATGTATTTGTGTAGTTTCTCTCTTCTGTGAACTTGCAGGAACTTGGTGACGCTAGGCAAGTGAGGGAGCAGATCGTTAGAAGCTGTCAAAGAGGAGAGGGATTGGATCAAACGACTAGCACAAGACACAGGTCGGTTCATCTTAATCATCTTCGTTTATAGTTCATAAAGGAGAATACAAGAGTAGTTTTCCTTGTTTGTTTCTGAGGTCTCTGTCACAACCCAGTGGGATAGGGTCGTTCTGAATAGACACTTTTCCTGAAAACACTAAGGCTGAGGGTTGTTCCTTAAAGGTGGTTCTTCTTTCCATTCTAGCTCTATTTCTTTTGGCAATTAGGTTGGCCTCTACGTTGACAGCAACATTTTGCATGTCTTCAAGGGTCTGAGGAGCTCTTTCTTTTAACCGGTATGCCATATCCGGGTTGAATCCATCAGGGAATGTATACAAGGCAAGGTCAGGTGGGGTCTTAAGTTCTGTGGTATTGCATTATAGACATTATTGAATCTTGCACAGTACTCCAAAACAGTCTCTTGAGGACCTCTTTTAATTGTATCATATTCAGCTAGTATGTGCAAGGGGTCTTTCTTTTTCTCCCATCTATTGGTAAAGGATTGGTAAATCTCATCTGGGGTAGTTAAGGAATTTGCAGCAAGTGATCTAAACCAAGTTCTTACATCACCGGTTAAACTTTGAACAAAAATTCTCATTCTCATGCTATCATTGTGTATCTCGTAGTTTTCAAAATAGTCTTGCATCTTTTTGGTATGCTGAAGGGTTGTGAAAGGATAGGTACTGTCAAAATAGGTAATTTTAGATTGGTACTCCTGGGGTAAAGCCCCAAGATTAGCAGGAAGTTGCAGGGGTGCATATCTATTAGCTATATTGGCAGGGATAAATGGGACAACGGGGATAAATGGAACAACAGGGATAATAGGGATAATAGAAGTAACTGGAACAACATTAGTGGTAGTTGTAGTATGTGTAGTGAATGGAGATGTGGATAGAGTGCTTTGAGATGTGGATGGTGAACAAGGGGAAGTAGGTTTCGAACGAAATAAAACCTTCACAGGAGTTGGAACACATCTTGGGAGAGCTGCTTCAGGACTTAGGTCAGCAAAATCTTCTTTTTGCTCTAGCTTCCTAAGGGTCTTTGGGATTAAGTTTGGATTTTCAAAAGAAGCTGGGGGATTTGGGTCAGGATTTGACCTTGTATATCGTGGATTCTTCTTGGGAGCCAGCTTCCGAACAATTTTGGTATTTTTCTGGGAATGTTTTTAGAATAAGCAAGCAACTAATCAAATTTTGGAACCACTATCTATAGCTTAAAACTAGCATGAAGATTGACTGAAGCAGTTTTTGTTTACTTCTATCAATGCAAAGAAAAAACAGTTTCAAAGGCTACCTGGCTGACATTCAGGCTTCATCTATAGTTTTAAGGAATATACAACAATTAGAAAATTGATTTCTCAGTGGATTCTTCCAACCTGTTTCGTGAATTTAACTGAGGAGATCCCCAGCGGAGTCACCATTATGTTAACACTCAGGTTGTCCCTCAGGTTGGAGTAAAGGGATACGGCCGAGGTAACGACAGACCAACTTTGGACTGCAGATTCTAGCACACTTGCAGTCAGAGAGGGCTCTCTCTTTTATGGTTTAGCTTTGTTGAGGGGGATTTTAGGCTAGTTATTGAGTTCAGGGTGTTTGTTTGTGTTTTGGTGGGAAGATTGATGTTTTCAAGTAAAGAGGCATGTATAGTGTGAAAGTTTCAAACCATTGGGCATGGAGTCAAGGAGTAGGACTGCTGGTGCGTTTTCTTGGTCACAAGAGGAATAAGGAGCAAGGTAGCTGCACATGGAGAAATTTTTCAGGTTTAAAGGATGGAAAGAATGCCAAGGAAAGAGAGGAAATTAAGAATCTCTCATTCAGCTTAGCAGAGAAAGGGGGAATGAGTTCTATCTAGGGGCAGTAAAGAATCCCTAGATAACTGTCAAGCACATGTGAATTAGAGTAAATATGAGCCACAGGGAATTCATATTCATGTCTAGTTCAGTTCATATGAAGAAACATAAAGAACCAGCAGAAATTGAGCCTAGAGTGCGGTTAAACAAGTTCTAAGCTAATCTTTCTTTCTGCTATTTAGATGGTGAAACGATGAAAACAGAGGTAAGAAGCACTTATTGAGTCATGTTGCAGAACAAAAATTCCACATTCACTTCCTCAGATCATTAGACACAGAGCAGGCAATCATTCCTCCAATATCTTCAGCAATCTTTGATCAAGTGAAATATATCAGGTATACCGTGCGAGTCTCTAGTGAAAATTATCAATCGATCAACCCTTAAAACAATACAGAGGGTGGTATATATAGAAAAATTCTCCAAAATTGTTTATTACAACTTTGACCTAAACAGGTCTGAAAGTAAAAGATTACTTTAACCTAAACCTATCAGGAATAAATGCAAGAAAATATCTATGGGCTGTACTGAGGGCAGCCGTATCAAAACTGAATTAATGCGTTGTCCTCGGTGGCTTGGTGTAGTGCTTCTACAATAACTGCACATGGACTTCTGCTCCATTGTAGTTCGGTGGCTTTAAGTGCTTTAACTGTGATTTGAGAGCCGGGATGGGTTTACACCATCTGATTTGACTTTGCTGGAGGCCATTCAATGTTGACCTACTTTGGGAACTGAAGATTTCCATTAAAAATTTAACTGATACTCTTTGCCACTTCATCTTTCCTCTGATACTCTTTGACAAATGAATCGGGCCGGTTCTCTCCTTCGCTGTGGGTCAAATCAAAATTTAATGGCTGCTATTCGGCCCTCTTTTTCCTTTAGAACTATCTTTTGATCCTTTCTACATGCCTCGCGAAGAAAAACGGGTCATTCGGCGCCTTTTGGGCTTGCTGGGGGCTCCGCAATAAGGGGCTTTCCACTTCGGCCCATTTCCCGTAGCCATGTGCGATTAGCGCTAGGTGCTAATCGCACATGAAAAACTGCCTCAGAATTTGAATCCGGGCTTCCTAAGCACGATTTTCACCTCTTGCGCCAAAAACTGATGATGACGTCAACATGACATCAGCGGGTGGGACCATGGTACAGTGGATGACGTGGCAGGATGATGTCAGTAGGGTGACATCAGCATGTATGGTGGATGACATGGCAGGGACACGGTGGTAGCGACGTGGCAAGGGTGACTCGGCAGGAGGCCGACATGTGTAGATGACGTGGTAGTGTCCTGGTGCAATTGTCAGGGGGAGGGACAGAAGGCGATTTGTGGTTTTCATCGGACCGCCTTCTGTACGAGGGCGGTAACTGTCAGAGCAGCTCTGATGCAATCACAGGCGGACGCACGTCCTTCTGTACGACGGAAAAACCGCCAAGCCATCGGGAGCTAAAGGTCGGGCGACGGGATGGCTCTGAAATCGCCAAGAGCCATCGGATCTGGGAGTGGCGGATCAGAGGGTTGACGGTAGATGGAGCTGGCGGTAGGTTTACACGGGGGATCTGCGCGAATATTCAGATCTTCATAAACGCCACGGGGAGGGTTAAACTTTGGTTTTGTGGGTTTTATGGGTTTGTACAAGCGGGGTGAACCAAACCTAAAGGTTTTATTAAAACCTTTAAACATTATCTTTGTGCAAATGATTGCGGAGGGGTAAAGTTACAGGGTTTTGAGGATAGAGAGGTGGGTAAAGCTTCTTGGTCTAACCAGAGGTTTAGACCAATCCCAGTTTCATGACATGGATGGGTTCATAATAGTCCTAGGTGGACTACTATGTCCCAGGACTGAAAAAAAATACATAGCTATAGCGCTACAAGGTGGGATATGTACATAGGGGAGTTATTAACATAGATTTAGTAGGGGAAGGGGAAAACAGATGGGGATTTACATAATAGAGTCAGTAGTTAATATGAAGATGATGAGAAAGTGCTAAGGTAAGGAACCATAGGCTATTTTGGGGTAATAGAACTTTGTAACAGAAGAATGGAAATCCTTGAGTGAGGCAGATCTTCACCAAGGCCAATGTTATGGAACATGATGAGACTAAGAGGCTCAAGCAGATCTTGACCTCTTTGGGAAAATTAGTGAGTGATTTGGGGAATAAGAAGAAAGGGGAGTTAGGTATGTCCAGTTTGAGTTCCTCCAGATGAAAAGCTGCATCATGACTGTGATCTGAAAATATATAACACTTAGAAACACAAAATTGATCATGAATCATCATTCTGCAACCTCACAAACTACCTACCCAGCCTACTTTCCTAACATTTTTTCTTCTCTTTGGTTTTGGTGCACTTAGACTTGCAGACCCAGCTTTACAACTTTTTCTTTTGATTGACTTCCTATCTAAATCTACATTTATTTCTGCCAAGGGCCCAGATTAAGCAGTTGGGCTCCTTTGATTCTCTACCTATCTACAAATCTGCCAAGATTAAGCTGTTTGGACATATATCATTCTCTATATTCTAAAACAGGAAATTGAAACCTAGGGAGACCAAGGTTAAGCTGTTTGGCCCTCCCTTTTATAGAAAATTCTTTTAAAAATAGTTAAGTCATCAAAATTGGAATGCATCAGTGGCATTTGGACTAGCACACTTCATGGATTCTTCTTTGGTTTCTTCTGGAAATATGGAACATTGCAGCATGCAAAGTATGACATATTTGGCATGTAAAATGTCAATCATGAAAAATCAACACCTGTCGCAACAGGAGGCTAACACATCCAATAATTGTTCATTTATGTAATGAAAAGGAGGTTTCCCCCTCGAAGAGGCTAAATTCTAAGGCGTTGATCTATCTTTTCTATCTTTTCTTGAGCTGGTTTCATAACATTTGGTATCAGAGCTTTGGATTCTAGGGTTTCGTTGCTCCAAACAGGTCATCGTGGCATTTTCGCTATAACTTTTTTTTGTGACATTTCAAAAGTTGCAAAAAAAACCCATTTTAGAAGAAATCGCGTTGAACCTCGGATCCGAATTTCAGAGCTTTTCGCGCGATATTTGCAGAGATATGATTTGAGGAAGTTGGTATTTTTGCAGGCTCCTGAATTACAATCAAAAGAGTTGACCTGGGGAAAATCGTCATAACTTTCTCTCTGGGTATCAGATTGAAATTTTGTAAGAAGTTAAAAAAGAGGACGGACTATAGTTTCTTGTATATCGTTTTTAGAACCATAGATCGAAAATTGTACACGTGGCACTTCATACAAGTTCGCTCTTCTGGAAAGGTCTATAATCAGGTCATCTTGGGAGATTGTGCATAACTCTTTCTTGGAGAATCCAATTTGGATAAGACTGTTGGCATTAGAAAGAGGACACAAAGAGCTACTACAGGTCACAAATTCAGGACTAGATGATTGGAAAGTACAGAGATACATCAGAGGCAATATCGAGCTCCTACAAAGTGAAAAAAGGTGTGTAGATTTTTTTAAATTTTTGTTTAATCTTGGTTTGAAAATTTATTTTGAAGGAATTTAAAGGGCATAGTAGAGCATTATTGTCAGTAACTAATGCCCTGAGGAAAGAAAATGCAAACACCTAGTAAGGAACCTGAAAGCTCTAGCATGACTCAGGAAGAAGAGGAAGAAATGCTACATGATATATCAAAATTACAAGAATAAGTGCAACAAATGTCACGCTCACAAAAGTGAACAGAAGCTAAGATAAATGGCGTGGAAGCTAAGATGAATGGCATGGAAGCTAAGATGGATAATTTGAAGATAGATTTGAACACAAATTTGAAGACAGGTATGGTAGATTTGAAGACAAATTTCACAAATTTTCTACAAGAAATACTTACTAATGGTGAAAAGGTAGTAAAGGAAACTCATGATGAGAACAAAAGAAATGTTAATCATGATTCCATAGACGCTAATGTTGGATCGAAGAATCACCATATTCCAAAAATCGATATGAGGAAGTTTGATGGCAAGGATCCCGCCACATGGATATTATAGATGGAGCAATTCTTCGATCTCAATAATGTGTAAAACGCACAAAAGGTACGTATGGCAACTGTCTATTTAGAACCAAATCAGTTTGTATGGTATCAATGGCTTTGTTCTCGTAAAAAATTTATCACTTGGGCAATTTTTACGGAAGAATTGATAGCACATTATGAGGATACAAAAAGGAACACTTTTTTTAGCCAATTGATAAGTCTGAAACAAAAGGGTTCAATAATGGATCACATTGAGGAGTTCCAAAAATTGAACATAAGGGTAAAAGATATTCTAGAGGAGCATAGGATTGATGTGTTCATATGGTCTTTAAAGGATAATATCCAACATGATGTTTGCCTTTGGGAACCTGATTCATTAGAGAAGGCATTCAGATTAGCAAGAAAAATAGAAAACAAAATTATGGCAACTAGGAAGCATACCACTCACAACTATAAAGACGGAAGTGTTGTTGCCCCTAGTCTTCCACAACCTACAAGGTTGGCACCACAACAATTGGAAGAAAAGAGAGCAAAAGGGCTTTTTTACAGTTGTGATAGCAAATACACAAAAGGTCATAAGTGTGCTGAGAAGAAATTATTTTACATAGATTGTGAAGAGGAAGAATAAAAGGAGCAAGAAAGGTCAAAAGAAGAGGATATACTCCAGGAACAAAGCCTAGATGAAGAACAAATAAATCTGACCATATCTTGTAATGCATTGGCGGGAATTACCACTCCTCAAACCATCAAGATAGAAGGACAAATCAAGAATAAAAAGGTAATAGTGTTGATTGATTCAGGAAGCACCCACAATTTTATTCATTGTAGGGTAGCAAAAGAATTGAACTGCTTCCTATATCCAACACCAGAGTGTCAAGTGATGATTGCAAATGGAGGAACAATAAATTTCTCTGGAAAGTGCCATAATATCAAGCTATCCATGGGAGAATATGTATTGACTAGCCCAATGCTTTCCATTCCAATGGGAGGTGCTGATGTTGTACTAGGAGTCCAATGGCTACAATCCTTGGGTACAATAGCTTTTAATTTTCAAGAACTTTTCATCAAATTTTCTACGGAAGGAAAGGAAGTTGAATTAAGGGGTATTGTAGGGAAACTAGGAAAGATAATCAGCTCTAATGGCATGACAAATCTTCTAAAAAAGGAGCAAAGAGGTGTAATTGCACAATTATGTTCGCTAGATGTTTCCACATTGGAATCATCTATTTCTCCAGATCTCCAAAAAGTCTGGGACAATCATTCCCAGGTATTTGAGACTCCCAAATGTCTCCCACCTATGTGTGATCATGATCATGCTATTCATCTGATTCCAGGAAGTGCTCCTCCAAACATCAAGCCGTACAGATATCCTATGTCCAAAAAAGTGAAATTGAACGTATGGTTGCAGAAATGATAGAGGCTGGTATAATTCAACTGAGTCAAAGTTCATTCTTATCTCCAGTAGTATTGGTGCACAAGAACGATGGATCATGGTGCATGTTTCCGAATTATAGGGAGCTCAACAAGCTCACTATTAAAGATAAGTTCCCCATTCCTGTCATTGATGAATTACTGGATGAATTGCATGGATCAATTTACTTCACCAAGTTGGATCTTCGTTCGGGATATCATTAAATCAGAATGAATATTGAAGACATTCCGAAAACAACATTTAGAACTCATGAGGGTCATTTTGAATTTTTGGTCATGCCTTTTGGCCTTACCAATGCACCTTCAACATTTCAAGGTTTGATGAATTCAATTTTCAAACCATTCCTTAGAAAATTTGTGTTAGTATTTTTTGATGATATACTAATCTACAACAAGTCTTGGAAGGATCGTGTTGAACATGTTGACAGGGTGCTACAACTATTGGAGGAGAAAAAATTATATGCAAACAGATCCAGATGTTTCTTTGGAGTCCAGGAGGTGGAATATTTGGGTCATATTGTATCTCATGAAGGAGTTAAGGTAGACCCTAGAAAAATTAAAGCCATTAAGGAATGGAAAATCCCCACATCCGTAAAGCATCTGCGAGGATTTCTTGGGTTGACAGTGTGTTATCTCAAGTTTGTTAAGAATTATGGGAGAATAGCAGCACCTCTAACAACATTATTGAAGAAAGATTCGTTTTCATGGACTCCGGAAGCAACAAAGGCCTTTGAACATCTTAAAGAGACAATGTGCCAAGCACCGGTCTTAGCTACACCGGCCTTCACAAAAACCTTTATTGTGGAATGTGATGCTTCAGGAAATGGAATTGGTGCTGTTCTAATGCAAGATGAAAGACCCATTGCTTTTGAAAGTCGTCCAACCAAGGGAAAGTTTTTAAGCAAAGCTATTTATGAGAAGGAAATGTTGGCAATACTCCATGCACTTAAGAAATGGTGACCCTACCTAATGGGAAAACACTTCAAGGTAAAAATAGATCATGATAGCCTTAAATACTTTTTAGAACAAATATTATCCTCTGAAGAGCAACAAAAGTGGGTCACAAAGATGTTGGGTTATGACTTTGAAATCATCTACAAACTATGGAAGCAAAAGGTGGTGGCAGATGCACTCTCAAGAAAGGATGAGGATGTGGAAGCATTGTTGTGTGCCATTTCTATTATTCAACCAGATTGGATAAACGAAGCAAGGGAGGAATGGAAGAATGACGAAGAAGTGTGGGCACTTATTCGAAAGCTACAACAAGATTCCAGTACTTCTGATACATTTAGCTGGAAAAATGATTCATTATGGTACAAAGATCACTTATACCTCTATAAGAATTCCCAGCTAAAACAAAAGATTCTTATGGAATTGCACACTTCTCCCTTAGGAGGGCACTCAGGATTTTTAAAAACTTACCAGAGGGTTAAGAAGCAATTTTTTTGGGATGGCCTTAAATCAGATATTCAAAAGTTTGTGGTGGAATGTTTGGTTTGCCAACAAAATAAAGTTGAAACAATTAAGACACCGGGTCTATTACAACCTTTATCCATTCCAAGCCAACTTTGGGAGGAGGTTTCAATGGATTTTATCACAGGTTTACCCAAGTCTGAGGGAAAGAGTGTCATCATGGTGGTAGTTCATAGACTTACCAAGTATGCACACTTTTTTTCATTATCACATCCATTTAAAGCCAGTACAGTTTCTACTGCATTTATGGCAATAGTTCAAAAGCTACATGGAAACCCAAAGAGTATTGTAAGTGACATAGATACCATTTTCACTGGAAATTTTTGGACAGAATTATTTTCTTGTCTTGGTACTCAGTTAGCTCATAGCTCATCTTATCATCCTCAATCTGATGGGTAAACTGAGATAGTAAACAAATGTTTGGAAGGATATCTTCGTTGCTTTGTATCTGATAAACAGACACAATGGTTCAAATGGTTGCCTCTGGCTGAATGGTGGTATAACACTTCCTTCCATACAACAACAAAAATGACCCCATTTATGGCACTTTATGGGTATCAACCACCATCCAACACATCATATTTAAGAGAAAATTCTAAGGTTCAGGCAGTGGAACATCACATCGACTATCAACAACAAGTCCTCCAACTCTTAAAGGATAACCTCGTGTTGGCACAAAATAGAATGAAACAACAGGCAGATCAACTTCGCAGTGAAAGAAGCTTTGATGTAGGTGATTGGGTATTCCTACGGCTACAACCATATAAGCAAATGTCCCTAAAGCAATCTAAGAAGGATAATAAATTATCACCAAAGTATTATGGTTCATACAAGGTGTTGCAAAAGATTGTTACTATGGCATACAAATTAGAGCTTCCCGCAGCTTCTCGATTGCACCTAGTTTTCCATGTTTCATGTTTAAAGAAGGTTATAGGTGACAAGCTCCCAATTCAAACAATATTGCCAAAACTTGACGAGGAAGGAAAAATTATATTGGAACCAGAAGCAGTCACTGAAACAAGAACTCGACAGCTACGAAATCGATCAATTTCAGAGTATCTTATCAAGTGGAAGAACTTATCCGCTGAAGATTCCACATGGGAGGATGAGAATTTTATGCACAAGTATCCAGAACTACTCAAGCGTTGAGGACAACACTTTATTGAAGGAGAGGGGCATTTTGGGTCCCTATAATACTAGTGATTACCCCATTACTATTGTAGTTATACCCCTTATTTATATTGTTGTGCCCCTATTACCCCCATATTGTTATTTCTGTGCCCCATATAATCCCTCTATTGTTATTTTTGTGGCTTTATATTATTATTGTGAGGTCGACTGGATTATATTGTTACTCCTTAGACTCCTATATATAGAAAGGAGGTTTTGTCATTTGAATCATCCAATAATTGTTCATTTATGTAATGTAAAGGAGGTTTCCCCCTCAAAGAGGCTGAATTCTAAGGCGTTGATCTATCTTTTCTATATTTTCTTGAGCTGGTTTCATAACAGGGCGCTTTTACACAGTGCAAATATACACTAGCGTGACGCACCAACCAGGCGTGACGCACTGGTCAGAGTGCGCGACGCACTGGGCAGAGTGCACGACGCACAGAGCTGGAACAAAAATTTCCGCCTTTTCTCTATTTAAAAACTCAAATTCTTTGCTCCAAATGAATTTGTAAGGCTGTAAATCATCTCACAGAGGCTATTGAGTGCAATCCCACATCCGCGATCATTTATGCTACTAGAGCTAGTGTGTTTGTGAAGATGAAGAAACCTAATGCTGCCATTCGGGATACTAATGCTGCTATCAAGATAAATCCAGACTCTGCAAAAGGTTACAAATGGCGAGGCATGGCAAGAGAAATGCTTGGTCACTGGGAAGAGGCGGCCAAGGACCTTCACCTTGCTTCAAGACTGGATTATGATGAGGAAATATCAGCTGTTCTAAAGAAGGTTGAACCAAATGTGCATAAAATTGAAGATCATCATAGGAAGTATGAGCGCCTACGTAGGGAAAAAGATGAGAGAAAGAAAGAACGTGAAAGGCAACGCAGATGTGCTGAAGCTTAGGTGGCATATGAAAAAGCAAAAAGCAAGAGGAAACCTCCACGTGTAAGTCATGAGGGGCTACTGACGGCTTCCCCGGTGGAATGCCTGGTGATGATATGAGTAAACTCTTGAATTATCCAGAGTTGATGGCTGCATTCAGTGATCCAGATGTAATGACAACACTTCAAGATATGAGGAATAAAACTGCTAACTTGGGAAAGTATCCAGCAAATCCAAAGATTGCACCTGTCATTGCTAAGATGATGGGCAAGTTTGTTGGCAAATAAATGGTATCTCGGTTCAGAGTCTTTAATTTGGTTTGAGAGTAGGTTGGTTGCCCTGTTTAGAGCAGCGCTTTAAAGCCTTTGTTTTTGCAATACGTTTTTCCCGTCATCAAAGGCGAAATCTCCATTCAAAACACCAGTTTTATTAAAGGTTAACTTTTATTTAAATAACAAATGCAAATTGCCAAGTCAAAGCAAGCCAAAATTAAACCATGGAAAATCCACCACAGCAAAAGGATAGGAATGAATTGCCTGTTTTTGTCCTCTTCCATGATTTCAAAGGGTCTACGTTACAGTTTCTGCCGACTCATTGGTCATCAAACTGATTTCACATGTAACGCTGCCCCTTTTCAGAACAGGTGGTTGGCTCTTCAATTTCTATTTTGTTAATGATGATTAAACGATTCCTTATTCTGGGTCGATCCATTTTTTCTCATAGTAAGCGTATTTAATGTATTGAAAATCATTGGTAAGAGGTGGGAGTGTTCTGGGAGAAGTGTGGAGGAAAACTTCGTTGTACAGTTTTTAACAGAGAATTAATGAAAGGTTGCAGTGCTAGTTCATGAGATTCCTGTGGTGTGAGTTTAGCAAATGTATTTTCTTTCTGTTTCATATGTATTTCGTTATGTTTCACAGTTCATTAAAAAATCATTTCCAGTTGAATGCTTTTAAGTAAGAAAGGTAGAATTCAGTTTACTGCTCTGCCTTGGGAAAGTTTTCACGTTCTATGTTTTCTTCTGTTGAAAAGGATTCATGTATTTATGCCCTTTTCACCCTCTTAGCAATCTTTCCACTTCATATTATTTCAAATCTAATTGCTAAAATTTCTGCCTATCTTGCCTCACGAAATAATCTGTGTCTTTGATTTAACTTCTCTGCTCATGGTGTTCCTTGGTCCCATACAACCTAGAAAATTCATGCCATTGAAATACTTCTTTCCTATTTATTTACTAGCCTAAAATCATTATCAGTTTTGCATTTAGGTCGTCTCAGGCCCTATTTGACATCTTTTGCCGAGATTGACCCGGAGAGAGCCCTCTCTTGTCCTCGTAGGGCTAGCTACGAGGCTGAGCTTGGTTTGATGTTACCTTGAATCATGCTTTCCTTCAGCCTAAGGCAGATTCGAGCACTAACAGGTGTCGGCATACTGGTATGAGTCTGCACTAGTACAAGATTGTAAACATGTTTTTCTTATATTAAAAGAAGATAGAAACAGGTGTTTTTTTGTCTCGCATTGGGTTTCCACCTTAAATATTGGTGTTCATGTGTGTTGCTTATGTGTGGTGGTTTATTCTATTATTACTACACATGGTTACTTTTTATATGGTTAATGAAGTACTGATACACTGATTAAAGATCAACATATGATGAATTAATTGAATCATAAGTTTGCTAGTTATACGCTAGTTTCTTTAAAGACTGTTGCGTGTACATGCGAGTTACCTTCATTGAAGCAACGTATATAAATCTTAGTATGAAATGAAAAAGTTATTGATTTGACTAATATTGATTCATGCCCTCCCCCCGCCCCCCACTCTTAGTATTATCTCCAACATCAACGTCCATGTCATACACATATTGCCAAACTAAGATACCAAAAGAGAAAACATTGATATTATGCTCTTAACCAAAACCAATTCCCATACAAAACCATATATATTATCCTAAGCACACAACAACTAGGTGACCCAAACTAGGTCTATAGCATATAAGCATGTACATAAGTTTCTCATGCATAATATTATATAATTATATCAAAATCACCCTCTCTAAGTGTCATGAAAGCGATGTCACCAAGAAGGGACACTACATACTCCCCCGCTTGGGCTAAACTTGGCCTGAAGTTTTTCCTACAGTCATAAGATACCTAGTTATTTTTTATTCTCCTGTCACTAAGGTGTTAACCTTATTTATATGTATTTGATATATTTTTCTTCGTGCCAAACCATAGTTTAATGCTTTCTAAATTGGAAGCAACTCCATGAAAACTGACACATACCATTCTTAATCAAGTAGAAATATATCCATGCCATATTAGGTGTGTTTCTATATAAAATGCCAAATATTTCTATATCAAAACAAACCATAAAATTTATAGTACCATATCAAAATACTATTTTATGTAATTGATATGACATCTAATTAAGATATCTATAATATTTTAATATTCTATATGTTTTTTTCATAGTCTACATGAATCCTACATGTGTCATCTTCTTTGTTCTATAGTACATTGAGCTTGCCAAGCTATAAATAGCTCACACATTGGTTGTAAAAAAAAAAAAGGTCCATCCCATCTGACAACCAAATTTGCATACAAGAAGCATAAAATCATCCACACACAATTACGAGTGAAACTATGCAACAAAACATGATGCCATATATAAAACCCACTCTTACAGCTCACTTAATTTACGTCTTCTCAATCAAAGTTTCCCCTTTTGATTCCATAAGACATTCTTGCAATCAAAATGTTTAGGATCTACCTATAGTTTTTACTAAATGCTTAGTCTTTAGGAAAAATTACAATTCTAGGTTTAAGGCACCAATTTTTTTTAAACTAACAAGCTAAGGTTCCATACAATTCTCATTGACACACTTTTTTATTATATACCATTCCTTTAATTCCCATAATCTTCATTATTATTCACTTCTCTTACTTGAGAATCAATTATGAATGATTCAGTTAGAAGATATTCATTCCAAAAATAATTAAATATATCTTTTCAAAAGTGGCTTGTAATCAAGAACAACTTTTGTAATTATACAAATACAATATCTATATTATTGAATCTATCTTGATAACTATAAGTCAACTTGTTTTCCCACTATAAAATCACTCGTAATTTTTATTCAATAATTAATCAATCTATTTGGTTTCATGTCTTATTCCTTACTATTAATACATACACACAAACAAACAAAAAACAAGTTATGAAAGCCATACATTTCTCAAATTATGAAGAATCTTATTGCTTTTAAATAAGCTTTAGACTATCATAAAGACATTTCTAGCGTAAGGATAATATTTTATTTTTTTTTACTACCTCTGAAAACAATATAACCTTTTGCATGATTACTAACTACTCATACAACTATACATTCAAGAACAAAATTCCTAAATCCTTCCATCTCTTCCATTCCACATATAATACAATCATATTAGGCTTCTAAATCATGCAATAATTCCAATTCATCAAAATGTGATCTCACTCTCCTTCAATTTATCCCTCCAAAAATATCACTTCTTGTAAAACAAGAACTCAACTAAGCTTTTAATTAATCGAATACCTTTTTCTTTAAGTTAAAATAAAACAAAGTTCTCAACACATAAAATATTTATCTTCTAAACATGTTATTCACTTTACAATCTACAAGTTATCAAATTCTAAGAAAGCATTTCATCAAGTTCATAAACAATATGAATTTTGACTCGATCACCTAACTAGAAATAGTTTAGAGTAGTTCATGAGTTAAATCCTCATAACTTCTCTAATTAATTTGGTTAAATAGAATTCAACCAATATTCAACTCACAAAATAATTAAGGAGATTGTTATGGCTTTCCTATACCTAATTTGTCTTGAGCCAACAGAAAGGATATTTCATCAAATTATCACAATAATATTTGTCTACATTTCAATGATTTGAAAATAATTTTAATTCTACCTAAATCCAACGCATACAAAATAATTAAAATACTAGAGGATAGGTACCTAGTTCACACTTGACTCCATATATCAAAATTAATTATTCCAAACATTCTAAACCACCTAATGGTGTTTAGTATACCGATCTTAGTATCATATTTTGTAATAAAAATAAATAATGGATTTAAATCCCAAGTAAATTCATGTTATGAATCTCTATCCATTTAAATTTAATTATACATAATCAATCCTCCTTAATCATGTCTGAGATTTCATCAAAGTATTTGTGTTCATTCTAACTAGAATAATTACTTAGGTCATAGATATATGTTATTATGGATTCCACACCCATAAATTTTCTCATAGATATATGCTAGTATGGATTCCACACAAATACATAACTTAGGGAAAACATAACCTTCAAGTGTTCCTTCAAATGGCTTCCACAACACTTCATGCACCAATCATTTAAACCTCTTGTTTATTATGAAGGTCATACCTCAACCTAGTATTTGAGTAATTTCAAGTTATTTGATGCATAAAGTCAACCCAAACTACACAAATTCATGTCAAAGGAATCATAGGAATTCCATTCTTACTCATTAAGAATTTATTCCCAAATCATATTTTAACACATCAAATTAATGCACATACATTACTCTTGAATATTCATTAACAGTTAAAAGTGGCATCCTTCAAGTTAGCTTCTGTTATGTTTCCATTAATGTAGGTAAGAAAAGAGTCAAAATTAGCATGATGAACTCAATCATCATGATAATTGAATATTTTCCTTACACTTGACACACATTCCCAAAGAATATAGACCAATTCCATCATGCGATAGTTTAGATTAGGCTAGTATTTTTCTTAGTAGATACAGTTTCAACTAGTAGAGATGACTAGTAGGCCCATATCATATTGATAATGATGCATTAAACATATATGAAACCATGCATCCACTCCACATATCTCACTCACCCAATGAAAATCAAACCATTCACATGCTTGGGTTTAACCCCAACTTCTCAAGAACATCCTTTCCCTACATGTCTTTAAGTCCTTTATCATATTTCTTATAATTTGTCATAACAAAAATAAAAGGAATATAAGAAGCCATTCTTTTTCTTTCACGAGTTTCTATGCTTCCAAGTCAACATACACAATAATTCAACGTGCACGAAAAATAGCCATTCATGCATCAACCTACAAGCAAGCATGTTAGCCCATTAGGCCCTAGTGCTTTAACCTAGCTCTGATACCATATGAAAGGTCTTACCTTACCAACCATCAATAGGATAGAGAAGTAAAGGTCACATTGAAAACTATTACTCGATTTTTTAATTTTTATTTTATTTTTGTTTTACTCATAATGTGACTAACATAGCTATCATGTAATTATGTTCCTTCAACTATTTCAATGTAAGAATATAACATATGAAGTTAGGGCTAACTTTCCCTTAATACCAATTACAAAGCACATTTCCTCTCAAGTTTAAAAGATCATAACATGTGCTCTTTTCATACTTATACATGAGCTCTAAATAAGAGTGGAAATAAATTCTACCATCATTCCATGGGCAAACATTAAGCTAGATCAACATATTTGATTTCCTAGATTATGCTAAATAAGATTCATTTATTGACTCTTGGTATCATAACCACAAAAGTATTATACTTATTTTTAAAAATGACATGTAAGTGTATGTGTATTGATCTACCTATAGAAAGGTAATTGAGGGAAGAATATCTCGCTCTTCATCAATAAATCTAATAAATATGATATCTTTATGAAATAGAATCATAAAATATATTGTTCCAACAACATTTCCAAATTCATCAATTAAAATTCCCAATCCCAATTATTAAGGAAATGTTGCAATCATGAGAATTATATAATGAATGTTGAAACAAAAGCAACCGCTGTCACTAATTCAGAATCATGTTATTCTTCAAAAAGTGTCACGTAAAACAATGAAAGTGCTTAAATTGGGCACAAGTAGTTGTTTCTATAGTCATTTAAGCACATGAATGCACCCATGAACACATGCAATTTAGATAAAACTTATTATGCTCACTTGCACAAAATCTTATAGAAAGACTATAAAATTGTTTCCAAGAACCCCCTTTTTTAATGAAAGATTTAGATAATAAAAGTAACAAAAATCCTATTCTCTATTCAGGCTTCAAGAAATTATTAATTTAATTTTCACGTTCATACCAAAAACTTCCAAACATAAGAAGCTACATCCATCAAATAATCTATTCATAAATTTCTAGTACATAAAAGCTACAGTAAGTAGGACTCTTACTCTAACAATTTATATGCACAAAAACTACAACCATTCATGTCTTTTGAAAAACACTTTGCATGGAAGTTGTTACACTAAAAAATGTCACCATGACCACTTACAGTTAGTATGGCTCAAATCAACAGTCATGCTACCCTCTTAGGCAAGTCTTATGCCTCTGCTATCCATCTCAAACTCAAAGAAGAGAGAAAGTCTTGTAAAAAATATGTTTATCTCTGGGGTCGCAGGTTCTCTCTAGCCTTACCTGCGGGGACGCTCACCATGTTCACAAAAGCTGCGTCCATGGACGCTCTGTATGTTAAGGGACAGGTGCGTCCTTCTGTAAAAGGAAAAATGCGCGAGTTTCATCTTAAAAAAGTTACTTGTGGTTACTTCTAGAACCTTCTAGAGGTCGGTTTGATGAAATGGATGCGCCTCCAGTTGGTTCATGTATCTCTATTAAGGGGGAACTTATCCCATCAATAAAGGAGCTATCCCACCCAAAGAGGGGGATTATCCCATTGATGGTGGACCTGAATAACCTCTTTACAGCACTATAAATAAAGACATTGAGCCAGAGGGAGGGGAGGTTAGAGCTATACATTTTCTTTGGGTAAACGCTGCAAGAATTAGGACTCCCATTTAGAACCTTGTGAGGAGAGATTGTCTTTGCTTGATTCTACTTGGAAGTGGGTGAGCTTTGTCAAAGTAGAGGAAAACCCTTGATGGACCCTGGGAGGAACTTGCACAACACCAAGGCCAGGTTGTAAGAGTTTCTTTGTTTCGTTATTAATACAAACTGGTTTATTTTTCTCAATAGCTTGTGTTAATGAGTTATTTCATGTGTTCCTTGGTCTGCATGTTGAATATATGTTTTATTACATGAAATACAAGTGCTTGGTAATTGCTTGATTGTTTGTGGTTGCAGGAATTGACATGAAGGAGGAGCTCATCCGGATCGGCAAGGACGGACTACAACAACAGCGTTTTGGAATAAGGTAAGCCTAAACACTCGTAGTTTTCATGTGGTAAAAGGTATATTTAGAGAAAGATCACTCCATTTTGTCTTGTTTGTCGCTAGAGAGTTTAGACTCCTAGGGAGGTCAGTTGTGTCCGCACAAACGACTTTTTCCGCCACGACAAATTGGCGACTCCACTGGGGAATCCATTAATGAGAGAGTCTTTTCCTTTGTGTGAACTTTGCTTTGAGAAAATCATTTTTATTTTCTGGTTTTTGACTGTGAGAATTAGTATTTGGGTGGCTTAGCTTTAGATTTAGTTACATTTGGTTTTTCTTCATTTTTCCAGAAGGACGCACCCTCTAAGTACTGCACAGTGCGTCTTTGGACGCGCTGTTGCCATTTGCACAGAGCAGGCCCGCACCTGTTATAACGGGTTGCCTGCGTCTTCCTGTAAAATTTAGGAAAATTCCATTTTTGCTTTAATTGCTTTTAGATTTTGATTTTTCTTAGTGTTTTCTGCCCAGATCCTTTAGTACCCTGTCAAAAATTTTCACCTAAACTTGTTTTGTGAGCTTTGAGTGTTTTAGTGGATTTCAACAAAGTTTAGACCTAGGGTTTGATTTTTGGATAGGTTCTGTAGTGACTTTGACAGTAGAAAGTTGTCCAGCCTTAGATCTCTCTGGTTAGTCAGCCTTCTTAGAAGTCGGGCCTGTCGTAAAGTCTCCTTGTGTGAGCAGCTTGCCATTTAAGTTGTTTTGGGTCAAATTTCGAATTACTTGTTTATAAAGTGTTGATTTCCATTTTACAAAAAGAACAAAAAGATTAGAGTTTTGTTTTGGCTAGTTTTTGGTTCTGCAATAAGCTAGTCCTTGATTTAATTGTGATCAAGTAAAACACCTTAGAATAATCATTGTTAGTTTTGGCCTCGTTAAGATTGCTTAGAATAAATTTGCCTTTTAGTTTGCTTATGAGTGGATTTTCGTAGATTTTAATAGTTGTTAAGATTGATTTTTGGTTATATTAGATTTATTTGCTTTATTAAAAGAAAAATACAAAAACATCTTCTTTAAAAGTCTTGTTTCAAGTAGCTTTTTGTTTTTGAAAGAGGAAAAGAGTTTTTTCGTGCATGTAAAGAGCGGTCATGTTTTTATGCTTGGAAAAGACAAACGAATTGTTTCTTTGATTGTCTTCAATTAAGAAGTTGCTTTTATAAAGATTGCATTCTCTCAACTTTTTAGTTAAAGCAATTCATCGAAAAAGTAAAGTAGTGGGTAAATCATCCTAGGTGCATTTTGTAGTGGTTTCGAGTCGAGTCAACACACCACTGGTTTCACTTCCATCACCTTTTGACTTAAGAAACAACCTTAAAAGTAACGCTTAAATTAAAATCAATCTAGTAATTTTTATTTTCTAGGGCTCTAAAGCACCAACATAGCTTAGGCTAGTGTCTTGGAATAGGTGAGTACTTAACTCTCCAAGGCAGTAAAACAAACAAGTAGTCGATCTTGTGATAGAATCAAATCCAATTGTTTCAGTTACACTCTGGGAAAGCTCCTCTTAAAGGAGAAGCACGAGCTCGTGTCCGAACCAGTGAGGGGATCATTCCTCCCTCGTTGGGAACGACGCCAGACAGTACGTATTACAAACGGTAAACCTCGGATTAACCATTGTCGAGGAGCCAGGGGTCACTTATCGGTAAACCTTGGATTACTGTCAAGGAGCCGGTAAGGGGATTGAGCTTGTTACTCTGCCCTTGCGTGCTGTCGGAGTTTAGACTGTTCCCCCAGGTGTAATTGTGGCCGTTGGTAACCTTAGTGACCATAATCTCTAGGATTCTACCCAAGGTGACGGTGGAGGGAAGGTCCCACTGTACCTGGAGCAGACGTCGGCTATACTCACTTGGATTTTCTGGGGGGTTCGCTTCACTTCGAGACGGTTAAAGTGGAGGAACTTGGTCCAGTCTATTCATTAAGCAGGTTGTCGGCGTAACTGTTCCACCCGCCATTTCTGTACTGAATCCTGCGAGGTTGGACCTAATCACCAACTAGCGCTTTTGGTCCGGAAGATACTGTTTGTGTTTGGTTTGACGCTCTAGATTCTTTAGGCGTGTGCTTCAAATTTGTTTGCTTCTTTAGAAGACTTTAGGTGGTTTGATTTGAAATTTTTACTTTGTTTTCGTGTGTTGTAGTTAAAAATCTTTAATTGTGGCGGAATTACCGAGACAGTCCCGTCGACTTCGGGGCAAGTCTCCTGAGATTGTTACCGGAATAGATTTGTTAAGAAAACTCCGTAAATCGCGGGGTGAATCTCCTGAAGACATTCCGGGTCAGTACGAAGGGTTAAAGGTCCTTGTAACTCCTCCTAGTGACAGTAGAGTAGGTTCACCTGAAGAAGGAGAATCTTCCTTGGTAGTCCATCCAGATTACCAAAGTTTAGAAACAGGTTACAATCCCGAAACTGTTACAGTTTCCGAGCTTGCTGGTAGTTTTTCATCTGCCAGTGAAACAGGCGAAGAACCTGAAATTTCCGAACCTGTTACTCCAACTCCTAGTGTTCCTGATTCACCAAGAATAGAAAGAATTATCACCGAAAATCTTCCTGTTGGTTTAGTTGCTATAGAAGAACTTGTTCCAGAGGAAGAAATAGGCGTCTTTAATCCTGAAGATCAAATTACCCTTGATCTAAGGGAGCGTGAATCCATCTTTTACAGTCCTCCTAGAAGTGAATCTTGGTACCTTGCGTTAACCAATTTTTTAGACAACTCAGTAGGTTTTTCTACACCTCGTACTCCTTTTCCACCTAGAGGAATTCATACTCCTGTAAATATGTCTGGTCAGTCATCTGTGTTTACACAAAGTCCTGAATCTTTTTTACATGGCGGTCCTTCTGTTCCTACTGGGTATCAATCTCTTTCTGGTACCTTTGCGGGAGCATCTCCTCAACCCATTGATCATGGGTTATTAGTTGGAAACAGTGGTAATGTACCATTGAGTATAGGTGACATTTACATGATGTCAGGTTCAGTTCCCGTTACCCAACCTCAAGGTGGCCAATTACCGCCTGGGGGGCAACCTTCGTTAATGCCTGGGGGGCAACCTCAAGGTACTTCATTCGTGTCTGGGGGGCAACCTCAAGGTCAGTACGCTCCTATGGGGCAATACATACCTCAAGGTCAACCCCAGCCTCAATATGTACCCCAAAGTCAACCTCAGTATCAATATCAACCTCAAGGATGGCAACCTCAAGGATGGCAACCCCAAGGGTATCAACCCCAAGGGTATCAACCTCAAGGATACCAACCTCAAGGTCAAGGTCAACCCCAGTACCCGTATTTACCTCAAGGTTATCAACCTACGGGTCAATACTCTGGTCAAAGTTATCAACCACCTCAAGGGCAATCATATGGGACTGCACCTTACAATTATCAACCCTATCCTCAATCCGGCTATGGATCTCAGTATCCTCAACCTGTTACGGGTCAGTACCCTGGAATGTTAGTGTGGGATCCGTCACAGGGTCAACAGATGTCGCAACCAAGTATACAGTCGGTACCTCAAGCAGGACAACCTGTAGTTCCTGGTCCACCCCAGCAACCGCAACCTGTCCAGTCAAGTGTTCAGACCCCTGTAACTTCGGTAGTTACTCAGCCGCCAATTGCACCTGGTACTCCACCTCACACGGCTGCAGCAACTACCGCCACATCTACCATACTTACTTCTGGAGTATCGGCAGCTCCGGTTTCTACTGTCCCTGTAACCACTCCTCAGACATCTGTACCGTTGTCTGGATCTACGATTCAAACCACAGTCCAGATGCCTGTAGGCCAACCTGGTACAAGTACGGTTGTTACTACTCAACCTCAATTTGTTCAACCTCCGTACCAGGGACAGTATCAACCTGGGCAAGCTGCCCAACAACCGGTTTACCAGTATCAACCGTATCCTGGGTACACTTATCAACAACCTCAGCAACCCCAGTACGGTCCGGTTAATCCTGGTTTTCCAGGAGGATATAATATCCCAAATGCGACTCCTGTTCCTAGTTATCCTAGTTATCCTGGATATCCTCCTCCTGGGGCTGGTATTGTGACCCAGAGTTTTAGAGATCCTAACCGGCAGTTACCGTTTATCGCAACTTTGGATTTACCAGACTTGACGCGCCTAACGAACGATCCAATTCAATATCTTCCGTTCTGGCCGCCAATGCCAAATAAGTTGCCCAGCGATATACCCAAGTTCGAAGGTAAGTCTGGAGAGGATCCGTCCAATCACGTGATGACTTACCACCTCTGGTGTGCTTCAAATTCCATCTCGGATGATTCGATCCGCTTACGTCTTTTTCAGCGTACACTCATTGGTCTCGCGGCCAAGTGGTACATTGAGTTACCACGGGCCTCTTTTTACAATTTTAGCCAGTTAGCTACCTCGTTCTTAACTCATTTTCAGTTACCAGTCAGATACGATAATGGTACAGAGTTATTAACTTCACTAAAACAATCGACCTCCACGTATATTTCTGATCACATTCATGAGTGGAGACGTCGAAGGAGATTAGTGAAAGTTTTTATCCCGGACCAAATCTTAGCTGAATGGTTTGTTAAATCATTATTACCAAGAATTACTGAAGATGTAGCTAAGGCCGGAGTAGTTACTGAGGAGCAAGTCATTGCTCAGGCACAATACCTTGACTTAGTTTACACACAGTCGGGTACATTACACGAGAAGATTCCGGATCTTCCAAAGTCGAACCAAATCGCTGCTGCTCCTTCGGGATCTCATGCCGCTGATGGTATGATTGGTATCGTGACTACGAAGAGCAAGAAGAAGTCTTCCAAGGCTTCAACTACTCCAATTATCACTTTGCCTGATTCCCCGACAGGAGAGTCTTCTCCTGAACTTACCGCCGATATTCACGCTGTAGAGTCATCTACGGCCAAATCAAAAAACGGTGGAAAGAAGAAAGGAAAGAAGAAGGCTAAAGCAGACAAGGCTCCAAAGGAGAAAAATGAAAAGTCGGAAACCAATGACGAAAAGCGCAAACCTCGATATCCTTGTCTCATTTGTGAAGAGGATCATTTTACGAGAGACTGCCCTCATCGGGCCGAGGTAGTGAAAATAGTCAAAGGTTCTCCCACTCCTGCTGTGTTAAAGAATCCATTTCCAGAGCAGGAGAATAAGATGATAGGTTCTTCTTCGAATGCCAGTGAAGAACCCATTTTGATGATGTCTCATGTGAGGATTGCGACTCGATCGCAAGATTATGGTAGTAAGGCTCCTGTTGATGGCAAGGAAGCAGAATCTTCTCACTCTAACCCATCAACCTCAGCTCCTGGTTCCGATCCACTACAGATCGAAAAACCTAACCCAGACTTAGTGATTAAGCCGCCCGCCAAGGGTGTACTTCGAAGGTCTGCTTTCAATCCACATGCGAGAGCAGCCCAGAATTACAACATTGTTGAGGACTTAGCTGTTTCACCTTCAGCAATGTCGGCACTCGAAGTGCTGCAATCATGCCCAGCACAACGGAAATTGCTTTTGTCGGCTATCGGAGCTGTCGATGTTCAGGACCCGAACCTAATGATCTTTGATCTAGAAAATAGTACACCACGTCTCCCCCATCAAATGGCTTTCCAAATTCCAGTGATAGTAAAAAACAGGCCTATTCATCGGACTGTGATTGATGAGGGAGCTTCTACGTGTATTATGTCGATTCAATGTTGGAGATCGCTTGGTTCTCCTTCGTTGAACCAATCCCCCACCATCCTTAAGGCCTTTGATGGCCGTGGGTTCCGTCCGTTTGGTATTCTACAAGAATTGCCTATAGGGGTTGAAGGTAAAACCGTTAGTCTGGATGTGGAAGTGGTTGATGCCCCTCTAGACTACAACCTTCTTTTGGGTCGAAGTTGGTCATATGCTATGACAGCGGTCGTTTCATCGGTCTTCAGAGTAATTAAGTTTCCACATAACGGTAAGATCGTGACTATTGATCAGCTGACATACTTTTCATCCGACCCAGCCTCTTCAGAGAGTATCCAGCATGTTGGTAAGACGACAATCCCTTATAGGGACGTTGGTGTAGGTTTAGTTAAGGATTCCGGTTTACTGGGAACTTTTCCTCTCCCTCCGCTCACCGTAGAACCTTCGTTTTCAACAATTCATATGATCACGTCAGAAAACATTATTTATGATGATCCTTGGTATGTTCCATCTGACTCTGAGATAGACTCATTCGGTGATGTTATGCCGTTGAGTCCGTATGAAATTGCTTATGAAGCTCTTATGTCTTTTACCGACTTTCATTCAACCGAAGTCGACCAAATGAATGTGGTCAGTGAAGAATCACTTTTCACCTCACCCTTAGAACGGATAGCGTTTCCCGAAGTCGTGTCATCTGACGAACAACTTCGCGAAATCCTAAGTGTAGACGATCTACCATGGGAGGATCTCCATCACAGATCTTCGTTTTTACCTAAGGATGATGCATTTGAAAATGATTTTTCATCTATCTTTACCGCTGAATATGTCAAAGACGCTCAGGATCCAACGAAACATTCTGATTCAGAGTTGAATTTAGGGAATATTTCTCGTACTATTCCCATTGATATTTCAGTGAAGCCCGGAATCGAGGAAAACATTCATATAGGTGCCTCATGTACAGAAGAAGAAATCCAAACTTACAAGGCCCTATTCCAAGAATTCCGCGACGTGTTTGCCTGGTCTTACGAGGAAATGCCGGGAATCGATCCTGCCATTGTTGTTCATGAAATCAAAACCTACCCGGATGCTAAACCCATTCGGCAACGGTTGCGTCAGATTCACCCTCGAAAAGCGGCTGCGATTAAAGCAGAAGTCGAAAAGCTGTTGAAAGCAGGTTTCATTTATCCGATCCCGTTAACGGATTGGGTATCGAATATTGTTCCCGTCAACAAAAAACAAGGAACAATAAGAATCTGTATCGACTATAGGGATATCAATCGAGCTTGTCCAAAAGACAACTATCCTACGCCTTATATCGATCAAATTATTGATGATTGTGCCGGAAGTGAAATGTTTTCCTTCATGGATGGTTTCTCGGGCTATAATCAAATCAATATTCTACCTGCCGACCAACCAAAAACGGCATTCATTTGTCCATGGGGGACATTTGCTTATTGCAAATTACCTTTTGGGCTTAAGAATGCCGGGCCACTTTTCAACGGGCGATGTCTTATGCATTTCATGACATCAAGCACATTGTGCAACCCTATCTCGATGATTTGCCTGCTCATTCTTTACATCGAGCTGATCACCTTGTCCACCTACGAGCAATCTTTATGAGGTGTAGGCATTATCGAATTCGGTTGAATCCCCACAAGTGTGTTTTCTGTATAGAAACAGGTCGATTGCTGGGATTTGTTGTTTCAAAAGCCGGCATTCGCGTCGATCCCTCGAAAGTCGAGGCTATCATCAAATTGCCTCCTCCTTCGAGTTTGCGCCAACTCCAAAGTTTGCAAGGGAAAGCGAACTTTTTACGCCGATTCATCCCAAACTACGCCGAGGTCACTAAAGGTTTTACACGGTTGTTGAAACAGAACACACAATTCTTTTGGGACGAGATTGCCCAACAATCTTTTGATGCACTTAAACACGCGTTGACCCATGCACCGTTATTGCATCCTCCCAACTACAACCAGGACTACTTCTTATACCTCGCAGCTTCGCATTCCACCATTGGAATGGTGTTAGTTCAAGAAGATGAATTCAGAGCAGAGCATGTGATATATTATCTTAGTAGAACCTTGAATCCCACTGAGCTAAAATATTCGCATGTGGAGAAATTGGCCCTGGCAGCCGTTCAAGCTGTCCAGCGTTTCCGTCACTACATTCTTCTCCGTAAAACTACAGTTATTTCGGATTGCAACCCTATGATTTATATTTTGACAAAACAACTGCTAGGGGGCAAGTACTCTAAATGGATTTTCATCCTGCAAGAGTTCGACTTGGAGTTCGAGAAGTCCAAGTCTAAGAAATCCTTAGTTTTTGCGGAATTGATGTGTGATTTCCCGAGTGCTGACACAGAGACTGTGGCAGAAGAGTCCATTGCGGACGAATCTTTGTTTCTTATCAGTACTGTAGATCCGTGGTACGGGGATATAATCATTTATCTCCAAACCCAAACCTTTCGGCCTGAAGCTTCCAAAGCAGAACGTCGAAAAATTCGGTTTCAATCCCAGCCATACAAAATTATTGGAGATACACTTTATCGCCGGGGGGCAGACTTAGTTTTTCGACGTTGTTTAACTCACGAAGAGGCTGAGAGAGTTTTGAATGATTGTCACTCTGGAGCATGTGGCGGTCATATGTCTGGGTATGCCACAGCTCAGAAGGTGTTGCGCGCTGGCTATTTCTGGCCGTCTATGTTTAAGGATTGTATCATTGCAGTCAGGAAGTGCCACAACTGTCAAGTGTTTGATCGCAAGATGCGCGCTCCACCTGCTCCTCTCCACCCTATAATTGCCGTTGGTCCATTCGCCAAATGGGGTATCGACTTTATTACTTGTAACCCTCACTCGGCCGGGGGGCATGCGTATATCATCCTTGCGGTTGATTATTTTACTAAGTGGGCCGAGGCGATGCCTACATTCGACGCAAGCGGCAAAACAGCTGCAGTTTTCGTATTCAATCATATCATAACTAGGTTTGGTGTCCCACAAGCAATCATTACTGACCATGGGAGCCATTTTCGAAACGTCATGATGACTGAGCTTACAAGCCAGCTTGGTTTGCGCCACGATAGCTCTACTCCTTATTATCCGCAAGCCAACGGTTTGGTTGAGTCTATCAACAAAGTTCTAGTTATCATGATCGACGAACCATTGGTGTTCATCGGTCGAATTGGCACAACATGTTATTTTCAGCGCTATGGGCATACCGAACCTCAGTGAAAAATTCAACAGGGTTCACTCCTTTCCAGCTAGTTTATGGCTTAGAAGCTGTGTTACCCATTGAATGCGAAATCCCATCACTTCAAATGGCTGTCGAATTACTTCCAGCTACTTCCGAAGAGGAGAAACGTTTATTATACTTGGCTAAATTAGATGAGACTCGACGTGACGCTACATTGGCAATCGAGACTCACGCGAAACGAATGAAAGCTCAGTATGATAGAAATGTAACCCCTCGAAGTTTTTCGGAAGGAGACCTAGTACTATTATATGATCAAGCTAACGATAAGCTAGGTGCCGGAAAATTCGTTCCCATGTGGCATGGGCCCTACATTGTAAAGCGAAAGCTAGCAAAAGGGGCTTATGAGCTAGTTGATTTTGATGGGGACTCTTTGGGTAAACCCAGAAATGGACTTTACCTAAAGAGGTATTATGCTTAAAATGATGGGTATGGAGAAATTTTTAGATAGGTTAGATTTTCTTTCTAGCTAGCAAGTGTGTTAGTTTAGTCAGTGTGCTTAGCTTAGAGAGTGTGGTTTTTCGTCGTTATTCTGGCTTATCTTGGTTTTACTCTTGATATTGTAGATGTCGACGCCTCTCCAAACATACATTGGATTTGCTGATGGTGCTTGTCGTAGTACACGGAATATCTCTTCCGCAGCTTGGGTTATCTATTCGCCCTCTGACGAGTTAGTTTCTATGCATGGGGTAAGCCTCGGTCAAACAACGAATAACATTGCAGAATACAGTGCAGTGGTTGAATTATTATCCGAATCTATTTCATTTGGAATTCGACGTTTGATAGTGAGGTTAGATTCTGAACTTGTTGTATTACAGCTTAATAGAGTTTATGCCATTAGAAATCCTGTGTTATTAAGGTTGTTTTTGAGAGTGCGTCTCTTGGAACGTGAATTTGATTACATTGAATATCAACATATTCCAAGGTCCTTAAATACATTAGCAGATGCAATTGCTTCTCGAGTGTTGGACAGACATTTACAATAATCATGCAAGTAAATTTAAAAACATTTCATCATACATGTTAAACAGGATAAGCCGGTAATAATGATATATATAGATAGAAGTGTGTCAAAAATATATACATCGTCTTCGATCATAGGTTGAAAACACCTTATGATCGGCAAAATGATAGTACAAAAAGTCAAAAATGTCACATGTGACTAGTCAATCACTGGTGGTGCTCTCTGTATGACACCACTGCGCGGGCTACCTTACGCAAAAATCTCCTAAACGGTCCAGGGACCGCGACTACGAAACGCTGAAGCCTGATAGGAATGTCATCCATAGTAGTCTCAGGTATATCTGCCGTGAGACGCTCTAGATCATGCTCCAACTCAGCTAGTACTTCTGCTGCCGCGTCCTGTGGGGCCGGTACCGGTGCAGCTGGATGTAGTCTATCAAAAGGCCGGAGGTTGGCTGGACGCTGTGGACCAACATCTGCATTTTGAAAAGTTTACTGTTAGTTTTGAGACGATATATATGAAAAATAAAAAAATACATAATTAGAAAACTTGTGAAAATAAAAGTACCTCTGTCGTCCCATTGTTCTCCCTGTGGAAGAACCATGTCCGGATCACCTCTGAAATCCATTCCGGCATACGGAAAGTCCTGTATCGAAAAAACCTGGTCCTCTAACCAGTGAAAGTAACTATCTGAGAATCGAACCACTGCCGCACCCTCGTCAGGATGCCGGGCCATCACCGCAACCCATCGTATCAGCTTTGGCTCCCGAGGACCCAAGATATCAACAGTGAGTTGCTGAGGGATCAGCATTGGAACTCTCTCCAAGGCAAAGCTCACGACTATAGGCCCATATCCAAAAGTCTTTAGTCGTCCGTTCTTTGCCTTGGTCAGTTGGCTCTTCATATGAGCCGACACAGCTTCACACCAGTTGAAAATGGTGCCTTGGTAACAGTCAATTGCCATCCGCATTTGGGATCTGGAAGCAATGTGTAAAGCGGCCGCGCCGCAAATTCTGGTAACCGTGAACGCTATGAATTTGAGTTCAGGCAGAGTGATGTGTTTTATCTCTATGCCTTTTGAATGGTGAGCCCCACGTGTGCACCAATCCTCGCGGAGACTATCAAGGGGTTGGCCACCCGGCCTAGTCCCCGCGAGATTGAGTTGCTCGCCTCTGTTTGGCAAGCCAGTGAGAAAGTATACATCCGAGGGCTCTATCTCGAGCTGGTGCCCTCCTATGTAAAATGATTGTTCTTGAACGTTCCATCGCTCAACCAGCCATTCCAAGAATCTTACCTGGCCCCTCATGCCTGGTATGGTCCAATATTTGTATAATCCGCATGCTCTTAGGGCATCCAGGGAAGGTTGATGATTTATTGCAGCTTCATCTTCCTCTACATGCTCTCTTTCTCTCCAGTCTAACATGATTAATGCCCTGCATATCAAAAATAGCAATTAGAAATTGATTTGGGGATTTTTGGTAGTTTTTTGAGGGAGTTGGGGTTTTGAAATGCGCACTTCTCGGAAGACGCACCCCGGCTTTGTAGCACAGGGCGCCCGGACGTGGCTGGCCTGAAGGCGGGCCGCGTCTTCCGACCGTTTTCCCGTATGAGAAAAAGTCGGGGGACGCAGGTCACCCGAAGGGCACCTGCGTCCGCCGAGAGGCGCATTCCAAAACCAAAACCCCCCCAAAAAATGAAACTAAGACCTAAAAATTAATTCTAAACGAATAGAAATGCAGAGTAGGATGTGTAAAATACCTGGATGAGATGGCATTCGATTCCGACGGTCAGATTTTCCGCAGCGACCACGGGAAGTTTCTTGTCAAAAGCTCCTTTTTCAACCTCCAAAGTCAAACGGTAAAAATGACATGGTAAAAGGTCTTTTTATAGGTTTTTTGGATGAATTAGTTCATTTTTTACCATGAAAAGATGTTTTTCGATGTATTTTTGCCTATTTTAAACAGGTATGAGTAATGTGTTGCTTTTGTGCAGGACAAAGGGATTTTGAGGGAAATTGTCATTTTTCACAAATAAAAATATCAGAGTCATCTTTTAAGCCCTTTTCTGACTCCTAAAACATGAAAAGATCGCCGAGCGTTTCTTTTACACTCATTAAAACGGAATTAAAAGAAGGTCCCCTTTTAGCTCTTTTCTGACCGTAAAATCAGGAAAAGATTGTCGGGTTTTTGTCGTTTCAAACTCGATAAGGAAATAAAACGACGTGTCCTTGATCGCTTTTTACTTTTCAGGTCGACGACACTATTATGAAAGTACTCCTTGGTTGCAAGATCAAGCGGTTCCCCCAGGTATTATTTTATACTTTTTCGGGCTTGAGGGACACAAATTTACGAAAAAGTTCAACGTGGAGTTTCCTTAAGTTTTTCAGACTCTCTAAAATTGAAAAACGCCGAGTTTCTCCTATACTGGGCTCGTTAAACTTTTACAGTAAAGGACCTATTCAATTACAAACAGGAACGAACCACTCCTTCCTAGGGTTCGAATTTAAACTAGGTTGGACTCGTCCGAAGGATGAGCTTATAATCAAGCATATGTTATCCTCCTCAAGCTTGTTAAAAATAAAGAGGTACTTGCCAGAAATGGTGGGGGAAAAGAGAGAAGAATGAGCCTATTTGTTACCTTTTATCTCAAAAGAAACTTTATTACCGCTCTTGAACACGACACTTTTCATTCACCTGGGTTGGGAAATCTTTTACCTCACAGTTGACCAAACCACTTTGAAAGTCTTTAACCGGGTTCCGGGGATTAACTTTGAGTTATTCGTCACCAAGCCATCTGTCGTGTCGTTATGTGTTCAAGAGGTCTACAAGCAAAACTTTCATCTGCAAAATACTTGTCATCCATTTGACCATCCCTGAGTCAGTCCTTACAGCAACATTTCTTCAACTTGAACAATGATTTCGTGTTGCAGGCTTGCCTGCAACGGGTCGCTTTCTATCGACATCGACACATTATCTAGAAAGATGACTTAGGAATCGACAGTACCTTGAAGTCTGCATGCATCAATGGCAGGTTTCTCGCCTTTGACGTCAGTTTACGTCATTGACTTTCGATCAAAGGATTCCGTGAAGTGTTCGACATCAAAACATCTATTCACATTTCACGGGTTGTGCTTGGTACTTTGAGAACCATTGACATTACTGGTGGACTCTCTCACGCTTGTTAACAGTTTACATCATCGACTGGTAATCAAGTGGTTTCTAACATGTTCGACATCAAATCATTTAATCACATGGCTAGAATCGTACCAATTCGGGAAGTAGAAGTGAAGACCCTGGATCTAGTTTCTACCATCTAGGCTACGAGGAGTTTTGTATTCATTATCTATGTAGACTAATCATAAACAGATGGCTGCGTCCATACTGTGTCTACAAAAGTCTATAAAAAATGATGTACTGCAAAATCATTCCTGTATCAGGATAGTTAGTCCATTAGTTAAAGTTTTGAATCTGAGTATGGGAATGCCTACCTCAGTGATGATATAATCTTATACATGTATTTTGTGTTGAAAATTGCAGGTTCCAACCAGGTCATCCACAAGACAATCCTTGAAATGATAAAGCGCTTCACCCTTCCTAGAATTACAAAACCCTAATCTATTCCAGGCTTCGCACTTTAGGGGGCAATCTGTTACACTAAAAAATGTCACCATGACCACTTACAGTTAGTATGGCTCAAATCAACAGTCATGCTACCCTCTTAGGCAAGTCTTATGCCTCTGCTATCCATCTCAAACTCAAAGAAGAGAGAAAGTCTTGTAAAAAATATGTTTATCTCTGGGGTCGCAGGTTCTCTCTAGCCTTACCTGCGGGGACGCTCACCATGTTCATAAAAGCTGCGTCCATGGATGCTCTGTATGTTAAGGGACAGGTGCGTCCTTCTGTAAAAGGCAAAATGCGCGAGTTTCATCTTAAAAAAGTTACTTGTGGTTACTTCTAGAACCTTCTAGAGGTCGGTTTGATGAAATGGATGCGCCTCCAGTTGGTTCATGTATCTCTATTAAGGGGGAACTTATCCCATCAATAAAGGAGCTATCCCACCCAAAGAGGGGGATTATCCCATTGATGGTGGACCTGAATAACCTCTTTACAGCATTATAAATAAAGACATTGAGCCAGAGGGAGGGGAGGTTAGAGCTATACATTTTCTTTGGGTAAACGCTGCAGGAATTAGGACTCCCATTTAGAACCTTGTGAGGAGAGATTGTCTTTGCTTGATTCTACTTGGAAGTGGGTGAGCTTTGTCAAAGTAGAGGAAAACCCTTGATGGACCCTGGGAGGAACTTGCACAACACCAAGGCCAGGTTGTAAGAGTTTCTTTGTTTCGTTATTAATACAAACTGGTTTATTTTTCTCAATAGCTTGTGTTAATGAGTTATTTCATGTGTTCCTTGGTCTGCATGTTGAATATATGTTTTATTACATGAAATACAAGTGCTTGGTAATTGCTTGATTGTTTGTGGTTGCAGGAATTGACATGAAGGAGGAGCTCATCCGGATCGGCAAGGACGGACTACAACAACAGCGTTTTGGAATAAGGTAAGCCTAAACACTCATAGTTTTCATGTGGTAAAAGGTATATTTAGAGAAAGATCACTCCATTTTGTCTTGTTTGTCGCTAGAGAGTTTAGACTCCTAGGGAGGTCAGTTGTGTCCGCACAAACGACTTTTTCCGCCACGACAGAAGTAAGTAGGACTTTTACTCTAACAATTTATATGCACACAAACTACATCCATTCATATCATTTGACAAACACTTTTCATGACGGTAAGTAGGGATTTTACTCGAACAATTTATATGCACAAAAACTATAGCCATTCACGTCTTTTGACAAACACTTTGCATGATAGTAAGTAGGACTTTTACTCTAACAATTTATATGCACAAAAGCTACATCCATTCATATCTTTTGACAAACACTTTGCATGATAGTAAGTAGGAATTTTACTCTAACAATTTATATACACAAAAAATACAACCATTCATGTCTTTTGACAAACACTTTGAAAACATGCAAGGCTTTTTGACAAACACTTTGCAAGCATGCAATCTACAACCATTGAGGCATTTTGCCAAACACTTGGCAACAATAAATTTGAGATTCTTCTTCAACTTATTTAACTCAGAAAATTCAAAAATTGAAACTTCAAACGTTGGCATCTTAAAACATGGACTAAACAATCTTAGTTTTTCATCAAAAACTCGAAAAAAATGCATATAATTGACAACAAAAATCTGTAAAATCGCCCAGATTTTAGATCCGGATTCTACAAAGTATGTTTTTGGAATAGAATGGGGGGTTAAATTTCCTATAGGCACGGATACCCCCTGATGTTGAGAGGAAAATTAATAGAATGTTCCAGATATGTGATTTATTAAAACAACAACAACAAAAACATACCTAATATTTGATTTATCACTTTGTCAAACACTTAGTGTGAAAAATTTAGCTACAGCTTGTAGAGCATTGGAAAGGTATGTTTTGATGCATAATTTAGTGATGTTTCAAGCAATGTTTATAATCTTTTCTTTGTTATAAAGTAAGAAGAATGTAATGAGAATGAGCATGAATGACCAATCACTAATAGTTATCTTCTCTATGCAGAAAATGACAAAAGTAGGAAGACGCAGTGCAAAACTGGAGTTCCATGAGAAGATAACGGTTGTCCCTTCGAAACTAACTAAAGTCCAGACCAGGGCGAGCAAATCTCGGCAAATCAATCTGGGACGAGATAAGGGACTGTCAGTTCGGAAGACTAGGCAAAGAAAAGAGAGGAGTTAACAGTTTAACAGATCCCTCAGGATCTTCGATCCTGAGGGATCGTTACTTTCAATTATTTTGCTGTTTGGTTAACTCCGCCATTACTAGTATAAAAAGGGTAGCATTGAAGACTTGAAGGACTCTGGTTTTATCTTGTATCTTTATTTTCTGTTTACAGACTTCACAGTCAGTTGGAACTCAGACTATCGAGTCTCTTTGAGACTTGGTTTTTGCTGTACTATCGTTGATGCGTTAATATAAGATTTTTTTGGTATTACTTTCCTTCTGTGTCTGAAGTAAATTCCGGCGGTGTGCCATTGGAAGCTAAGGGCCCGGCTCCAACGGACACTGGCTGATTGTATCATTACAGTTTGGCTTTGTGTGGTTTGTTTATCATTCTTAATAATTTGAAATATTTTATATGTTGTTCCATACTCGTTCATCAGTAGTTTTTCCTATTGTAAAATCTTTATAACAAGCTCACATCATATTTCCAGAATTGGTCACATAACGATTGTTCTGAGTTGTTCACTTCTGTTACAGAATTTATAAGTGGAATGCTTTAGCTACATATAGTCGGAGTGACGATCATAAGAAAATGGAATTAACGGTGTAGGTGGACTACTGGTGATCATTTCAGATTATCTGTACATATGATTGACGATTCCTGTTTATTTGATTTAGTTGTCTACTTTTATATATGATTGACGTTTCCTATTTATGGTGGTTTGCTGTTCCATTTGGTTAAGCTGTTTACTTGTATAAAAGATTGCTCTGTCTTTGTATATAAGTTGATGCAAAGGATTGAGAGTGTTGAACCCGCGAGACTTAGTTTCCCTTTACTGCTGTTCCTTTTACTGTTGTTCCATTTCTGCATTGCCGTTCCATTTTACTTTCCTGCTGTTCCTTTTTACTCGCATTCATTGGTTTGGTGTGAGAGGAGGATCAAGGCTGTTGTGAGACACAGCAGACGCTATTATGCTCCCAGATCCATGATCCATACTCTAATTTCTTTTCTTTCAACAGTTTCTAGAGGGATGGGTTACTATTTCCGCACCCTCGACTGGTAAAGTTGCTGCATGTGATTTCTTTCCGCAAAAGTAATCTAGCCATAGTTTAGCATCCGTTTACTCTTGTATTTCTTAGGCCTATACTACTAAGCATTACTCTGACAAATAGCCTCAAATTGAGATACCCTTTGCAATAACAAAACGCTCCCGGATTGACTTGTAATGTGAGATAACTAGAGGTGAAAAAGGCCCTTGTTACAGCTCTACATTTTGGCGCCGTTGCCGGGGACAGGGTATAGCCATTTGTCTTTTAAACAGGGTAGTGTGCGAATCTGCTAGGGGAGAGTTGGATTTAAAAAGCGAAAGGTAAGAACTTGCGTACGGAGCATGTAAAAGCCCTGCTCCACCGTCCGCTTTCCTAGCATAATTGATTGGTTAAATAGGATTTAGCAGTTTAATTGGAGTGCATGACTAAGCAGAAAAAGCCAGAGAAAGATCAAAAGCCTCCATCCAAAGCCAAGGGGCCGGTGACCCTTGGACGAACGACCTTCATAGACGAAATCTATAAGAAAGCTGACTCTCAGCCATCGTAGGTTATAAAACAGTCAATTCTAAACAGCCTACTAGTTCCCTTCAGGCCTTAGGATCACCATCTGAAGCCTTTGCTGAAGTGCACAGTCAAACAGAGGAGCAGGATTTTCAAGAAATTGAAAATTTGACTCATGGACCTTTGCACGAAGGGACCCAAAGTAACCTTTGTGAAGGAGAAGGAGAAACAGGGGAAATCGGGGAACCTAGATCTCCTATTGAATTAAATGAGCCTTTAAATAGCCCGGACAAGGGAAGAGCTGCAACAATCCTCGTCGAAGGAATCCATTCACCGCAGACAGTTGAGGCATTATCATCCCTGATCAAGGGAGTGGTGTCAAGACAATCCCTGTTAAGACCACCCCTCCTCAACCAAGGAACACTCTCTTGGAAATTCCTGAAGATTACTGGCATATATTCGATCCCATGGCACAGAATCAGCCAAACACCCAGACCTCCACATTGCAATATCCTATAGTAGATTCTGCAGCAAATGCGCCCATGAAAGCTATCCCTCTCCAGCATATCCCCACATTTCATGGCCTTACATCAGAAGATCCGGACGCATTCTTGTTCGAATTTGATGTATTATGTAGAGGATACGATTACACCACCGATCCCCAGAAACTGAAATTGTTCCCCTCTACATTAAAAGGGGCTGCGTTAAGATGGTTTATGGGCTTAGGTGGTGGGGTTATTAACAATTGGGATCAAATGAAAGAAGCCTTTTTAAAGAAATATCAAGATTACTGTAGGTCAAGAGAACTAAAAGATGAAATTTTTCAAATGTCAGCTAGACCAAACGAAACCCTAGAAGAATATGTGGAACATTTCCAATATAACTTGCAAAGATCTCCTTATACATCGCTACCTCTGCCTGATAACGTATGAAAGAACAATGGATTGAAACGTTAGACATTATGGGGAAAGGAGACATTTATCAGGAAAATTTTGCTGATATCATTGATCTGTGTATCAGGAGCTCAAGAGGCAGCACGAGGATAAAACCAGCAGAATATGATCGCTTCACCAGAGATAACAAAACATCAACAGAGGGAGTAACACGAGTGGAACTTGGAAATTTGCTAGAAAATTTTAAAACTGATATCCTGGGGACATTAACTACACAACTTGACATTGTGCAGGCTAAACAGAAGCAAGCAGAGGCGGAACGGAATCTAGTAGTTTTTTGCCCACGATGCAGGAATAAACATAGCCACAAGGAATGCCCGCTGGATACAGTCCAAATATGTGCTATCTGTACCAAGGACCACCTGACCGAAAGCTGCCCCTCACTTCCTGGTTTGAAGGCAATATACAAAGAAGCAGAAGAGGAACCAGAATCAACATATTTTATTAACCAGCGTCGTCAATGGCAGCCTAGGCAATCAGGTATGTTTTCAGACCCCTCCTCTTCTTTTCAACCCCCGCAGTTCAATACTCAGCAACAGAATATGTGGCAAAACCAGTCTCAACCCCCGTTTTCAAATTGGTCACCTCAAATGTTTCCTACTCCGAATCCTTGGATGTCCCAATTTGGTTGGCCAAACTTCCCTTATCCTCCACCATATTGGCAGAATAATTCATATCCTCCGCAGTGGACCCCTTCTACTTCGCAAAGCTCATCCTGGCAGACAAGCTGGCCAAGATCGACATATCAGCCAGCAGGATCAATTCCATTCCCTCAACCGACTCTGCCAGCCTTACAACAAAACCCCCAGCCTAATCTGAGACCGTAGCTCCCAGCCCAACCCAACCCTAATCCAAATAATAGACCAGTTCAATCTCTTCAAATTATAGAATCCTCAGAAATTGAATCTGATCTGCGGGAGTGCAACGATCTTCAATTAAGATCTGGGCGAATAATAGAGACTGAGGTACATAGAACAACTCACATTGAAGATCAGTTACCTATAGAACAACCATCACAACAGGAAGATGTAAATAAAGACCAGACTCATCAACAAGTAATTACATCTCCTCCACCGTTCCCAGAACGATTAGCCATTCCACGACCAACACAATATCCAGACTTTGATATTCTGGGAGAACTACAAAACTTGTATATAAGAATTCCATTCCTTCAAGCTATACATGATATCCCCATATATGCAAAAACTATAAAGGACCTGTGTAGCAGAAAACCAAAAAGAAATGTAACTTCTAACCCAAGAGTCCAGGTAGTCGGCACCTTATCCGACCTCCTATCAGGAAAAGAAACACCAGTTAAATACGAGGACCCTGGAAACCCAATTGTCACTGTTCAAATCTATGGGCAGACCTTGAGCAACGTCTTAGTTGATCTAGGGGCTGCAATTAACATCCTGACAACATCAACTTGCCAGAAACTCGGAATTACATCGGTAGAACCTACTTCCACCTTGTTAGAACTAGCTGACCGATCAGTAATTAGACCAGAAGGCACCCTGTATGATTTCATGGTTTCAGTAGATTCCTGGGAATACCCGACCGACTTCCTGATAATTAATCCGAAAACCCGACTAGATGGACATCCGCTAATTCTAGGTAGACCGTGGCTCGCTACTGCTGACACCTACATTGGTTGCAGGCAGGGAAACATGACCATAACCAGAGGGCCGGATATCAAAAATTTAATTTTGTACCCTCCAGCTCAGCCAAGCATCACGATGATGAAAGCCAACCTGCGTCCCGCCTCATATATCACAGACAACATTAGACCTCCATTAACAGTCCAGGAAGCGCTAGATTTCAAAGATCAAACCGAAGACGATGCCATTAATAAATTCATTAATCAAACAGAATCCACATCGTATACACAGTGTTTTATGATAAAGGCGGCATTTGACAACGAATTAGAAGAGGATCCTCTGAAGGACGAACATGACCAAAATATACCGGTGAATTCTGTCGCTAATAGCAAAGTAGTGCAAATTGAACCGGGGAAAACTTTAAATATTAATGCTAATCTGACACCAGATCAAGAGACAAAACTCATCCAGCTGTTACGAAAGTATCAGGAGGCATTTGCATGGGACTATCCCGATATGAAAGGGATTGATCCCCAGCTATGTACACATCATATTTATATCGAAAAAGATGCAAGACCTGTTCGACAACCGCAAAGAAGACTCAACCCCCATTTAAAAGATGTTGTAAAAGATGAGCTTCAGAAACTTTTAGATGTTGATTTCATTTATCCTATTTCTGATAGCAAATGGGTATCCCCACTTGTGGTAGTACCTAAAAAGAACGGGAAATGGAGGATCTATGTGGATTATAGAGAATTAAACAAAGCCACACAAAAAGATCATTTCCCTCTTCCATTTATAGACCAGGTACTGGACACCTTAGCAGGCAAGAAATTCTTTTCTTTCCTGGATGGCTTCAGCGGATACAATCAGACTCAGATTGCCCCTGAAGACCAGGATAAGACTACCTTTACTTGCCCCTGGGGAACGTTCGCTTATCGAGTCTTACCTTTTGGTTTATGTAATGCTCCAGCCACATTCCAAAGGGCTGTTCTTAGCATCGTTGCAGATCTAATTAATGATCGATTGGAAGTCTACATGGATGATTTCACACCATATGGAGAGGACTTTGATCCAGCTCTAGATACTCTCGAAAAAGTCCTACAGCGCTACATCGCTACCAGACTTTGCTTGAGTCACGAAAAGTGTTACATGATGATGACTGAAGGACTCATTCTGGGACACTATATTTCAGCAGCTGGTATTCAGGTAGACCCGGCTAAAATTCAAATACTTTTGCTTATTCCAACCCCCACTAATCAGACAGAGGTACGCAGTTTTCTTGGTTTTTCTGGCTATTATAGACGATTCATACAACATTATTCACATATTGCCGCACCTTTACATGCATTAACTGGAAATGTTGACTTCTTATGGACAGAGAAATGTGATCGGGCCTTCAAAGAATTAAAGAAGCTGCTATCTACAGCTCCAGTTCTCAGAGGACCTAATTGGAATTTACCATTCCAAATTTCAACCGACGCCTCAGACACAACAATCGGTGCAGTTCTGGGCCATTAAGAGGATAAAAAACCATATGCCATCTATTATATCATCAAGAATTTGGTTCTAGCTGAATTAAATTACACTGTCACCAAAAAAGAATTTTTAGCTGTGATACACGTTGTTAATAAATTTAGACACTATATTACAGGCTATCCTGTTATTTTGTATACAGACCATTCTGCTATTAAGTACTTAGCAAACAAGCCTGTTACAAATGGAAGAATAACCAGGTGGTTGATCTTGTTGCAGGAGTTCGACATTACAATCAGAGATCGACCGGGGAAGGAGAATCCTGTAGCCGATTTCCTCTCACGAATACCAAAATCAGTTGAAGCAGCAGCAGTCGAGGACCAATTTCCAGACGAACACTTATTCGCTGTCGATGTTCAGACTCCCTGGTACGCTGATGTTGCTAATTATCTTGCAGTAGGTAAGCTTCCAAAACATTTAACTCCCAACGAACGGAAACAGATTGTTCAGAGAAGCAATCGATTTTCGTGGGTTGGGGGCTATTTGTTTCACACAGGAGCAGATATGGAAATCAGAAGATGTATTCGGAAGGACGAAATTTTTGATATCTTGAAAGCCTGCCATGACGGGCCATGTGGAGGACACTTTGCTGAACGAAGAACAACACATAAAGTATTACAAACGGGATATTACTGGCCTACAATTTTCAAAGATGCGAAAAAATTTGTCCAGGCCTGTGATAGCTGTCAGCGTGCAGGACGACCTGGTCCAGCCGACGAAATGCCTTTGCGGCCCCAATTAGTGATCGAACCTTTCGAACGCTGGGCTCTGGACTTCGTCGGCCCCATCAGCCCGCCATCAAATCAAAGAACCTACATTTTGGTGGCAACTGAATATGTTACCAAATGGGTTGAAGCGGAGGTATTGACTAGAGCTACAGAAGATTCGGTAATACATTTCTTGCTCCATTTGTTTGTACGTTATGGTCTCCCAAGGGAAGTAATTACAGACGGAGGACCACAATTTGTAGGGCACCAATTAGCTGCAACACTCAATAATTATCGTGTCCAGCATAAAATTACTACCCCATACCATCCTCAGGCAAATGGGCAAGTGGAGAGCAGCAATAAGGTAATAGAGTCGATTTTGACAAAAACAATTGCCTCACATCGGTGTGATTGGGCCGCCCGATTACCCGAGGCACTGTGGGCTTATCGAACCACATGGAGAAGCACCACCGGCTACTCACCATATCACTTAGTGTTTGGAAAGCAGCCCATTTTCCCTATAGAATTCGATATCCAAACGCTGCGAACGACCCAAGAAGTCGGATTGGATTTAAGTGAAGCACAGAAAAATCGATTACACCAAATTAATGAATTAGATGAAATAAGGCTCTCTGCATTACAGAATACAGCACTCATTCAGCAGCAGTGAGCCAAATGGCATGATGCGCTTATCAAAAACAAGATATTTCATGAAGGAGACTGGGCTCTGTTATATGATTCTAGATTTCAGGATTTCCCGGGGAAGCTTCAGACTCGTTGGTTGGGACCATACGAGATTCAAAAAGTCCATGAAAATGGGACCCTTACACTGACCACAATCGATGGGTCTGGATATACATTTAAGGTAAACAGTCATCGAGTTCGTCTGTATCGCAAACCGCTCACTCGGGAATCTTTTTGTCAGCAGCTACGCCAAGATACTAACATTGAGATTATGGGCGAGGAAGCAAAAACTTCCTCACCTATAGATCAGTAAGAATTTACCTTTTATTACCACATTCTGTATATAAAACTGTAAATTTTGTATATATGTTTTTAGTATCTGTGTGTGCTGTTCCTTTTGAAAAGGAACAACACCTTTGGGTTTTTTCTGTTCCTTTTCAAAAAGGAACAACACTTTTGCGTTTTGTTGTTCCTTTTCAAAAGGAACAACACTGGTGTGTTTTTGCTGTTCCTTTTAAAAAAGGAACAGCATTGTTTGCGTTTTGCTGTTCCTTTTCAAAAGGAACAGCACTTGTGTGTTTTTGCTATTCCTTTTCAAAAAGGAACAACACTTTTGCGTTTTGCTGTTCCTTTTCAAAAGGAACAGCACTGGTGTGTTTTTGATGTTCCTTTTCAAAAAGGAACAACACTGTTTTCGTTTTGCTGTTCCTTTTCAAAAGGAACAACACTTGTGTGTTTTTGCTGTTCCTTTTCAAAAAGGAACAACACTTTTGCGTTTTGTTGTTCCTTTTCAAAAGGAACAGCACTGGTGTGCTTTTGCTGTTCCTTTTCAAAAAGGAACAGCACTGTTTGCGTTTTGCTGTTCCTTTTCAAAAGGAACAACACTCGTGTGTTTTTGCTGTTCCTTTTCAAAAAGGAACAACACTTTTGCGTTTTGCTGTTCCTTTTCAAAAGGAACAGCACTTGTGTGTTTTTGCTGTTCCTTTTCAAAAGGAACAGCACTTGTGTGTTTGAACAGTACTTGAGTGTTTTTTCTGTTCCTTTTCAAAACGAACAACACTTTTTGCTGCTCCTTTTGAAAAGGAAGTAGCATTTGTGTGCTTTTTCTGATTTTTTTTAAGGCAATGCATCAAATGAACTCCTCCTCACCCTTCCTTTCAAAAACAAGTAGTATGCTCTTGTCCCTTTCACATAAAGGATGTGTTGTCCATCCTCTTTCCAAGGTCATAAGTAGCAGCTATACCTTTATGCAATGAATATAAAAGTCAGGACATATTGAGATCAGAATATCATGAATCGCTATCTTTAACAAGCCCTAGTATTGATGCAACAACAAAGGAAGGATCCACACACTCATCATTTTTGCTGTCATAGTCTCACCTCCTCTGCCTTGTTGGATAATTTTATCATGTTGAGTTCCTACAATTTTCTCTATTATTACTTGGAAATAAGAACAAAAGATTTATATCTTCCAAATTGAGATGACAAGACTTCTTCCGCCATTCCCACTCTTAAGGAGGGCTGAACCACCCTTATGTGTAATTATACAAGAGCAAAATCTGTTACTTTAAAAAAAAAAAAAAAAAAAAAAAAAAAAAAGAAGGAAAAATATATATATATATATTTGTCATATGCAGGATAGGGGGTTTCATTAAAGAACCAGCCTACTATGATCATAAGATTGGAAGCGAAGTGGCATTCCCATCATGGCCACCACACCAGGGATATGGTCCAACAGGTTCACTATATAAAAAAACCTTGGAACCGGGGGTCTCATCACGAGCCGGCCTGCCCACGATTCGCGCCTCTCTGGTGAATAGCATCATGGTTATCTAGTTACCAAGCCAGCATGATGGCCTGCATTTTGACAAGAATTGCTCTTCAAAAACACACAAAGAACCATGGTTCCAGGGTGAAATAAACAACTCTGCCAAGGTTATGAACACCTGTCGGCAGCAGAGCTCTGTTAGTGGTATCGGAGTTGTAATATATACACCAATTTGGATGATATTAAATACTTCCTTCTATCCTTGTAATAATGATATCTTACATTTCGATGGATACGTCACATGAATATCTATCACTACCAATCATGGTAGAGGTATTGACTATGACTGCCTTAGACTTTATATGAGTGCCAGACGTCCTATCCTCCTGTTTTGCATCACATCACGAAGGCTTATGCAAAACGAGATCTACCTGTTGCCTCGATCTCGGTATTTCTTTGTCTAATCTGAAACATGGCAAAACTCTACATGTTGTTCCTTTATGACTTGGTGACGGGATGGCAGCTCCTCCTCCATTTGACGGCTGGGACAGCCTATCATATTGCGAGGGGGGAGGTGACCTCATTACTCCGCCGGCCACATGGTAACACACCATTCGGAAATGATATGGTACGAAGGTACGATATGGGCTAACGGCATGATAATACTATTTTTGCAATAAGTTGTTATTTACAATCAATTTTCATGCATGCTTTGTGTTTTTTCTAGCTGCGATTACGTTCTTTGCGACAGGTAATTGCTATTCCATCTAGGAGCCCGAAACAGAACCATGGGAGGCAAGGCTATCAGAAGCGAGCCTAGTGAGCTAGTAGTCTCCGAAGCTGCTCGGGAGATCCTAGAAAGGGCGGGGTGGTTAACTTATTTTAGCCGCCTGCGTGAATCAAATGAAACTGTGGCCATGGAATTTCTACAGAACTTGGAGGAAGAACACTCCGTAGTGGGTGGAAAGCAGATAACGGTCACGAAGGAGATAATCGAGGAGGTAACAGGATTACCAGCCTCAGGACCAATATGGACGACAAAGAAAGAGAGGCTGCAGAAGATCATAGATATTTTCCAAGACGAAGGACAGAATCTAACAGTAAAAGGAAAAGGAGTGCTGCCGGCAACGTTAGGAGAACCCTGGAGCGAATTGGCAAAAGTAGTGCAGAGCTACATCACCTGCGAGGGCCGAAAAGATGTGGTAAGACCACATCACCTTAAGCTCTTGGCTGTGTTAAAAGGAAAATGTTCCGTGCATCTCCCTACATTGTTAAATTCATTATTGCATGATGCCTCTCGGAGCCTGAAAAAGGCACACCATGAAGACGTAGTAGTTAGCCACCATGGGTTGATCCGCCTGATAGTGAGCTACAGTCTCACTCAGCAGCAAAGTAGCTGGGGGGAGCTTATTACAACAATTGGAGGGGGAGTGGCATCACCATCCCCAAAGGCTAAGCACCCTACTAGTACCTCTGAAGCACCCAAGGAGCCCAGAGCATCACCATCCCCAAAGGCTAAGCACCCTGCTAGTACCTCTGAAGCACTCGAGGAGCCCAGAGAATCACCAAAACCTAAGCGTCCCTCGGATACACCCCAGCAACCCAAGAAAAACACGGAGTTATTAAAATGAAAACGCTCCTCTAGGGCATCTGGACATGTAGAAAAACATAAGGAACGAGCCGCAGAAGAGCGTGCTGCCTCGAAACGTAGGCATTCCTCTGGTACGACAGAACAATCTAAAAAACATAAAAAGGTGGTAGTGGAAGAACAGGCGGCCAGTACACCTGAGCGACCCGAGAGACCTAGGAAGTCAGCTCGGCTGGCAAGAACAAAAGGCAGGCTGGAGAAAATCCAGCCAAGCATTGACCAGCCGATCGAAATAACAGATGAGCCACCGGTGCCAGAACAGGAACCTTCGAGGGAAAATGTGGAACAAATTGAGGACGAAGCTGAAGTCGAGGAAGGAAAGAAACCTTCTGACTCTGAGGCCGAAGCTGACTATCCGAAGGCAGCCACTGAGCATCCAATTCAGGAGGAGGAGATGGAACAATTGGGGGGCAACCCTCCATAGGTCGCCATGGAGGAAGAAGAGCTGGCCACTATCTTGGCCAGCCTGGGAGATTATACTTCACCTTCCAGTCCAGCAAGCCCTCCTGAGGGACCCTCTGGGGAAGAGGCGCATGAAGAATTGCATGAAGAGATAGCGGGAGGAGAAAACCTCCCTGTTGTTGACGGAGAGAATGTAAATACCGACCGGGAACAATCCATTCCCAAGACACCAGAAGAAAACCCACCTGCTGATGATGTGGGGAATGAAAATGCTTATCGGGAACAGTTCATTCCCAGAATGCCAGAAGAAACCCTCGATGAAAGAGGAACAAAACTGAGGGCCACTCATACGCCCACTGCCGAGGCAAGAGAAATTGAGAAAGAAACAGCAGAGACTGCTGAATATTATAGCCCAGCTTCGGCAGAAAATTAGAAGTTTGAAAGCCATTCTGAGAATAAGAAGGACCGTAAGGAGAAAAAGAAGAACAAATGCAGTAGGGTCCTGTCGGAAGAGAAGGCAAGGGGCTTATAGGCGTTTCACAGGTCAATACTCTGCTGATAGACCTACGGCTGTTCCGACCAGCACTGAGGAACCAAATGCTGTTCCATCTGATATGGAACAGCAGAATGTCGTTCCGGAACAAACTGCTGTACCAAATAGCCCATTGGGACCAACTGCCGTTCCAATCAAAACCGAGTCGCAAGATGATATTCCATTTACAGAGGGGCCACCGTACCCCTTTATCCATGTAAAGAAAGAAAGGGAAAACAAAGAAGTCCAAACTGAGGCATCACCGTTAGGGATAATTCGGGACACGAATTCCAGGAAGCGAAACGTGAAGGTACAGGTAAGACTCCCTGCCTCTGAGAATTCATGGAAAAGGGATCCAAAAACCAAGGCCTTGCACCACAAAATGAAGCAAGCCCGACAGGAGGCTGACCAGCTGAGGGAACAAATGATCCCTCGGGAAAAATACGAGGAGTTGCAGCAGGAAGCTGAGCAGTTAAAAGAACAAATGATCCCTTGGGCAAAATATGAAGAATTGCAGCAGCAACTGCGGAACATGAGTCAATCAGAGAGTCAGGCCTTTGAAGGATGGCAGAAGGAACAGGAAAAGGCTGCCAAGGTAACACGTCGATTAGATGCTGTTATTAAACAATTTGACACTGTATGTTCGTTGTATGATGATGTTTTGACTTGCAGGGCCCCTGCAAAGAATTATGCTTTATTTCTCCTTGAAAGATACTTAAGGCTGAAAGTAAAAGCTGTCAGGGCAGGTGCCCCTATTCAGATTAATATTGTTAATGATTTTATTGATTGTTGCAAACATTATGGGGTTAAGGTTCAACGGTTGCTATGTGAATTCTATTTGCACAATATGGTGCTCGAACAGGAAACTGACTTAAACCCGAGGCCATTCGTGAGAGATATACAACTCCAAGCCTTTGGCTCGTTTGGGGTCAATCAGTTAAAGTGGCTCAAGGCTTACAATGCCTTTCCGAGGCAGGAGCACATCCTAGATCTATGGGTCAGGGCAGAGCCTAGAGACCCAGTTCACCTATGGCAATCACACAAAAGCCTCATGAGAACCCAGGGTGTCATGGAACTGTTAGGACCCATGCATGAGGACTTGATCCGAAATAGCGTGGAATTATTTCTGGCTATTAAAGATTCTGCCCTGGATGCTGCCAAATTCCTTTATCGGATTTCTACCCCAAGCATCCAGCTCAGGGAGCCATTCAAATATGAGAATTTTGAGCTGGCTGCTGAGCGGTTGAGCCTTTATGGCCAGCGCCTTTTGCAAGCTGGGCCGTCTTGGTTAGGATACCGGTTTCGTAGCCCAATTATTTGGCACCCTGCACCTGGATACCAGGCCTTGTATGATATGCCTGCAGATCAATTGAATTACTTCTTTGATAATCTGGTTGCTCAGCATGGTTGCAGACCTCCTCACGAGATACCCTCTCCTGCCTATTCTCTTACCGCTCTCCATGTTAATTATAACGTTTTCATGAGGCCATGAAACATAGTAAGCCGGGGGGTGTGTAGAGCATTGGAAAGGTATGTTTTGATGCATAATTTAGTGATGTTTCAAGCAATGTTTATAATATTTTCTTTGTTATAAAGTAAGAAGAATGTAATGAGAATGAGCATGAATGACCAATCACTAATAGTTATCTTCTCTATTCAGAAAATGACAAAAGTAGGAAGACGCAGTGCAAAACTGGAGTTCCATGAGAAGATAACGGTTGTCCCTTCGAAACTAACTAAAGTCCAGACCAGGGCGAGCAAATCTTGGCAAATCAATCTGGGATGAGATAAGGGACTGTCAGTTCGGAAGACTAGGCAAAGAAAAGAGAGGAGTTAACAGTTTAACAGATCCCTCAGGATCTTCGATCCTGAGGGATCGTTACTTTCAATTATTTTGTTGTTTGGTTAACTCCGCCATTACTAGTATAAAAAGGGTAGCATTGAAGACTTGAAGGACTCTGGTTTTATCTTGTATCTTTATTTTCTGTTTACAGACTTCACAGTTAGTTGGAACTCAGACTATCGAGTCTCTTTGAGACTTAGTTTTTGTTGTACTATCGTTGATGCATTAATATAATATATTTTTGGTATTACTTTCCTTCTGCGTCTGAAGTAAATTCCGGCGGTGTGCCATTGGAAGCTAAGGGCCCGGCTCCAACGGACACTGGCTGATTGTATCATTACAGTTTGGCTTTATGTGGTTTGTTTATCATTCTTAATAATTTGACATATTTTATATGTTGTTCCATACTCGTTCATCAGTAGTTTTTCCTATTGTAAAATCTTTATAACAAGCTCACATCATATTTCCAGAATTGGTCACATGATGATTGTTCTGAGTTGTTCACTTCTGTTACAGAATTTATAAGTGGAATGCTTTAGCTACATATAGTCGGAGTGACGATCATAAGAAAATGGAATTAACGGTGTAGGTGGACTACTGGTGATCATTTCAGATTATCTGTACATATGATTGACGATTCCTGTTTATTTGATTTAGTTGTCTACTTTTATATATGATTGACGTTTCCTATTTATGATGGTTTGTTGTTCCATTTGGTTAAGCTGTTTACTTGAATAAAATATTGCTCTGTCTTTGTATATAATTTGATGCAAAGGATTGAGAGTGTTGAACTCGTGAAACTTAGTTTCCCTTTACTGTTGTTCCTTTTCTGCATTGCCGTTCCATTTTACTTTCCTGCTGTTCCTTTTTACTCGCATTCATTGGTTTGGTGTGAGAGGAGGATCAAGGCTATCATGAGACACAGCAGACGCTATTATGCTCCCAGATCCATGATCCATACTCTAATTTCTTTTCTTTCAACAGTTTCTAGAGGGATGGGTTACTATTTCCGCACCCTCGACTGGTAAATTTGCTGCGTGTGATTTCTTTCCGCAAAAGTAATCTAGCCATAGTTTAGCATCCGTTTACTCTTGTATTTCTTAGGCCTATACTACTAAGCATTACTCTGACAAATAGCCTCAAATTGAGATACCCTTTGCAATAACAAAACGCTCTCGGATTGACTTGTAATGTGAGATAACTAGAGGTGAAAAAGGCCCTTGTTACAGCTCTACACAGCTATACGTGTAGGAAACCAAAACTCAAATTTATCATAATATGGTATTTTAGTCAACTCATGGTAACCTGGTAGTGTATTTATACAATTCCAAAAAGATGGGAATATGCTCCAACTCCAATGGGACTGTGCTCCTACTCCAATATCCTTACCAACTCATTTTGAACCATCCATTTTTCCTCCCAACCATATCCAAGGAGAAATTCTACCCCTGGAACCCCTGAGTTGTAAGAGATCAAAAACAGTACCAAAATATAACAGTAGAGAGATATCCAAGGCAAGATGAGGAAGATAAGTTTCACTTTCTCCCAACACCACTCATGGTCAACTCTACCAGGTAGAGATACATAGTAATTTAGATTGGGAATTTGAAAATCATTTCGAAAGAAATTGGATACTCTCCAAGCCTCTCACTCTCATAATATTTTTCATCTCTCTCCAACTCTTGGTATCACAATGCACCTCCCTCCCCCTAAGTAAGAATATATGAGACACATATATAGGAGGAGCAACAAATTTTTGTCATAAAGGAGTAATATGCATGCGTTGTATTCAATTTAAAGGAGTGGAACTCATGTCATTAAGGAGAGGCATGCATGCCTTATTGTTTCTAAGGAAACTAGTGTCTTTTCAATCGACTAGCCCCCTAGGTTTGGCAGCTACCCTAGAAACAACAGTTTAAAGAAATTCGCGATTTCTTCTATGTATAATAGATAAGAGAAAGACAAAGGAACCAAGTTGGATCTTTCACTTAACTCCTTTTTGATCTCTCTCCCCCTTGACAGAGCTTGAAACTCCTCTCCATACTTATTTCACTTGGAGAGTACCTGTAGAAACAGAGTAACAAAGAACTGTCAAAGCATATTGATCTATTATATCATAATCATTACGGAATCAGAAAAATAATGAACATACAATGGCATTTACAAATAATAACATTCCCAATTGCACAGTTATATGGAAGAAAACTTGAAGAACTTTATTATATATAAGGGAGAGTTACAACCCAGTTGTCTGATCCATCATCATCCTCCCAACATGAAGCCCTCTTCACCTCATGAAATAGCAAGATCGTACCAACAATACAATGCTCTTTCTCAAATACAAACTATTAGCACTTCCTTACAAATTACAAAATTCCAGCCTCTAGATCTCTCAGATGAGGGATCCATTTATAGATGTTTGCAAGGGTGTGATTCATCTCTAAGTTTTTGATTAGTGTCATTCCACTTCTTGCATTTGGTTCCACTTGGAGATTTCTAGGATCTCTTACTCATCCCTGGGCGAATTCAGAGAGGCAAGTGTCATAGGAGAAGTTTCTAGAAGATTCCATGAGCATCCACTTAGCAAACTGTCTCGGACATTTGTCCATCCTCACTCATCGCACCCTATAGAAGGCCTCATTAGTATGCATCACACCTGGCTAGTGTAGAAGTCAGTATGCATTGCACCCTGACAGTGGAGCAGTCAGTATGGTCCAGGTTAAGCAAATTCTAGATGGTTTTTCAGGTGGAACTTTTGGGGAATGATGTAATCAGTTGACCATGTTATTTTAGGGTGTGAAATAACATGGGGTTGAAGAGCCCTAGTTTATCAACATATAATATTGGGGTTGATGTGCCCAAATATGTCTATAACAGTTTCCCCCTAAAGCATGAAGTCGTAAATCTTTGATGTGGGGTGAAATTCTTTATCATGAGGATCCATGGTTTCGAACTGGTTGGTGACCTGTAGAAGATAAAATACAATACATCATCATAATATAATTTTCATGATCTAGTTGAGGCGGGCATTCCCATGCTCAACTTTATAAATTCATTTTATGTACATAGCAAACATAGTCGTCTGCATATATAGATTGGTGATTCTTTAAATGTAGAGTCATCATCCTTGGTTCAGATGACCATCTATGCAGCTTCTTTGTACATTTGATGTCTTTATTTCCCTGAATATATCACAACCCGGATGGATGAAACTAGATCCAAGGTCTTAAAATGTAGGAATTTACAGGGTAAGTTCCTCAGAAAGAACACCAAAAGGACACCGCTCACAACCAGATCTCAAATCAATACACCAGTATTTTTGACGTGGTTAAAACCCTCAAAGAGGGAAACAGTCCACGGCCTGTGCCAACGTGGCTACTACAGGCAATTTATTAATCAAAGAATGAAAATTTACATAAGCTTCTCTCATGCACGGATTACCCGAACAATGACCCTCCATGCACTTTAAATAGAACTCATGGACCAATCGGGTGTAAAGCCACGGATCAAGTGTCAGTAATACCGAGGAGAGAGTGAACCGTCGGATCACTACATATTGTGACCGTCGGATTGTAAGTTACAAAATGTACAATGGTAAAGAAACACACTTTACCTAACTCTATACCTAACTCTATACTAGACCAAGTTGAACTTAACTATTTCTTATGTGTCGGAATATCCTAACATCCCCCCTTAAGAACAACTTGGGATAGGATTGAAGGATTTACAAATATGACACAATAGGAGAAGGAAGGAGGCACTAGAGCCTATCCCCCCTTAGTGACAACTTCCTGAACTCCAAGCATATATCGAAATTTAGTGAACTTCGCCTCTGTGAGAGCCTTTGTGAAGATGTCTGCAACCTGATCATCTGTTGAACAATATTGCACTTCAAGAACATGGTCATGAATGAGCTTTCTGATGAAGTGCATGTGTAGTTCAATGTGTTTGCTGCGCTGATGCTGGACTGGATCTTTGCATAGTTGAATGGCACTTTGATTATCACACCAAAGTGTGGTTGGATCTTGCTGCTCAAAGCCAAACTCTGATAGGATCTGACGAAGCCACAAGGCTTCCTTACTAGCTTCCACGGCACCACGATACTCTGCTTCTGCTGACGAAAGAGAAATGGCAGCCTGTTTCTTACAAGCCCATGTAATAGGTCCTGAACCAAGAGTGAAGACATAATCGGCAGTAGACTTCCGATCATCAGGGTCACCAGCCCAATCAGAATCAGTGAAACCAACTAATAGAGGAGCTGCTTTGGCACTGTAATGAATCCCAAACTGTACTGTACCTCGAACATAACAAAGTATTCTTTTAGCTGCTTTCCAATGACTTTCATGGGGGTTTTGCATAAAACGAGCAACAAGGCCAACAACAAAGGGAAGGTCAAGACGAGCATCAGCGCAGCAAACACATTGAACTACACATGCACTTCATCAAAAAGCTCATTCATGACCATGTTCTTGAAATGCAATATTGTTCAACAAATGATCAGGTTGCAGACATCTTCACAAAGGCTCTCACAGAGGCAAAGTTCACTAAACTTCGATATATTCTTGGAGTTCAGGAAGTTGTCACTAAGGGGGGATAGGCTCTAGTGCCTCCTTCCTTCTCCTATTGTGTCATATTTGTAAATCCTTCAATCCTATCCCAAGTTGTTCTTAAGGGGGGATGTTAGGATATTCCGACACATAGGAAATAGTTAAGTTCAACTTGGTCTAGTATAGAGTTAGGTATAGAGTTAGGTAAAGTGTGTTTCTTTACCGTTGTACATTTTGTAACTTACAATCCGACGGTCACGATATGTAGTGATCCGACGGTTCACTCTCTCCTCGGTATTACCGACACTTGATCCGTGGCTTGACACCCGATTGGTCCATGAGTTCTATTTAAAGAAACACACTCTGATACCATGTAGGAATTTACAGGGTAAGTAGCCACGTTGGCGCAGGAATTTACCCTGTAAATTCCTACATGGTATCAGAGTGTGTTTCTTTAAATAGAACTCATGGACCAATCGGGTGTCAAGCCACGGATCAAGTGTCGGTAATACCGAGGAGAGAGTGAACCGTCGGATCACTACATATCGTGACCGTCAGATTGTAAGTTACAAAATGTACAACGGTAAAGAAACACACTTTACCTAACTCTATACTTAACTCTATACTAGACCAAGTTGAACTTAACTATTTCCTATGTGTCGGAATATCCTAACATCAAACTCGTTCAATCTTTGCCCGATGTATAAGTCGATCCATGTGAAGAGAATTTCTGAAGTCGAACATGGAAAGACATCACCTGATTACCAGCCAATAACATGAGTTGTTAATAGATGCAAAAGGAATCACCGATAATGATAATGACCCTAAAGGTACTACAATTCACGTGGTGTGAATATATAATCTGATGTTGAACACCATGCAAAATCTTTTGGTCAAAGGCCATTGATTTCAACCTATTGTCAGAAGTGAGAAACTTGCCATTGAGGCATGCAAGCTTCAAAGTACTGAAAGGAGTGTTTCTAGGTCAACTTCTTGGATAATGAGCTGATGTCAACAAGAAGTGATCCATCATAGGAGGGCCTTAATTTATCCCACATCTACGACCCGAAAAGAAGCAAATGATTTTCTAGAAGTGAAAACGATCTAACGACACAAGGTTCAGGAATGCAGGTCACGAAAAATGGAGGGTGAAGGTATTGTAGTGGATGAGGCATTAACTGGATTGTGGTTTCTCAACTGAATGACTTCTCTTAAACATATTGGCAACACTAAGATGGATTGGTAGCATTAACCCCAATAGATGGATGGTGTGGAAGACCAATGGTGAACTGACTGGTGAATGGAATAACCCAACCCGACTCAATCATGGTGATGGAGTGAAAGTGTCATGTTCAAGAGGGACCAACTACCATAAAATTCTTCAAGCTTTCTTCCCTTTTTCCCCTATCATTGCTGACCAGTACCTCTTTATTTTTGTCAAGCTTGATGAGGATAACATATGCTTTCTATAATTTTCCCTTCGGGCAAACCTGTTGCTATGTTTTAACGAGTCTAGGGACAGTGAAACTCGCTCTTGTCTAGGTGGACAAGCTTGTCGCTATTGTTTTAACGAGTCTAACGACAAAGATATCTCAGTGTTTTTCATGTTTAGAGAGTTTGAAAAAGGACGAAAAGGAAACTCTATCTCATCTAGGACAAGTTTGTCGCTATTTTTTTAATGAGTTTAATGACAAGGATAACTCGGTCCTTTTCATGTTTAGAGAGTTTGAAAAGGGACGAAAAAGAAACTCCAGAAGCTTTTTTTCATAGCATAATCCCTTAAGTCTGAAAAAGGATAAAATAATATGAAAGGGATGACTTTTTGATCACTTTAACGAGCCGAAAAAGATAAGCGCTTGAACTTTTTTGTGAGATAATCCCTCAGATCTGAAAAAGATTAAAATATACAGGAGGGATGGCACTTCCAATCACTTTAACGAGCTGGAAAGGCCAATTGCTCGAAAATATTTTCATATTTAACAAGTCTGAAAATAGTTTAAAGGAGACTCATTTTTTAGGAACGAGTGGTGTCTAGGGTAGCAACTGGTTTCGGGTAAGCTTGGAACTTCTCAAAAAATGGCTATGTGAAGAGGTTGGCTAACAAAACTACTCATCGCAACTGTTCCTCAAAAGGGGTAAACAATCAAGTGGAAGCATATGATTAGCCAAAAGAATGGAGGTGATGGGAGGAACACAACCAAGGCTCAACAGGCTGATAGCATGGCAACACAAAGGTTATTTATCGAAGGTGGGTTCATTTTTTAACGAGACTGAATCATGGGGGAACTATGCTCAATGTTAGTTTCATTTTTACACAAGCTCAAAATGACAAAATTATGCTTGAAACGGTGGTCAAAGATGTTCAATTCACCGTTTAGCACATTAGATTCTTTCGTCGGTTGTTCAACCTGCTCAATCACTCCATCAAATTGATTAGAAATACACATATATGTATGAAAAATGAATTAAAACTAACATTTTACTTGAGGTACGTGAATAGTAAATATGAAAAGCTGTTTTACCTTTCACTTTCATCATTTCATTTCAAATTTGGGATTTTGGAGCTCTGGAGTGGTTTTCCCCCTCAAATTTCACCAGCTGATTTCGAGAGATCTAGTGGACTATTCTCCGTGCTATCAGGACTAGGTAGAAACTAACCCTGAGCTCTTCATTCTCATTTCATCCTTTCTTGATTCTGAGCAAGTTTTTCCACCTTTCTGGGCCCTTGGGGTTTGAAGAATTCGTTCTCCAACCATCACACCTAGCTTATATCGAAAGGTGTGATGCATACTGAGTTGTACACTAGCCAGTGAGTATGCATCTCACCTTGCTCAAAGGCAGGATGCGATGGGCATAGAAGGGCATCTTTACACTGTGTTTTTTTCATCAAATGTTTTCCTGTTTTTGCTCAAATTTGGATCCTAACTCATCTTTTGTTTTCATTTCATATTTTTTTTGGATCAAGATGGTTGTCACATGGTGTGAACACTAACATGAAGAAGAGGACATGATTTCCTTACACGACCAGGACACAGTTACTGCATTAAGAAATTGTGGTTTGCTGAAGTTCTTCCGCATATCCAGCATGACGCAATAGATCAACTTGTTGCACTATTTTCTCGATGCTTGGGATCCGATCGACCAGGTATTCCAGATTAGGGGTAAATCTATTCCAGACAGTTGAGGATATTTACTTTCTCACAGTGTTGTCGAGGCATGGTGCCCCTCTTTCATTATCAGGGTTTGCCCGTGGAGGTGAATCAGTGAAAGATTATATTTTTCAGTTCTGTAGAGATGGATCTTAGCCTAGCAGATATGGCAAGATCAATATCCGGGATGTCACTGATCAGCCCTTGAGGACCATTTTATTTAGCTTTTCTAGATTGGCTGGCAGTGTGGCTTTACACTTCGCAAACAGATCTTACATGCAGTACGCCCTAGAATGCCTGGAAACTAAGCTGTTCAACTGGTGCGAGGCAATACTTCCTGCCATAAAAGAACAACTCTCCAAAGTAAAGAATGGAAGAACCAAGAATTTTGGCTATGGTTCCATATTGATTGCTTTTTCTTTGGAGAGGATTCCATTGATACAGCCTCAGAACATTTCACTAGGATTGCTAGCACCGAGAGAACCATGGATGCAGAGATGGGTTGATCTTATGGCCAGACATGCCGGTCAGTCACAAATTTCCTTCTTTGATGCCTTTTTTGAGTGGGTGGAATGTCATGAGATGGTCTTTGTGGAATATCCATACGTCGGGATGGATTTCCAAGGTGACTCGGATTTGGCGTTACTAGCTGGGGAGCAGTGTAGTGCTATAGGTAAAATGATTCGACCACATATTTCTTTATCAATTTTATAATGTTTTTGTGTTTTTAAATGTTACCAAGACTAATCAAACTTATATGTGTGTTCATATATTGGACCAGTGCAACTAGTGGCGTGCTCACAGGTAGTAGATGACGCTCCAGCAAGAGAGGTTGTAGGGAGGGCCATCCTTTAGGATATGGACATATCAGAGACCCTAACAGTGCTGCAGGATTAGATCGAAGGCCTCACTCTCAGTATTCAGGATGTCAAGACCAATGAGTTACCTTTGAGGTTACAGCGCCATACAGCTGGTGTGTCGAGTCGATGGACTATGCTCCTGTGCATGGTCACACAGGCGTTGACATGTTATCACCAACATCATTAGTCTAGAATGCTTCCCTACATTCATTTTTGAGTTTCTTGGTCATATGACTGATTTTGTCTTGGACACAAAACATTTTGTAAAAATTAAAAATAGTTATATATTTTTTATTTTTGGAGTTTTATTTTTCTTAAGTTATGCAATCTTGATGCAAATGTTAATGTAAAATGCTTTCTTTATAAATTCTGCAAATTTTTATTTAACACATAGTTTGCTAATGAATCAGTCAATGTGTTTAAGTTTCTGGAGATGTGTTGATATTTAATGGAATCAAACTGTCTTTCCAAAATCTTGACTCTTAGGAACATGCGATGAATAGCTAGGTTCTGAACGGAATAAACACCAGTAAGTTGTAGAATGACGAGTTGTGAATCTAGCCTGACAACGAGTCGACATATGCCATGTGAAATGGCATTAGAGAGAAGTTCAATCAATGCGCTATACTCAGCGATGTTGTTCGTCAATTGACCAATACATATCCCCCTGAAACTCACTAACTCACCGCTTGGAGCGAAAATGGCCCAGGCTGCAGAGGATAGCTTCCGCGTACTACGACTAGCTCTGTTGGCATACCCAACAAATGGTTCCAAAAAGTATAACATCTGCAACAAAAGCAAAGCGCATTACTTAACGAAAATGACAACTCTAAAAGAAAACATATTCAAAAATGCAATAAAAGCATATATACAATGAGTTTACTACACTTAATCAAGTGTAGCAACGTTTAAGATACAACCCATTATAGGGCTGTGACAGTGGAATCCCATCATAATTGACTAGCTCGTAGGCTCCTTTTGTCAATACTCATTTAACAATATAAGGGCCCATCCATAATGGTTCAAATTTACCTGCTCCTAATTTGTCAGAGTCTTGATCGTAAAGCAAGACCAGGTCACCTTCTGTGAAGACACGAGGCTTGACATTTTTGTCATATTATTCCTTGACACATTTCTTATGTGCTTCGTTAGCCAGTGTGGCGTCATGACGGGTTTCATCCAAGTGGATTAGTTCCAACGAACGAGCCTCTTCTTTCGAAGTTTCGGGAAGCAGATCAATTGTGAGCTTGAGGGATGAAATTTCACCTTGAATTGGTAAGAAAGCTTCCATACCATACACCAACTGAAAGGGTGTAAATCCGGTCGCATTTCTCACCGAAGTCCTATATGCCCACAAAGCCAAGTACAGGATTAAATGCCAATTCTGTTTGTGGACTCCAATCATTCTTTGCAGCATGTGCTTAAGGGCTTTGTTCATTTCCTCAACCTGTTCGTTGGCCTGCGGATAATATGGAGTAGAACTATTGTGGGACAGTCCTAATTTGGCAGTCAATTCGATCATCATATGATTGCAAAAATTCGACCCATGATCTGTGACTATAACCTGTGGTACACCAAATCTAGAAACTACATGATTAAAAAAGAAAATAGCAGTCATTTCGTCGTTGTTGTTTAATGTAGACATTGCCTCGGCCCATTTTGTAAAATAGTTGATAGTGACTATAATATACCCATGCCCCCCGGCTGAGGTGGGGTTACATGTCATGAAATCAATGCCCCATTTAGTGAATGGTGTAACAAAAACTACTGGATGTAGTGGTGTAGGTGGTAATTTGGTTTTACGATAAAAAAACCTGACAAGCATGGAAACTTCTTACTACAATTATGCAATCTTTGAATATAGTGGGCCAGAAGTAACCAGCTCGTAAGATCTTTTGTGCAGTAGCGTAATCTTAGGCCCCTATACTACTAGTGTAACCCCTTATTGTTATTAGTACAACCCCCTTATTATATTTTTGTACCCATGTAGTCCCCATATTGTTACTGTTGTGCCCCATAGAAGCCCACTATTGTTATTATTGTGCCCTTACGTTATTATTGTTATGTCAGCTCTAATTATATTATGACCCCTTAGACTCCTATATATAGAAAGGAGGTCTTGTCATTTGAATCATCCAAGAATTGTTCTTTTGTGTAATGTAAAGGAGGTTACCCCTCGAAGAGGCTGAATTCTAAGGCGTTCAACTATCATTTCTATCTTTTTGTGAGCTGGTTTCATAACATTTGGTATCAGAGCCTTGGATTATAGGGTTTCATAGCTCCAAATAGGTCATCGTGGAACTTTCACTATAACTCTTTTTCTACGACTTTTTAGAAGCAAACAAGAAAACCCATTTGAGACGAAATCTTGGTGAACCTCAGGTCTAAATTTCATAGATTTTCACACTATATTTGCAGAGATATGATCTGAGGAAGTTGGTCTTTTTGCAGACTCCTAAATTACATTCCAAACAGGTGACCTTGGGAAAATTGTCATAACTTTTGTTTTGAGCATCAAATTGAAATTTAGTAAGAAGTTACAGAAAGAGGATGGACTGTTGTTTCCTGTGTATATTTTTTAGACCCAAATTTCAAAACAGTGGCATGTGGCGCTTCATACAAGTTCACTCTTCTCGAAAGGTATATAATCAGGTCATCTTGGAAGATTGTGCATAACTCTTTCTTGGAGAATCTTTTAGACTAGTGGCATTAGAAAGAGGACATAGAGGGCTACTATAGATCACAATTTCAGAACTTAAATATCTGAATGTACAGAGTCACAGTCGTTTCAAGATCAAGCTCCTAAAATCAAGAAAAAGCGAGATGAGGAAGTTTGATGGCAATGATCTAGTAAATTGGATACTACAGATGGAGAAATAATTTGATCAAAATATTTCTCCATTTGTAGTATCCTCAATGTGCTCCTCCATTGAACCCTTTTGTTTGAGAAATATTTTGATCTACATGGAAGAGCACATTAAGGACTTTCAAAAATTGAATAGAAGGGTAAATTATATTCCAGAGAAGCAAAGGAATGATGTCTGCATAAGGACTTTAAAGGATAATGTTCAATGTGAGGTTCATTTTTGGGAACCTGATTCATTGGAGGAGGTATTCGAGTTGGCAAGAAAAATTGAAAGCAAAATTATGGCAACAAGGAATTCTACCCCTCACAACTATAAAGATAGAAGTGTTTTTTCTCCTAGCCTTCTACAACCTACAAGGGTTACACCACAACAATTGGAGGAAATAAGAGAAAAAGGGCGTTGTTACAATTGTGATAGAAAATGCACTAAAGGTGATAAGCGTGCTGAGAAGAAATTATTTTACATAGAGTATGAAGAGGAGGAAGAAAAATATCAAGAAATATCAAAATATGCCAGGACCCAACCCCAGAGATAGAAGAAATGAATTTGACCATATCTTGTAAAGCATTGGCAAGAATTACCACTCCTCAAACTCTCAAGATTGAAGGACATATCAAGAAGAAAAAGGTTCAAGAAGTGAAAGATCACATCGAGAAAGAAGAAATGAATCCAACGATATCTCGTAATGCATTAGCTAGCAATACCACTCCTCAAACTATCAAGATAGAAGGACATATCAAGAAGAAAAATACTCAAGAAGTTAAAGATCACATCGAGCATCAAGAAATGAATCCAACCATATCTTGTAAAGGATTGGAAGAAATTACCACTCCTCAAACTCTCAAGATAGAAAGAAATATCAAGAAGAAAAAGGTTCAAGCAGTGAAAGGTCACATCAAGCATCAACAACAAGTTCTCCAACTTTTAAAGGATAACGTCACTTTGGTGTAGCATTGAATGAAACAACAGGTAGATCAACATCACAGTGAAAAAAGTTTTGATGTAGGTGATTGGGTATTTTTACTGCTACATCTCAAGCAAGCTATTTATGAGAAGGAAATGTTGGCAATACTACATGCACTTAAGAAATGGCGACCTTACCAAATGGTAAGACACTTCAAGGTAAAAATGGATCATGATAGTCTTAAATACTTTTTATGAAAACTATTACGTTTAGAAGAACAAAAAAAATGGGTCACAATTATGTTGGGTTATGACTTTGACATCATCTATAGAAAAGGGAAGCAAAATTTTGCTGCAGATGCACTCTCAAGAAAGGATCAGGATGTGGAAGCATTGTTTTGTGTTGTTTCTATTACCCAACTAGATTGGATAAATGAAGAAAGGGATGAATGGAAGAAGGACGAAGAAGTATGGCCACTCATTAAAAAGTTGCAGAAGATCCCAATTCAAAAACTATTTCTAGAACTTAAAGACGAAGGAAAAATCATATTGGAACCCGGAGCAGTCACAGAAACAAGAACCCAACAGCTACGAAATCGCTCAATTTCAGAGTATCTCATCAAGTGAAAGAACTTACCCGCTGAAGATTCCACATGGGAGGACGAAAATTTTATACAGAAGCATAAAAAAAAAACTCAAGCATTGAGGACAACACTTTTTGAAGGAGAGGGGCATCCTAGGCCCCTATACTACTAGTGTAACCCCTTATTGTTATCAGTACAACTCCCTTATTATATTGTTGTACCCATGTAGTCCCCATATTGTTACTATTGTGCCCCATAGAAGCCCACTATTGTTATTATTATGCCCTTAAATTATTATTGTTATGTCGGCTCTGATTATATTATGACCCCTTAGACTCCTATATATAGAAAGGAGGTCTTGTCATTTGAATCATCCAAAAATTGTTCTTTTTTTAATGTAAAGGAGGTTGTGCCCTTGAAGAGGCTAAATTCTAAGGTGTTCAACTATCTTTTCTATCTTTTTGTGAGTTGTTTTCATAACACGTAACTAGATAGATGCCCCCCACAAGCACCTGAATGGCAATCATTCAAAACCTTTTCGGCCTCATCATGCATGAGGCACCTTCGCAGAACTGTATCGACACCACGACGGTAAAGTGTATCACCAATGATCAGGTAGTCCTTAGCTTGGTATCGAGTACGTCGTTTTTCAGAGTGAGAGGTGTTAGGCTAAAAGTTTTGGTTTGGAGATAGTCCAGTATATCCCCATACCATGGATCGCTTGACGATATCAGAAATAGAGTCTCATTCACGATTGATGCTTTGGATGTCAAATCGTTGGATGATGAGGGAAGGTCACAAAGCAACTTCGCGAAGATGAGAGACTTCTTTGATCTGGATTTGGTGAATTCTAGTTCAAACTCTTACAAAATGGCTATCCATTTGGAATATTTCCCCCCTAGTAATTGACGTGACAAAATGTAGGTCATATGGTTGCAATCTGACACAATGGTAGTCTTGTGAAAGAGAACACTGTGTCGAAATCTCGGTACTGCTTGAAGAGCTGCTAAAGCCAACTTTTCAACATAGGAGTACTTGTTTTCTGTATCATTAAGGTTGCGACATAAATAATATATAGGATGTTCTATTCCATTATCTTCCTGTACTAAAACCATGGCGATGGTTGTATCTGCAGCAACGAGATACAGGTTAAAGTATTTTTGATAGTTAGGAGCATACATTAATGATGATTTTATCAAGGAATCTTTTAAAGCATCAAAGGAAGCTTGCACAGCCTAATCCCAGTGGAAGGGTACTCCTTTTTCAAAAGACGCGTATAACCTTTAGTGAGTTCAACATAATGTGGAATGAACCTCCTCAAAATGTTGGCTTTCCCTTGGAGTCTCTAAATCTGAAGAAAATTTGATGGTGGAGGCATGTCAAGTATTTCTTGAACCTTAAATGGGCCGAGTCGAATTCTGTCCTTAGAAACTACGAAATCGAGTAATCGACCAGAACCAACACAAAACACACACTTGTGTGGATTGAGTCATATCTTGTAATATCGGCAACATATAAATATGGTTCTCAAATGTTGTGGATGATTACTCCACTTTCGCAAATGAGCTGGTAGATCTTCGAGATATGGTTGAACAATGTGTTTGATGTCATCGAAGGCGTAATTCATTTCCCTCTGAAAATTTGCCCCTATGTTCTTCAAACCAAAAGGTAATTTACAATATGCGAATGTGCCCCACGGACATATAAATGCAGTCTTTGACTGGTCTTGTGGGAAGATATTGATTTGATTGTATCCGAAAAATCCATCCATAAATGAAAATATTTCACATCCGTCACATTCATCAATTTTCTAGTCGATGAAGGGTGTAGGATAGTTGTCCTTTGGACACGCTTGATTTACATCCCTATAATCGATGCACACTCTAATCGTTCCTTTTTTTCATTACAGGAACAATATTTGATACCTAATCAGTGAGAGGAATAGGGTAAATAAAACCACCATGCAAAATTTTTTCAACCTCTGCTTTAATGGAAGCAGCTTTCTTCATATGAACTGGTCGAAGCCATTGTCGTACTAGTTGGACATCTAGATACATCTTGATTTCATGTTTAACAATTCTCGAGTCAATGTCATCATTTCTTCATATGACCATGGAAAGACATCTCTGAATTCACGAAAGAGAGCGTAGTAAATTTCGAGTTCTTATGGAGAACAAGATTTTCCAACATGAATATTCTCTACAACATTAGGTTTGGTAGAGATATTAATGGTGATAGTTTCTTCAATATTGGACGGATTTCACTCGAAATCCACTGTATTTATAGTATTTGATAGAAAATCAAAAAGTGAAGGATTATTAAGGTCGCTTGAATAATCTTCATTGTTATCTTGAAGGTGGGAATGATGGTGGAAATCTTCCCATGGCGTCTCTTCTATCATCATTGATAGGATGATTCCTTCGTCTATATAATGTATACGAGACCAAGGATCAGAAGAGGTACCATACTCTAGAGACCTATCTATCCAAACACTCATTGAGTTTTGATTTGGGTTTGCTGCCCAGGCCCAGAAAAATTGATTGCTACAAAGATTCTATGGGGCTTGGGGGCAACACCTCACGGTGATCCACACTATCAAAATTGTCAGAGTTCTTCTTAATCTTAGATGATGTAGAAGAGATCACATGACAGGTTTCCACTGTGGCCATTTCCGCAAGTGCTGTTGGAGGTCGGAGGGAAAAAGTACCCATTAAGGAAGGGTCTTTTAGGAGACCTACTCCGATATTTTGAAGTGATTGAGAACTTCCATGGATCAATGGAATGCTTTCAGTAGCTTGTGAACTGTTAGGAAAAAAGGCTAGTTGGTCAACAATTGTAATTCCACCTTGGAAGGGAAATGCAATCTTTCTAAAGTGTGTAGACACAACAACAGCCATAGCATATATCCAGGGTCTTCCCAGTAAGATATTGTAATCAAGGTTTCCATGAATGACCTCAACTTCAATCTTTATTGTCTTTCCCCCCAGTCCAACTTGTAAGTTACTTAAAATCCAATACAGTGTGTATGTTCTTCCATCGAATGCTTTTAATATCGTTGATGATCGTGACAACGGTGGTGAACCTAAAGTTTTCCAGCAACTCATTAATATAATACAGGTAGATGCCCCCTCGTCAATGATTGTTCAATGAACAGTTTTATTGAGGGCTTTTACCTGTATAAGGAAAGTGAGTTGGGCCAGTAACTGAGGTGCGCATCCTTTATGATTAAAGGCCACAAGATTGGAATCCATTGGATCAATTCCACCTATTGCTAATAACAAAGCCTACTTTTAGGAGGAGCAATTCTGCAGTACCTCAAGTGTCGACATAGCGGATGGTGATTCAGCTAGATCCTCCACTATATTATAATTCTGTGCAGCTCGAGCATGAGGATTAGGTGAAGCATACCCAGGATAAGATTGAATCGCCTGAGCAGTAGGTCTTTGCATACCAGCATAATGTATTTGATCCTGGTAACTTTGATGAGGTTTTTGAACATAACTAGTATAGTGTGGTTGTTGATAACCATTTTGAAAGTGAGGCTGTCCATTACCTACAAAGCCTTGTCGCTCGGGTCCTTAGTATGTCTGATACTGACCAAGCCCAAACTGAGGTTGGGTTTGCTAGAATTGTGGTTGTTGGTATTGTACCATCCATGGTTGTTGGACCATTTGTTGTTGCCCAATACTGGAAGATTGACCAAGATGCAGAGTGATAATACATGTTTGAGCCTGAGTCGTTCCAGGTAAGGAAACACTAACCTGAGGTTGTGATTGAGCTATAGAGACAAGTGGCAATTGTATTGCAACCTGAGATACTTGAGGTTGAGACACAACAGGCAATGCTTGTAATTGCGACACAGTCATAATAGCAAGTGTAGTGGGAATATTCGACACAAGTTGGATCGGTTGCATTGAATATACAACCCTTGGTTGTTGTGGTAGTATTGATACCCAACCACTGGATGTAATTCCAGTTTGACCTGAATTTTGCTGTAAACTCTCATATCGTTGTTCCCGAGGAGGGAACAATGAAAAATCATACTGCCCTCCATATGGTGGCAGTCCAGTGTTCAAAGAATATATCAGTCTTTTGTTGAGTTTCAACATAAGAAATACCATATGGGACTCTAGATGAATAAATAGGAGCACAACATGTTGCCGAAGCAGCCTCTAAATGGACTCCCACTAGTAATTGATAACTAGTTGGAACAGATGGTATACCAGCAAACATTGTAGGAATGGCAGCAGGAAGCTCTGCCATAGTTGTATCAGATGACACAGTCCTAGATGTTGATGGTTTCTCAGACATGTTTAGTCTATCCAAAAGATTTCCTAGCGATTCGACAGGAACTTGTGATGAAGGATGATTAAAAGAACTAGCTTCAGGAGTAGAAGGATATAAATGATTCCCAATTCCAATGTAATGGGGTACTAGATGTAGGATCCTCTACTATCTCCTCTATAGCAATCAGACCAGGTGGAAGAGGTAGACCGTCAGGTCTGTAAAATATTTCTGGAGCCAAAGAAGGTATAGCTTCTGCAGTGACAGATACCGGAGGGGTGGCACCTTTTGAATTCTGGAACTCAACTTCTAGATATTTAAGTAAGTGAACTTCAGTCTCTGGATCAACCCCAGATGGAGTTGTTTCAGGTATAGAAGTGTCTACCATTACACTAGGATCAGTTCTAATATCCTTGTGTAACTGTGAAACTTCTTCTCTAAAGGAAGATGTACCAGAAATTATCGGAGTAATTGTAGTCTCTGACGATGTTGAAACAAAAGTTTCAAATAAACCAGATGAATTAGATTGAATTAAATGGGATTTTTTTGCTTGGAATGGATTCATTTCCAGAGTCAAAGATGGTTGACTCACTAGTCTCCGTGAATGATGGGGTTTTGATTGACTTTCTTCCATGTGTTGGATACCTATACCAATAGGTTTCATATTTCATGATTGGCAAATTCAAAAGCCAAATATGCTCTGCTTTGATGGTACAAAGATCCCATATTTCCAAAGGAAGCAAGGTGTGTACATAGTTCCATGATTACTCAGATTTTGATGGATGACCCAACAACCTAATCTGGATCATGCCATGTTTCAATTTCTGTTGTAGAATAGAGAAAGAAGTCTGTCCAAACTGTTTAATCTTGGCAGACAAATAGCTAGGTAGAGAATTAAGGTTCCCAACTGCTTAATCTGGGGCCTTGGAAGAAATAAGGGCAGTATTAGATAGAAAATCAAAAGGAAAAAGCCAAAGAAAAGAAAAGGCAAATAAGGGTCTGCAAATCCAAGTGCACCCTCCAAGAAGAAACAAAAATGCTAGGCAAGTAGATGGGTAGGCAGATAGGGGTTGCAGAAATGTCATTTCTCACAATTGAATATGTGCTAACTTGTTCACAAAAGAAAAATCAATGGATTGAGAAGATCTTCTTCTCCATCAGCTTGCAGCAAGGCAAAGAAGCATGTCTAACTTCCCAATTTTCCCCTTTCCCATTTATTACTAACATCCCCTCATCAGTTGAAATTCATAGAAAAACTTGAGGTTTGATGATGGTCTTATTCATTAGAAAGCCACTTTATTGTCTAAGATTCTTTTCATTTTGATCTACTTCCTAAACTAAGTAAGTTTCAAGTATACTTAGTGACATCACTCCTCACTTACATTCCCCCCCATATTAACCATTAACTTCTATTTAATTAAATCCCTATGTTACCCTTTCCCTACTATTATAACACCATGGTGTATAAACCCCAAACTTTGTAAAAATATCCCTCCCCTTGGCATGTTAGCCATATGTACTCTGTCAGGGATCAAATTGACATCTAGTCAGTTTGAAAAGCCTAAGCCTTAACCCCCTTCACCCTTCTGAATTCATTTGACCCACTAAACCCTTTATTTTGCTAAGAAAACCTTATAAAACACCACTGTTACCCATAACCCGCCTCATTTGCAAAAGCGCACAAAAACCCACTTTTTCCGATTTATCCAAAGTATGGGCCCGATATTATTTTGTGTGAAAAATACAAAGAAAACCATATAATTTCCGTCGAAACCTAAAGTCCCGCCGGGCACACCTTTCGAAAGAAAATGTTATTTTATTTACTCCCCGCTGCCTTATCGTCCGCACTATTCATCGACCCGTCGACCGTCCGATCGGGCGCCTTTGGTCGGACAGCCCACATGCATATCGGGTTGGACCCGACATCTGAAGTTTAGCGCCCGAGAAAGTGACGAAGGGTTACGTCAGGCCTCGGCCACACGTCGCCCTCACAATTTCTCGGGTCGCCCTCTGACAAAACCACGGTCGTATCTAAGGCGGTCCGAGAAAAACCATTTATCGCTGCTGGTTTACTACCGGTCCCATGACACCTACGTCATCACCATGTCACGCCGCATCAGTGCCACCTCGCTGCCGCGTCGGCCCCCTCGTCCGCAAAAGCTATGATCTGTCTACCATATCACCATCCCCTTGGACCACTCTCAGGTCGCCACATCACCCGGTGATGTCATGCTGACGTCATCCGACCCTGACCCCACCTGATGACGTCATGCTGACGTCATCCAAAAAACGCGCCAAAATGCCAAAAATCCATATTATTGCCAATTTTTCGTGTTTTTCTCACTTTTCGCCAAAACATCTGTTGTTATTCCTGCATGTATTTTACGACCATACCAGCGCCAACCTGCACAACTCGACTCTGAAACCGTACCTACATTTGCAACTGTCATTGGCAATCCGCAAGGTATTTCTCAAAAGCATTCCCTGCACCTGGTTTTTATCCATAGTTCTACAAGCAAACTGTTTAAGAGAGTGTTAAACACTGAATTCATCAACTTGCATCCAGTGAACTATACCCATTTCCCACTGGCAAGCCAACAAAACGTCTGCAAAGCCTGCATTTGACCAAATTAACCTGAATTCACAGGTAGTTCGCGCAATCGTGAACTAAAACCTCAACTACCTAAATTCACCATAGAAACACTCTTGTCAGTCTTGGTGCTGCTTTCATCAGTCCTCCAAACGGTATTTCAATTGCTGTTTGCACAATTTGCCCTCCGTTCCTTACAATTTGCATTTTCATTTGCAAAAGAGACCCCTCTGTGCTGCTCTGCTCATTCAAACCGGTTTGCATCCAAGCCAGAAGCCTTATAAGCCATGGAAATACCAATTTCCCTGAATATCAAGCCTCTCAATGCCCCTCAAAGGGAGTTAGAATGGAAAGCTCTGGGAGATGTGGACTATCAGATGATAGACTGGTTCCCAATGGGCTCCAAATTTAATCTTCACATGCTGAATGAATTGAAAGCCCAACACCTTAGTGGAGCTGATATCCTAGGGATTTGGGACTCAAATTTTCCCATCTACAACCTCCCTCAAGTCAATCCCCTTCCGAACTTGATCCACAGATGCCAGGATTGCTATGATCCATGCCAAAGAGCTGTTCTTAGTCCTACAGGCTCAATCTTGTTCCATATCACCCCAGAAAGCATTAATGAGATGCTGCATTTCCACACTGCAAGGCCATTGACCCCTCTCTCCATGCAGAACTTGATAAAGAAGGGGAGTAAGTTGTCAAATGACCAGATCATCAAGATTAATCAGTTGTTCATACAACCCAGCTCTGAAACTATCAGAACTCCTCCTATTGGATATGTATACCTGAATGACTTGGGCAAATTTCTCGTGGATTTGATCAGCTATGTCCTGGGATTCAGGGGAATTGAGGATGTTGATGATAGTATAATGGCAATGCTATCTATATTTTCTCCTGGAAAGCCTCCAGCTGTACATTATGACTATGCCATATATATTGCAGATAAGATCCATGACCAGCTAATGAATCTGCAAAGGGAAAGATTGTTCAGATACACTTCATATATCTACCATCTATTCTTGTTTTATCAACCATACAGCTTCCTCATTCCCCTCAAGAAAGTTAATGTCCAGGGGAATCCAAGGTCAGTTGTGTTTTGGACCTCAGTTTTTCATTGCACCTCTCTATCACCATACACATACTGTGAATTCATAGACCTGTTCATTCATCCAGATATGGCATTATTGTATGGTGTTCCTCCTCCAAGGTTGACTGATGACATGCAAAGAGTTCTCCATCTCTCCAAATCCTACAGCATTGGTGATTGGTATTTTTACCAACACCACACAGTAATCAGAGTATATGGCTGTGAGTTGAAACCTTATAAGCTGCCAAGGTATGTCCCTATGAGACCTTTTGCCCTAGAATACTTCAGGCAATTTGGAAATGCCGACTGCCACCATTTCCAAAGCAAGAACAAGAAGGTGCAGTTGAAGGTAAGGAGCCAGCTAGGCCCTTTGCTATATAACAAAAGAGAGGAGGGATGGAAAGAGGCAGATAGGATCCTAGAGGGCATCAAGTTGCAAACCAGTTTTGAATGGGCACCCTATGACCCCAATCATTTTATTTCCCTCAGGAGGATAAAATACAAATTGGGTACCTATGCACATGTAAGGCTGCCTGAGATTGAGCAGTATGCCAATTCCTTGATCTAGAAAGAGGGCACTTTAGAAGAGGAAATTACTAGTGAGGAGATGCTAGAAAGAGAGGCTAGGAATATTCAAAAAGAAGTTGACTTGGAAACTTGTGGACAGGTTTCCTTCTCATATCGAAGGCAACTTGGAGCAGCTGCCTCATCTTCAACAACACATCAGCAAGCTGCCATGAACACTCAGCAGACATCCAGCAAAGGCAAAGAAAAGCAGATGGAGGAGGAGCAGCCACCTCCCATGACTGAAGAGCAAATGGAAAAGGAAATGGAACAGCAAGAAGAAGTGATGCAGCAGGAAGCACATCAACAATCACCACAACAACAGCAAGAAGAACAAAGACAGGAGAAGACTGTACAGCAAGAGCAAACAATGGAATCCCCTAAATCCATTGAGAAACAGCCACAACAAACTGTGCCTCCAAGGCAAGAAACCTCAGCTGAAGCATCAATCCTCCAAACTCCACAAAAGGAGGATACAAGCAGGAAAAGGGACAGAGAGACTCCCCTTAGAACATCGACAACTCATGGGGAGAAAAGACAGAGAATCAATCCTTTCTCAGAGGAATAAATGCCAATGGGACAGTTTTTTGGCATGGCCCCACCCAGCAGGGAAGCATCCGCAAGTTCCTTTCAACAGGAATAGGACAGAAGAGTGGGAGGAGAAGTGAGCTCCTCAAGTCAGCAGAGAGAAGGTGAACTAGGCATCAAACAGCAGTTCATCGACATAAAGAGGAGGAATGAGCCAATAAAGATTCAACTGTACAACCATTTATTAAAAATGGCTCCCACTAATCAACAAAGACTCATGTTTGCATATGATGTGTAGGAAGGAAAGATGATCATGAGTCATTTTATGCCAAGTACATTGCAGCCACAATCTGCTTCAGACTACTTGAGGACCAATCTTGAGGTCCTTGCCAAGGACATCCACCCAATGGACAAAATAGAATTGCATAAGCAAACGGGTGAGATGGTATATGCCTCCTTGGTAGATAAAACATTTGATAATTATAGGCTAGAGAATAGCCTTAACAATACAACTGCTCAGCTTGAGTTGGAGAGAGCATCCTCTCAAGCAAAGGACAACAGAATTAGGTCCTTAGAAGACATAATCATAGAGATTGGGCATGATCCCAAAGATATAAAGGGCATACAAGAAATATTGAAGTTGAGGGATGCAGACATGGCAGCTTTGAGGAGAAAGATTAAACTCCCAGCAACAATTCACCCTCAAACAGATGAAGTTGCCCAGCAGAGGCATGATGAAGATGCCATAGCCTTGTTGGTATCTCTATATAAGCAGCTAATCCAGACTCAAGAAAAGCTGGGAGAATCAGAGGCAGCACAGGCAGAATTACAGACAGCCTTGAAACAAAGAGAAGAAGGTCAAACCTCCCAGCCTCCTCCTGAAATAATTAACCTAGAGGAAGCTGCTACAACCACTGCTCCCCCTCCTCAGCAAACAGAGCCAACAGCACCATCTACATCAATAGCTGCACCAACAACAGAGCATACTCATAGTCTGGATATGCAGAAGCTTCAAAATGAGATTCAAGTCCTGGAAGCTCAAATGTCAGAACTTAATCAAGCCAAAGAGTCTTTGGCTAATATAAATGAAAAATATGATAAATCCAAACAGAATGTAGCTGAGAAGGAAAGAGAGATAAAAGCTCTCAAGAAAAGAATAAATGAGCTGGAGAAAGAGCTCACACTTGATAAAGTGACAGCTGAGCTCAGAACAGTCCTATGGGCCAACATTGGCCAGTCCATTACTGACCAGTGGCATTTCATTGAGACCATACATGAGCAGTCAGAGCTCATTACAAAGGCAAATAGGGAGATACACAGAGCAAGGGCAAACCTTGGCAACATGCCTGATGCTGCCAATAGAATGATCAATATATTAAATCACAGGACAAGCTCTCAGCTGACCACCATGGGAATTGCCAACAGAACTGAGACCATCTCAGTTGTCAAAAGGGTCCTGACATTAAGAAACCTGATTGGAACATTGGAAAGGAGAAGCCAAGATATGCAGACCGAGGTCAATAGATTCATGGACAGGTTTCAGGCATTACAGAACAGGGGTCTCCCCAGCATACTAAGCAGTGTAGGAAAACTGCTTACCCATGAAAACTATGCCAAAAGGGTCAATGCCTTTGCTGCAAGTCAAATTACAGAAAAGCCCAGCACATCAGCAGAATCAGGGCCAGCAACAGGGCAGATCCTCTACAACAGGGTGGAAAACCTATTTTTTCTCATGAATGAGATCAATCATCTGTTTGATGTGCAGCCAAACTTTTATAAATATACAGAGGCAGATGAGACCATAGAGGCAATTTTGAGGCACCAATTGCCCACACAGGAAGTCTGGACTAGATTGATACAACTAATATTATCAAACCAGAACCTGTAAATCAAGTTTTTGCAATTTTATAAGTGATCATGCACAGGGAAATTTTTGGTATATCAGCATACATGGAGAATAGAGGCTGAGCCAACTCAGAAAGCTATTCGGCCACCACAGCAGCAAGCACAGTCACAGGTGGCAGGGCCGAGAAGATACAGCACAACAACCGTAAAGGCACATTTTCCAGCATTAAAGCAAAGCGTTCCAACTGACTCAGTGGCCTCCAAAGGTCAAAATATCTTCTGACATACATAAAGAGCAGTTATGCTGTATTCAAAGCTGTAATAACTTCTTATCTACTTTTCGGTACGAAGTGATGAAGATATTTCTCTCTCAGATGACTCAATGCCTGAGATATTTTGTATAAACATTTCTATAAAGTCCCCTTCGCATGAGTTTGCAAGGGTTGTTGTTGATTAGATTTCTAGACTTCTGTTACTGTAAAATTCTCAGAGAAATAATACAAAGGGTTGATGGAATTTCTAAAGCTCTGTGTTTCTTGATGTACTGTGGTGTCTAGCTGAAGGTTACAGGATTCCTGCGTATTTCATAACACAATAAGTCTTCTTTAAAACTCTGCGTTATCTGTTTTCCAGTCTTTTCATCTTTCTTTTATGTTTATGAGCTTTACTATTAATGACAAGGAAAAAGAATAGTTCCAGGATTTAATCACAGATTACCCTAAACTCAATCTAAGTTGTTATCAATGTTTTCTTCTAGATAGAGTAAATAAGGTGTAATTCTTAATTGCTACACTTTCAAACTATATCTCTCACTGTGATAAATATTTCAGGAATTCAAGTTTGCTCCTGAGGCATCTATCTCTTTCTCACACCCCAGCTTAGTGGAAAATTCTTAATTGCTTTTCACTGGTTGTTTACATATCATCATCATAATCTAACTTTGTTATATGAAGTATTTAAATGGCCCTGTAATTTCAGTTAATCATCTCAGAGATTTCAAAACACTTGTAGCCACAGACTCCATTGCCCAATGAACTAAACTCATCTGCAGATTTTCTCACCAGTAGTACAGAAAGACATCCCTCAACCAAAGCATAAACCCAAAACCCTCACTTCACAGCTAGCCTAAAATCTCCACAGAACAGAGACAAACCTTAAAGAGAGAGCCCTCTCTGATTACAGTTTGGCTAGAAACTGCAATCCAAAGATTGGTTAGTGGTTACCCCGGCCGTATTCCCTTAGAGTCAAAGGGAACAACCTAGGTGTTAACATAAATGGCGACTCCACTAGGGACTTCTTAGGATTTTCTAATTTCTATATATCTCCCAAAGCTATAAATCAAGCCTGAAATCAGTCAGGAAAACCTCAAAGAACTGTTCCTGTGTTACATTAACAGCTTTAGGGAAGAGCTTTTTCAGTGAATCTTCATCTTAGCTTTGAGATATACATAGCAATTCCAAAATTCTTATCCAGTCCTTGCAGATATAAAAAACTTCCTACAAAAAGCAAAAAACAGTTAGAAACTGGCTCCCAAGAAAAATCCACGGCATACTAGGGCAAATCCTGACCCTAACCCACCCATCATTGTTGATAATCCCAACACCATCTCTAGAAACGTTAGGAAGCAGCAAAGGCAGGAGCAGCCTGCTAATTTGACCCCAGATACAGATTATCCTAACCTTTCTACTCCATTTAAGGTCCTTTTCCGGTCTATCCCAAGTTCCCCTAGTTCACCATCCACATCCCAAAGCCCTCCTCCCACATCTTCATCCACTGCACATACTCCCTTGAATCACACTCTAGGTTCAGCTTCACCTATTACCCCTGTAATACCCACTGTTCCTATTATCCTATCTACCCCTGTAAATCCCTTAAACCTTGTAAATATGGCAAGATATGCACCCTTACAGTTGCCTGCCAATCCTGCAGCTTTGCCTCAGGATTACCAAACCAAGATCACATACTTTGACTCTACTGGCCCTTACTCTGCCATCCAACATGCTAAGAGGATGCAAGATCACTTTGAAAACTGTGAAATAAATGATGATAGTGTGAGAATGAGAATCTTTGTCCATAGCTTGACAGGTGATGTTAGAACCTGGTTCAGATCACTTGCTGCAAACACTATCACAACCCCTGATGAGCTTTATCAAGCATTCACTAAAAGATGGGAGAAAAATAAAGATCCCTTGCACATACTTGGTGAATATGAGACAATCAAGAGAGGTCCTCAAGAGACCGTTCTAGAGTATTGTGCTAGATTCAACAATGTATACAATGCAATACCACAAAACCTAAGACCTCCTCCTGATTTGGCCTTGTACAAATTTCCTGATGGATTTGATCCTGACATGGCATTTCAGCTGAAGGAAAGAGCCCCTGAAAGCCTAGAAGAAGCCCAAAAGGTAGCAGTTACAGTAGAAGCAAACCTGATTGCTAAAAGAAACAGGGCAAGGTTAGAAAAGAGAAACATATACAAGGAAGAACCTACAGCTTTTGATCAAAAACTAGATGCAACACTTAATGGTATGAAGAGGTTGGGTGATAGGGTGGAATCAGTTGAGAGAAAAGCATCATGGGAAGCACCACAAAACAACCCTATCAGGAATCCCAATTTTAGGATAAATCCAAACCCAAATGTTGGCAAGGCCAATACTGATCCAGAAATCAGACCTCCATTTCAAGAAAACTATGCTGAAACATCTACTTCAAATGAGCAAGAAGATGACACCCACATCAACCTGATGGGTTTGAATGATGGTCACCAAGTTTTCCTATGTCAAGAGGATCAAAAGGATGATGAAACTGTGCAATTCCAAACCAAATCAGGTGAGTCATTTGACTTTAAACAAGGCTATGACACAGTTGTTTATGAAGTTCATAAACAATACAAACTGAGAAGTAGAACTATAAACGTAACACAGCCTAACAAAACAAAGGACAGGCTTGTTATAGACATTTTTGTGCTTTACAGCATGAGGCATGAAATGTCTATAATCTAAGGGATCCAAAGTCCCTAAACATGATGTTCCTACCCCTAGAGGAACAAGGTCAGCAAACCACAGCACTTAATATCAGTTCTCCACCTGAAAACACTCAAAAACAAGCTAATTCTGGATCATGTCAACTGCTCCACTGAGCATCTGCACTGAATGTCAACTGCTCCACTCTATACCTGCACTGAATGTCAACTCTAATGAAGGCTACCTGCGCTGAGCGAGATTGGACAAGTGGCACAGTCATTCTTCAAGGTGTCAATGCCCAGGAAGCTTCCAAAATGACACTTGGATCAAGGAATTCGCCTTGTGATGAGTAAGAGGATCTAGAACTCCAAGTGGAAGCAAGGATCTCCAAGTGGACTCAAGAACTGAAGTATAACTGAAGTGGGAGAGGACACAAGTCAGCTTCACACCAGTCTCAAGATGACTCATCCTTTCTCCTTTTCTCCTATATATAGAGCTCTCTCATGAGGTCTAGGGAGGCTGGAATTTTGTGAATGCAAGGAAGTTCTGTTGGTTTGAGGTTAGAACTATTGGGTGATTGCTTTGAAGGAGGTGAAGAGGAGATTTCTTTCTACTGGGAGGTGTTGCTGGATTGGGCCTCTTATGGTTGTAACACTCTCAGAACTTTACTTCTTCCATTAATAAAGCATTTGAGGTTCTTCTATATGCATGTGTCTCAATGATGTATTGTTATACTTGTGTATTTGATTTATTCTAATCCTTGAATCAATTATGAATGTATGCTTCTTGTAGTTTCCCTTTCTTGTTCTCTTGCAGGATCTTTGTGTAGCTGGGCCAGTGAAAGAGCAAGGAGCTGGGAGCAAGCAGCAAGGAGAGAAGATTGGATCAAGCATTAAGCGAAAGACATCGGTTGGTGGATCCCTTTCTCCCCTTTTACTTTCATAAAGAAGAAATCTTAGATAGCTTTGCTTTCAGTTGTTGCTGAGGTACTATCACCCTTAGAGTGGGATAGGGTCATTCCGTATTGGATACTTTTCCCTACAACAAACTGGCGACTCCACTGGGGATCGTATCTTGTTGGTTGTTTGTGTTTTAGCTATTCATTTCCTAAACACAGGGAGTACCGAATCGAACTGCATTTGGATCTTTCAAATGCAAAGTAGAGGGCAGCTACTCTAGCTCAGTTGCTGGGCATGTTTATGATTTGAAGAGCTGATCCACAAGGACTCTGAACAGCTCTTAGTGATAGCTTTTCATCCTCCTTATCATCCCTTAGTGTGTACTTGACTGATAGCTTCTGATTTGGCCAAAAACTGTGAATTTTTGAGCAATCTGTGACCCGGAAACCAAGAGAAACGAAAGTTTCATCCTTCAGTGCAGGCTGTGTGAAGGCTTTCTGCATTTCAGCGCAGTTCCCGAAAGGGCTACCTGCGCTGAATGTCAAACTGATAGTGTACCACCTGCGCTGAACCAGTCTTGCCTTGTGCTACTGGGGTTTCTTGCTGTTTCTTGCCCTGTTTTCACCCTTGTTTTTGCAGCCTGTTACCAGTCAATGTACCTATCTGAAACCAACTTTCCTTGCCACTATTCCGCCTCGGTTGTATAAAGAAACTGTTTGTTCTTTGTGTATTTCTTACATCATTTACAGTTTCCCATAGCGAAAGTGAACTAATCTTGCTGTGGCCTCTTAGATCTAAACCTGTGATAGGTATCTTTCTGATCTTGAGAGTTAGTTTGTTTGCTTTTCATAGCTGATTGATTGAGCTTTTTCTTTCGTCATATGGTTTGAATTTATATATTTCTAGTGTCGAGACAAGTAAATCTTAAGGTGTCTTTTGATTTTGGACAAGCTTGTTTGCTTTCACTTGAAATTGAATTCAAAATTATATAACAGCTTTCTTTTTGTAATACATCAACATTAAGAAAGAGAAAAGAAATACCTGCATTGTGCATGTGCATTTTGACAGCTTGCATGTTGATTTAGGAAAAGTGCATTAGTGTGTGCTCTATGATCTGTGTGAAAAGATGATGTCTTTCTTTTCCCTCAGTAGTTAAGATTTTCAAAGTTGAAAGATTGAAAAGCTTGCTTATCATCTTAGACTGCATTTAGGAGTGTTACTATACATCTCGTGGTGATCCATAAAGGCAAACTGCTAAGCAAGATCAACCTTAAAATAAATTGAATTTACATAACACCGCATTGAAACATAACGCAAACACATAGAGGTCTAAGCTAGAGACCTGTTCCGGCGTCGTTAAACGTGATATCTTAGCGTTGAGTGGTTGGGTGATTCCTCCACGGTGAAGCGATAAGTATCAATACGGACTTGTGCTCCCACGTACCGTCGCGTATATATTGGGAGACCCCTATAGGAATAAAGCCTTTATCCATAGGAAACCGTGTTGGCCGCCCTACTGATCACAATGCAGTGAACACAGCATTCACGAAGATCGACCACCCGTACCGTAAAACGTATTATGTGGTTTTGCAAAAAGTCTGGCACACCCTCTGCCTAGAACTCCAGAGCAATTTCTTTTGGCCTTTTTCAAACTCTATAACTGAAAAAGTCCATCCGAGCATTTGTCACTTCGGGCTCGTTAAAACATCGAAGGAGACTAGAGTCATCTTTATCTTTTTATCTACTCTTAAAAAGTGAAAAAGCAAGTTGTGTCTAAAGCATCGTTATAAAATTTATTTTAAACAGAACATAATCACCTCCTATTCCCGCGTTGATCTTTAGGTTGAGAACATGGAACGCCCCAACCAAGGAATTCCACATGATGGAAATCCTAGTCCTTTCTCCTCTTGGGGAGAAGTTGGTGCGCCCCACATGGCCACATTGTCGCTTCCAGGACTGACAATTGGCCTGCCCATTTGGCCTGCCCAATTGTCCGTACCCCGTCCCCTCCTTCCTCCTCGTAAGGTAGAGCCAGCAAAAGCCAAGCTCCCATGGAGAAGAAGGAGATGATGGAAGAGGGGTTGTTCTGGAACAAGATTCTTTTGTCAAGGTTACTTGTCTCACAAAGGTCATTCACCATTGTCTACTTCGGTAGACAGTGCCGAGGAGATGTTTTCGTTTGATTGTGTTAACAAAACAATCTTTGGGTAACCAGAAAGAGGCAAGCCTCACCCTTTAAAACGAATGTTTTATCGGATAAGTAGGGGCAGCCTTGAAATTGTACTTTATACCCGGGGGCATGCAAACCTTTTGGAGTGCAAGTGAAGAGCGGTTATTTATCTGTTTTTTGGATTAGTCGTTTCCTAACTTGCATAAAGAAAGGATGTGGGGCAAAGGTCAAAATTTGCCAAATTAGGAGCATAGCTTTGTGAGATAAAGCTCCATAAAAAATAGCTATCTCACAGGAGACATTCTTATCTTATGACTGGTATATCGAGCAGTTTTAGCATAAAGTTCATGCTCGTTAAAAAAATAAACGCAAGATCCGAGCAGTTTTAGCACATAGTTCATGCTCGTTAAAAAATAAACATAAGATTGTGAGCAGGCTTTCCCTTAGAGTTCAAGCTCATCCAGAAAAAATGAACCGGTAAATAACCATTTGTGATCGTAAATCCATCAGCCATAAAAGCCCTGGTCGTGTTTGCCCATCACCTCCACTTTTCATTTGGCCAATCGTTCACCTCCATATGATTGTTTACCCATTTTGAGGAACAGCTGCGAAGAGTGATTTCACCTAGCCATCCTTGTGACACTGTCGTGATTGGAAAATTCCAACCTATACCTGGAATCTGCTGCTATCCCTGTTTATCACTCGTTCCTCAAAAGACGAGTCTTCTTTGAGCTCTTTTCTCCTGACTCGTAAAATATGAAAAGTTTGCCGAGTTTTGGCCTTCCAGCTCGTTAAAATGACCGGAAGAGCTATCCCTCCTCTAGATTTTAATCTTTTTGGACCCGAGGGATTATTACACAAAAAGATCGAGCGATTGTTTTGTTCGGCTCGTTAAAAGTACCGAAAACTCATCCCTTTTGTATTGTTTTATACTTTTCGGACTTAAGGGATTAGATGACGAAAAAGGAATTTTGGAGTTAACTTTCTGTACCTTTTCAGACTCTCTAAAAATGAAAAGGACCGAGTTTTCCTTGTCGTTAGACTCGTTAAAATGATTAAATAGCGACAAACTTGTCTTTAGACGAGAACGAGTTTCCCTATCGCTAAGCTCGTTAAAACATAGCGATGGGCTTGCCCGAAGGGCAGGTTATAGAACAAGCATATGTTATCCTCCTCAAGCTTGAAAAAAATAAAGAGGTACTGGTCAGAAATGACTGGGGAAAAATTGGTAGAACCTCAAAGCTTTAATGGTAGCAAGTCGCTCTTGAACATGACACTTTGTCCTCCGTATCACATCGGGTTGGGTTGTTTCATTCACCGGTCTCATCACCATGGTCCTCGCCAAACCATCCATTTGGGGTAATGCTACCGATCCATCACATCAGTTTCGTTATATGTTCAAGAGATGTTGTTCAGAAAGAGTCAACCGTGTCCCATCCACTGCCATACATTATCCTTCATCCACCCATGATCACCACCCTGAATCATATTTCACAGATTGTTTTCACCTCCACTAAAATCATTAGCTCCGTTCCGTGTCACTGATGTGGGATTCATTATGGCCCTCCTTTGACAGATCGCTTCTTGTCGACTTCAGCTCATTATCCAAGAAGTTTATCTAGGAACACACCCCTCAGTACTTTGAAGCTTGCATGCCTCAATGGCAAGTTTCTCACTTCCGGCGACAGGTATACATCAATGACCTTCGACTGAAAGATTTTGCATGGTGTTCGACGGCAAGTCCTTTATTCACACCACATGAATTGTACTGCAGTACCTTGAGGGTCATTATCATTATCGGTGATTCCTCTCGCGCTTGTTAATGGTTTACATTATTGACCGGTAATCAAGCGATGTCTTTCCATGTTCGAATTCAGCGCAATTCTCACATGGATCGACTTGTACTTAGAGTGAAGATCGAATGAGTTTGAAGACCCCGGATCTAGTTTCATCCATCCGGGCTGCGATATATATTCAGGAAATATAAAAGCATTTGACATGTACATCATTGCAGCAGATGATAATCCTACTCAAAGGATGATAATTTCAGCAGAGAATTATCAGTCTACCATCAGACGATTGTCTGTTCTATGTACCAAAATGAATTATAAAGCTGAGCATGGGAATGCCCGCCTTAGCTAGATTATGAAAGCAGAATGAAAAATAATGTATTGTATTGTATCTTATTACAGGTCACCTCTCAGCGATTGAATGAACTTTGGATCCTCTGGATAAAGCATTTCACCTGATAAACAACCTCATACTTTAGGGGGCATCTGTTATAGACATTTTTGTGCTTTATAGCATGAGGCATGAAATGTCCATAATCTAAGGGATCCAAAGTCCCTAAACATGATGTTCCTACCCCTAGAGGAACAAGGTCAGCAAACCACAGCACTTAATATCAGTTCTCCACCTGAAAACACTCAAAACCAAGCTAATTCCGGATCATGTCAACTGCTCCACTGAGCATCTGCGCTGAATGTCAATTGCTCCACTCTGTACCTGCGCTGAATGTCAACTCTAGTTAAGGCTACCTGCGCTGAGCGAGATTGGACAAGTGGCACAGTCATTCTTCAAGGTGTCAATGCCCAGGAAGCTTCCAAAATGACACTTGGATCAAGGAATTCACCTTGTGATGAGTAAGAGGATCTAGAACTCCAAGTGGAAGCAAGGATCTCCAAGTGGACTCAAGAACCGAAGTATAACTGAAGTGGGAGAGGACACAAGTCAGCTTCACACCAGTCTCAAGCTGACTCATCCTTTCTCCTTTTCTCCTATATATAGAGCTCTCTCATGAGGTCTAGGGAGGCTGGAATTTTGTGAATGCAAGGAAGTGCTGTTGGTTTGAGGTTAGAACTATTGGGTGATTGCTTTGAAGGAGGTGAAGAGGAGATTTCTTTCTGCTGGGAGGTGTTGCTGGATTGGGCCTCTTATGGTTGTAACACTCTCAGAACTTTACTTCTTCCATTAATAAAGCATTTGAGGTTCTTCTATATGCATGTGTCTCAATGATGTATTGTTATACTTGTGTATTTGATTTATTCTAATCCTTGAATCAATTATGAATGTATGCTTCTTGTAGTTTCCCTTTCTTGTTCTCTTGCAGGATCTTTGTGTAGCTGGGCCAGTGAAAGAGCAAGGAGCTGGGAGCAAGCAGCAAGGAGAGAAGATTGGATCAAGCATTAAGCGAAAGACATCGGTTGGTGGATCCCTCTCTCCCCTTTTACTTTCATAAAGAAGAAATCTTAGATAGCTTTGCTTTCAGTTGTTGTTGGGGTACTATCACCCTTGGAGTGGGATAGGGTCATTCCGTATTGGATACTTTTCCCTACAAAAAGGCTGCAGCCTAAAGGAGCCATAGTCACTGAACCAACAAACACAACCGATTCACCTACAAAGGAGGTAACCATTGAGGAAACTACTGAACAACTCCCCTCAACTCCACAGCCACTAGCTGCACCTTATTTGCAGCCTAATCCAAGTAATCCTCCTCAAAAGATGAATGAAAAACATAAGCCCCAAGATCAAGACAAAGATCAAGAAGAAAACGCAGTGAACAAAGAAAAGGTTGCTGCCCACAACACTAAGTTCCAAACTGAAAAACCTTTCGACTTGGAAGCTGAAATTGGCAAACTAAAAGTGGCAATCCCTCTCTCAGAATTAGCCAAACATGACATTTATAAACAACAGATCAAGAAATCCCTTCAACTAACTCATAGTAAAGATAATGTCAATGTGTTGGATGACACCCCAGAATTGTTGTTTGGTCTAGAGGTTGATGGAAAAATAGCAGTCACAGGGATATTACCTTTCTATGTTAGTTTACATGTGCATGACAAAATACTACACAATGAAATGTTTGATTCAGGTGCTTCTCATAACCTCATGCCTAAATCAGTGATGGAGAGGCTGAATCTAGACATTACAAGACCATATAAGGACCTGTTCTCATTTGACTCCAGCCAAGTCAAATGTTTGGGCTTGATAAAGGACTTGTGTGTATCCCTTGTCCAATATCCAAACAAAACAATCTTAATGGATGTTGTAGTTGTTGATATCCCACCCAAATATGGAATGTTGTTATCAAGATCATGGGGGGCTAAACTCCAAGGTTCCTTACAGTTAGACATGTCATATGCCACAATCACAGTCTTTGGTCAACCCAAGAGACTATATAGAGAATCCCTTATGAAATATATGGTCAGCAGTGAAGAAAAACCTCAAAATTTTCCCATATATGCTGTCTATTCTGATATAGATTCATACATTCTCTTCAATGATAATTCAGGTCTAACACATAGTGATGAAAACAAAACACTGAAAAAAGAGCAGGGTTGTAGTGAACAAGAAACTATTGTCCTAGGAGTACAGCTGATACAAACAAGTGATGAGACTGTTCTAAAGGATGAACTAAATGAAAAAACAGAACTTCAACTCACAATCCTAGACCACAGAGAAGTTATTAAATCTCCCCTAGAACAAGAGATCCTGTGGTTCATGGAGTTTGATGGGTCAGTCAACAAGTTAGGGGCAGGAGCTGGAGTCTGGATACATAATAAACAAAACAGTCATGCAGAGGGCAGAGCTTATAGACTGAACTTTAGGTGCACCAACAACATGGCTGAATATGAGGCTCTCTTACTAGGTCTCAAGCTAGTAAAGTCCCTACAAGCTATAAAAGTTTCAATCCTAGGAGATTCAGACCTAGTTATCCAACAAGTCAAGGGTAATTTTGTCACCAATGACAAAAGACTGAGGTCTTATAGGTCTGCTGCTGCTGAACTACTAAAATCATTCACTGAATTTCAGATTACCAAAATTCCTAGGACTCAAAACCTTCATGCTCACAACTTGGCCACATTTGCAAGTACCTATAAGCTACCTCTTGAGCCCCACCACTGTTTTACAGCCGAGATAAAACACAGACCATCTGTCCCAAACAATGTTAAAGATTGGCAATTGTTTGATGATGACATGCAAATAAACAACTTCTTGACTTTGCCGCAAGAATTTTCAGGACTAAATATTGACACTGAAAGAGCAAGTCAATCACAAATACTTGAAAGAGCAAGTCAATCACAAATACAGTATGAACAGAATAACAGAGCAATATCACCTAAAACAGCTAACCAAATGCTACATCGTACAATTTTTAACAAAAACAACATACTAGAAATTCAACAAATTGACTGTGAGGAGACAGCTGATGATGAGGCTGAAGTTATAAAATTGAAGGACAATTTCCTTCCCACTAGTTTAGCTCCATTGGAAGATATTTTTGATTCCAATGATGTTCCCAGCAAACCTAAAATACAGCCCCTCAACACTGCCATAGAAGAGTGCAACATTGGAACTGCTGAACAACCCAAAATCATAAAGCTGTCTGTTGCACTACCCCCCGATCAAAAGCCTAAATACATAGACCTTTTCAAGGAGTTTCAGGATGTCTTTGCTTGGAGTTATGAGGATTTGAAATCCTATGACACCTCTGTAATTCAACACACTATCCCTCTCAAGCCAGATCAAAAACCCTTTAAACAAAAACTTAGGAGAATCAATCCTATGCTCCTCCCAGCAATGGAACAAGAGGTACAAAAGATGTTTAAAGCTGGCATCATAGCACCAATCAGATTCTCTGATTGGATTTCAAACTTAGTCCCTACAAGAAAGAAAACTGGCGAAATAAGGCTTTGTGTTGACCTAAGGAAATTGAATCAAGTATCCTTGAAAGACAATTACCGCTTACCCAAGATGGATCACATCTTGCAGAGAGTAGTGGGGGCCTCAAGAATTTCTTTACTTGATGGATTCTCAGGTTTCAACCAGATCCTAGTACATCCTGATGATCAAGACAAAACAACATTTACAACCCCATGGGGGACCTTCAAATATGTTAAAATGCCTTTTGGGTTGAAAAACGCAGGGGCCACATTCCAAAGAGCAATGGATATTGCTTTTGCCAAAGATATTCATGACTTCCTTGTCATTTATCTAGATGACCTCACATCTTTTTCCAAATCTGACCAGGAACATTTGAAACATCTGAGACAAATATTCATAACTTGTAGAAAATATGGAATTTCCCTAAATCCCAAGAAATCCTTGTTTGGATTGGAGGAAGGCAAACTGTTGGGTCACATTATTTCTAAAGATGGCATTAGGATTGACCCAGATAGAATCCAAGCCATCTTACAAATGCCTCATCCAAGAAATGTGAAGGAATTACAAGCCTTCTTGGGGAAAATCAACTTCCTAAGGAGATTTATCCCAAATCTGGCCGAATTGAGTAGGTTACTCAATAACATGCTTAAAAAGGATTCAAAGGTAAAATGGACGGTGGAAGCAAGTCAAGCCTTTGAAGGAATAAAGGTGGCCCTCACCCAAACCCCAGTTCTAACAAATCCACAATTTGATAGGGAATTTATCATATTTTCCTTTGCCTCCCAACACACAATTGTTGTTGTTTTATTACAGAAAGATGACCAAGGAAATGAGAAACCCATTGCTTTCTTTAGTAAAGCTCTTAGAGATGCACCCCTGAAATACCAGATCATGGAAAAGCAAGCATATGCCTTGGTCAAAGCTATTAAAGACTTTAGGATCTACATCCTATACTCCCATGTTATAGCCTATGTACCAAGCCCAATTGTGAAAGACATACTTACTCAAGAGAACTTAGAAGGTAGAAGAGGAAAATGGATTGCCAACATTTTGGAATTTGATATTGAAATAAAACCTACAAAACTGATAAAAGGGCAGGGCTTGGCCAAATTAATGTCTGAAACAAATTTCCAAGCCTTGGACATCAACCAACTGGACAGTGAACCGGAGCTGGTGACTCCAAAGATCAATGTAGCCTTTGAAGAATCTCCCTGGTATGCTGATATCTGTTATGTATTACAAAACCTGTGTGCTCCCCCAGGGTTGTCCAGAACTAAATGTAGGTTCTTAAAAATGAAAGCTTCAAAGTTTTGTGTTATGGATGGCAATCTGTTTTGGAAAAACCATGAGGGTATCTTACTGAACTGTTTGATTGAAAATGAGACTAACAAGATCAAGGAAGAATTTCATGCAGGTGACTGTGGTGGACACTTGTATTGGAAGTCCACTGTGGATAAAATACTAAGGGCTGGTTACTATTGGCCCACTTTGTTCTCTATTATTAAGAATTTTACTACCTCATGCCATAAGTGTCAAATATTTGAGGGAAAAAGAAAGTTGCTGCCACTTCCTCTGAGGCCTATTGCAACAAAAAGACCTTTTCAGCAATGGGGCTTGGATTTCATTGGAGAAATTCATCCCTCATCTTCAGGCCAACATAGATGGATCCTCACAGCCACATATTACTTTACCAAATGGGTTGAGGCCATCCCATGTAGACAGGTAAATGATTCAACAATTATTCAGTTCTTGGAGAATAACATATTGTCTAGATTTGGCTGCCCCAACAAGATAATAACAGACAATGCTGCTGCTTTTAGATCCAAGAAGATGGTCAACTTCTGCCACAAATTTCAGATTACTTTGGGCCACTCCACTGCTTACTATCCTCAAGAGAATCGCCTAGCTGAATCATCAAATAAAAGCCTGGTGAACATCATAAAGAAAGTGTTGGAAGAAAATAAAACGAATTGGCATAAGAAACTAGTGAATGCTTTGTGGGCAGATAGACTAACAACCAAGAGATCAATAGGGGTCAGCCCATATGAGTTAGTCTATGGACTAGAAGCTAAATTTCCTTCATCACTAGGGATCCCAGTTATGAAACTACTTCAAGAAAGTCAAGCTGAGCCCAATGATATGCAAAGGAGGGTGAATCAAATTATATGTCTGCAGCAAACTAGAGATCAAGTTTATAACAGAGTTCAAATCCTACAAGAGAAGCTGAAGAAAGCTTTTGACAGAAGAACCAAAGCTGAGGATTTCAACATGGGAGACAAAGTCCTCAAGTGGGATTCAAGAAGAGAAGATAAAGGAAAACATGGAAAATTTGATTCCCTTTGGAGAGGACCATTTATCATCCAAGCAGTACAAGGAAACAACACTTACTTTCTTAAGAACCTTGATGAAACTGATCTAGATGAAGGTCCTGTGAATGGCAGGATGCTGAAGCACTATTTTGACTACCTTCCATGAATAAAGAATGGCTGTTCCCTTGTACATAATTTACTGTGTGTAATGTTCTTTTTCAGCATGTGAATAACTTAGTTTCAAAGATCTTGCAGAAGCAGGAAAGGGCTGTAGTTCAGCAAGTTTTGCAAATATGACAGTTGACAGTTTTGATGTCTTGAAGAAGAAAAAACTCCAAGTTTTGCTAAAGAAAAGTCAAAGAGCCAAGGCATTCTGACCTGCTGTTCTTGGTCTTTTAAGAAGAAAAACCATCCCCATGTGGAGCCACTGTTGGATACCTATACCAATAGGTTTCATATTTCATGATTAGCTAATTCAAAAGCCAAATATGCTCTACTTTGATGGTACAAAGATCCCATATTTCCAAAGGAAGCAAGGTGTGTACATAGTTCCATGATTAGTCAGATTTTGATGGATGACCCAACAGCCTAATCTGGATCATGCCATGTTTCAATTTTCTGTTGTAGAATAGAGAAAGAAGTCTTTCCAAACTATTTAATCTTGGCAGACAAATAGCTAGGTAGAGAATTAAGGTTCCCAACTGCTTAATCTGGGGCCTTGGAAGAAATAAGGGCAGTATTAGATAGAAAATCAAAAGGAAAAAGCCAAAGAAAAGAAAAGGCAAATAAGGGTCCGCAAATCCAAGTGCACCCTCCAAGAAGAAACAAAAATGCTAGGAAAGTAGATGGGTAGGCAGATAGGGGTTGCAGAAATGTCATTCCTCACAATTGAATATGTGCTAACTTGTTCACAAAAGCAAAATCAATGGATTGAGAAGATCTTCTTCTCCATCAGCTTGCAGCAAGGCAAAGAAGCATGTCTAACTTCCCAATTTTCCCCTTTCCCATTTATTACTAACATCCCCTCATCAGTTGAAATTCATAGAAAAACTTGAGGTTTGATGATGGTCTTATTCATTAGAAAGCCACTTTATTGTCTAAGATTCTTTTCATTTTGATCTACTTCCTAAACTAAGTAAGTTTCAAGTATACTTAGTGACATCACTCCTCACTTACATTCCCCCCCATATTAACCATTAACTTCTATTTAATTAAATCCCTATGTTACCCTTTCCCTACTATTATAACACCATGGTGTATAAACCCCAAACTTTGTATAAATATCCCTCCCCTTGGCATGTTAGCCATATGTACTCTGTCAGGGATCAAATTGACATCTGGTCAGTTTGAAAAGCCTAAGCCTTAACCCCCTTCACCCTTCTGAATTCATTTGACCCACGAAACCCTTTATTTTGCTAAGAAAACCTTATAAAACACCCCTGTTACCCATAACCCGCCTCATTTGCAAAAGCACACAAAAACCCACTTTTTCCGATTTATCCAAAGTATGGGCCCGATATTATTTTGTGTGAAAAATACAAAGAAAACCATATAATTTCCGCCGAAACCTAAAGTCCCGCCGGGCATGCCTTTCGAAAGAAAATGTTATTTTATTTACTCCCCGATGCCTTATCGTCCGCACTATTCATCGACCCGTCGACCGTCCGATCGGGCGCCTTTGATCGGACGGCCCACATGCATATCGGGTTGGACCCGACGTCTGAAGTTTAGCACCCGAGAAAGTGACGAAGGGTTACGTCAGGCCTCGGCCACGTGTCGCCCTCACATTTTCTCGGGTCACCCTCTGACAAAACCACGGCCGTATCTAAGGCGGTCTGAGAAAAACCATTTAACGTTGCTGGTTTACTGCCGGTCCCATGACACCTACGTCATCACCACGTCACGCCGCGCCAGTGCCACCTCGCCGCCGTGTCGGCCCCCTCGTCCGCAAAAGCTATGATCTGTCTGCCATCTCACCATCCCCGTGGACCACTCTCAGGTCACCACATCACCCGGTGACGTCATCCGACCCTGACCCCACCTGATGACGTCATCCAAAAAACGTGCCAAAATGCCAAATATCCATATTATTGCCAATTTTTCGTGTTTTTCTCACTTTTCGCCAAAACATCTGTTGTTATTCCTGCATGTATTTTACAACCATACCAGCGCCAAACTGCACAACTCGACTCTGAAACCGTGGGCGCCTCCGTCGTACCTACATTTGCAACTGTCATTGGCAATCCGCAAGGTATTTCTCAAAATCTTTCCCTGCACCTGGTTTTTATCCATAGTTCTACAAGCAAACTGTTTAAGAGAGTGTTAAACACTGAATTCACCAACTTGCATCCAGTGAACTGTACCCATTTCCCACTGGAAAGCCAACAAAACGTCTGCAAAGCCTGCATTTGACCAAATTAACCTGAATTCATAGGTAGTTCGCGCAATCGTGAACTAAAACCTCAACTACCTAAATTCACCATAGAAACACTCTTGTCAGTCCTGGTGCTGCTTTCATCAGTCCTCCAAACGGTATTTCAATTGTTGTTTGCACAATTTACCCTCTGTTCCTTACAATTTGCATTTCCATTTGCAAAAGAGACCCCTCTGTTCTGCTCTGCTCATTCAAACCGGTTTTCATCCAAGCGAGAAGCCTTATAAGCCATGGAAATACCAATTGCCCTGAATATCAAGCCTCTCAATGCCCCTCAAAGGGAGTTAGAATGGAAAGCTATGGGAGATGTGGACTATCAGATGATAAACTGGTTCCCAATGGGCTCCAAATTTAATATTCACATGCTGAATGAATTGAAAGCCCAACACCTTAGTGGAGCTGATATCCTAGGGATTTGGGACTCAAATTTGCCCATCTACAACCTCCCTCAAGTCAATCCCCTTCCGGACTTGATCCACAGATGCCAGGATTGCTATGATCCATGCAAAAGAGCTGTTCTTAGTCCTACAGGCTCAATCTTGTTCCATATCACCCCAGAAAGCATTAATGAGATGTTGCATTTCCACACTGCAAGGCCATTAACCCCTCTCTCCATGCAGAACTTGATAAAGAAGGGGAGTAAGTTGTCAAATGACCAGATCATCAAGATTAATCAGTTGTTCATATAACCCAGCTCTTAAACTATCAGAACTCCTCCTATTGGATATGTATACCTGAATGACTTGGGAAAATTGCTCGTGGATTTGATTAGCTATGTCCAGGGATTCAGGCGAATTGAGGATGTTGATGATAGTATAATGGCAATGCTGTCTATATTTCCTCCTGGAAAGCCTCCAGCTATACATTATGACTATGCCACATATATTGCAGATAAGATCCATGACCAGCTAATGAATCTGCAAAGGGAAAGATTGTTCAGATACACTTCATATATCTACCATCTATTCTTGTTTTATCAACCAGACAGCTTCCTCATTCCCCTCAAGAAAGTTAATGTCCAGGGGAATCCAAGGTCAGTTGTGTTTTGGACCTCAGTTTTTCATTGCACCTCTCTATCACCATACACATACTGTGAATTCATAGACCTATTCATTCATCCAACTATGGCATTATTGTATGGTGTTCCTCCTCCAAGTTTGACTGATGACATGCAGAGAGTTCTCCATCTCTCCAAATCCTACAGCATTGGTGATTGGTATTTTTACCAACACCACATAGTAATCAGAGTATATGGCTGTGAGTTGAACCTTATAAGCTACCAAGGTATGTCCCTATGAGACTTTTTGCCCTAGAATACTTCAGGCAATTTGGAAATGCCGACTGCCACCATTTCCAAAGCAAGAACAAGAAGGTGCAGTTGAAGGTAAGGAGCCAGCTAGGCCCTTTCCTATATAACAAAAGAGAGGAGGGATGGAAAGAGGCAGATAGGATCCTAGAGGGCCTCAAGTTGCAAACCAGTTTTGAATGGGCACCCTATGACCCCAATCATTTTATTTCCCTCAGGAGGATAAAATACAAATTGGGTACCTATGCACATGTAAGGCTGCCTGAGATTGAGCAGTATGCCAATTCCTTGATCTAGAAAGAGGGCACTTTAGAAGAGGAAATTACTAGTGAGGAGATGCTAGAAAGAGAGGCTAGGAATATTAAAAAAGAAGCTGACTTGGAAACTTGTGGACAGATTTCCTTCTCATATCGAAGGCAACTTGGAGCAGCTGCCTCATCTTCAACAACACATCAGCAAGCTGCCATGAACACTCAACAGACATCCATCAAAGCCAAAGAAAAGCAGATGGAGGAGGAGAAGCCACCTCCCATGACTGAAGAGCAAATGGAAAAGGAAATGGAACAGCAAGAAGAAGTGTTGCAGCAGGAAGCACATCAACAATCACCACAACAACAACAAGAAGAACAAAGACAGGAGCAGCCTGTCCAGCAAGAGCAAACAATGGAATCCCCTAAATCCATTGAGCAACAGCCACAACAAACTGTGCCTCCAAGGCAAGAAACCTCAGCTGAAGCATCAATCCTCCAAACTCCACAAAAGGAGGATACAAGCAGGAAAAGGGACAGAGAGACTCCCCTTACAACATCGACAACTCATGGGGAGAAAAGACAGAGAATCAATCCTTTCTCAGAGGAAGAAATGCCAATGGGACAGTTTTTTGGCATGGCCCCACCCAGCAGGGAAGCATCTGCAAGTTCCTTTCAACAGGAACAGGACAGAACAGTGGGAGGAGAAGTGAGCTCCTCAAGTCAGCAGAGAGAAGGTGAACTGGGCATCAAACAGCAGTTCATCGACATAAAGAGGAGGAATGAGCCAATAAAGATTCAACTGTACAACCATTTATTAAAAATGGCTCCCACTAATCAACAAAGACGCATGCCTGCATATGATGTGTAGGAAGGCAAGATGATCATGAGTCATTTTATGCCAACTACATTGCAGCCACAATCTGCTTCAGACTACTTGAGGACCAATCTTGAGGTCCTTGCCAAGGACATCCGCCCAATGGACAAAATAGAATTGCATAAGCAAACGGGTGAGATGGTATATGCCTCCTTGGCAGATAAAACATTTGATAATTATAGGCTAGAGAATAGCCTTAAGAATACAACTGCTCAGCTTGAGTTGGAGAGAGCATCCTCTCAAGCAAAGGACAACAAAATTAGGTCCTTAGAAGACATAATCATAGAGATTGGGCATTATCCCAAAGATATAAAGGGCATACAAGAAATATTGAAGTTGAGGGATGCAGACATGGCAGCTTTTAGGAGAAAGATTAAACTCCCAGCAACAATTCACCCTCAAACAGATGAAGTTGCCCAGCAGAGGCATGATCAAGATGCCACAACCTTGTTGGTATCTCTATATAAGCAGCTAATCCAGACTCAAGAAAAGCTGGGAGAATCAGAGGCAGCACAGGCAGAATTACAGACAACCTTGAAACAAAGAGAAGAAGGTCAAACCTCCCAGCCTCCTCCTGAAATAATTAACCTAGAGGAAGCTGCTCCAACCACTGCTCCCCCTCCTCAGCAAACAGAGCCAACAACACCATCTACATCAACAGCTGCACCAACAACAGAGCAGACTCATAGTCTGGATATGCAGAAGCTTCAAAATGAGATTCAAGTCCTGGAAGCTCAAATGTCAGAGCTTAATCAAGCCAAAGAGTCTTTGGCTAATATAAATGAAAAATATGATAAATCCAAACAGAATGTAGCTGAGAAGGAAAGAGAGATAAAAGCTCTCAAAAAGAGAATAACTGAGCTAGAAAAAGAGCTCACACTTGATAAAGTGACAGCTGAGCTCAGAACAGTCCTATGGGCCAACATTGGCCAATCCATTACTGACCAGTGGCATTTCATTGAGACCATACATGAGCAGTCAGAGCTCATTACAAAGGCAAATAGGGAGATACACAGAGCAAGGGCAAACCTTGGCAACAGGAGAAGCTCTCAGCTGACCACCATGGGAATTGCCAACAGAACTGAGACCATCTCAGTTGTCAAAAGGATCCTGACATTAAGAAACCTGATTGGAACATTGGAAAGGAGAAGCCAAGATATGCAGACCGAGGTCAATAGATTCATGGACAGGTTTCAGGCATTACAGAACAGGGGTCTCCCCAGCATACTAAGCAGTGTAGGAAAACTGCTTACCCATGAAAACTATTCCAAAAGGGTCAATGCCTTTGCTCCAAGTCAAATTATAGAAAAGCCCAGCACATCAGCAGAATCAGGGCCAACAACAGGGCAGGTCCTCTACAACAGGGTGGAAAACCTATTTTTTCTCATGAATGAGATCAATCATCTGTTTGATGTGCAGCCAAACTTTTATAAATATACAGAGGCATATGAGACCATAGAGGCAATTTTGAGGCACCAATTGCCCACAGAGGAAGTCTGGACTAGATTGATACAACTAATATTATCAAACCAGAACCTGTAGATCAAGTTTTTGCAATTTTATAAGTGATCATGCACAGGGAAATTTTTGGTATATCAGCATACATGGAGAATAGAGGCTGAGCCAACTCAGCAAGCTATTCGGCCACCACAGCAGCAAGCACAGTCACAGGTGGCAGGGTCGAGAAGATACAACACAGCAGCCGTAAAGGCACATTTTCCAGCATTAAAGCAAAGCGTTCCAACCGACTCAGTGGCCTCCAAAGGTCAAAATATCTTCTGACATACATAAAGAGCATTTATGTTGTATTCAAAGCTGTAATAACTTCTTATCTACTTTTCGGTACGAAGTGATGAAGATATTTCTCTCTCAGATGACTCAATGCCTGAGATATTTTGTATAAACATTTCTTTAAAGTCCCCTTCGCATGAGTTTGCAAGGGTTGTTGTTGATTAGATTTCTAGACTTCTGTTACTGTAAAATTCTCAGAGAAATAATACAAAGGGTTGATGGAATTTCTAAAGCTCTGTGTTTCTTGATGTACTGTGGTGTCTAGCTGAAGGTTACAGGATTCCTGCGTATTTCATAACACAATAAGTCTTCTTTAAAACTCTGCGTTATCTGTTTTCTAGTCTTTTCATCTTTCTTTTATGTTTATGAGCTTTACTATTAATGGCAAGGAAAAAGAATAGTTCCAGGATTTAATCACAGATTACCCTGAACTCAATCTAAGCTGTTATCAATGTTTTCTTCTAGATAGAGTAAATAAGGTGTAATTCTTAATTGCTACACTTTCAAACTATATCTCTCACTGTGATAAATATTTCAGGAATTCAAGTTTGCTCCTGAGGCATCTATCTCTTTCTCACACCCCAGCTTAGTGGAAAATTCTTAATTGCTTTTCACTGGTTGTTTACATATCATCATCATAATCTAACTTTGTTATATGAAGTATTTAAATGGCCCTGTAATTTCAGTTAATCATCTCAGAGATTTCAAAACACTTGTAGCCACAGACTCCATTGCCCAATGAACTAAACTCATCTGCAGATTTTCTCACCAGTAGTACAGAAAGACATCCCTCAACCAAAGCATAAACCCAAAACCCTCACTTCACAGCTAGCCTAAAATCTCCACAGAACAGAGACAAACCTTAAAGAGAGAGCCCTCTCTGATTACAGTTTGGCTAGAAACTGCAATCCAAAGATTGGTTAGTGGTTACCCCGGCCGTATTCCCTTAGAGTCAAAGGGAACAACCTGGGTGTTAACACCATGATTGCGGGTTACCTGATCAACTCAGAATTAATGGGAATATGATGTTATTCCGAATTAATAAATTTTAGTGACACTTTGACACAACTTTCTTTTTCAATTTTTAAGATTCAAGAAAAAGATAAATATGACTCTAGTCCCCTTTGATTTTTAGTGAGCCTGAAGTGACAAGTGCTCAGATGGACCTTTTATTTTAAAGAGTTTAAAAGGAATGAAAGTGACTACTCTGGAAATCTAGATAGAGGTATTACCAAACTAATCGCAAAACTGCAATATACACCTTGGTGATAAATTAAAGAGAAATTACCAAGGACTTATGTACGGTAGTCAATCTTCCCAAATGTTGTGTTCAGTGCATTGTGATTGATAGGGCGGCAGACATGGCTTCCTATGGATAAAGGATATAAGCCTATTGTGGTCTCCCAATATATACGCGATGGTATAGGGAGCACAAGTTTGTGCTAGCACTTGTTGTATCAAAGAGAAGGAATCACCCAACCTTCGATGAAAATGATAGTTACTAGTTGTTACGATGCGAGAACATGTCTCTAGCCTAGACCTTTAGATGTGTTGTGTTAGGTTCCAAACGTTGTTAGGTTCATTGAGATTTATTTTAGATTTAATCTTCTTGAAAAGTCTGCCTTTCAATGGTTCACCACGTGATGTTGATTTGAAATTCCTAAAATCCAATCTACAATGATAAACAATCGTTATTTATTTTCATCAATGAAAATCCTAGCTACTAGGGAAAGAAGATTACAATTCTTTCAAACAAAGAACAAAGAGCACACAAACTAAATGCAAATTCAAATGCATGTATTTGTTTTTCATTCCCCTTAATGTGAAAAATGACAAAAAGGAAAACTAAGTGTAGCAGAGATCTGAAATATTTTACTCAGAGCGACATTTCGACAATTTCTTTTTCAAAATAAATAGGAAGACCAAACGACACTTTTTAATTTCGAATAGAAAATGCTTTCAACACTTCGAATTTCAAGAAATCAAATCAAATACATGACAAAAAGTTCAATTTACTATCCAGGGAAGGAAGAATCAATGACACTTCTCTTTTTGACACAAAATGACAGTTACGACACTTTTTGTACCAAAGCGGCAGATCGACTTAAGAAACTTTTCGACAAAGGATTGTAATGATTAACAAATACATAAAAACATTTACTAATCCTAATCAAATGAGTCTGATCTATGTGATTCAAGCAGGCTTCAGTAATGAGGAACTGTTCGTAAGCAACAAATCAACTAAACATAACTGAAAACAAGTACAAAACCCCCAAATTTCAAGAACAGAAATAGGTTCAGTCAGTCATCGCACCTAGGCTTCACAGAAACAGGGATGCATCACACCTGCTACACTTGGGAAGTGCAATGCATACTGTTTTATAGTGACAGACAGTGCGATGGGCCAGGGAGCGCAACTGAAGTGGGTTTTGGCTCAAATTTGCAGTTATTTTTAGTTAGTTAAGCTGAGCTATGATGGAAAATGTTAGAGTCAGTCTTGTTAGTCCTTTGCCAGAGATCAAAACTCTTTCTGCATTTCATTTTTAGGTGTCTCGCTCCATTCACTCAGCTGCATTCCACTAGAGGCATGCCATAATCTGACGGAAGGGTCTTGTTAGTCATTTCCCCTCATGCTTTGTACATGCTGGCTCAGGTTTGTTCATCAAAGTTCATTAAATGACAGTCAATATTTGGTCTTTTGACGAGAAAAAAAAAATCATGTCAGTCATAGGTCTAGGGTTTCATAAGTGGTGTCTTCAAAGTACCCAATAATGCCAGAAGGCCAGAGGGAGGTTCAACAAGTTTCATCTACAGATTTTCACTCAAATGATGTAGTTTGAGCAAGAAAAGATGAATTTTCAAAAACAGAGAGAGGTTTTTGTCCACAATAGGCCAAGGAAGAAAACTCTCCTTCACTTTTTACACAGGTGTCATGGTTTTAGAAAAATGTCAAAAATACCATTGTCTCAGGAGAATTGAATGCACCTCTGAAGTGACCTTGGGAAAATTAAGTTTTCTCCTAGCTTGGTTGGCCAAATGACTTGATTGATGAGTCAAAGGATAACTAGACACAAATATTTTTCCAATGAGCTATCATGAGCTAAATTTGGAGTTGCGGAAGACCTTCAAAAGTTGACTGCAACAGCACTATGCCTTTAGGCAGCCTCATTTGGCACATTTTAACCAGTCTTGGGAGATTTTATTTTTGATAGGTCAACTGAACTCCAAATTGAAAAATTCCAATTGGGTTGGAAATTAGACTCAAATACATTTCCAATGTGCTATCATGCACCCAATTTGGACATAGGGAAGGCCTCCAAAAGTCTCCTGCAAAAAGTACTACGCACAGGCTCTATGCACCACGCCTCAAGCCCAATGCGACACGCCACTTCCATATGCGCCGCACCACGTGGCGCGTGCTTTTTATAGGGAGCTCCAAATCACAAAAAGTTTACATTTCTGGATTTGTCATGAAAAATCGTGGTTGCTAGTGTATGGCCAAGAAATTTGGGCAAATTTTGAGTCCCCAGACCTCTCCATCGGTCGTTTGGGTGGAAAATGTAACGCTGCTCCTTTGGCAAACAGTTGGCTCTTCAGATTTAGTTCATTAATGATGATTAAATGACTCCCTATCTTCATCGATTTTATTTCCCACTTTTGAGGTTATTTATGGTATCGAAAATCATTTGTAAAGGGTTCTAATTTCTGGGAGTAGGGGAGAAAAACTCAACACTTCATTGTATAGCTTTGACGGAGAAATAATGAAAGGTTGCAGCTCTAGTTTATGAGATTCATGTGGCAAGAGTTTAGCATGTGTATTTCTTTCTGTTTCATATGTAGCCTGTTATGTTTGACATTTCATTCATTATCATTTCTAAATTGAATGCTTTTTAAGTAGAAATGGCAGAATTCAATTTACTGCTCTGCCTTGGGAAAGTGTTCATGTTCTATGTTTTCTTCTGTTGAAAAGTATTCATGTATTATGCCCTTTTCGACCTCTCAACAATCTTTTCACTCCATATTATTTACAAATTTGAATGCTAAACCTCTTGCCTATCTTGCTTCATGAAATATCCTGTGTATTTGATTTAATTTCCTTTCTCATGCTGTCCTTTGTCCCCATACAACCCAGAAAACTCATTCATTCATCAAAATACCTCTTTCATATCTATTTACTAGCCTAAAATCAGTATCTATTTTGAGTCATCTCAGACCCTATTGCTTATTATTACTGAGTGTGACCCAGATAGAGCCCTTTCCTGTCCTCGTAGGGCTAGCTACAAGGCTGAGCGTGGTTTGTGGTTATCCTGGATTTTACCTTCCTCAGCCTAGGGCAGATTTAGGCTCTAACATAGCGGCGACTCCACTCGGGATGAAATTCTTTGTTTTTTAGTCTTCTTCATTGCGTAAACAATAGGCTCAACCTACAAACACCCCAATACTTCTGATAATTCTAAGCTTCCGGATGATAAGTTTAGGATTTGATAGGCTGAGTAAGTTGTTCATGTCCTTTTGATTTTTTGAAAATAGCACGCTGGCTTCAATAAGATATACTAGAGCTAATCTAGATCCAGATCCTCCTCATATCTATGAAAACTCCAATTTGATTCCGAGACTTCTTCGTCAACAGAGCTCTATAACTCCCGTGTTCAAATCCCATTCATGTCCTGACATTTTTGAGTATCTTGAAGAGCTTGATTTTGATGAGCAGTTTGAAATATCATTGTTCGAGACCAAATCCGAAAGGGCTTTTGACTCTACTGTCCCCAATCCGCAGTTTCTTGTAGACCTAGAAACTGAAAGGGCCAACCAGTCAATTGACGATTATATTGTGACATAGCTCCAAACTCCAATTGTTAATTCCCTACAAACTGCACCCACTCCTTCAACACCCCCGAGACCAAATCCACCAAGAGTGATGGCTGCTTGTTTTGCACCTCTTGTGCTACCTCAAGTCTTGGATGACATGCCCGCAGATTATCAAAGAAAAATCCCTTTGTTTGATGGTTCTCCTAACAGCATTACTGCTCAGCAACATGTGGACAGAATGGCAGATTTCTGTGACCTTCATGAGATTGATGCAGAAAATGTGACAATGAGACTCTTTGTATAGACATTTGCAGGTGAAGTTAGGAAATGGTTCAGAGCTTTGCCGGCTGCATGTATCGCTACCTTGGCCAACCTACAAAGACAATTTTTAGACCATTGGGAAGTGAAAAAGAATCCTCTTCAAATTCTGGCTGAATAAGAGCAAATCAAACGAAACGTTGGTGAGTCGGTCCAAGACTACTGCATTAGATTCAATTCTGTTTATAATGAAATTCCCGATCGTCTAAGGCCACCTGTGGGGCTAGCCATGATGAATTTTCTAGATGGTTTTGATTCTAACATGGCTTATCAATTAAGAGAGAGAGAGTCGGCCACAATGGAAGACATGCAGAAGATCGCGGTCAGCGTTGAAGCAAATCTGCTGACCAAGAGGGCTAGAGCAAAAGCAGAAAAGAAGGTCACAATAAAGGAAGAGTCTTCCTTGATGGATCAATTACTCAGGAAGGTAGAGTAGATGTTTGAAAGGGTGAAACTTGAAAAACCTGAACCACAAGTTAGAAATCCTAACTTCCATGGTCAGCAGCAGCCACAATATAGAATAAAACAGAGAGAGCAGCGAGCCCAAGATCAGATAGCACAGCAGCCAGTACAACCACCTTTGCAGCAAATTTTGTGCATGGACCAAAATCAGATGAGGAAGGGAATATAATAGGTGAATAAAATCACTTCTTTACTCCTGATGATTTTCCTATTTATATTACTGAAGATAAGGAGTATGCAGAAAGTTCAGCTGCACACAAAGATGCAAATTTCATTCTAGCAAATGACACAGTTTTGGAGGAAGAATCAGACGAGTATCAAAGAGGCTATATGAATTCTCTATCTGCTCAGCAGCAACGATATTCACTTAGAAACAGAGATGTGCCGGTTAACCCAATTTAGAAGAGGAAGGAAGTTGCAACATCAAAGAATGATTCATCAGTTGCACAAAAGAAAGGCAAAGAGGTAGTTGATCCTGATAGCAGCAAATCACCATCAGCAGAAAAATCAAATCAGCAAATTGTATCGAAAGAAAAGGAAAAGAAAGAAGTCCCAGTCAAAGAGGTAGAAAAGACTTCCGCTTTTAGTTTAGAGAATGAAATTTCTAAATTGAAGGTATCCATTCCCTTGACTGAAATAATGAGGAACAACAGTTATAGAGGGCAAGTTTCTAAAATTTTGAATTTTGATCCAATGTCTGATATGGTGAATGTCGAAGATGATCAACCTAAAATGATTTTTGGGCCAGCATTGAATGTTGAGTCTCCAGAGAGTGATGTGCCACCTTTTTATATCAGTTTAATATTACATGATTTTGTGTTACACAACGCCATGTTTTATTCTGGAGCTTCCCACAATCTTATGCCAAAGGCTATCATGGATAAGCTGGGTTTGGAAATCACCAGGAAATACCATGATCTCTATTCATTTGATTCCAGTAGAGTAAACTGTATTCGGCTCATCAAAGACTTGGTTGTAAGTCTGGATCAAATCCCAATGAAGAATATTTTGATGGATATTATTTTGGTAGATATTCCTCCCGGATTCGGTATGCTTCTTTCCAGGTCTTGGGCAGCAAAATTGAAAGGGACACTACAACTAGATTTCTCCTATGCAACGATTCCGGTGTTTGGCCAGATGAGAAAACTGTATCAGGAACAAAAAATGAAATACATGAATACAAGCAAGGAGAAACCAATTAATCATCCGATTAATTATGTACATACAAAATTAGAGTCTTTTCTTTTGTATTCAGACAGTTTCCATGATATTGACAGCCAGTTAGTTGTAGCAGATGATATTCCAGAAATAGAAGCAAATTTCAGAGAATTTTTGAAGAAATAAGGACAAGAACATCAAAACACCGTTGAGAAATCAGCTGAAGGTAATGGATAGCAAGCAGGAAAAACAGAGCCAGTAGAATTTCAGCACTTGGAAGAAGAGGAAGAAGGTCTGTGGACCATGGATTTTGACATTGCAGTGGGAAATCATGGTGCTGGAATTGGTATTTGGGTACGTAGTCCTTTCTCCGCCCCGAACAAAGTGCCTAGTAATGTGCGGGTATGTTCTTACAAGTTAGCTTTTGATTGTTCGAACAATTAAGCTGAGTATGAAGCTCTGATTGTTGGCCTAAAAATTCTAAGAAAACTGAATGCTAAGAGGATTGTAGTATATGGCGACTTCGAACTGGTGATTAAGCAGGTCAGAGGCGAATATCAAGCAAAACATCGTCGGATGCGGGCTTACGAGAATTCAGTTCTAGACATCCTGAAATTATTTTCAGAATATACCTTGACATGTGTGCCTCGTGTTAAAAATAGCATTTCTGATGCTCTTGCTAAGGCAGCAAGTAGTTTGAAGATTCCAATGAACTCCAGTAATAAATTCGAAATCCATGTCAAGCATCGTCCGACTGTCCTGGACAATCAGAGATATTGGCAAGTTTTCCAAGATGATGAGGAGATTGATGATTTTCTGCGAAACAAAGGTAAGTTCAAAAAAACCTCAATTGATGTAGAAAATGATGATGGTAAAGATGATGTGCAGATCAATCAAATGGATGTGTTGCAGCTAAAGAATAACATTATTCCTAAAGGCTTGATATCTTTAGAAGAACTCTTTGATCAAGATGACGTAGCCCGCAAACCAACATTGCAGCCAAAAGAGAAGGGTGTTGAAGAGGTCAATGTCGGAACAGCTACTAATCCTAAAATGGTAAAACTGTCTAAAGCATTGCCACAAAAGATAAAAGCCAAATATATCAGTTTTCTCTTCATTTGCTGATGTGTTTGCTTGGGACTATTCTGACTTGAGGACATATGATATCAATATAATTCAACACACTATACCCATTAAGCCTAATCAGTAACCTTTTAGACAAAAGTTGAGAAGGCTAAATCCAAAGTTGGTGCCATCAATTGAAAAGAATATAAACAGGTTGTACAAATAAGGAATCATTGTTCCCATCAGATTTTTAGATTGGATCTCTAATTTGGTGCATGTACGAAAGAAGACAGGTGAGATTCGCTTGTGCATTGATTTTAGGAATCTCAATAAAGTTTCATTGAAAGATAAATATCCACTGCCCAAAATGGATCATATACTTCAGCGAGTAGTTGGAGCATCTCGTATGTCACTACTCGATGGTTATTCTGGATATAACAAAATTTCTATCCATGAAGATGACCGAGACAAGACAGCATTCACCACTCCATGGGGAACTTTTCATTACGCTAAAATGCCTTTTGGTTTGAAGAATGCGGGTGCCACATTTCAGCTGGAAATGGACTTGGCTTTCGCAAATGAGAAGGATGTATTTTTGGTTGTGTACCTTGATGATCTGACAGTGTTTTCCAAATCAAATGAAAAACACATGTATCATCTGAAAACTGTTTTTCAAAATTGCAGAAAATATGGTTTGTCGTTGAATCCGAAAAAGATCTTGTTTGCCATGGAGGAAGGAAAACTACTTGGGCACATTATCTCAAAAGATGGCATTTGTATTGATCCAGAACCTGTACAAGTGATTCAACAAATCGATCTGCCCCGGAACAAGAAGGAGATTCAATCTTTCAATGGTAAAATGAATTTGTTATGCCGCTTTTCACCTAATCTTGCTGAACACCTAAGAGAGATTACAAACATGCTTAAAAAGGACAACCAAGTGAAGTGGACAGAAGAGGCTGTAAAATCTTTCAATTTAGTCAAATTGGCTCTTTCTTCAGCTCCAGTTCTAACCAGCCCGGAATACACTTAGGATTTTATATTGTTTTCATTTGCTTCGGAGCGTACTATGGCAGCTGTGTTGATGTAGAAAAGAGATGATCACGAAAGACCAATTGCGTTCTTCAACCAAGCTATAAGAGATGCAGCCTTAAAGTACAACATCATTGAGAAGCAAGCCCTCACACTTGTGAAAGCATTGAAAGATTTTTGGGTATACATTTTGCATTCTCATATTATGGCTTATGTTCCTAACGCTGCTGTCAAAGATGTTTTAGTGCAGATAGATCCGGAAGGAAGACTAGGCAAGTGGATTGCAGCTTTGTTGGAGTATGATGTGGAAATAAAGCCCACAAAGCTTGTTAAAGGACAAGGATTGGCGAAGTTAATGGCCGAAAAACTTGCACACCTTAGACATAAATTTGATCACTGCTATGTCCGATGAGAATTAGGAAGGTTCATCAATTCAGGTATCTGAAATGTTTTCCTTTTCTCCGTGGTATTCAGATATCATATATGTGCTTCAGAATTTGTCACCACTGCCTGGCATGACTAGAAACAAAAGTATAACTCTAAAATTAAAGGCTGCTAAGTTTTGCATTCTAAATTTTGCACTTTATTGGAAAGATCTCGGTGGCACTCTATTGAATTGTTTGGTGGAAGAAGAGGCAAAGTAGGTCATGGAGGATTTCCAAAAAGGAGATTGTGGTGGCCACCTTTTTTGGAAAACAACAACAAATAAAGTTCTGAGAGCAGGATACTATTGGCCGACATTGTTTGATGATGTATATAAGGTTGTCAAGAGCTATCATAAATGTCATGTTTTTGAAGGAAGGCAGAAATTACAGCCTTTGCTGCTTAAGCCCATTGGGGTGAGTGCCCCTTTTCAGCAATGGGGGTTGGATTTCATTGGTGAAATTCATCTCGCTTCTTCTGGTTAGCATCAGTGGACTCTCACGACAATAAATTGTTTCACGAAATGGATCGAAGCACTTCCCACCAGACAAGCTACAGATGCGGTAATTATTTCATTCCTTGAAAATAACATCTTGTCTCGCTTTGGTGGTCTGAATAAGTTAATCACTGATAACGCAACAGCTTTCAAATAAAAAAGGATGGTAGAGTTTTGTCATAAACATCACATCATTTTGGGTCACTCAACTGCCTATCATCCGCAAGGCAATGGGTTGGCGGAGTCTTATAACAAATCTTTAGTCAACATCATTAAGAAGCTGTTGGAAATCAACAAGAAGAGTTGGGATAAGAATTTGGTCAATGCACTTTGGGCAGATCGAGTCAGTCAGAAGAAATCCATTGGTATGTCCCCCTTTGAGCTTGTGTATGGAGTTGATACAGTGTTTACTACCTCTCTCACAGCTCTGGTAGTCAAACTTCTTTAGGAGGCCAGCAGTGAAGATGATCCTATGTAGAGAAGATTGAATCAAATGGTCCATTTGCAGCAGAGCAGGGAAGAAGTTTTCTAAAACATGTCCAAGTTGCAGGAGAAGATTAAGAAAATTTATGACAGAAAAGCAAAGGCGGAAAAATTTCAGTTGGATGATGTGGTGTTGAAGTGGGACGCAAGGAATGAGGAAAAGGGTAAGCACGGTAAATTCAAGAATCTCTGGAAAGGTCCATTTAAGATTGCAACATATTGGGGTCAGAATGCCTTTCTTTTGAAGGAAATGAATGGGGAAGATTGTCCAGGAGGGCCGATCAATGGTCGGCTACTCAAGCGGTACCAATTCTGAGTAGTTTATGCTGCTTTCATTGTCACTGTAAATACCATTTTTATTTCAGTTTTGGTTTGAGTTTGTCTAGTCAGTCTTCGAGTCATTTTAAGTCCAAATTTGAGTCAGTTCCAGTCAAGTTTCAGTCAATAATTGAGTCAATAGTTTTGTGTTGTTTTTCGAAATAATGACTCCATAGCCCAATGGACGAAGGCACTATCTGCTCTCCCAAAGATCTGTCATTCTTGGCACCTCCAAGGAGCTACCATCCCCCATTGGAGCCAATTTTAGAGTTGGTCTTGTCAGTCCTCCGTCAGAGATCAAAACTCTTTCTACATTTCATTTTTAGGTGTCTCGCTCCATTCACTCTGCTGCATTCCGCTAGAGGCATGCCATAATCTGACGGAAGGGTCTTGTTAGTCATTTCCCCTCATGCTTTGTACATGATGGCTTAGGTCTGTTCATCAAAGTTCATTAAATGATAGTCAATATTTGGTCTTTTGACGGGAAAAATAAAAAATCTTGTCAGTCATAGGTCTAGGGTTTCATAAGCAGTGTCGTCAAAGTACCCAATAATGCCAGAAGGCCAGAGGGAGGTTTAACAAGTTTCATCTCCAGATTTTCACTCAAATGATGTTTTTGAGCAAGAAAATGTAGAAATTTTGAATAATTTAACACATATTCAATGGAGATTATCCTGATCATGTACTAATGCGGAAAACATACACAATACATAAGCTCCTCTACGTTGATCAAGAATATAGCAGCATCAATAACAATAAAACATCAAGAGCATTCACACATTAACACAGTTTTTATCACGGGGAAAGCATCTCGCTAAAAACCCCACACTATCTGTATATTAATGATTGAGTCATGTAACATTACACAGCATAATACTTCTCACAAGTATCTCCACCTCTGTTATGTTGGAAATAATACTGAGAGGGGGGGTGAATCAGTATTATCTAGCAATATTAATAAATCTTCCTTATTTGATCTTTGAATTATTTTTGCATGTTAGTACCATAAAATAATGAGCATGAAAAACAGATAGTCACATCAAAGAACACAAGATGTAAGGTGGAAACCCAATGTGGGTGAAAACCACCTGCTGCAATATGTCTCTATCTTCTTTCAATTTAGAAACTTCTTTTACAATGATTTTGTACTGGTGTAGTCCTTTACCAGTATGCAGGCTGCAACCTGTAGAGAGCTACAACTCTCTCTCTCGTTTTCCAGTCTACTCCTGGAAGGGAGCTACAACCCCCTACTTCTTTTCATAAAGCATCAGATGATCAACAAGTACATAACAGTTACAGATTACAACAGATATCAGATCAGCAATAACAGAATTAACCCAGAACACCTTATCAACAGAGAAATATAATCAATAGAACAGAGACGCAGTTTTCCCTTCTGTGGCCTGCGACCAGACGCAGTTAACCTTCTGCTGCCCTGCATGCCCACGCACTGTTCCTTCAACTGTACTGCGTCTTTTTCTACAGGGACGCACCCAAAAACATTATCGCACCGCGTCGTGTTAACCCAAGGACGCACCCAGAGATACTATCGCGCCGCGCCTTTTACCTCAGGGACGCACCTGAACCTTGTCTGTCCTGCGTCCCCACGCAGATCTCCCGTTACTGAGCTGCGTCCCGGATGCACCTGAGCCACGTCTGCCCTGCGTCCCCACGTAGGTCTCTCTCTGCTGCGCTGCGTCCCGGCGCACTTGCCCTTCACTGAACCTGCGTCCTTTCAGATATAAATGATATGAAGACTTCAGGACTAACCCAAACAGTCAGATCTACAGATCTGATCATGCGCCGTGGAGATCACAGTCCATTAGAAGATTCGCCCTCTTAGATTTGGACTATATCTCACCAAATAAGATATTCAACCAAAGACAATGAATCATCCAAATGAACTCCTTTGCTTTATATAGGCAAGTTCCTCCTCAAAACATGGAACAATACCACGAGCCGACACCATAGAAACACAAAACCGTCGGCTAGATACCACACAAGAAGCACCCACGTGCTTTTTCTCTGCCTTGAAATGTGTGCACTAGGTGGACGCACCCCCTGAACGGTTGGCCTGCGTCCTTGGACGCGGGTTCTGCATGGTATACCTGCGGGGACGCACTTACTGAACCGATTGCCTGCTTCCTTCTTAATTTTCATCAAACTGAGAGCTTTACCACTGGAGTGGCCATCAAGTACAACATCTGTAACATACAGTCATACCAGAAAACATAATGCCAACAATCTCCCCCTTTGGACTTGATGGCAACCTCACAAACTTCAGCTTCATTCTCCCCCTTTGACATCAAGGGCAAAGGGTATGCTCCCCCTAAGCTCATGCTCCCCTTGAATATGAACCAGATCTGCAGCAACGCACCACCATGAAAGAGATAGAGACATATTGCAGCTATTTCCAAGATCTCCTTCTCCATAATGCCAACAATGCATTATGTGCTCCCCCTGAGCCTGTACCACCAATAAGAAGAGGTTCAACAAGATGATGCATCAACAACCCCCAGCTTATCCCTGAGGTATTCAAACGTGTCCCTGGGCAATGGTTTGGTAAGAATATCAGCAACTTGTTCCTTGGAAGGAACATACTCCAACTTGACTTTTTGTTCAAGCACTTGTTCCCGGAGAAAATGGTACTTGATTGGTATGTGCTTGGTTTTTGAATGCATAACCGGATTCTTTGATATGCTGATTGCACTTGTGTTATCACATAAGATGGGAATAGGTGGTGTACAAGTGATTTGAAAATCCTGCAAAGTCTGCATCATCCAAAGGAGTTGAGTGCAACAAGATGCAGCAGCAACATATTCCGCTTCAGCTATAGACAAGGCAATCGAACTCTGTTTCTTGCTGAACCAAGATACCAGTCTGGAACCCATAAAGAATGCACCTCCACTTGTGCTTTTCCTGTCATCCACGCTTCCGGCCCAATCTGCATCTGTATAAGCATGAAGAGTAAGATATGTATCTCTAGGATACCATAAGCCATAATTTTGAGTCCCTTGAAGGTATTTGAAAATTCTCTTTACTGCCTGAAGATGAGTCTCCTTTGGATTTGCCTGAAATCTTCCAACTATTCCAACTACATGCATGATGTCCGGTCGGGTACCTGTCAAATATAGTAAACTTCCAATCATAGATCTGTAGGTTGGTTGATGTACTGCTGCAGATTCATCATTTGCACTGAGACTACATCCTGCGACCATGGGTGTACATACTGGTTTTGCATCTTCCATGCCATATCTCTTCAAAATCTGCTTGAGATACTTGGTTTGAGATAAAAAGATTCCTCCTTCCTTTTGTTGGATTTGTAAACCAAGGAAATATGTCAGTTCTCCTAGCAAGGACATTTCAAATTCTTTCTGCATGACCGAGGCAAAGCTTTGACTCATAGCTTCTTCATTGCTGCCAAAAATAATGTCATCTACATACACAACAAGTATTAGCAATTTGTCATTTTCAACTTTTATATACAGATTGCTATCTGCTGAACCTTTTGAGAAACCTTGTTGATGAAGATATTTGTCCAACCGGTAGTACCAAGCCCTTGGAGCTTGTTTGAGACCATAGAGAGCCTTTTTCAATCGGCATACAAGATTTGGATTATTTCCAAGAATGAACCCATCTGGCTGTTCAATGTACACTTCTTCTTCCAAGTCTCCATTCAAAAAGGCTGATTTCACGTCCATTTGAAATACTTTGAAGTTTTGAAAACTTGAGAGAGCAAGGAACATTCGAATGGCCTCAAGTCTTGCAACAGGAGCAAAAGTTTCTTCAAAGTCTATTCCTTCTTGCTGCGCATACCCTTTACAAACGAGTCTGGCTTTGTTTCTAATTACTTCTCCATTTTCATTCAATTTATTTTTGAAGACCCATTTTGTTCCGATAACATTCTTATCCTTTGGTCTAGGAACCAGCTCCCAAGTGTTGTTCTTTTCGATTTGCTCAAGTTCTTCATTCATTTCTTTCACCCAACATTCATCTTTGCATGCTTCTTTCACATTTTGTGGTTCAGTAGAGGAGAGTAATGCCAAATAGCTTGAGGCTTCTGCAACTGTTCTTCTTGTTTGTACACCTGCTTCTTTCTGCCCCACAATCTGAGATTCTGGATGATTCTTCTGAACATATCTGGATGGAGTTTTCTCTTCTATTCTTGTCTGCTCCTCTGGTTCTTCTTGAGGTTCTCCTTGGGGTTCTTCTTCTTCATCATTCTGTCTTTGAGGGTAGCCTTCATCTTCTTCTATATCTTCATGATGTACTTGTCTAGGAATATATCCCTTCTCATCAACCACTACATCAATGCTGTCAACAATTCTGCCAAGTCTTTTATTGTAGCATTTGTATGCTTTGCTATGTGGAGAATAGCCAAGAAGAATGCCTTCATCTGCTCTAGGTTTAAGTTTGCCAAGCTGCTCATCAGTATTCTTGATATAGCATTTTCTCCCAAAGATTTTGAAGTGCTTTACCGAAGGAGTTTTACCACTCCAGAGCTCATGAGGAGTTTGAGTGCTGTTCACCCGGACATTTGTCTTGTTGAGAATAATAACCGCAGCATGTGCAGCTTCACCCCAGAAAGTTGCGGGAGTTCCTGATTCATCAAGCATAGCACGAGCCATTTGTTGGATTGTTCTGTTCATTCTTTCAACAACTCCATTTTGCTGAGGAGTTCTAGCTGTAGAGAATTCTCTCCTTATCCCATGTTCATCACAGAAATCGAAAAATTCATTTGAAGTAAATTCCCCACCTCTGTCGGATCTGAGGCACTTAATTTTGTGACCTAATTCATTTTCAACCAAGGCTTTGAAGGACTTGAATTTTTCGAATGCTTCATCTTTGTGCTTCATAAGTCCTAACCAGACAAACCTGGAGAAATCGTCAATAAATAATATCAAGTATTCCTCTCCTCTAGGTGTTCTTTTCCTGAATGGACCACATGTATCTGTATGTACTAGCTCAAGAGGCATGCTAGCTGATCCTTCTTTCTCTGGAAAGTTAGTCCTGGTTTGTTTTCCAAACTGACATGATCTGCATATGGTGTTGTCAGGAATTTTGATATCTGGAAGATCGCGAACTGCCTGATATTTGCATGCTTTCCTTATTTGTGAGAAGCTTAGATGTCCCAACCTTCGATGCCATAACCAGTGCTCTTCATCCTTGCTTAGATAGCATTGTTGTTGTCCTTCTTCAAATATGTACAGATTATTTGGAGTTCTTTTGCCTTTGAGTACTGTTTTACCTGTATCAAGATTACGAACGAGACATCCATCTGATCTGAAAATAACCTCGGTTCTTTGATCACACATCTGGCTGACACTTAGTAGATTATGCTTCAATCCATCAACATACAAAACATTTCCAGCCTTGACCTTTTCTTTTAAAGGAGCAATACCTTTTCCTTTTATAGTTGCAGGAGTATCATTTCCAAAAGAAACTTTCTTTCCTTTTTCTAAAGTAGAATAAGATTCAAGTTTTTCTTTATCACCTGTCATATGCTTCGAACATCCACTGTCAATGTACCATAGATTTTCCTGTCCTTCTGCATAAAATGCTATCCCACATCTTTTTGTTTGAGGTTCCTTTATTCTCCATGTTTTGGTGCTTGTGGCTTGTTCCTTTTTCCCTTCTTGTTCCTTTTTCTCCTGAAACCTGCTCTTGCATTCAGAGTCTTCATGACCAAAATTATTGCAAATAGAACATTCAACTTCATTTTCAAGAGCCGAAAAGTTGTTATAGGTCCTTTTTGTAATCATACTTCTTTGTTTTTGAGCTTCCCTAGTCATGATTGTTTTATATGCAACACATTGAGCTGCTTTGTGACCAAAGTTATGGCAAGAAAAGCATTGTCCATTGAAGGAGTTTCTGCGGTTATTGAATCTACCAGCCAACTGATTGTAATTTCTATTTTCATCTATTCTTGAACCAAACTGAGAAGATTTTACCTGTGGTTGGTTGTAGCTTTTGTTCACCCTTAAGATGGATTGCCCCTGATAGTTTCTATTTGTAATTCGTCCCTGCTTTACCTGATTATCTTCATTGTTCTTTTGTTCATTTCTTCTTGCTGCATCAAGATAACTTTTTGAGGTGGATGCTTGAGAGGTTTCTCCTTTATAGCCCAAACCTGTCTTGTTTAGAGGAGACCGCTGCACATTGATAATCTCATCCAAAGTTTCAGATCCTTTGACAAACTTAAGATTAATAGATTTTGTTTTCTCAATTTCTTTTCTGAGACCAACAATTTCACCTTCTAGTTTTTCAAGATGTTTTTCCTTTTCATCAATTTGAAATTGTAGAGTATCAATGATCACATTCTTTTCTTCTATACATCTCTTGAGTCTAGTAATTTCATCATAGAGATTATCCACATCTACAGCATCCTCATAATCATCATCTTCAAAAGCCATTAACAGCGTATATTTATTACCTTGTTCATCTTCATCACTGTTTGATAAGCCATCACTATCTTCATGGGTGTAGTAGCTTTTCTTATTTGCACTTTGTTTCTTGTTCCATCTAGCAGGTTCCTTTCCTTTATCCTTATAAGGACATTTTGCAGCATAATGACCTACTCTTCTACAAGCAAAGCATTTGAAAGGTAGCTTACCTCTGAACCTTCCAGAACCCCTTTGAAGATTTCTGACAAAATTTGATTCTTCTTCCTCTTCTTCTGGAACATGTCTTGCTTCATAGTAATTTTCTTTGCCTGATGCCTTAAAAGCAGCTTCCCTTCTGTCTGATGGACCTCCCTTTCTCATTTCATAAGCAGTTAGAATTCCATGTAGCTGAGACATAGTGATAACACGGAGATTGTCCTTTTCTTCTATTGCAGATACTTTAGATTCAAACTTGGGGGATAATGATCTTAGAATCTTTTGAACTACTATAGCCTCTTTTATTTCTTCACCCAAATTTTTCATACAATTAACAATCTCATCTACCCGAAGAAAATAATTAGCCACACTTTCATCATTATACATCTTGAGAGTCTCATATTGAATCCTGAGAGTTTGAAGTTTAGCTTGTTTTACCTGTTCATCTCCTTCATAGCTCGTGACCATTTTGTCCCAAATCTCTTTTGCTGATTTGAAGTGCATTACCTTCATGAATTCTGTTTGGGATATACTTCCTAATAGAGTACTGACTGCTTTTGCATTTGTTTCATACTTCTTTTTCTCAGCTGGATCTGTAGGAGTAGCTGAAGGAAAAGCATAGCCTGTTTCTACAATGTCCCAAACTTCTGTACCAAGAGATTGAAGATATGCAGTAACTCTTACCTTCCAATAATTGAAGTTTGTCCCATCAAAAATCGGTGGCCTGATTGATGCTTCTCTCTCGTAGTTGCTCATGATGAACGATCTACCTTCAAGCGATCAAGCTTCTCTGAAGGACCTGCTCTGATACCAATTGTTGGAAATAATACTGAGAGGGGGGGTGAATCAGTATTATCTAGCAATATTAATAAATCTTCCTTATTTGATCTTTGAATTATTTTTGCATGTTAGTACCATAAAATAATGAGCATGAAAAACAGATAGTCACATCAAAGAACACAAGATGTAAGGTGGAAACCCAATGTGGGTGAAAACCACCTGCTGCAATATGTCTCTATCTTCTTTCAATTTAGAAACTTCTTTTACAATGATTTTGTATTGGTGCAGTCCTTTACTAGTACGCAGGCTGCAACCTGCAGAGAGCTACAACTCTCTCTCTCGTTTTCCAGTCTACTCCTGGAAGGGAGCTACAACCCCCTACTTCTTTTCATAAAGCATCAGATGATCAACAAGTACATAACAGTTACAGATTACTACAGATATCAGATCAGCAATAACAGAATTAACCCAGAACACCTTATCAACAGAGAAATATAATCAACAGAACAGAGACGCAGTTTTCCCTTCTGTGGCCTGCGACCAGACGCAGTTAACCTTCTGCTGCCCTGTGTGCCCACGCACTGTTCCTTCAACTATACTGCGTCTTTTTCTACAGGGACGCACCCAAAAACACTATCGCGCCGCGTCCTGTTAACCCAAGGACGCACCCAGAGATACTATCGCGCCGCGCCTTTTACCTCAGGGACGCACCTGAACCTTGTCTGTCCTGCCTCCCCACGCAGATCTCCCGTTACTGAGCTGCGTCCCAGACAGACCTGAGCCACGTCTGCCCTGCGTCCCCACGCAGGTCTCTCTCTACTGCGCTGCGTCCCGGCGCACTTGCCCTTCACTGAACCTGCGTCCTTTCAGATATAAATGATATGAAGACTTCAGGACTAACCCAAACAGTCAGATCTACAGATCTGATCATGCGCCGTGGAGATCACAGTCCATTAGAAGATTCGCCCTCTTAGATTTGGACTAGATCTCACCAAATAAGATATTCAACCAAAGACAATGAATCATCCAAATGAACTCCTTTGCTTTATATAGGCAAGTTCCTCCTCAAAACATGGAACAATACCACGAGCCGACACCATAGAAACACAAAACCGTCGGCTAGATACCACACAAGAAGCCCCCACGTGCTTTTTCTCTGCCTTGAAATGTGTGCACTGGGTGGACGCACCCCCTGAACGGTTGGCCTGCGTCCTTGGACGTGGGTTCTGCATGGTATACCTGCGGGGACGCACTTACTGAACCGATTGCCTGCTTCCTTCTTAATTTTCATCAAACTGAGAGCTTTACCACTGGAGTTGCCATCAAGTACAACATCTGTAACATACAGTCATACCAGAAAACATAATGCCAACATGTTACACACAATACAGCTCAGATCTGATCTCCAAATCTCTTCCACTGCTTGCCTGCCTCCACTGCTCAATACCTGCTCAAGAACTGATGAGAATTGCTTCCCAAATTCGATTTTCACCTGCAAAATAGTCACTCACTCTTTGTTGGACGTGAGAAAAGGCTAAAATGCGGGCCAAATACGTGAGCAAACTCATTGGCATACTCAATCCTTTGATTGTGCAAGATCTGGTGCACAACTATAGTCACAACTGATAGCAATCTGATTCTCTACCACCTGTCCCTGTTGAACTGAACATGCACTGACATGCAACTGAGTTAACTGATGTATTCTTTAGTTGTATTATGAGTTAATAATTAGTTTAACAACTCATCATTAGTCTATCTGCAGTTAGACTAACTACAACCAGTTTAACTAAGTTAAACTGAACACAACTCCATCAACTGTACCTCCAGTCCACTAAACTCAACTCACTTGAGTTCTAACTGAAGTCATGCATGCAACAACTCAACTGACTCATAAGAAAAACGAATTTCCTTCTGACAGCTGCATGTGCCACTTCCGTAGCTCAAACTGAAGTGCTCCAAGAGAATAAGATTAAGTTTATAGTCCAAATATTATTGTGAGATAATAATATTTGACTTTTCTATTTTTGACAGCCAGTCTAAAAATAGACTTGATCACTCACACTGTGATCACTCACACTTTCATCAAAAATAGAAGTCCATCTATTTTTCCCAACTTGATCAATCATCCATAAACATAGACATGATCCATATGTCTAAAAATAGACATAGTCTAAAAATAGACTTGCGCCAAAAATAGCCTGCGGGTCCACTTAGTGAAGGCGACTCTTTTCACTAAGCTCCATCATCTTGTTTCAATCTCAACACTCCCTCTCGACAAGATATGGATTATCAGCAACCCCTATCCTGCCTCGGTGGTACTCGAATTTTCTCCTGCTGAGAGTCTTCGTCAGAATATCAGCATCCTGATCCTCCGTTGGAACGTACGACAGTAACATGATCCTCCGCTGCACACAATCTCTGATATGATGGTACCTGATGTGCTTGGACCCGAAAAACCCGACCAAGATCATCCTCATCCACACAGATCTCTGCTTCCTACTGTACCAAGAAACTACTGTCGATCCGATACTGAAGACCCCTCCTGATGTGCTCTTTCTGTCCGTTGGGCTCCCTACCCACTCTGCATCCTCCTGCCTGTACCAAGATCCATATCCCGATGTGCCTCTCAAGTGGCTCAATACATGCTTGCTCGCCTTCCAGAAGAGCTTGGTAGGCTTAACCATAGCTTGTGAAAGCTGGTTAACTGCATAGCATATATCAGGTCGTGTATTGACCAAATACATCAGCGACCCCACCAACTGTCGATAAACAGTGGCATCCACTTCTTCTCCCGAAGTGGCATCCTCCTTCCTCCAACCTCCAGGAAGAGGAGTATCAACAGGCTTGCAGCCATGCATGTTGAACTTCTCCAGTATCTCCCGAGCATACTTGCCCTGAGAAACAAACAGTCCACCACTGCGCTGCCATATTTCCAATCCTAGGAAATAGTGAAGGAGGCCCAAGTCCTTCATCTCAAACTCTGTAGCAAGATCCTTCTTGCATGACAGTATCAACAGCTCATCACCCGTTAGAATCAAATCATCAACATATAGTACAATGATAAGCAACTTACCCTCCACCACAATCTGGTATAGGTTCGGATCCGCCTCGCTCTTGGAGAATCCAAGTCCTGTGAAATAGCTGTCTATCCGTGTGTACCAAGCACGTGGTGCTTGCTTCAACCCATACAGCGCTCTCTTGAGCCTGCACACATGTGACTCGCTGCTGAAGACTTCAAAGCCTTCGGGTTGCTCAATGTACACCTCCTCCTCAATGACTCCGTTGAGGAACGCAGTCTTCACATCCATCTGATGAATGTGCCATCCCATCTGCGCTGAGAGAGCAAGAATCGTCCGTATGGAAGAATACCTTGCGACAGGTGCAAAGGTCTCCTCATAATCGATCCCCTCAATCTGTGAAAAGCCTCGGGCAACAAATCTTGCCTTGTACTTCTCCACACTCCCGTCAGCTGCCTGCTTAACTTTGTAGATCCATCTCGAACCCACCACTGATTTCCCTTCCGGTCTAGGAACAATCTCCCATGCACTGTTTCTGACAATAGAATCATACTCTTCCACCATGGCATCTACCCATGCGGGATCCTCCACAGCTTCCTCGAAAGAGGATGGCTCAGTCACAACACACTTGCTCATAAGAGCCATGTATCCAGTGTACCGATCAGGTGACTGTCTCTGCCTGCGTTGGGCTGTAGGTGGTCCTACAACTTTCTCTGCATCTTGAGCCAGTCGCTCAGCTTCTGTCAAGCGCTTTCGCCCTGTGATGGTTGGCGCTGCATGAGTGGTCTCTTCCACTCCATGAACCTCGTCTTGTGGCTGATCCACGTCCTGAAGCTCATCCTTAGGAACTAATAGCTCCTCATCTGCATGCAAGTGTAGCTCCCTCTCAAGCGAACACTTCATGGCTTTCTCCTCTCGAAATTTTATATCCCATCGCACAACAGTTTTACCACTGTCTGGCAAATACACACGATAGTTGTGGGGCGTATCAGTGTACCCCACAAATATCCCAACCTCTGCAGTCGGCTCCAACTTCTTTCTGGCATCCTTCGTCACATGCATGTAAACGTTAGCACCAAAAATCCTCAAATGAGAAAGATCAGGCTTCTTACCAGAATAAGCCTCCTCGGGTGTACTCATGCCAAGTATCCTATGAGGACAACGGTTCTGCACATAAACTACTTTATTGCATGCTTCCGCCCACAAGTGAAGGGGTAGGCCCTGATCATGCAACATTGCCCGTGCAGCACCCACAATCGTTCTGTTCTTCCGCTCAGCTACCCCGTTCTACTGTGGGTTATGGGGAGCTATGAGCTCTCTACGAATCCCTTCTGCCTTGCAGAAATCCTTGAACTCGTCCGAGATGTATTCACCACCATTATCGCTCCTAAGAGCCTTCACCTTCTTCCCCGACTCCTTCTCAACCAGTGCTTTGAATTCACAGAACTTTGAATATGTCTCGCTCTTCTTCTGCATGAAGAAGATCCAGCACTTACGAGAGAAATCATCAACACAAATCACATAATACCTGTGTTTTGCTGTCGAAGCAACTGAGAAAGGTCCACACACGTCTGTGTGAATTCTCTCAAGGATCGTCATGGTGAGACTATCCTTCTCGTGAAAGGTGGCTTTCACAAACTTCCCCAAAGTACACCCCTTGCACTGATCTGACTGCGCAAGTGTGCCTTTAGGAAGCCCTGTAGTGATCTGCTGCAGTATCTTCAAGGCTCCATGGTGAAGGTGACCCAATCTCTTGTGCCACAACTCGCCATCATCCCGGCTCACCAATCCTTCTGCCTTGCTTGCCATTGCTGCGCATCCATCTACATGCAACTGATAAAGGTTCCTCACTCGAACACCTATCTTCCGGGTCTCACCAGTTGTCTTGCTGCGCAGGAAGGCCTTTCCCTCGCTGAAAACAACATCATACCCCTTGTCTTCTAACATCGCCACTGAGATGAGATTCTTCTTCAATCCTGGAACATGCATGACTTCCTTCAATACAAAGGGTTTACCAGACTCCCTCTCAAAGGAAATGGTACCGATACCAGTTGCACTGTATCTACCATCATCGCCCATCTCGATGTGCACTCCAAGATCTTTGTCCTCCAGATCAGAGAATAAATCTCTATCTCCCGTCATGTGAAAAGACGCACCATTGTCCAGGAACCACACTGATCCCATCACACTTGAAACCAAGCATGCGATCAATGAAAAATCAAGCTCAAACTGAGAAGCTAAAGCCTCTCCCCCTGCAGATCCAGCAGCTTGCTTGTTCTTCTTCTTCTGCGGACAATTTGTGGCATAGTGTCCATGCTGGTGACAGTGAAAACACTTCACTTTGGACATATCCTGCTTCTTGCCTTTCGCACCGGAATGAGAAGCTTTCTCGTTCTTCCCTTTCTTTGCTTTGGCAGCCAAAGCGCAATTCTCTTCATCAGATACCTTTGATGAAGATCCATTCTCACCTTTATTGTTACTGAGTTTATCCTTGAGCGGCAAGTCGCTCTTGCTTTGGAATAAGACTTGCAATCCGTTGAAAGACATTTTCAACAACACTGCTGCAAATTCGAATTCCACCAGCAACCAACTCAACTGCTTCCGATCAACCCTTGCTTGATATCCTGTAAAAATCTCTTCTACAAATCAAGCTGCTCCGATACCATGTAGAAACTTTTTCTACAATTATCTAGCTCTGATACCATGTAGAAATTTTGAATAATTTAACACATATTCAATGGAGATTATCTTGATCATGTACTAATGCGGAAAACATACACAATACATAAGCTCCTCTACGTTGATCAAGAATATAGCAGCATCAATAACAATAAAACATCAAGAGCATTCACACATTAACACAGTTTGTATCACGGGGAAAGCATCTCGCTAAAAACCCCACACTATCTGTATATTAATGATTGAGTCATGTAACATTACACAGAATAATACTTCTCACAAGTATCTCCACCTCTGTTACACACAATACAGCTCAGATCTGATCTCCAAATCTCTTCTACTGCTTGCCTGCCTCCACTGCTCAATACCTGCTCAAGAACTGATGAGAATTGCTTCCCAAATTCGATTTTCACCTGCAAAATAGTCACTCACTCTTTGTTGGACGTGAGAAAAGGCTAAAATGCGGGCCAAATACGTGAGCAAACTCATTGGCATACTCAATCCTTTGATTGTGCAAGATCTGGTGCACAACTATAGTCACAACTGATAGCAATCTGATTCTCTACCACCTGTCCCTGTTGAACTGAACATGCACTGACATGCAACTGAGTTAACTGATGTATTCTTTAGTTGTATTATGAGTTAATAATTAGTTTAACAACTCATCATTAGTCTATCTGCAGTTAGACTAACTACAACCAGTTTAACTAAGTTAAACTGAACACAACTCCATCAATTGTACCTCCAGTCCACTAAACTCAACTCACTTGAGTTCTAACTGAAGTCATGCATGCAACAACTCAACTGACTCATAAGAAAAACGAATTTCCTTCTGACAGCTGCATGTGCCACTTCCGTAGCTCAAACTGAAGTGCTCCAAGAGAATAAGATTAAGTTTATAGTCCAAATATTATTGTGAGATAATAATATTTGACTTTTCTATTTTTGACAGCCAGTCTAAAAATAGACTTGATCACTCACACTGTGATCACTCACACTTTCATCATATTTTTCCCAACTTGATCAATCATCCATAAACATAGACATGATCCATATGTCTAAAAATAGACATAGTCTAAAAATAGACTTGCGCCAAAAATAGCCTGCGGGCCCACTTAGTGAAGGCGACTCTTTTCACTAAGCTCCATCATCTTGTTGCAATCTCAACAGAAAAGATGAATTTTGGAAAAATGAGAGAGGTTTTTGTCCACAATAGGCCAAGTAAGAAAAAAATCCTTCACTTTTTACACAAGTGTCATGGTTTTAGAAAAATGTCAAAAATACCATTGTCTCAGGAGAATTGAATGCACCTCTGAAGTGACCTTGGGAAAATCAAGTTTTCTCCTAGCTTGGTTGACCAAATGACTTTCTTGATGAGTCAAATGAGAGATAGACACAAAGAGTTTTCCAATTATCTATCATGAGCTAAATTTGGAGTTGAGGAAGACCTTCAAACGTTGACTGCAACAACACTCTGCCTTTAGGCAGCCTCATTTGACACATTTTGACCAGTCTTGGAAGATTTGCTTTTTGGTAAGTCAAATGAACTGCAAATTGAAAAATTCCAGTTGGGTTGGAAAGTAGACTCAAATTCCTTTCCAGCAAGCTATCCTACGCCCAATTTGGACACCATGAAGGCCTCCAAAAGTCTCCTGAAAAAAGCCCTACGAACAGGCTCTATGCGTCGCGCCTCAAGCCCAATGCACCATGCCACTTCCCTATGCGCCGCGCCACGTGGCGCGCACTTTTTCTAGGGAGCTCCAAATTAAAAAAAGTTTACATTTCTGGATTTTTCATGAAAAGTCATGGTTGTTGGTGTATGGCCAAGAAATTTGGGCAAATTTTGAGTCCCCAGACCTCTCCATTGGTCGTTTGGGTGGAAAATGTAACGATGTTCCTTTGGCAAATGGTTGGCTCTTCAACTTCAGTTCATTAATGATGATTAAACAACTCCCTATCTTCATCGATTTTCTTTCCCACTTCTGAGGTTATTTATGGTATTGAAAATCATTTGTAAAGGGTTGGAATTTCTGGGAGTAGGGGAGAAAAACTCAACACTTCATTGTACAGCTTTGACAAAGAAATAATGAAAGGTTGCAGCTCTGGTTTATGATATTCATGTGGCAAGAGTTTAGCATGTGTCTTTCTTTCTGTTTCATATGTAGCCTGTTATGTTTGACATTTCATTCATTATCATTTCTAATTGAATGCTTTTTAAGTAGAAAAGGTAGAATTCAGTTTACTGCTCTGCCTTGGGAAAGTGTTCATGTTCTATGTTTTCTTCTGTTGAAAAGGATTCATGTATTATGCCCTTTTTGACCTCTCAACAGTCTTTTTACTCCATATTGTTTACAAATTTGAATCCTAAACTTCCAGCCTATCTTGCCTCATGAAACATCCAGTGTCTTTGATTTAATTTCCTTGCTCATGTTGTCCTTTGTCCCCATACAGCCCAGAAAACTCAGTCATTCATCAAAATATCTCTTTCATATCTATTTACTAGCCTAAAATTGGTATCTATTTTGAGTCATCTCAGACCATATTTCTTATTCTTACTGAGTGTGACCCGGAGAGAGCCCTCTCCTATCCTCGTAGTGCTAGCTACGAGGCTGAGCGTGGTTTGTGGTTATCCTGGATTTTTCCTTCCTCGGCTTAAGGTAGATTTAGGCTCTAACAAATAGTAAAGAGAAAAGTATAGAGGAGGGATCTTGAGAGGTTACTGAGCTACCAAAAGGGCATCTAGAATGCTTGTAAGTCAAATTTTTAATTCATAAACTAAACCAGAGATTGACTGAAGCAACATTCGTCTACTATGCAATTGCAGAGCAAGTGTAGTTGGAAGGCTACCTGGTTGACTTTAGGCTCCGTCTATAGTTCATAAAACAAACAACAACGACAAACAAACATCTATTCAATCCCTAGCAGAGTCGCCATTTTGTTTCTGGGAAAACTAGTGTCTTTTCGATCAACTAGCCCTGTAGGTTTGGCAGCTACCCTAGAAACAACAGTTTAAAGCAATTCACGATTTATTCTGTGTAATAGATAAGAGAAAGACAAAGGAACCAACTTGGATCTTCCACTTAACTCCTTGCTGATCTCTCTCCTCCTTGATAGAGCTTGCAACTCCTCTCCATACTTATCCCACTTGGAGAGTACTTGTAGAAACACAATAACAAAGAACCATCAAAGCATCTTGATCTATTATATCATAATCATTACATAATAAAAAAATATAATGAACATATAATGGAATTCACAACTAATAACATTCCCAATTGCACAGTTATATGGAAGAAAACTCGAAGAACATTATTATATAGAAGGAAGAATTACAACCCAGTTGTCTGATCAGCATCATCCTCCCATTATGAAACCCTCTTCACCTCATAAAATAGCAAGATCACACCAACAATACAGTGCTCTTTCTCAAATACAAACTATCAGCACTTCCTTGCAAATTACAAAATTCCAACCTCTAGATCTCTCAAATGTGGGATCCATTTATAGATATGTGCAAGGGTGTGAATCATCTCTGACTTTTTGATTAGTATCATTCCACTTGGATATTTCTTGGATCTCTTACTCATCCCTCGGCGAATTCAGAGAGGCAAGTGTCATAGGAGAAGTTTCTAGAAGATTCCATGGGCATCCACCTAGAAAACTGTCTCGTACATGTGTCCATCCTCACTCATTGCACCCTACAGAAGACCTCATCAGTATGCATTGTACCTAGCTAGTGTAGATGTCAGTATGCATCACACACTGATAGTGGAGCAATCAGTATGGTCCAGTTTAGGCCAATTCTGGATGGTTTTTCAGGTATAACTTTTGGGGAATGATGTAATCAGTTGACCATGTTCTTTTTGGGTATGAAACAACACTTTTAGGGGTTGAAGAGCCCTAGTTTATCGACATATAAGATTGGGGTTGAAGTTCCCAAATATGTATATAACACTTAGTTAAGGATAGTGTAACTTATGCATTAAAGGGAGCATAATAGGAATCTTTTATGACATGTCTTTAATGAGTTGAAGAGGAATATGCCATTCTTTGATGAGTGCATAAAATAGAGTGTAATTTATTATTAAAAGAGAGAGGTTTACACAGAGCCACGAGAGTTATCAAGGTGAGAGGTGTGAAGTGATTGAGGAGATGAAGGTGACTTGTAATTCTCTTTTAATAATAATATCATAGTCTTATAAAAGATAATAATAATATTAATAATATTGAGGATTAATTCAAGACTCAATGATTAGGACTCACTAATGATAAGTTAAGTGATTTTCCTTCAATTATACGTGATTGCCAATTTATGTAAGGTGATTTACCATTGTCGTGCTTATTCTAGGCATGACTTTCTATTTTTAGAAAGTCACTCTAGGATTCTTAAAAATGAGGTTTTATTAAGGAAATTCATCCTTTAGTTTCCCATGAGTGGTATTTTTCTTTTGGAGATTAGGGATTTCGTACCCCTATTGCATGCATCTTCGTATCATAGTAGATTGAGGACTTTGTGCCTTGATCTACTCTAAAGATCCAAGATTCCACCTCTTGGTCTTTTTGAATATTTAGGATGTCGTGCCCTAAACATGTTATTATAGATACAAGATTCCACATCTTTATATTTCATGGATTTAGGAATTTGTGCCCTAATTTCCATGGCTTCTCATCTACTCTGCTTTGAAACTCCATGGTTCACATTAAGGTACTGATTGTGAGCTCATACCCATCTAATGGTTCGTTGGTAATGCCTTGTTCCAAGACCTACACACATCACAATCTCATAGATCAAAGAAATCAATTAATTTCATAATTAACTTATTCACATTTTACCAAAGATTGTGCATCACTTCCACAACCATTTTTGTTCTAGAGAAATTACTTCCACAACCATTTCAAATTTGAACATCCTTGCTGGAAAATAACCACGTTCCATATCACATCTTGCTCAATACAAGATTAAGCATATAAAATCATAAAAATCATGTATCATGACTTCCACAATCATTTATAATTTGAGTATCCTTGTTTGCACATAACTATGTACCTGCCACATCTTTCTCGTTACAAGATTAAACATATATAATCATATAAATCATGTATCATCCATAAATAATAATTAACCATATGTCGCACATAACCATGATCATCCGTGGATCTATGTGTCTCAATCCTGAATCAACATCCATGTCATACACATATTTCCAAACTAAGATACCAAAAGAGAAAACACCGATAATATTTTATTAACCAAAATCAATTCTTATACACAAAACTATAGATATTATCCTAAGCACACAACAACTAGGTGACCCAAACCAGGTCTATAGCATATAAGCATGTACATAAGTTTGTCACGTATACTATTATATCATTATATCAAAACCACCCTCTCTAAGTGTCAACAAAGCTATCTCACCAAGAAGGGACACTACAGATATGCAGTATTGGTAATATTAGTTTAATTATTCCCCTATGATCATGGTTAACCAACTTGTAACGAGACTTATTATCTTCTAAGTTTTTCATATTTTTTAATTACACTCTGAAAAAAGAAAATTTTATCAAATGGGATGAATCATTGGCTCTTTTTAAGAGTTTTTGGATGATAATAATAGAGTTTTGAGATACTCATTTGTATAGAGTCCTTACTAGGTTAAATATTCTTTTCTTGACTGATAACAAAACATCTATACTTTATAAAGATAAGAGCTTGTTCATAGAATAAGTGTTTTTAGCAAGGTAAATTTTTTTCAAAGAAATAGGGTTCATTTTGATACTCAAATTCTCTAATTATTTCTTTAACTTTTCCTATTTATACAAGCGAAAAATCAAAACATTCTCAGCGACTTTATTTTGAGAAGCCAAAAGTAAATACCATTTAACTTTTATTTTCCTAAGAATGTTAAAGACAATATGATACAAAATTAGAAGAGGTTTTTTTCTAGGAAAAGTATTTTTTCAAAAATTCTGATTAATGGGCAAAGAATCTATTTTACCTGACAAGTCTTGCAAAAGAAATGTTGATGGACCAATTTTCTAAATGATTTGGAATGGTCCTACCCATAGTCTTTGGAATTTGGTTCATTTTTCCCTTCCCTTGCATGCTTTGTCCCATTTCAAAACTAGATCACCTACTTCAAAAGATTTATGTCTGGTAGGAGTTGTATCAAAAGAGGATTTGACTAACTGTTGATGATGGGAATGGGTGGCTTTAGCTTTTTCTCTTTCTTCTCCAACCTTAAGGATCTGAAATTGTCTTTCTTGAAGAGAAGAGGAAGGATTTTCATTAATAAATTGCACTAGGGCAAGAGATGGGATTGCTATGTTTGTGGGGAGAACTTCTTCTTTTCCATAAACTAAAGCAAAAGGAGAAGAGCCAGTTGAGGCATTTGTGTTATTCTATATGCCCAAAGAGCGAATGTCAATGCCTTATGCCAATTCCTATGATTTTGGTTCTTATTCTGCTTGATGATTCTGATAAGGTCTTTATTTTTTGATTCGATTAATCAATTACCTTGTGGATAATAGTTGGTTGAATACTTCAATTTGAAACCTATTTTTAAGGCAAATTCTACCATAGTATTTCTAGAAAAATAAGATGCATTATCAAACATTAAGGCTGTAGGTAAGCCAAACCTAGTGATTATGTATTGATCAATAAAGTCTATAATATTTTCTGTGTTAGCTACCTTTAGTGGAATAGATTCTACCCATTTCGTGAAATAATTAGTAGTTGTAAGGATGTACTTGTGTTGCTTGGAAGAGTTAGGAACAATCTCACCAATTATATCTAATCCCAATTATTCAAATGGTTGTTGGATATTCAGTTGCAACTTAACAAATTTTGCATTTTCTTGCATAGTCATGTGCATCCTTGAATAGTGTTGGCCAATAATAACCTGCATGTAGGATTTTGTGAGTTGTGGCATTTCCTCTGAAATGACCTCCAAATGGTCCATCATGTAACTCCTGCATAACTTTTTCAGCTTCAGGTTTTTCTGGGAATCTTAATAACACAAAATCATAATTTCTTCTAAATAATACATCATCAATTAATTCATACTGATTTGAATTCAACCTTAAAGCACTCTTTTCTTTTGTAATTGAGATGCATAGGATCATATCCATTCTTTAAATAAAAATTCAAATCATCATACTGTGATTGTGCATCATTGAGGATTAGCTCTAATATTTACACTTCATTACCTTGGTTTTCTTCTGTTGATAAATGAGAAGCTCAAGTTAGCATTTTGCAAAAACCTTGGCCCCTAAAAATTTTAGCTGGTCCGATTTCCACATCGTACTCTTGAAGTGGAATGACCCAATTTTCTCTTTTCTCCCCCACTTCTCTTTAAATCAATAATTGCCTTTCTGCAAGGGAAGGTACTACTATTTTTGCATGAGTTCTGAGGAGAAAAGGTTTGAAATTTTTTAAGGTTTTAAAGAAAGCAAAAGCTTGTTTCTAAACAACTGAGTAGTTTAGCTTAGCACCCTATAAATTGGAATTGAAAAAAGAAATAGGTGCCTCGATGTTTTGATCATTTGGGTGTGTAAAATTGCTGCATATGATGTATCAGATGAAAATGTGTATAATACGAAAGGTTTAAGAAAGTATGGAGTTTTTCATTGATAATGGATTTTTTGATTAACTCGAATGACTGAAGACTAAATTTTTTCTTATCACTGATTGAAGGGGTAAAACAATCTGTGAAAAAATAGGAACAAGTCTTTTTACAAAATTAATCTAGCCTAGGAATGATTGCATGGTCTTTTTGTTATGTGGGAGAGGAATCTTTTCAATTTCTTGGATTCTATCAGGATCAATATAAATTCCTTTCTTGGACACTATGAATGTGAGAAGTTTGCCTTCTACTAATGCAAAGTATGACTTTTTGGGATTTAAAGAAACACCATATTTCTTGCATCTTTCAAAAATATGCTTTAGGTCATTGAAATGATTTTTTATGTTCCTAGAGTAGATTGTAATGTCATTTAGGTAAATAACAACTGATATATTAATCATACCTTTAAAAGAAATATCCATGGTGCATTGAAATGTAGTGCCTGCATTGGTAAGTCCAAAAGGCATCTTCTGATAAGAATATGTCCCCCACTTGGTCCTGAATGTTGTCTTTAGTCTGTCATCTAGATGTACAAGAATATGATTGTATCTTGAAAATTGATCTAGAAAAGACATTAACTCAGATCTTGCAACTGATTGCAATATTTTCACCATGGTAGGCAAAGGAAAGTTATCCTTTTGACAAGCTCTATTTAAGTTCCTAAAGTCAATACAGATCCTAATATCTCCATTATTTTTACTGACAGGAACCATATTTGATATCCAATTTGAGTGTCTAATGGGAAAGATTATCTTTTCTTTCAGGAGTTTGTTTAATTCATATTTGATTTGGCTTTCAAGGTTTGGATGAATCTTTCTAAGATTTTGTTGGACTGGTTTGTCATTAGAGGTCATTATTATAGTGTGTTGAATTACAGAGGTATCATAGGTCTTCAGATCTGAGTAATCCTAGGCAAATACACCTTTATATGTTTTCAACAATTTGATGTATGATATCCTTTCTTTGGATGATAAACCAAGACCTAGGTTGACAATTTGAGGCTTTTCAAATGTGCCTACATTTATCACTTCAAATCTCAAAGTAGAACTTTGAGTTACAGAGTTGGTAATCTTTTTAAATCTATCTTTAAATCATAGAGATCTTCCATTTTGACTATAGACTTTGGAATTGGATTTTGATCTTGTTTATGGTTGATTTGCACGTCATGTTCTTATTCATCTATGATTTTTTCCTCATAAGATCCTTCTAATGTAAGGATATTAATTATATCAACATTATCAGGGATGGATGGTCTAAAAATTAACTCTATATAAAATATATCTGGAGTAAAATCTACTAAGGGTATAAGCTTAGATGCTACATTGGCAAGTAAATCAGTGCTTGCATTTTGTAATCTGGGGACTGAAGAAATGTTAAAAGCAATGAAGTAAGAAGTAGGATTCTAGGCTAGGGATTGATAATGTTTGAGATGTCCAGACACACAATGGATCATGTTTCTTACCTATTTAATAACTATCTCAGAGTCTCCATATACTTGCAAATACTTGACATCAAGGCCAATGGATTTGTATAGCCCTTGAATTAATGCTTCGTATTCTGCAGTATTATTAGTGCATTGAAATGCAAGCCTACCAGCTAGCATAAGTTTCTCTCCTTGCAGGCTGATTAAGATACATCCAGCATCTATACAATATTCAAACTTGGAACCATCAAAATAAAGAGTCTAGAATAATGAATTATCTACAAATTTATTAACTACATCTATACACTTGGAAGCATCTGTTTGCGAAAATTTTTCTATCTGAGATAGTACAACATTATCCAAAAAGGGAGATCTTTTTGTGTTAAAGGATCCCTAGAATGACTCAGCTGATTAGTTTCTGGTGATATTATTAGTGAAAGCTACTGGTTCATTTCTCGCCTCGAGACCATTAACTATGTATTTCATGAATTTCTCACAGTATACTCTGATTTGGTTAGGCTTACCATTGTATGGAAACCACATATGAGACCAATTAGTTGCAAAGTATCTATGTAACTTTATAGACCAATCCATACTTAAAATCAAACAATAAAATTTAGGGATATCAGCCACGAGAATATCAATTACCTGTGACAATTTTGGGTTGGTGAAAAGCTTAATTGAAACGAATATCATTTCTCTGAGTACCTCTACTTTTGTCATGTTGAGTTGAACTATGTGTACCACAGATTTTTGAGGTGTGATATTTAATTTGGTGCACACAATTCTTGGCATGATGTTTGGAGAGGCTCCTGAATCAATAAGGAAATTATGGATGTTTCTGTTGAAAATATCATAAGTAAGAAGAAATGGAGGAGTATGAGAGATAGATCTATCACCTATTAGAACTAGATTTGTGGGATTTACTTTGTTTGAATATGAAGGAGGATTTCCCATATCTTTAGAAGCTTGAGTAACTATAGTGGCTGGTAAAGTAGCTATAGAAATTGCTTTTAACTCTCTAAGTAATATTTTCTGTTGTTGTTTGAGTTTAGTCAATTCATGTAATGAAATATTTTCTCTCATCTTTTTCATATCTTCGACTATATTATATTCCACAGTATCCGAGATTACTAAAGTTTTAGAAGAAATTGGAGGATCTAATGGAACAGAATATGTTTGAGTAGTCTTGGATTTCTTACTTACTGTTTTCTCTTTTACAGAAGTAGCAGCTTTCTATTTCTGATTTGTTGTTGATGTATCAGAAGAGCTTTTACTTCATGTAGTTGCTGGCATAGCTTCTGCTTCATATTTAGTTGGTAGAATAAAATCCAAGATTCCATTTAACTCAATTTCTTCCTCAGTTTTTGCTTCTTCTTCAACTGATCAAGCTTCTTTTGGTTCCTGATTGGATTCAGCATTTGAAATAGTGCTTGGTGGCTAGGATGTAGAAGAAGGGTTTCTTTTAAATGATCGAAAAGATTTCTTGGGAGAATATGATTCTACAACATGTTTCTTGATTTTGACCATTTCATTTGGCATGGATTTTAGCACCTTTTGAAGGCCTTCAAGGTCAAAAGGGTCCTTTGGAGCTTTCTTTTTTGAATCTTCCTGGAATGCCACTTTCTTTGATTTCCTTTCTTCTATCTGTGAACGCTTTTCTAAGGCAATAATTATCCTTTCTATAGACAATGATTCTTTCATGTTTTCTACAAGGTTAGCCATGATGGCTCTATCTACAAAAATTACGATATTAGAGGGAAGGGAGGATATGTACCATTATATTTGTACTTCTACTACAGGTCTAGAGGCAGTTGGGATTTTGTTCAGTAACTTGTTGAATCTGGAGTTGAAGTCTTTGATCCTTTCATCTTAACTTGATTTTAGGTCGGAAAGATCATTGATTAAATATGTCACGATTCTATCATCACCAAATTTTGCAAGAAATATTTCTTCAAAAGTGTCCCAGGTTCTTATTGAGCCTGTTGGAAGGGAAAATTACCAAGATCCTACAGATCCCTGGAGAGTATAAAGAAACGATATGATAACAACATCTTCATTTTCAAATCCATTAAGGTTCATGGCTAACATAAAGTTATTTAGATGTTGTTCAACAGGAAGACCATCATCGGGATTATACTTAGGCAGCCATTTTTCTGGGTTTGCGAGGAGAGCATTTGGATTAGCAACTAGTACAAAACCAGGGTTTGTCCAAGGGTGAGCAGGATGAACGACCATAACTTTTTTTGAGGGTTGTGAAGATGAAGAGGCAGGTCCAAAAGTAGATAGGGATGGTGAAGAACTTACTACTAGACTAGAACTACTGGTAGCATCACTAATTGTTTGAGTTGAAATAATCGATAGTTGAGAAGAGGCAGATTGAGCAAAAGTGAATGGGGGAGTAAATGGATGGGAAGATGATGTGATCTCGCTAGTATCTAATTCACATTTTGAGGTTTTAGCTTTCTTACATCATGAATGAATGGAAACTCAAAAGAGGGTACTCGAATCTTTTCACTTTGTAATCGAGTTAATACACCAGTATCTCGTAATAGGGAAGTGACACTTTCTTCAGAAGCTTCGAGTTTTTCAGGTTTCTTAACAGAAATGGATATTTGTCCAATTTCTATATTAAGGAATGAACTTCGGGAGACTCAAGAGTGTAATTTGAATAAGGTACTTGTCTTAATACTTCAAGAGACAAGGGAGAGTTTTCTACAACTTCTGATTTCTGATTTGGAGATATTGAACGAGATCTTGAAGATGTAGAAGTTCTAGAGGGGCTTGACTCTTATGAATGTTTTTCAATTGACCTTTAGATTTATATGCCATTCATAGTCGGATGGCCCTCCTTATAGCACGAAAATGTTGAAGCCTCAAAATTATGCTACTCTAACATGGGGGATAACCACCCGGTCTGGACCTTAGAAAGAAACTCCTTTTTCGTTTGGTATGGTGGCTCTAACTAGGGATGATGGGAGCAGTTTCCCAATATGGGTTTGAAAAATGATGATGGGTGGTTTTCAAGTGATTACAATAAGAATAATGATAAATAAATTACCTATTCTCACATGAAAATCTCTAATTAACAAAATCTAATTGTTGGGCATGGAATCCCCCCAAGGAAAATGATGATGGGTGGTTTTCAAGTGATTACAATAAGAATAATGATAAATAAATTACCTATTCTCACATGAAAATCTCTAATTAACAAAATCTAATTGTTGGGCATGGAATCCCCCCAAGGCATGTTTTGGGGTTTAAAACTAACGTTTTGACCGAATATTTGTAAAATCTTCGTGAATTGAGGGCGTGGAGCGCGAAGTCATAATAGAGTCACAGGGTTGTTCACCCTAGTTTTGTAATGCAATGTGAGCTGGATAGACCTACCCATGGTCTGCATACCATGGGATTGGATAAATAGAGCGAGGCTCTAAGTGTAGAAAATAACTAAGAAGAGAGGAAAATGAGAAGCCTAAGTAATTGAGTCAAAGTGTAAAGTGTGTCTGTGAGTCATAGAGTAGGAGAAGTTTCTGCAGCTGAGTGCGCAAAGGCCTAGTAGTTTGTAGCTGAGTGCGCGGAGCCCTGCAACTGAGTGGGAAGGACAGCTTGAGTCTGTAACCGTGGGGAAATCAATAAAGAGAAGTTTTACTACATTTATGTTTATCTTTTCCGGGTTTAATGCATGATTGAATATAAATTGCAAGTATATTGTTTCTTTACTGCACGGACCTATATGAATGTTTTGTCTAACTTATTATTACTTAAGGCATTCAAGTAGGCAAAGATAATTAACTAGTATTGGAATATAAGCCAGATCTTGGGTAATAGCGCAGAGCGTGGTGCAAGGACCCTAGGTAGGGCTGTGCGAAGGCAAGTATCAGGCTGCGAGGAATGCAAACAATGGACCAGTCGAACTTCTCAGACATCTCTAGGGTGCATAAACCTGGTTCTAGCACCCTCCCATACTACTTCGGTGAGACTTCAGTCCACGCTCCATGGACTATTTCCGAAAGGGCCAATAATACCGGGATTTTTTTGGCTAATTAACTCCAAACCTGGGTCAGGCCCCAACAAGCCAACAAATGGTTCTATTGATGGGACCAGGATTTGCATAGAGATGTTAGATTTCGTATCACTGGAATCCAACAAAGAAAGGAATTTAAGAGTGGTTGGATAGAAAAATTCATGAATTTACGATACAGGAAAATAGGAATCCGCAACTATCAAAGAAAGAGTGGTTAGATTGCTACTTGTATATGGAGATCCAGGAAATTTTATTTGCATCCTTCCCCATTGAGTTGTACGAGTGGATTGCAAAGATAGAAGACAGCCAAGCATAGTGTAGACTCGACAAACTTATTGTGTGGACTCCAGAATTGGTATGTAGACTTGAAGCATCGTGTTAGCCTCCTATACCAATAGGTTTTCATCTCTCATGATTGACAGTGGAAGTGCCAAAAATGTTCGCCTTCCATGCTGCTAAGGTTCCATTTTTGTGAAAGAAGCAGACACTTAAAAAATGTAAAGAGGGTATGCCTTAAAAGAATAATCAAAAGGCAAGAAAATGAATTGGTCAAAGAAAAAATAAAAGAAATGAACCCCAAACAAAGACCATGAAAGTGGCTAGTCCAAATTGCCACTACTACTTTGATGGGTGGTCCAACAGCTCAAGCTGGGCCTCACCATGTTTTAAATTGCATGTTGTAGACTAGAAAGGAAGTACATGTTCAAACAGTTCAAGCTTGACAGATGACTAGGTGGATAGAGAAATAAAGGAGCCCAACTGCTTAATCTGGGCCCTTGGAAGTCATAAGGGTAGACTTAGATAGGAGGGCAGCAAAAGGAAAAGAGAATTATCAGGGTTTGCAAGACTAAGTGCACCCATCCAAAGGAAGAAAAAATGTCAGGCATATTAGGCAGGGTAGGCAGTTGAAGGTTGCAGAAAGCAAGATCTAAGCATATCACTTGGGAAAATCACAATGATGTCACCAGCAGGAGAAATGCGAGAACAATGGCCTCTTTGGAAAAGTACTAAACCATCACTAACTTCCCTCATCCCCTTCAAAAGTTTCTTACTAACCTCCCCATGAGCACTGCAGGATCTGCCTGATCAGTCCTCATTACACTCTTCATTTGTAAAAAAAGTCATGTCAGAAGTGACTTCTCTTTTTGAAAAGCAGCCACATCTCCTGTGTAAAAATTCTTTTCATTTTGATCTACTCCCTAACTAAGTTTATTTCCTAAAAATCTTAGTATCTTTCACTTCCCATTCACATTTCCCTCCAATACTAACTACTAACTGTATCTACACTAAATCCCCTATGTTCCCCTTTCCCCTACTACTATAACACCATGGTGTATAAACCCCAAACAATGTATAAATATCCCCCCTTTTAGCATTATAGCTAAATAACACTTCTAAGGGAGACAACAGTCCATCAGGGACTATAGTCAACCCTGCTTTGGGATTATTCTAACCTCTGGTCAGAGTAATAACCTATGCTAAACCCTCATTTACCCTTTTTTCCAAAGAATTCATAAGAAACCCCTGCTCCCCCTCTCAAACCTAATATTCATATGTTTTTCTAAACCCAGCAGATTAACCCGCATACCCCAAAACCCACGAAAAATGTTTTGAATTGCATGTTGTAGACTAGAAAGGAAGTACTTGTTCAAACATTTCAAGCTTGACAGATGACTAGTTGGATAGAGAAATAAAGGAGCCCAACTGCTTAATCTGGGCCCTTGGAAGTCATAAGGGTAGACTTAGATAGGAGGGCAGCAAAAAGAAAAGAGAATTATCAGGGTTTGCAAGACTAAGTGCACCCATCCAAAGGAAGAAAAAATGTCAGGCATATTAGGTAGGGTAGGCAGTTGAAGGTTGCAGAAAGCAAGATCTAAGCATATCACTTGGGAAAATCACAATGATGTCACCAGCAGGAGAAATGCGAGAACAATGGCCTCTTTGGAAAAGTACTAAACCATCACTAACTTCCCTCATCCCCTTCAAAAGTTTCTTACTAACCTCCCCATGAGCACTGCAGGATCTGCCTGATCAATCCTCATTACACTCTTCATTTGTAAAAAAAGTCATGTCAGAAGTGACTTCTCTTTTTGAAAAGCAGCCACATTTCCTGTGTAAAAATTCTTTTCATTTTGATCTACTCCCTAACTAAGTTTACTTCCTAAAAAGCTTAGTATCTTTCACTTCCCATTCACATTTCCCTCCAATACTAACTACTAACTGTATCTACACTAAATCCCCTATGTTCCCCTTTCCCCTACTACTATAACACCATGGTGTATAAACCCCAAACAATGTATAAATATCCCCCCTTTTAGCATTATAGCTAAATAACACTTCTAAGGGAGACAACAGTCCATCAGGGACTATAGTCAACCCTGCTTTGGGATTATTCTAACCTCTGGTCAGAGTAATAACCTATGCTAAACCCTCATTTACCCTTTTTTCCAAAAAATTCATAAGAAACCCCTTCTCCCCCTCTCAAACCTAATATTCATATGTTTTTCTAAACCCAGCAGATTAACCCGCATACCCCAAAACCCACGAAAAACCCCCCTAACCTAAAGTTTCAACCCGAAATATTTTAAACGAATATTATATTCGCTGGCGGGTCCCCACCCTAACTTGCACGATGGGTTGGGGCGCCCGCCAGCCCTTGATCTCCCGCCTCCCTCAATCCAACGATGGGTGGGCGATTTGAGTTTTTAACCTGCTGCGCTTTAGCGTCCGGGGAGCGGGTGGTTTCGACCCCCGTACGCTGGAGGCGTGGCAGCCGGTGGGCGTGTTTGGAGACCCCCTCCCCGATACTGCCTTCTCCCAAAAGCGGTGCGGGGAGACCGCTTACCGCCCTCCCCAATACCGCCTCCTCCGTCACGTAACCCCCACGTCATCCTGACGTCAATTCACCGGCCCCCCCTATCGCGCCTCGTGGCCCTCCACGTCACCTTGCCACCCCACACATCCGCCACCGTGTCCTGCCATGCTAGCCTCCAACTCAGCACCCACGTCACCTTCCATACCCGGGCCCGCCATGAGGTCATCCTGACGTCATTGGAGGAAAAGCGCCAATGACCCATATTTTCCAAATTTGTTGTTAAAAACGCGCAAACAAGCCGTTTTGTGTCATTTTCATTTGAAAAGAGAAAGAGCCGTTGTCTGCTGTTCGCTCCGAAAATTGCCTCCAAGCCACGAAGTTCAAAGCTACGGACACCATCATTCACCAATTCAACTGTGTTCTGCACCCATTGTCCGACCCGTAGGCTCTAGGCTTCGTTTACCCAGGTATTTTCCAGAATTCACCTATTTTACCCATGTTTATGCCTTTCTCTGCAATATTGTCTATTAAACACCTGGTTATTCCCAAATTAAACATTGTCTCTTAGTCAATTCTAGACTAAAACAACCTGCATTGCCCCCTGCTCTAAAAATTGATGTTACAAGAATAATTCGCGGCCATAAATTTGCAAATTGACCTCTCAATCGCCCGGCATTGCTCCCTTTTGCCGGGTACATACTTGAAGGACCGAATTGTACCAAATTATAATTATACCCCTCCTCTGCAATTCATCTCCATTATCCACATTCCCTGTGAATTTACCTAAGCAGAGCAGAGGCAAGACTGCCTAACCTGCCTGTTCCTCTTTGAAGAATATATCCAGCATCATCTGCATTCAGTCTGCCACCTGACCTTTGAGAAACCTTGCAAGCTATTGCACTTACCTTGTTCCATTCAGAAACTACATAATGGCTTCTCCTGCACCCACAACCCTCAGTGTTGGCCCCATGAATCCACCAAACCAAGAGCTTGAGGCCCTCCCTCTTGCTGACAGAGATTACCTCATCCAGGACCTTGTGGGTGACAGGAACCATTTGAAGACCTTCCAGGATTTGAGGGACAACTATTTGAGCAACAATGACACATATGGGATATGGGAATCTAATTTGCCTTATTACTTCCTCCCATCTGTCAACATTTTTCCAGAGATTATCCGCCTATGTGCTGAGAATTATGATGCAAATCACAGAGCTGTCAAGTCTCCATCTGGGAGCATACTCTTCCACATCAATCCTGAGTCCATCAACCAGATGCTCAACTTCAAACAAACGCAGCTGCTGTACCCCTTCTCCATGAACTATCTGCTGGATACAGGTGCCAAGCTTTCCACTACTGACATTCAAAAGATCACCAAAATATTTATGAGAGCTGACTGCCAGCCCACAGGGCCTCTATGATAAGTTAGAAAATCTATTTTTTATTGAGCATGAGGTAAATCACCTTTTTGAGGTTCCACCAAATTTTTATAGATATACAGAGGCAGATGAAACACTGATAAAAATACGAAGACATCAGCTGCCAAAAGAGGATTGGTGGCAGGCAATGCTGCAAATTTTGCCTAAATAAGTTCAATTAATCGATCCTAGTCAGCTTCAACTTAGCATAAGGCAAAAAGGTAGAATCTGGTCAGCACACAAGGCAGCAGAAAAGGGTGACTCAGCATAAAGACAGCGACAGCAAGCCAAAAGATAGGATATGAGCAAATTTTGGGAGGCACGTCCCCAGCCGACTCCATTGGTCATAAAGTCAACATTCTCTGACCATTTTGGACAGCTAAGGCACTTGGAAGTTACTACATCATTTACTTTCTCAGCTACAATGCTCCAGGAGTTGGCACGATATTAATGAAACATTTACTCATCAGCTAGATATTTTCTGATGTAAATTTTGTATATATACCTCCCCTTGTAACGTATTTGGGGTTGGTGATTTTCATTCTGAGGCAAATGTATTGTATATTTTCAGAGAATCTAATACGAAAGGCGGGAAAAGCTCGGTGATTTCCTGAATGTTTGATGTCTTGGTGATGCTATGCGCGCTGTTGCAGAATTCCTGTGCTGTCTAATGGAACAATAAGTTTTCTTAATCTATGTTTTGTCTTCTTATATTTGTTTGAATCATACACATGTTTCACTAATCTAACAATAGAGAAAAGGAATAGTACAGGAAATGTTTGGTTACACCTTGTGCTCAATCTCTATTGCTGAAAATGTTTTCTTCAGAATTAATCATGAACATGAATTCTTAATTGCTCATGCTTGCATTAATTCTATAAATATGAATGTTATATAGGAATTCTTCACTGCTTCTAAATAATATTCCCACTGTTCTCCATATCAAGTTGTTGAAAGATTCTTAACTGCCTTTCATGCACTGATCACATCACCCCCATCACAGATTTAAAGAATTGTTTCTTAGACACTTATCTGGCTCTGCAGCATCACTATTGTATCAGCACAGACATATCAAGCAAATTAAGCATCACTGACTCCATGCCCAATGGCCTAGAACACCCTGGTAAACATATATATCTTGACCGAAGTCATCATCCAGCAAATTTTAAAAAACAAAACCGTGAGCATCATAACTAGCCTAAAATATTATACAAACAAAGTTAAATCATAAAGAGAGAGCCCTCTCTGGTCATAGGTAGGCTAGAACCTGTGACCCAAAGATTGGTCAGTGGTCACCTCGGCCGTATTCCCTTGGGAGTCAAAGGGAACAACCTGAGTGATAACATAATTGGCGACTCCACTGGGGAGCTTACTCAATTTTAAAAACCTCTGTCTGATTCTTAATACTGTAGATAAAGCCTGAGTGACAGCCAGACAACCTTAGAAACTGCCTCTGCTTTGCATTTGCAGGAGTATATAAAAGCTGCCTCAGTCAATCTTTATTCAGTCTTAAGTTCCATACGATCGTTCTATATATGATCAGTCCTTTTCAAACATTAATATTTCTTAGAAAAATCTTCCACAGAAAATTATAAGAAGCTGGCTCCTAAAAAGAGAACTAGGCACACCAGGTCAAATCCTGACCCAAATCCCCCACCTGTTTTCGAAAATCCAAATTTGATCCATAAAACTCTTAGGAACCAGAAGGAACCCGAACAATCCCCTGAAACTAGCCCTGAGGCAGTTCAAGAAAGTTTTATTCCAACCCCTTCTAAGCCAGCAGTTCACCTCCATACAACTCATTCTTCCCCCTCTTCATCATCCACTTCACAAAACATATTGTCTACAACCAACACACAAACTGCTGTTTCTGTCCCTGTTGTTCCAGTTGTCCCACTTATCCCACCAAATATGGCTAATCGTTATGCACCCCTTCAGTTGCCTGGCAATCTTGGGGCCATGCCTCAGGACTAGCAAGGTAAAATTACTTATTTTGATGGAACCAGTACATACACTGCCTTACAACATACTAAGAAAATGCAAGACTACTTTGAGAACTATGGGATAGATGATGATGATGTAAGGATGAAAATCTTTGTCCAAAGTTTAACAGGTGAAGTAAGAACCTGGTTCAGGGCATTGGCTGCACATTCTATAGCTGATTCGGGTGCCCTTTATCAGTCCTTCCTGAATAGATGGGAAAAGAAAAAGGACCCTCTACACATCTTATCTGAATATGACACCATAAGAAGAGGCCCACAAGAAACTGTCTTGGACTATTGCACTAGATTCAACACTATTTATAATGCCATTCCTCAAAATCTTAGGCCTCCACCTGATTTAGCATTGATTAAATTCCCTGATGGGTTTGATGCTGATATGGCATATCAACTAAGAGAAAGAGCCCCTGCAACCCTAGAAGACATGCAAAACATAGCTGTAAGTGTAGAAGCAAATCTGATTGCTAAGAGAAACCGGGCAAGGACTAAAAGGAGAACTACATTTAAAGAAGAACCCTCATCGTTTGAGAAAAATCTAGATGCAATCATCAAAGGGATGGACAGACTTGGAGACAGAGTGGAAACCATAGAAATAAAGTCATCATGGGAAGGGCAAACAAGTAATATCAGAAACCCAAACTTTAGAAAGAATCAAAATCCCAACGTTGGAAGGACTGATCCTGACCAGCATGTCAGACCCCCTTTCCAGGAAAACTTTGCTGAGGCTTCAACATCTAGTCAACCTAATGAGGACCCTCACATCAACCTAATGGGTTTAGACAGTGAAAATCAAGTCTTTTTAACACAAGAAGACCAAGAGGTTTATAATGACAATCAATTCCACACTAAGTCAGGAGAAACATTTGATTTCAGAGAAGGTTATGATGCAGCTGTTTATGAGGTACACAAACAGTACAAATTAAGGACCAGAACAATAGATGTACCTGAACCTTTGAAAAAGGACAATAAGCAGTCAAGAAAGATCAATGAAAATACTACCCTCCCCCAATCAGTTGGCAGCTCAAACCTACCTACCACAGAAGTAACTGTGGAGGACATCTCGGAACATCAGTCCCCTGAAAATCAGCCAGCTTCACTCCAACCAGCAAAGGCAAAGTCAGATAACACACTTGGAGGTAAACATGGTACCAAATTTACTCAAGACAATATCAACCATGAGCAAAAGATCACTGATAACTCACCTGAAAAGGAAAAATCTGTTGCACTCAATGCCAAAATTCAATTGGAAAAGCCTTTTAACTTGGAAACCGAAATAAGTAAACTAAAGATATCAGTCCCTCTTTCGGAATTGGCTAAACATGAGGTATACAGGCAACAGATCAATAAGTTACTCCAAGTATCAGACAACAAAGATGTTGTGAATGTCCTAGATGACCAACCAGAGTTGCTGTTCGGACCTGAAGTTAATGGAAAAACAGAAAATGGAGGGGTTCCACCCTTCTATGTCAGTCTAAATATTCATGACAAGATTCTACATAACGCTATGTTTGATTCTGGGGCCTCACACAACTTAATGCCCAAATCTATAATGGAAAAACTTGACTTAGATATCACAAGACCTTACAAGGACCTATTCTCATTTGATTCAAGCCAAGTCAGGTGTTTAGGCCTGATTAAAGACTTATGTGTTTCCCTGGTCCAATACCCAACCAAGACAATATTGATGGATGTAGTGGTAGCTGACATACCCCCTAAGTATGGCATGCTCTTGTCCAGATCCTGGGGGGCCAAACTTCAAGGATCTTTGCAATTAGATATGTCCTATGCAACTATCTCAGTCTTTGGGCAGCCAAAGAGATTGTACCGTGAAACTTTGATGAAATATGTGGTAAGCAGTCAAGAGAAGCCCCAAAATTTTCCAATATATTCAATTCACTCAGACATGGATTCATTTATTCTCTATAATGCCGATATCTGCCACAAAGCTTATTCTGAACTATTAATGACAGTAGAGACCGAGGAGTTAGATGAGCAGTGTGCTTCCAAAGACCAAGGGACTGTGGGTATAGCTGATAATAAGACAAAGGAACAGGATGTACCAAATAACTTGCAAGAAACCAACCTACCCATGATCCAACTTTCTAGTGATCTCAATCCAAATCTTGATCATGAAACCTTATGGTATTTGGAATTTGATGGTTCTGTAAACAAGTTAGGAGCTGGGGCAGGAGTCTGGATCCATAACATGCACAATGACCGAGCTGAGGGCCATGCATACAGACTAAACTTTCAATGCACAAACAACATGGTTGAATATGAGGCCCTTCTGTTAGGTCTGAAACTCATAAGAAATCTAGGTGCAACCAAGGTCTCAATCTTAGGAGATTCAGATCTGATTATACAACAGATGAAAGGAAACTTTACCACAAATGATCCAAGGTTGAGAGCATACAAGGGAGCAGCTATTCAAGTCCTTGAGAGCTTCTCACAATCACAGTTGACTAAAATTTCCTGAGAACTCAATCTACATGCCCACAGCTTGGCAACCTTTGCCAGCACTTGTAAATTGCCTTTCAAATCCAATCATATATTTACTGCTGAAATCAAACACAGAACTTCAGTTCTGGATAACATCAAGAATTGACAAGTCTTCGAGAATAGTACATAGATAAATAACTTTCTCACTTTAAAGGAAGAATTTTCGGGCATGAACATTTACACTAGCACTAGAGACGATCAACCATAGATATGCACAATTACACAGAAAATATCAGCTGAAACAACTGATTTAGTTTTGCATCCTACCACCTTTGACAAGAAAACTATACGGGAGTTGAAACAATCAGATGAAGAGGAAATGGCTGAAACAGAAGATGAGGTAATTGAGCTAAAGGATAATTTTCTGCCCATAGGTCTAACCCCTTTAGAGGATCTGTTTGATTCGAATGATATCTCAAGAAAACCAAAAATGCAACCATTGAATGCTGAAGTAGAAGATTGTAACATTGGGACCCCTGAAAATCCCAAAATGGTTAAGTTATCCAAAGCATTACCACCTGAGCAAAAGCTGAAATACATCGAGTTATTTAAAGAGTTTCAAGACGTCTTTGCCTGGAGCTATGAGGACCTTAAGTCTTATGATACATCAGTTATCCAGCACACTGTACCTTTAAAATAAAACCAAAAGCCTTTTAAACAGAAGCTCAGGAGAGTCAATCCAGTCCTCCTCCCCCTTATTGAAAAAGAAGTTAAACGTATGTATGAAGCTGGGATCATTGCCCCAATTAGATTCTCAGAGTGGATTTCAAACCTAGTTCCTACTAGGAAAAAGACAGGGGAGATCCGACTGTGTGTTGACCTAAGAAATTTGAACAAAGTATCTCTCAAAGACCATTACCCCTTACCAAAAATGGACCATATCTTGCAAAGGGTAGTGGGAGCTGCTAGGATCTCTTTACTAGATGGTTTCTCAGGATTCAATCAGATTCTAGTAGACCCGAATGATCAAGACAAAACTGCCTTCACAACACCTTGGGGAACATTCAAATGTGTTAAAATGCCTTTTGGGCTTAAAAATGCAGGGGCCACATTCCAAAGATCAATGGATATTGCCTTTGCCAAGGAAATTCATGATTTCCTAGTTCTCTATCTTGATGATCTTACAGCCTTTTCAAAATCAGATCAATAACACCTAGAACACTTGAGGCAGGTTTTCACAATTTGTAGAAAGTATGGCATATCATTGAACCCAAAGAAGTCACTATTTGGGCTGGAAGAGGGTAAACTCCTGGGGCATATAATATCAAAAGATGGTATTAGGATTGACCCAGACCGAATTCAAGCTATCCTACAAGTACCACATCCAAGAAACATCAAAGAACTACAAAGTTTTCTAGGAAAGATCAACTTCTTGAGGAGATTCATTCCCAATCTGGCTGAACTCATTAGACTGTTAAATAATATGCTGAAAAAGGATTCCAAGGTCAAATGGACTATGGAAGCTAAACAAGCCTTTGAAGATATCAAAAGGGCATTGACAAACACACCAGTCCTAACAAGCCCTAGATTCGATCAAGATTTCATTATTTTTTCTTTTGCTTCTGAGCATACTATTGATGTTGTTCTGCTACAAAAAGATGACCAGGGCTGTGAAAAACCCATTGCATTTTTTAGCAGAGCCCTTAGGGATGCTCCCTTGAAATATCAGATCATGGAAAAACAAGCTTATGCATTGGTAAAAGCCATCAAGGACTTCAGAATCTATATCCTGTACTCTCACATAATTGCCTACGTTCCTAATGCAGTGGTCAAAGACATTTTAACCCAAGAAGGAATTGAGGGCAAGAGAGGCAAATGGATTGCCAATATCTTAGAATATGACATTGAGATTAAACCTATCAAACTGATAAAAGGACAAGGCCTAGCCAAACTAATTACTGAAACCAATTTTCAAGCCCTTGACATTAACGAACTGGACGACGAACAGGAGATGGTGACTCCACAGATCAATCAAGCCTTTATGCAATCTCCATGGTATGTTGATATATGTTTTGTATTATTAAACCTGCAAGCTCCTCCAGGGTTGTCCAGAACCAAGAAAATATTCTTGAAAATGAAAGCATCAAAGTTTTGTATTATTGACAATGTTTTATTTTGGAAAAATCATGAAGGGATCTTACTCAATTGCTTAACATTAGAGGAAACTGACAATATCCTCAAAGAATTTCATGCAGGTGACTGTGGAGGACACTTATACTGGAAATCCACAGCTGATAAAATCCTAAGGGCTGGATTTTATTGGCCCTCCTTGTTCGCTGATGTAAAGAAATTTGTAATGTCTTGTCACAAATGCCAAATTTTTGAGGGCAAGAGGAAGCTGCTGCCTTTACCACTTAAACCAATTTCAACTGAGAGGCCATTCCAGCAATGGGGTTTAGACTTCATAGTTGAAATTCACCCTCCATCCTCTGGCCAGCATAGGTGGATTCTCACTGCCACAGACTATTTTACCAAATGGATAGAAGCCATCCCTTGTAGGCAAGCCAATGACTCCATTATTATACAATTCCTAGAAACCAACATCTTGTCCAGGTTTGGCTGTCCAGACAAAATTATTACAGACAATGCTGCTACTTTCAAGTCCAAGAAAATGATCAACTTTTGTCACAAGTATCACATGACCCTAGGTCATTCCACTGCCTATTATCCTCAAGGTAATGGCCTAGCTGAGTCTTCCAATAAAAGTCTCATCAATATCATTAAAAAAGTTTTGGAAGAAAACAAAAAGAATTGGCATAAGAAGTTGGTAAATGCATTGTGGGCAGATAGACTGACCACTAAGAGATCAATTGGCATGAGTCCATATGAACTGGTCTATGGGCTAGAAGCAAATTTTCCTACATCTCTAGGAATTCCTGTGATCAAGTTACTGCAAGAAATACAAGCTGAGCCCAATGACATCCAGAGAAGGATTAATCAGACAATTCATTTACAACAAACAAGAGAAGAAGTCTATCAAAGAACCCAAGTTCTACAAGAAAATCTCAAAAGAATATTTGACAAAAGAACCAAATCTGAAGATTTCTTTATAGAAAACAAAGTGTTAAGATGGGATTCCAGAAGGGAGGACAAAGGCAAACATAGTAAGTTTGATTTTTTATGGAAGGGACCCTATGTCATTTATGCCATAAAAGGAAACAACACCGATTTTCTAAGAAGTTTGGATGGCTCAAACACTGAGGAAGGCCCAGTTAATGGGAGAACGCTCAAGCATTATTTTGACTCCCTTTGATCAAACACTGAACAGGCATATATTGTACATAAATATTTGTATTTCTAGTAGTTTCAGTTACAACAGACAAATAAAGCACCAAGTGGAGCATATTTTGAGAAGACCAGGGTGCTGCGTTTTTCCCTCTTTTGAATATATGTGATCCTGGCATTAGAAAGCCAAGAAAGACACAGGGTGACTATAAAGTGATGAGGAGAAATTGTGAGAAACAGGTAAAAACAGATCTGCAAATTCACAGCAAATCAGCTCACTGGGTGCTGCAAGCAGCTATCTAGGATCCTAACCAGTGGTTTCCAACAAATAGATAAATTCAGCCTGCAGCAAGAAAACAGAACTCAGGCAATCTGACCTGCTGTTCTTGGCTTTTCACCTGGAAAAGCCATCCCCAAGTGGAGCCACTGTTAGCCTCCTATACCAATAAGTTTTCATCTCTCATGATTGACAGTGGAAGTGCCAAAAATGTTCACCTTCCATGCTGCTAAGGTTCCATTTTTGTGAAAGAAGCAGACACTTAAAAAATGTAAAGAGGGTATGCCTTAAAAGAATAATCAAAAGGCAAGAAAATGAATTGGTCAAAGAAAAAATAAAAGAAATGAACCCCAAACAAAGACCATGAAAGTGGCTAGTCCAAATTGACACTACTACTTTGATGGGTGGTCCAACAGCTCAAGTTGGGCCTCACCATGTTTTGAATTGCATGTTGTAGACTAGAAAGGAAGTACTTGTTCAAACATTTCAAGCTTGACAGATGACTAGTTGGATAGAGAAATAAAGGAGCCCAACTGCTTAATCTGGGCCCTTGGAAGTCATAAGGGTAGACTTAGATAGGAGGGCAGCAAAAAGAAAAGAGAATTATCAGGGTTTGCAAGACTAAGTGCACCCATCCAAAGGAAGAAAAAATGTCAGGCATATTAGGCAGGGTAGGCAGTTGAAGGTTGCAGAAAGCAAGATCTAAGCATATCACTTGGGAAAATCACAATGATGTCACCAGCAGGAGAAATGCGAGAACAATGGCCTCTTTGGAAAATTACTAAACCATCACTAACTTCCCTCATCCCCTTCAAAAGTTTCTTACTAACCTCCCCATGAGCACTGCAGGATCTGCCTGATCAGTCCTCATTACACTCTTCATTTTTAAAAAAAGTCATGTCAGAAGTGACTTCTCTTTTTGAAAAGCAGCCACATTTCCTGTGTAAAAATTCTTTTCATTTTGATCTACTCCCTAACTAAGTTTATTTCCTAAAAAGCTTAGTATCTTTCACTTCCCATTCACATTTCCCTCCAATACTAACTACTAACTGTATCTACACTAAATCCCCTATGTTCCCCTTTCCCCTACTACTATAACACCATGGTGTATAAACCCCAAACAATGTATAAATATCCCCCCTTTTAGCATTATAGCTAAATACAGAGAAGAGCCTTCAAATACTTCATGGTAAAGGTATGGTATAAGGTATGAGTAATAGCTCTCTGGATTTTGATTTCTCTGAAAATTGTGTATATGGGAAGCAGAATCGGGTGAGTATCCCCTCTGGTGGTGAGACGGTGAAACCAATATTAGAGCTTATGCACAATGATGTGTTTGGACCTGTGAAGGTTCCATCACTGGGTGATTCTGTGTACTATGTATCATTTATAGATGACTTCTTAAGGAATACATGGATATATTTCCTTAACAAGAAATCCGAAGTCTTTTACAAGTTTAAAGAATTTAAGGCTTTGGTGGAAAACCAGATAGAGAAGAAGATAAAGGCGCTGAGGACAGATAACGGTGGAGAGTTTTGCAGTAAGGAATTTGAAGAATTCTGTAAGAAGTGTGGTATAGCACAACAGACGACTACTCCATATACACCTCAGCAAAATGGAGTTGCAGAAAGAATTAACAAGATGTTGATGGAAAGGGCAAGAAGCATGCACAGTGGTGTCGGGTTAGGACAATAATTCTCAGCAGAGGCGGTGGAGACAACATGTTACCTGGTCAACAGATAACCTTCATCAACATTGGAGGATAAGACTCCACAAGAGGTATGGACTGGTAAAAAACCCTCTCTTTCACATTTGAGGGTATTTGGATGTGATGCATATGTACATGTTCCAAAGGAGAAACAAACCAAGTTGGATAGTAAATCTGAAAAGTGCATATTTATTGGGTATAAGGATGGTTTAAAGGGTTCTAAGCTTTGGAACCCAACAACAAGGAAGGTTGTGTACAACCGAGATGTGGTGTTCAGAGAGGTGAAAGATGTTATTAAACATGAAGTCCAAACAAATGAACCTGAGAAGATAGAGTTTGAGCTAAAGGAGTGTAAAAATTCCTGGGCCCTTGGAAGTCATAAGGGTAGACTTAGATAGGAGGGCAGCAAAAAGAAAAGAGAATTATCAGGGTTTGCAAGACTAAGTGCACCCATCCAAAGGAATAAAAAATGTCAGGCATATTAGGCAGGGTAGGCAGTTGAAGGTTGCAGAAAGCAAGATCTAAGCATATCACTTGGGAAAATCACAATGATGTCACCAGCAGGAGAAATGCGAGAACAATGGCCTCTTTGGAAAAGTACTAAACCATCACTAACTTCCCTCATCCCCTTCAAAAGTTTCTTACTAACCTCCCCATGAGCACTGCAGGATCTGCCTGATCAGTCCTCATTACACTCTTCATTTGTAAAAAAAGTCATGTCAGAAGTGACTTCTCTTTTTGAAAAGCAGCCACATTTCCTGTGTAAAAATTCTTTTCATTTTGATCTACTCCCTAACTAAGTTTATTTCCTAGAAAGCTTAGTATCTTTCACTTCCCATTCACATTTCCCTCCAATACTAACTACTAACTGTATCTACACTAAATCCCCTATGTTCCCCTTTCCCCTACTACTATAACACCATGGTGTATAAACCCCAAACAATGTATAAATATCCCCCCTTTTAGCATTATAGCTAAATAACACTTCTAAGGGAGATGGCAGTCCATCAGGGACTATAGTCAACCTTGCTTTGGGATTATTCTAACCTCTGGTCAGAGTAATAACCTATGCTAAACCCTCATTTACCCTTTTTTCCGAAGAATTCATAAGAAACCCCTTCTCCCCCTCTCAAACCTAATATTCATATGTTTTTCTAAACCCAGCAGATTAACCCGCATACCCCAAAACCCACGAAAAACCCCCCTAACCTAAAGTTTCAACCCGAAATATTTTAAACAAATATTATATTCGCTGGCGGGTCCCCACCCTAACTTGCACGATGGGTCGGGGCGCCCGCCAGCCCTTGATCTCCCACCTCCCTCAATCCAACGATGGGCGGGCGATTTGAGTTTTGAACCCGCCGCGCTTTAGCGTCCGGGGAGCGGGTGGTTTCGGCCCCCGTACGCTGGACGCGTGGCAGCCGGCGGGAGTGTTCGGAGCCCCCCTCCCTGATACCGCCTTCTCCCAAAAGTGGTGCGGGGAGACCGCTTACCGCCCTCCCCGATACCGCCTCCTCTGTCACGTCACCCCCACGTCATCCTGACGTCAATTCACCGGCCCCCCCTATCGCGCCTCGTGGCCCTCCACGTCACCTTGCCACCCCGCACATCCGCCACTGTGTCCTGCCATCTTGGCCTCCAGCTCAGCACCCACGTCACCTTCCGTACCCGGGCCTGTAATGACGTCATGCTAATGTCATTGGCGGAAAAGCGGCAATGACCCATATTTTCCAAATTTGTTGTTAAAAACGCGCAAACAAGCCGTTTTGTGTCATTTTCATTTGAAAAGAGAAAGAGCCGTTGTCTGCTGTTCGCTCCGAAAATTGCTTCCAAGCCACGAAGTTCAAAGCTCCGGACACCATCATTCACCAATTCAACTGTGTTCTGCACCCACTGTCCGACCCGGAGGTTCTTGGCATCGTTTACCCAGGTATTTGCCAGAATTCACCTATTTTACCCATGTTTATGCCTTTCTCTGCAATATTGTCCATTAAACACCTGGTTATTCCCAAATTAAACATTGTCTCTTAGTCAATTTTGGACTAAAACAACCTGCATTTCCCCCTGCTCTAAAAATTGATGTTACAAGAATAATTCGCGGCCATAAATTTGCAAATTGACCTCTCAATCGCCCAACATTGTTCCCTTTTGTCGGGTACATACTTGAAGGACCGAATTGTACCAAATTATAATTATACCCCTCCTCTGCAATTCATCTCCATTATCCACAATCCCTGTGAATTTACCTAAGCAGAGCAGAGGCAAGCCTGCCTAACCTGCCTGTTCCTCTTTGAAGAATATATCCAGCATCATCTGCATTCAGTCTGCCACCTGACCTTTGAGAAACCTTGCAAGCTATTGCACTTACCTTGTTCCATTCAGAAACTACATAATGGTTGCTCCTACACCCACAGCCCTCAGTGTTGCCCCCATGAATCCACCAAACAAAGAGCTTGAGGCCCTCCCTCTTGCTGACAGAGATTACCTCATCCAGGACCTTGTGGGTGACAGGAACCATTTGAAGACCTTCCGGGAATTGAGGGACAACTATTTGAGCAACAATGACACATATGGGATATGGGAATCTAATCTGCCTTATTACTTCCTCCCATCTGTCAACATTTTTCCAGAGATTATCTGCCTATGTGCTGAGAATTATGATGCAAATCACAGAGCTGTCAAGTCTCCATCTGGGAGCATACTCTTCCACATCAATCCTGAGTCCATCAACCAGATGCTCAACTTCAAACAAACTCAGCTGTTGTATCCCTTCTCCATGAACTATCTACTGGATACAGGTGCCAAGCTTTCCACTGCTGACATTCAAAAGATCACCAAAATATTTATGAGAGCTGACTGCCAGCCCACAGGGCCTCTATGATAAGTTAGAAAATCTATTTTTTATTGAGCATGAGGTAAATCACCTTTTTGAGGTTCCACCAAATTTTTATATATATACAGAGGCAGATGAAACACTGATAAAAATACGAAGACATCAGCTGCCTAAAGAGGATTGGTGGCAGGCAATGCTGCAAATTTTGCCTAAATAAGTTCAATTAATCGATCCTAGTCAGCTTCAACTCAGCATAAGGCAAAAAGGTAGAATCTGGTCAGCACACAAGGCAGCAGAAAAGGGTGACTCAGCATAAAGACAACGACAACAAGCCAAAAGATAGGATATGAGCAAATTTTGGGCAGCACGTCCCCAGCCGACTCCATCGGTCATAAAGTCAACATTCTCTGACCATTTTGGACATCTAAGGCACTTGGAAGTTACTACAGCATTTACTTTTTCAGCTACAATGCTCCAAGAGTTGGCACGATATTAATGAAACATTTACTCATCGGCTAGATATTTTCTGATGTAAATTTTGTATATATACCTCCCCTTGTAACGTATTTGGGGTTGGTGATTTTCATTCTGAGGAAAATGTATTGTATATTTTCAGAGAATCTAATACGAAAGGCTGGAAAAGCTCGGTGACTTCCTGAATGTTTGATGTCTTGGTGATGCTATGCGCGCTGTTGCAGAATTCCTGTGTTGTCTAATGGAACAATAAGTTTTCTTAATCTATGTTTTGTCTTCTTATATTTGTTTGAATCATACACATGTTTCACTAATCTAACAGTAGAGAAAAATAATAGTACAGGAAATGTTTGGTTACACCTTGTGCTCAATCTCTATTGCTGAAAATGTTTTCTTCAGAATTAATCATGAACATGAATTCTTAATTGCTCATGCTTGCATTAATTCTATAAATATGAATGTTATATAGGAATTCTTCACTGCTTCTAAATAATATTCCCACTGTTCTCCATATCAAGTTGTTGAAAGATTCTTAACTGCCTTTCATGCACTGATCACATCACCCCCATCACAGATTTAAAGAATTGTTTCTTAGACACTTATCTGGCTCTGCAGCATCACTATTGTATCAGCACAGACATATCAAGCAAATTAAGCATCATTGACTCCATGCCCAATGGCCTAGAACACCCTGGTAAACATATATATCTTGACCGAAGTCATCATCCAGCAAATTTTAAAAAACAAAACCGTGAGCATCATAACTAGCCTAAAATATTATACAAACAAAGTTAAATCATAAAGAGAGAGCCCTCTCTGGTCATAGGTAGGCTAGAACCTGTGACCCAAAGATTGGTCAGTGGTTACCTCGGTCGTATTCCCTTGGGAGTCAAAGGGAACAACCTGAGTGATAACACACCGGAAGATAAGATTGCACGCACTATTGATCACTGGCTTGATTGAATCATAGGAGGATTCATCACCGAGTTTGTGGTATATATTTAGTCATCTATAGCGAGGCAGAACAACGCTTCCTCAAAGGACCGCGAGGTAAGTACATTAAATCTTTGAATGCTTGGATTAAAATTATACTATCTGAAAAGAGGGTTGTGTGAACAAATTGATGTTTGGAGCTACGCAGAGTGGGAGAATCTACAGAAAGAAAGGTAGCACAGAACTAGAAAATAGCCACTTGATTTCAGCTCTGCGAGGGAGCGAGGAAGAGCTTGGGAAGGTCTCACCAAGAAGTGTGATCAGTTTGATAAGGCAGATAATTCTGCGCATACCACCTCCACCCACACCATCGCCAGGTTCACCATCTTCACTCCCATCTTCACCCGTACCACCTCCGCCATCACCACAATTCAATATGGCGAGCGCGATAAAGTTGCTTGTGTTCGACGGAATAGGGAATGAAGATCCAGACCAGTTTTGGTTCGTGATAAGGGTTGTATCGGAAGTGAAGAGAGTCACCGATGACAATATAAAGAAAGCGACATTGGTCAGTGCTCTGTAGGATCATGTACTGACTTGGTACATTAAGCATTCCAATGACAATCCGAATGTAGGTATTGCGGATATCCAAGTGGTGTTGAACAATGAATTTAGAAGGCCAAAGTCAGAGACGCAGTAAATCATTGGGTTCAAGGAAATCACAATGCTTCTAGGCAAGACCGCTTGGGAGTTGGATCAGAGACCGAAGTGTACAATTCGTGAATCTAATATGACCTTGACGGATGGGCAAGACCGTGCATAGTTTGTAGCATCACTAACGCCACGTCTAAGGAATGTGTTGTCATAACAGAGGCTAACCACTTAGGCTAAGGCCATACAGATTGCAATGAGGCTACACGAGACCCCGATACAAGATCCTAACCTGGTAGTTCAGCAGATCCACGTGCAGTTGAAAAACTTATGCCTTGAGATGTAGAGTTTGAAACAAGACAAGACAGATCGCCCAAAAGTGCACAAGGAGGTATGGTGTGTAAAGTACAAAGGTCAGGGACATGACAAGGACCATTTCCCAGTAACCATGCTCAACTGTAATATGATGATAAGGCCACTGCGCTGTGTAGCAACAGAGGTAAGAGATCTGCCTACATATGAAGGGTTAAGTGAGGTAAATTACTTCCTGAACATATTTGAAAGAGAAGTGACGGAACGACAACATTTCGATGCTATGAAATGGGTACTAGACGATGCACCCACAAGGTGGTGGGATACGCAGGACTGGCACGACTGCCAAAGGATGATGCGCATACAGTTTGGGAAGCCTCAAATGCAGTTAAAAGATAAGTATTCCAGATGGGATGATTCATGTGCACACCTCGAAAAATGGACAAAGGTCTATGGGGCAGACACAACCTGAGTGGGTGCACATGTTCTGTCATACCCTGGATATTATGCCCATGAATTGGTATATATAAATGGAGCTCCGCCATGGCATGAACGAATGGGTTATCTTGCATGAAGAATTCCTATTAACCTTCACGTTTGAGGATCGTTGTTGGGATACTGTTGATGATGTGCTACAAGCAGTAAAAATAGCTATCTTTAAAATACCCCAGGAGCCAATAGAAGTGCTTCATCCTGAATGGGCAACCCAGCTAAGCTGTACGTTGGAGTGCTACAACATAAACATTGAAGAAGACGATGAAGATCCACGAAAAATTAACATTCCAGAAACTAAAGCCTATCGTGAGGTTCAAGGGTCACTGATTGAAGACCCTGACATTACTGCGCTAGTAAAGACAAAGAAGATAAACATTGCATCTGTTGTTTAAGTGCATCGACGTTTCGAACCAGCCTCTGTGGTTCATCATCAGGATGAGAATTATTGAAGAATTCAGTGATGGGTGATGGTGAATAAATAGGTAAAGGTAAGGGAGAGAGCAGAGCCGACAGAATCCAGGTAAGAGGAGAGGTTCATTTGTATATAATTGTTTTATGTATATTTGTTATGTTTTAATCTAATTGTGATAAGACTACTTTATTTCTTTTTTATATTGATTGGTTTAATGTATTGAGATATGTATATATTGCTTTATATATATTTGATTTAATGATTTGTTTTAATATGTGTTGATTTTAATATATATTATATATTGATTTTAATATCTATTATGTATTGATTTAATATGTGTTATGTTTATTTCTTTTTATACCTATATATGTCTTTTTGTTTGATATTAATGAGCTAAGATATGTATATATTGATTTAATATATTATGATATATGTGTGTATTTTGTTTTGATGTAAGTTATGTTTTGATTTATATAATGATTAAATATATATTATGTTTTGATTTATATGACAATTTAATATATATTATGTTTTGTATTATTTAAGATATAAATTTATTGATATAATATGTGTTAATTTATTTTTATTGATTGAATAAATTTATTGATTTAATATGTATTAATAAATTTATTGATTTAATATATATCATGTTTCAAGATATATATTAACAAATTTATTGATGTAATATATATTCTGTTTTATTGATTTAATATATGTTTATGTGTTAAGATATGTATATATTGATATATTATGTTTTGATTTATATATTAATTAAATATATGCCATGTTTTGATTTATGTGTTTTGTATTATTTGTGATATAAATTTATTAATTTAATATGAATTAATATATTTATTGATTAAATGAATTTATTGATTCAATATGTATTAATAAATTTATTGATTTAATATATATTATGTTTCAAGATATGTATTAATAAATTTATTGATTTAATGTATATTATGTTTTATTGATTTAATATACATTAAGTGGGTTTCAGGTATTTGCGTGGCACTAGTGATTATGGTTTGTGCTACCAAGGAAGACTAGCATTGGACAGAGTTTTGGATATCCATGGATTTGTTGATGTAGATTGGGCTGGAGACTTGGATCAAAGAAGATCTACAAGTGGGTATGTGTTTAACCTATTTGGAGGTGCAGTTAGTTGGATGAGTAAGAAACAATTTGTAGTGGCACTATCAACTACAGAGGCAGAATACATGGTAGCCACTCATGCAAGCAAGGAAGCAGTTTGGTTGCAGATATTATGTTCAAGTATGGAGTTAGTATAGGTAGCTATAAGGATAGACTATGACAGCCAAAGTGAAATTTTCTTGGCAAAGAACCCTACTTATCATTCAAATACAAGCACATTGATATTCAAGATCACTTTGTGAGGGATATGATAGAATAAAAAAGGGTGTTGCTGGTAAAGGTGGACACTTTCAAGAATACTGCAGATGCACTGAGAAAATCTATGAACTATGAGAAGTTCTCCTGGTGTAGAGAAAGAATGGGCGTTTTAGGGCTGGAAAAACGACTAAGCTCTCATGTGGCCCCTTGTGGAAAGAAAACAACGAGTGAGAGAATGTTGGGTTGTGTTATGTTCTTTCCACGACAAACTATATGGACTATATTTGGATTGGTTAAGCACCATGTAGCAGGCTTACGCTTGATGCTGGATATTTGTTGATGACACCAAATCGCGCTAAACCTCAAAAAGTGTACATTCCTCGTTCCCTTTGGGAACCTGTTAGAACATGTGGTCTGCAAACAAGGACTAATGGTAGACCATGCAAAGATTGCAGTAATTATGAATTGGAAGCACCGTAAAGTGTCAAACAATTCCGTGCTACCTTGAGACATACAGGGTACTACAGAAAGTTCATCAAAAGCTATGCCCAGATCACCGCGCCAATGGAGAAACTGTTGAAAAAGGATGTCACATTCTACTGGAATGAAGATTTCATGAAGAGCCTAGATGTACTAAAAGAGAAATTAGACTCTACCCCAATCTTGGTCTTCCCAAAATGGGATGTGGAGTTTCATGTCCATGTTGACGCATCATGTATAGCCCTGGGAGTGGTGCTAACACAAGAGGGTGGCGAGGTCTTGGATCACCCTATTGCGTTTGCAAGTCACATTTTGTCCAAAGAGGAAAAGAACTATTCCACAACCGAACGCGAGGGGTTGGCTATGGTGTATGTGCTCCAAAAATACCGACACTATTTGCTCAGAGGACATTTCAAGATGTATATAGACCTTTCAGCGCTAAAATACTTGGTTAATAAGCCTGTGTTGGGGGGGGCGCATATGAAGGTGGCTCTTATTGTTACAAGAATATGACTTTGAGGTCATAGTAATGCCTGGATGTCTGAACGCATGACCAGATCACTTGTCACGTATTGAGACGGGAGAGGAGCCTACTAGTTTGGAGGAAGGATTACTTGACACATAGCTCTTTGTTGTGCGCATAGAGGACGGACGCTTTGAAGATATAATCCACTTTTTGACAATGAGGACTGCGCTAAAGGGATATATTTTCCAACAAAAGAAGGAACTGGTGGTGCACACAGCTGATTTTTTTGTCATCGCAGGGCACCGATACAAGATGGGAAATGATGAGATACTGCGAAAGTATGTACCTAAATTTGAACGATGTCAGATCCTTGCGAAAGTGCATGGGCGCATTGTAGGAGGACACTATGCAGGGCAGGTGAATGTTCAAAATATCCTCTATGTAGGGTTGTGGTGGCCAAACCTTCATCAAGATTCAAAATCACACTGTAAGGCCTATGAATTATGTCAAAGGACAGGTAAACCATCGCGGAGAGACAAGATGCCTTTGAATCCACAAATGACACTGCAGCCCTTCGAAAAGTGGGAAATCAACTTTTTAGGACCTATCAAACCTTACGGAAAGATGGGCACGAGATCGATTATCACCACAACAGAGTACCTGACTCGTTGGGTAGAAGCGCAGCCAGTCAAAGACTTCACCACCACCACAGCTGTGAAGTTTTTCTTTGAACATGTGTTGACTCAATTTGGATGTCTGAAAATATTAATGAGTGATTAGGGTATGCATTTCCTGAATGAAACCATCATCACGCTAACAGCAGAGTTTCAGGCGTATCATCACAAAAGCACACTGTATCACCCACAAGCCAATGGGATAGTAGAAGCATTCAACAAAATATTGGAGACTACGTTGACTAAAGTATGCAATGCACAATGGAGTGATTGGGACCTGCGCATACTTGTAGTACTATGGTTTTACAGAACAACGTGCAAGAAACTGATCGGACAAACACCTTTTCGGTTGGAATTATGGCATGGAAGTTGTCATGCCAATGGAGTATATTGTACCTAGTCTACGCATACCAGTGCTCACAAGGATGACGAACCGCGAAGCCCTGGAAGAGAGGCTCGTGCAATTGGAAGAACTAGATTAGGAACAGTTCCTAGTTGGCTTCCATTAGTAGGTGCAAAATCAGCATGAGAAGGCCTAGCACAATCGCCATATTAAGTTTTACACCTTGAAGGTAAATGATTTATTGTTGTTGTATGACAGTAAGTTTGATAAAATCCTGGGGAAGTTCAGAATGCATTGGTTGGGACCATACATTATTAAGGAGGTCACAGATGGAGGCATGGTACAGCTAGTCAAACTAAATGGAGAGATTTTCCCATGCAAAGTGAATGGTAGCCGATTGAAGCCCTACACGGGTGGCCCGATTATCTAACTAGCTGACAAAAGCACAATGTTCGCACTCCAAGAATCCAGATGAAGTCATGGGACTATAAAAAAATGCAAGGGACACAGTCACAGATGTAGGGAAGCAGTTGTGACATAGAGGTCTCTAAACAACATATGCATCAGATCCAGCAAGCAGCAGCTCAATGCGCTGCTGACCTTGTAGCAATTTAGTTCAGTTGGAGGGACTCCGTGCAAAGATCTCCGCGCCAACATAGTGACTCAAGGGTGAGTCACAATGTTTGTGTTGGGGGCATGTTGGGCATGGAATCCCCTCAAGGCATGTTTTGGGGCTTAAAACCCAAGTTTTGCTAGAATCTTTTGTAAAAGCTCTGCAAATTTCTGACGCAGAGCACAAAGTCATAATAGAGTCACATGGTTGTCCGCCCTAGTTTTGTAATGTAATGTTGGCTGGACAGACCTACCCATGGTCTGTGGACCATGGGATAGTATAAATAGAGTGATGCTCTAAGTGTACAAAATAACTAAGAAGAGAGGAATATGAGATGCCTAAGTAATTGAGTCAAAGTGTAAAGTGTGTCTGTGAGTCGTAGAGTAGGAGAAGGCTCTGCAACTAAGTGCACAGAGGCCTAGTATTCTGCAGCTGAGTGTGTGAAATGCTACAGCTGAGTGCGTAGGGCAGGTTGAGTCTGTAAACGTGGGGAAAATCAATAAAGAGAAGTTTTACTACATTTTTATGTATCTTTTCCAGGTTTAATGCATGATTGAATATAAATTGCAAGTATATTGTTTTTTACTGTGCAAACCTGTATGAATGTTTTGTCTAACTAATTATTACTTAAGGCATTCAAGTAGGCAAAGATAATTAACTAATATTGGAATATAAGTCGAATCTTCGGTAATAGCACAAAGCGCGTCGCATAGCCCCTTAGTAGGGTTCCGCGAAGGCAGTGTATCAACTCGCGAGGAACAGGAAAGTGTGCGAAGCAACCTGCACGCAAGAACAAATAGTGGACCAGTCGAACTTCTCAAATTTCTCCAGGGTGTAGAAACCTGGCTCTAGCAGCCTCCCATACTACTTTGGGTGAGACCTCAGTCCACGCTCCACGGACTGTTGCCAAAAGGGCCAATAGTACTGGGATTTTTTTGGCTAATTAACTCTGAACCTGGGTTAGGCCCCAACAAGCCAACACTAATATAAACCCAGGGTATTTTTTGTGATGTGCGATCTAAAAAGATATCTATTTGGTACGTGGTAAGAAATATCATTCACACGTTAAACATAGATGATAACATGTAAAGATAATTTCTTTCACTAAATAGTTTGTCAAGGAAATACAGAAAGTATATCGCATATATTTAATGATCATATATGAAAATAAACACTTTCAGCTAAGTATTATACAATAGTGAAATTAATACATAACATAAAGAACATACTCCATATATAATTCATCAAAAGAAATGTTATCACTAATTAGTAAAAAACTGATCATATAAGATAAAAGTACCATATGTATGAGGTCCTTCTATTTGACTAGTGACATAGATCAACTCCTTTCTTCAATCAAATTATTCTCCAAGCATACTGTAGTGCATCAACAATAGACAATGGTTTTATATTCAAAATTAATAACCATGTTTCATAATTTCATCTAGGCATCTACAAATTTACAAAAGTGCATTCTTTGCAAATGTTTTTTGGTAAAATTGTGGACCCTTCTATAAATGCATGCGAAGGGTATAAATACTATCGAACTAAAGTTCAAAAATAGATTATACAAAATATTTGAGGAGGTTTCAATCAAACTTCCTCTTAACTATTAATTAAATCTAAGAATAAGATTGATTTGATGACTCGAGGCTATGAAAATGTCTTGTTGTCTACCAATTTTTCCTTGAGGTTGCATATGTCAAAAATTGGTTTCACTTGAGGAGGTTCTCCAAATTGCGTTCTTACCTGTCTTGCAAAGATCACATCTATAAGAGGTGGAAAATTCTTTGATTTGAATTGACTGAACAATTCCGTGCCATAATTTGGCTGTGAGGTTTGACAAGAAATTTCCAATATGCTTCCCAGTTGATCTTTGATAATTTCGTGATTGCCTCTCTTTGGATTTTCATATTTTCTTTCTAGTTTTCATCCATGATCCAAGTCTTTCATATCTAGTAGTGACTTTGGATCACCTTCTTTTACCAAGTTGGTAGTGTGAAAAGTATGATTAATTGCCTCTTTTATATTCTTTTCCACCCCTGTTGCTCTTGCTACTGCCAATTCTGCGTGCTTAATTCACGCATCCCAATCTTTGAATAATATGTCTTTTGTGTGTTTCTTCAATCTCTGGCAGATTAGAACTTCTTCCTTATTCAAATTATTTCCACTCAATATAGTCAGATATTTTAGTTTTTAAGTCATTAAGCTCAGTTCTCTGGTCAATTTCCCTATCTGTAAATTGATCGTTGGTATTCAAATAAGGGGTGATATGGGACATTTTCTGGTAGAATAGATCTTGCTATTTTGACTGAATTGATTTTAGCTCCAATGCCTCTTTGATGAACTCATCAGTAGTGGATATTTATATTTCACCATAGCCTTTTGCAACTCTTGGATTTTCATATTCTTTGCTGAGATATCTGCTTCGTGGCATATCCTAAGTAATTCCATACTTTGCTGCAATTAGACTATTTGTTCTGTGGATTGCTTGTTCACATTTTTTTTCTTGATTTCTAGTTGTTGTTCAAGTTGTGCTATCATTTCTTCCCTTTCTCTTAACAAAATAGATACTTAAGTGGCCTTATCAATGGTGGCTTTAGCATATTCCCCTACAAATTCTGACAACCTAGTTAAATTTTCAGTTGGATTTGAAGGAATATCCTTCTCACTATATCCATTGGTTCATTCCCTGGTGAGATTTCAGGTGTTTCCACTCTCCTTCTTTTCCTTTGTCTTCTTACTATAGAATTATGCAATGGGATGTATAATACATCCAAAGGATGTATTCCTGTGACCTTTAGGATAATCTCAGATGTTAGATATGTAGGTACAATTTCCGCATTCTGTGAATTTGTCCCCTATTCGTCCATTGTTTCAGACTCTGCAACTTTCTGAGTTTGTTGTGGAGTATTATATCCTATAGTTTCTTGGACATCTGTTGCTTTGGTAGTATCTAGGAGTTTTTTATTAAACTAGTCCCATTCCTACTCTATATTGTTGCTTTTGCCTTTGGGACCGATATCCTAAGTTATGTAACTCTGGACCTGTTTCTCAGCTGACCTTTTGCCAGATTCTGTTGTAGCCTTTATTTCCTATTTCTTCCCTGTGTTTTGGGCTGCATTCACCTGAGATTCAGTTTGAGAATTTGGTTCCTCAGCATTTATGGTCACACTAGACATAGGTTTGTCATCAGTTCTTAACAAATCCAATGGGATTTTTTCAAGCCTCTAATTTCTAAATTCCTGAAACCTTTCGAAGTCATGAAGGTTTAAATTATCCTTTTCCTAATTGAATGCTTGTTCAAATGACTGAGATGATTGTAATAAATCTTTAAAATCATGAGCTTCATGGATAAAGGGTTTAATCTTTACTAACAGAGTAAGACTATGTGTTATTTTCTCTGGGTCAAATTGCCTCTTTGGCAGAGTAGCCAACCTTAGCCTCTCTAAGTTAAGTAATTTTGTGTTTGCATGGTTGAAGTTCACCAATGAAAACGTAGCAAACTTGATGGGAAAGGGTGGCCATAGTAATTTCTTACTATCTTTCAAAGTCTTTCTTAAGCCTTTCCAAGAGATTGGTGAGTTATTTCTCTAGCTAACAGCTTGTCAAAGACATACAAAGGAAGTACATGCGATTTTTTTGTATGACCGTAAAATCTAATATATGTGAACCATTGCTCAGCAAAGTCCTTGCTCACTACAAGAATGTCTGTAGCGGATTCCTTAGAAAATATTGGGGTGTTTTTATCAAAAATCATTTTATCTAATGGTATCATAACACCATTGCATATCTTGTAAAAATGGGGTATATAATGGGATTCCCACAATTGTTTGTGACTAAGATGGATGGGGTATGGGCCTTGCAAGGTCCATTTCCGACCCATAATTGGAAACTTAGTACGGAAATAGATAGAGTCCATGACATAAGCACTCATATAAAATGGAGGAAGGTTTTCTGTGGAGGTGGATCTCTTTTGATGATATTCAGAAATATCCATAACTACGTTGTCAGATAAGATAGTAGCCTAATTCCTTGTATGAGAATTGATACATGCATCAATTAAAGGTACCCATTCTATAGAGAACTTTGTATTATTGGGCATTCCATACAATCTACATAACATGGAGGCTGCATAGTTATGTGGATTTGCTAAAGAAGCTATGGGTTACATACCGGTCTTGTGATATTTGAACTTGTTTTCCAAGAATCTCCACCTGTGAATCATCTTAAAGGGTTCTTCATTCTTTTTCGCGAACTTTTCCTAGAATGATCTCTCATATATATCCTAAGGGTCGGGAAGATGATACATTTGTTTCAAATATTTGGCTCTAAATTATCCCATCAGCTCCATATTTGAATTCTTGAATTTTCTATCTTCAATATTGAAATTCTCCACTACCCATCTAATGATATCTATGTCTGGTAGTATCTTGGCTCTTGCTCCTCTTCCGTGAAGAAAAGAGCAGGAAACATCTATGAATTAAGCTGATGAGGGTAGTATTTCACCTGTTGTTGCTTTGGTAACAGTAACCATAGCCTGCTCATCTTGAAGTCTATTGTAGATAATCTCCCAATGCACTCTCCTCTATTAGCACTGCAAACTGTATCAGAAAATATGGGCGTAAACTCTGTAACCCGAGATTCTGAAACACTCTATTGTTTCTATTTTTGCATTAATTTTCTTAAGGACATCTCTTTTGAAGCTTACCTAAAATGAAAAAGAGATATATCAGCGTAAACAGTAGTGTGCAATTAAGGCTGAAGAGCTCCTTGAAATGACTTGAATCATGGGAAGATTTGAACGCAATCTCTATATTAACTAGCTATAACTTGAAAATATTAATTTCTCCCCTCAAGATACTAAACAATAATTTCTCTATCAACCCACTTGATATTTCATTAAAAACTCAATAACTTCCCACACTTTATGCCTAATTTTTCGCATCGCGACTTTCAAACATTGCAACATAGCCTTATTTGTAGATAATTTGAAATGTGATTGCGAAACATTTCCATATCGCATTTCAAAATATTTAAGGGTTAACATGGTGGCATGCCTTATCAAATTGCAATTTGTGAAGTGCGATCACATATTCTTGTTGGGATATGTTATATTCTTTCCAAAGGTCTAATATGTAGGATAGTAAACTAGTGAAGGTTCCTATTCCTATAGGTATAAAGTTATCTGTTGAATAGTGTCCCAAGACACAAGAATATGAAGAGGACATGTCTCGTGTTACATATCCAAGCGCAGTCAGTAGCCTGATGTATGAGATGGTCTTTACTAGACTAGACATTGCAGATGTTGTTGGAGTATTGAGTAGGTTTATGCCAAAATGAGGGAAGGGGCATTGGACAATAGTGAAGTGGGCTTTTAGGTATTTGCGTGGCACTAGTGATTATGGTTTGTACTACCAAAAAAGACCGGGATTGGGCAAAGTTTTAGATATTCATGGCTTTGTTGATGCAGACTAGGTTGGAGACCTAGAAAAGAGAAGATCCACAAGTGGGTATATGTTTAACCTATTTGGAGGTGCAGTCAGTTGGATGAGTAAGAAACAATTTGTAGTGGCACCATGGCATTGTCAACTATAGAGGCATAATACATGGCAGCCACTCATGCAAGCAAGGAAGCAGTTTGATTGCATAGATTGTGTTCAAGTATGGGGTTAATACAAGGAGCTATAAGGATAGACTGTGATAACGAAAGTGAAATTTTCTTGGCAAAGAACCTTGCTTCCCATTCAAAGACAAATCACATTGATGTTCATTATCACTTTGTGAGGGATATGATAGAAGACAAAATGGTGTTGCTGGTAAAGGTGGACACTTTGAAGAATACTCTAGATGCATTGACAAAATCTGTGAGCTCTGAGAAGTTCTCTTGGTGTAGAGAAACAATGGGCATTACAGGGCTAGATAAATGATTAGGCTCTCCTGTGGCCCCCTGTGAAAAGAAAACATCAAGTGGGATAATGTTGGGTTATGTTATATTCTTTCCACAATTAGCAAACCTAGTCAACTAGAGGGTTAGAGGGGGGGTGGAGCCCCCCCCTTTGTTGCGTCGATTGCATAGTGGGGGGTTCATAGGGGGTTTGATGGGGGTGGGTAGCCCCCCTCTATGGGGTCCGGGCCAATGGCCTGGGAAATTTTTTTGGACCCTATATTAGGTGGGACAAACCTACCTATGGTTTTGTGCATGGTTTTAGCACATGGTTTTGGGCACGATGGTTTTTCGGTCCATGGTATTGGATGCTTCAGCATGTATATATGTATTGTAACATTGAAAGGAAAATAATGAAAATTCAAGCTCGTAGTCTCGGTTTTAGGATCCAGGGGAAAATCTCTGTGTATATGTGTTTTATGTGTTATGCTCTTGGATTGTTTATTTTTTGTGTTTTAGAATTCGTATACAAGTAATTTCTGTACAGGGTTAAATCCTACAATTCTTAGAGTGTTGTGATTGGAAAATCATAATGGATTCTTTATAGCATATCGCATTTTGGGATTTTCTATAAGATGGAAAATTGTGAGATGCGATTTGCAATGATAAGATTTTAAATATGGGTTTTGTTCTAAAGGTTTAAGGCAAATCTTAAAGTTATCGCTTATTTTCAAAAGCTAAAAATTTAAGAGGGTCCCCATTTATATGTCAAATACTAACTATTAATCCCTATAAATGAGGGAGTTGTCACATAGTACAACACGATTGTTGGGTAAGGAAAAAGTTATGTTTTCTCTTTGTTAATAGATCTATTTAGTATTTATCCTTACATGATTATCTTTGTTTATGGATCAAAGTAAAGGAAATAACAACTAAAGTTGGGTAAAATCACTTGGTAACGAATTAGATAAATCTAGCATGAGAAAGTGACTTTTTATTATCTTTATGTGCAGAAGATGTAGATTGGACAATGGTTGTTCAATCAACAGAGCAGAAGAAACCTGTAAAAGGAAAAGACAACGTCTTAGGCAAGATAGCTGGATACCAGGCAGACCGATGATATTTTATGGTAGAAGAAGATCGTCTATTGCGAAATCCTTAGGATACCCTGACCCTGAGGATTCACTTTTATCTGTTTTACTCTTTTAAATGTTATATATAAGGCTGGAAGGCAAACTGAAAGGAGTTCAAAATTTCATAATTTGTAATTATTCTTTGAGACATATAATATTGTTATCTCAGTGATGTTGTAACTTGGTTACTTATTTTAATGAAGAAAGACTGTGTTTGATCCATACTTATATTTTGAGTATTTCTTAGTGGAGACTTATCGCGACTATGGGCCTAATCAAGAGAAGATCTACTACTTTCCTATGTTATAATCTATTCTATTTATTCTTTATTGTTTGTTAATGTTAAGTTAATATCATTTCACTTATTGTAAACATTGACGATTCCGATTTATACTTGATGTTCATTTAGATTCAGACTTAGCTTTGTGATAATATATGAGTGATTCTTTGATTGAATTGGTCATGTTAGTTTCAGCAATAGATCATTGTCCATTCTAATTTATGTTATCATAGATCTTAGAGATAGAATTAATCATTTTCTATAATCTTCCTATATAAGTAATTTGTTGCTTAGATATCATTTATAGTTATATTTTCGTTTTCCATTCAATTAGGATTTTTCATTCAATTAGGACTTGTCATTCAATTGGGATTTGTTGTTAAATTTAGATTTACTATAGATTATCATTGCTGTTCAGTTGTTACAGTTCTATTTTATAATTGAGTGAGTTAATTTTAATTATATTTGAAGATTGCCAAGTGTGATTCTTTGCATTTTCATTCATATTCATCTACTTTCGGAATAAGTTAAGTAGAATTGTAGAGTGTGTTAAGAGTTCTTTTAGAGTTATTTCTTCCAGAATTATTTCTTTCAGAATTGTTTGGATTGAGTTTGAAGAGATAGTTACTAGTGATTGCAATGATTTATCCTTAGATAACCTCTGAATTCATTGCATATATAGTGTTGACACTCTTGAGATAAAAAGACTAACCTTTGGTTGACAATTAATGTATGAATTAAGATTTCCTGTAAAAAGATATCTTAGTGCACCAACATTTTGGCGTTGTTTCTAGGGAGAGTGTTTCAAAGTTATTTCCTTTTTATCTTGCTATGAAAGAATTGGGTTTTAAAAATGGAAGGTAAGAACATGCGTACCTAGCAAGTAAAGTGCTTTCTTACCAACCCGCTTTTCAGCAAAATCTTAGAGGTTAAATACGAATTGGTTTCCATGAATGACTAGGAATAGAAAGATAGAAAAGGAGGATAAGCCCCCACCTAAATCAACAAAACCCAATAGATCAATGAACCTTGGGAGAACGACCTTTTTATATGAAAACATAAGAAAAGTAGAGTCTCAAGCATCAGTAGCATTCCAGACAATATCTAGAAAAAGTCCTACTATAATCCCTCAAGCAGAAGTTTCACCATCTGTAGCTTACTCTAAGATTCAAAGCGAAATTGGAGGATATGAATAGAGTCTTCAAGCTACAACAAGTTTACATGCTGATCCTATACAAGAGGGAATATCATGTAACTTAAGAGAAGGAGAAGGAGAAACCAGTGGAACTGCTAAGGAGGAACCACAACTATCTGAATAGGAGTCTCATGTGATCCCAGATTTCGGCAGTGCTGCAAAGCTAGCTCGGGTTGTTAATCCTCTGCTTACTCAAAAAGAACCCCCTAAAATACCTAAAGGTTATTGGCACATCTTTGATCAAATGGAAAACCAACCACCTTAAGGTCACACCTCGACATTGGAATATCCCATAGTCGACCAACTGGCCAATGCCCCCATCAAGGCTATTCCTCTGCAGAGCATCCAAATGTTTCATGGGATGATCACAGAGGATCCTAATGCCTTCTTGTTTGAGTTTGATGTCCTCTACAAAGGGTATGACTACACCACTGACCCCCATAAGCTAAAGCTATTCCCTTCTACTCTGAAAGGAGCAACCTTAAGATGGTTCATGGGTCTAGGTGGACAAACTATTAATTCTTGGGACGATATGAAAACCTCCTTCCTCACAAGATACCAGGACTTTTGGAAGACTAGGGAGCTAAAATATGAAATCTTTAAGATGGCTAAAAAATATAATGAAACTCTATAAGAATATGTCATATGGTTTAATTATAATTCACAAAGATCTCCACACACCACCTTACCTAAAGAAGTCCTAAGAGATATCTTAATTAAAGGAATGAAAGAAGAGTGGTTAGAAAGTATAAATGTAATGGGGAAAGGAGATATTTCTCAAGAAGATTATGATGAAATCGTTCTCTTGTGTATCAGGTGTTCACGAGGAAGCACACGCACAAGAGAAGGAAGCCGAGATCCCATGAGAAGGAGAAGAAAACCACACAGTGGAGGCATAACATGAATGGAAATCGGTAACCTCCTGGAAGATTTCAATACGAATATCTTGGGCACTCTCACAACGTAGCCGGATGTCCTACAGGCTAAACAAAAGCATGCCTTAGCAGAACAAAACTTGCCATTTTTTTGTCCACATTGTCAAAAGAAGCACAACCAACAAGAATGTCCATTAGAAATGGTTCAGACATATGCTATCTGTACCAAAGATCATGCCACTGAACAATGTCCATCACTACCAGGGCTGAAAGCAGTATTCAAGCAGGCTGAAGAAGAAACTGAGTCGGTGTATCTTATGAACCAATGTTGATAGTGGCAAGCTAAACCTATAGGTATGTCACAAGATGCATCTGAGTTCTTTCCTTCTTCACAGTTTAATCAACAACAGAACCTTGGGGCAGTATGGCAAGGCCAATCACCTTACCCAAATGGCAAACCCAGACATTCCCTATGACATCCTGGCAAACTCAATCCTTTCTAGGCAATGGCTAGCCAAATTGTCCTTTTACTCATGTTTGGCAAGGAAATCCCTATCAATCCTAGTGGTCTACATCAACTTCTCAAAATCTGAACTGGTCTACAAATTGGTAGCAACCTCTACAGACATCTAATACACCTATGGGGATAGGTCCTCATCCTCAACTTTCACTATCAGCTCCATATCCATTACAGCAAAATCCTCAGCCTCAACCTACACTACCAACTAAATATCAATTACAGCAAAATCCTCAGCCTCTTCTTCACCCTCAATTTCTATCTCAGCCGAATCCAAATCATAATAACACACCAGTCCAATTGGTGGAAATTGTCGAAAGCTCAGACTACGAGATTAAGAAAAAAGAATGTAATGAAATTAGACTGAGGTCAGGAAATATCATCAACCCTAGGGAAAAAAGGGACCTACCATCAATTGAAATTGAAACCCCACCTGTACATATACCACCACCTGTAATTAATAATGAACTAAAGCAAGGGGAAGAGACAGATCAACATGAAGACCCTGAAAAACTCACAGTCACTTCTCCCCTGTTCCCCAAAAGGTTAACGATACCCAAACCTATTGTTTACCTAGATTTTGATCTTGTAGGGGAACTAAAAAATATTTCTATTAAAATTCCTCTCCTCCAGGCCATTTAGGATATTCCCATTTATGCTAAAACAATCAAAGAGATATGTGTAAATAAGCCTGGGAGGAAAGAAAAAAATTCACCCACCATTTATGTTTTAGGAACTTTATATGATTTACTCTTGGGTGGGGAAACTCCGGTAAAGTATGAAGATCCTGGAAATCCCATAGTGACAGTTCAGATATATGGCCACTCTTTTCCCAATACACTAGTTGATTTGGGTGCAACCATTAATATTTTAACAGTAGAAACTTGTCAGGTACTTATTATTACATCCCTGGAACCAACCACCACTTTACTTGAACTTGCTGATCCTTCAGTGGTAAGGCCAGAAGGAACCTTACAAGATATTAAAATTTATGTTGATTCATGTGAATATCCATTATATTTTCTTGTTATAAACCCAAATAATCGATTAGATGGGCACCCTCTAATTCTGGGCCGACCCTGGCTGGCAATAGCTGATGCTTATATCGGCTGCCGAGAGGGTAGCATGACTATTGCAAAAGGGGATGCTGTAAAAATTCTTGTGTTATATCCTCCTACCAAGGCAAGTCTTCCCATTGTAAAGATATGTAAAAAACCACCAGCATACCTAGAAGAAAGCATTCGTTCACCACTCATAGTAGCAGAGGCACTGGAATTCAAAGATCATACTGAAGATGATGTTATCAACAATTTTATCAATCAGCCAGCTAATGTGAGCAATTTAAAGTTTCGAATGTTGAAATAAATTCTTGATAATGAAGCCATGGAAGATTCTTTTAAGGATACTAATGACCAGCATATCCAGACAACCATTTTTCATAACATCTAGCCTGTTGATATCAAACCAGGAAAAGCTCTAAACATTAATGATAGTATGGATAGCAATCAGCAGAAAAAGCTCAGACAGGTCCTACAGAAATATAAAGGGGCTTTTGCCTGTGATTATCCTAACATGAAGGGTGGAGACCCACAGTTATGTACACACCACATCTATACGGAGAAGGATGCTTGACCCATCTGGAAGACTCAATAGAGATTGAATCCACATCTCAAGGATATTGTGAAAGAAGAGTTACAGAAGCTGCTGGATGTGAACTTCATTTATCCTATTTCAGACAGTAAATGGCTCTCTCCATTGGTGGTTGTCCCCAAGAAAAATGGGAAGTGGCGTATCTATGCATATTACCAAGAGTTGAACAAGGCAACATAGAAAGATCACTTTCCCCTCCCATTCATCAATCAAATCCTTAATAATTTGGCAAGGAAGCAGTTATTTTCCTTCCTAAATGGCTTCAATGGCTATAATTAGATTCAGATCACCCGTGAAGATCAAGACAAAACAACCTTCACCTGTCCCTAGGGTACATTCACGTACAGAGTATTACCATTTGGCTTATTCAGTGCCCCAGCTACATTCGAGAGAGCTATACTCAACATTTTTGCTGATTTGGTAAATGAAGGACTTGAGGTTTATATGGATGACTTTACTCCATATGGGGATGACTTTGACCAAGCATTACAAACATTAGAGAATTTCTTAGAATGATGCATTTCTACTAGGATATGTTTAAGCAATGTCAAGTGTCACATGTTGATGATTGAGGGCATAACCTTGGGACATTATATCTCTACAGCAGGGATACAGGTAGATCCAGCAAAAATATAGGTAATTCTTTCACTGCCTACCCCCTGCACTCAAACAGAGGTACGTAGTTTCCTAGGATATGCAACAGGCTATTATCGTAGGTTTAATAAAAAGATTTCACTAATTGATGCACCTTTATATGATTTAACTAGAAATGTTGATTTCAAATGGTCTGACAAATGTTACACAACTTTTACAGGTTTAAAGAAACTAGTCTCAACAACACCAGTATTGCGTGGACCAAAATGGGAGCTGCCTTTCCACATATCCACAAATGCATTAGATGTAGCTATAAGTGTTGTCCTCGGCCAGGAGGAGGACAGGAAACCTTATGCTATATATTATATTAGCAAAAATCTCACTTATGCAAAACTTAATTATACAGTAACAGAAAAAGAATTCTTATTTGTTATTTATGAAATAAACAAATTTTGTAGTTATATAACTAGCTACCAAGTCTTTCTGTATACTGATCACTCTCCCATTCAATATCTAGGTAACAAACCTATCACATATGGTCAAGTGACACAGTGGCTATTGCTTTTGCAAGAGTTCGACATTACTATCAAGGATCGTCCAAGGAAGGAAAATTAAGTTGCTGATTTTCTATCTCGAATTCATAAGGTGAATGATCCACTGGCAGTAGATGACCAATTTCCATATGAACGTCTATTTGTCATAGTAGTTAAGATGCCATGGTACGCAGATGTGGAAAAATATCTAGCAGTAGGGAAGCTACCTAGGAGTTTGACGATAAGAGAGAGGAAACAGATCATTCAGTGCAATGCTCAATTCTCTTGGATAGGCAGATATCTTTTTCACACAGGGGCCGACATGTGTATACGTAGATGCATTCGCAAGGATGAGATTTATGACATCCTAAAAGCTTGCCATGATGGGCCCTGTAGGGAACACTTCATAGATAGTAGGAAAATCCATAAGATATTACAAATATGTTATTATTGGACCACTATTTTTAAAGATGTTAAGAAATATGCCCAAGATTGTGATAGCTGCCAAAGGATGAGTTGACTTGGCCATTCTAATGAAATGCCTCTGCAGCCCCAACTAGTCATAGAACCCTTTGAATGATGGGCATTGGACTTTGTTGGCCCATTCCATCCGCCATCCAATTGGAACACATAAAATAAACAATGCGAGAGCATAACACATAAAACACATATACACAGAGATTTTCTCATGGATCCCAAAACCGAGACTACCAGCTTGATTTTTCATTATTTTCATTTCAATGTTACAATACATATTTATACATGCTGAAGCATCCAATACCATGGACCAAAAAACATCACGTCCAAAACCATGGACCGAAAACTATCGTGTCCAAAACCATGTGCGAAAAACATGCACGAAACCATAAGTAGGTCCGCCAAACCTAATATAGGGTCCAAAACCAAAATGTTCTAGGGTGCTGCCCTAGACCCCATAGAGTGGGGTTACTTGTACCCCTAAAAACCCCTGTGACCCCCCCACTATTGCATTGTGTTATATTCTTTCCACGACTAGCATATGTAGATAACCACGGGGTTAGATGGGGGGCAAAGCCTCCCCTTTGTTGTGTCGATTGCGTAGTAGGGGGATCATAGGGGGTTTGAGGGGTGCAGGTAAACCCCTCTATGGGGTCCGGGGCAATGGCCCAAAAAATTGTGTTTTTTGGACGCTATATTAGGTTGGGCAGACCTACCTATGGTTTTGTGCATGATTTTTGCACATAGTTTTGGATGGGATGGTTTTCGGTCCATGGTTTTGGATGTGATTGTTTTTGGTCCATGGTATTCGATGCTTCGGCATGTATAAATATGTATTGTAACATTGAAAGGAACATAATGAAAAATCAAGCTGGTAGTCCCATGTTTGGGATCCAGGGGAAAATCTCTGTGTATATTTGTTTTATGTGTTATGCTCTCGCATTGTTTATTTTCTGTATTTTAGAATTCGTATGCAGGTAATTTCTATACAGGATTAAGACCTACATTTGGTATCAAAATTGTTTTGGATTCAAGGGGATTCCTTTATTGCTGAGGTGTTTCACTCAGGCCTATGGTAAACCCTGTTCAGTGGGAGATCTACAAGATCGATTTTGGTGGTGAAAGAAGATGGCGAGCAGTGGAAAGGTACGTTATGAAACCAACTCACAAAAAGATAGAAAATATAGATCAACGCCTTAGAATTCAGCCTCTTCTAGGGGGAAACCTCCTTTATATTACACAAATGAATGATTCCTTGATGATTCAAATGACAAAACCTCCTTTCTATATATAGGAGTCTAAGGAGTCACAATATAACCCAGCTGACCTAACAATAATAATATAAAGCCACAAAAATAACAATACATGGATTCTATGGGGCATAGTAATAACAATATGTTGGAAATAGGGGCACAACAATATTAATAAGGGATACAACTACAATAGTAATGGGGTAATCACTAGTATTATAGGGACCTAACATGCCCCTCTCCTTCAAAAAAGTGGTGTCCTCAATGATTGAGTAGTTTTGGATGCTTTTGTATAAAATTCTCATCCTCCCATGTGGAATCTTCAGTCGATAAGTTCTTCCACTTGATGAGATACTCCAAAATTGATCGATTTTGTATTTGTCGAGTTCTTGTTTCTGTGATTGCTTCCGGTTCCAATATAATTTTTCCTTCCTCGTCAAGTTTTGGCAATATTATTTGAACTGGGAGCTTGTGACCTATAACCTTCTTTAAACATGAAACATGGAAAACTGGGTGCACTCGAGAAGGTACAGGAAGCTCCAATTTGTATGTCATCGTACCAATATTTTGCAACACCTTGTATGGGCCATAATACTTTGGTGATAATTTATTATCCTTCTTAGCTTGCTTGAGGGACATTTCTTTATATGGTTGTAGTTGTAGGAATACCCAATCACCTACATCAAAACTTCTTTCACTGCGATTTTGATCTGCCTGTTGTTTCATTCTATTTTGCGCCAACACGAGGTTATCCTTTAAGAGTTGGAGGACTTGCTGTTGATGCTTGATGTGATTTTCCACTGCTTGAACCTTAGAATTTTCTCTTAAATATGATGTGATGGATGGTGGTTGATATCCATAAAGTGCCATAAATGGGGTCATTTTTGTTACTGTATGGAAGGAAGTGTTATACCACCATTCAACCAGAGGCAACCATTTGACCCATTGTCTCTGTTTATCAGATACAAAGCAACGAAGATATCCTTCCAAACATTTGTTTACTATCTCAGTTTGCCCATCAGATTGAGGATGGTAAGATGAGCTATGAGCTAACTGAATACCGAGACAAGAAAATAATTCTGTCCAAAAATTTCCAGTGAAAATGGGATCTCTGTCACTTACAATAATCTTTGGGTTTCCGTGTAGCTTTTGAATTGTTTCCATAAATGCAGTAGAAACTATACTAGCTTTAAATAGATTTGATAATGCACAAAAGTGTGCATACTTGGTAAGTCTGTCAACTACCACCATGATGACACTCTTTCCTTCTGACTTGGGTAAACCTGTGATAAAATCCATTGAAACCTCCTCCCAACGTTGGCTTGGAATGGATAAAGGTTGTAATAGACCCGAGGTCTTAATTGTTTCAACTTTATTTTGTTGGCAAACCAAACATTCCACCACAAACTTTTGAATATCTATGTAAGGCCATCCCAAAAAAATTCCTTCTTAACCCTGTGGTAAGTTTTTAAAAATCTTGAGTGCCCTCCTAAGGGAGAAGTGTGCAATTCCATAAGAATCTTTTGTTTGAGTTGGGAATTCTTACAGAGGTATAAGTGATCTTTGTACCATAACGAATCATTTTGCCAGCTAAATGTATCAGATGTATTGGAATCTTGTTGTAAATTTTGAATAAGTTCCCACACTTCTTCATCATTCTTCCATTCCTCCCTTGCTTTGTTTATCCAATCTGGTTGGATAATAGAAATGGCACACAACAATGCTTCCACATCCTCATCCTTTCTTGAGAGTGCATCTGCCACCACATTTTGCTTCCCTTTTTTGTAGATGATTTCAAAGTCATAACCAACATCTTTGTGACCCACTTTTGTTGCTCTTCAGATGATAATCTTTGTTCTAAAAAATATTTAAGGCTATCATGATCCGTTTTTACCTTGAAGTGTCTTCTCATTAGGTAGGGTCACCATTTCTTAAGTGCATGTAGTATTGCCAACATTTCCTTCTCATAAATAGCTTTGTGTAAAAACTTTCCCTTGATTAGACGACTTTCAAAAGCAATGGGTCTTTCATCTTGCATTAAAACAGCACCAATTCCATTTCCTGAAGCATCACATTCCACAATAAAGGTTTTTGTGAAGTCTGGTGTAGCTAAGACCGGTGCTTGGCACATTGCCTCTTTAAGATGTTCGAAGGCCTTTGTTGCTTCTGGAGTCCATGAAAATGCATCTTTCTTCAATAATGTTGTTAGAGGTGCTGCTATTCTCCCATAATTCTTAACAAACTTGCAATAATACCCTATCAACCCGAGAAATCCTCGCAGATGCTTTATGGATGTGGGAATTTTCCATTCCTTAATGGCTTTAATTTTGATAGGGTCTACCTTAACTCCTTCATCAGATACAATATGACCTAGATATTCCACCTCTTGTACTCCAAAGAAACATTTGGATCTTTTTGCATATAATTGTTTCTCCTCCAATAGTTGTAGTACCCTGTCAACATGTTCAACATGATCCTTCCACGACTTGCTGTAGATTAGTATATCATCAAAAAATACTAACAAAAATTTTCTAAGGAAGGGTTTGAAAATGGAATTCATCAAACCTTGAAATGTAGAAGGTGCATTGGTAAGGCCAAAAGGCATGACCAAAAATTCATAATGACCCTCATGAGTTCTAAATGTTGTTTTCAGAATGTCTTCAGTCTTCATTCTGATTTGATGATATCTTGAACGAAGATCCAACTTGGTGAAGTAAATTGATCCATGCAATTCATCTAGTAATTCATCAATGACAGGAATAAGAAACTTATCTTTAATAGTGAGCTTGTTGAGCTCCCTATAATCCGGACACATGCGCCATGATCCATCCTTCTTGTGCACCAATACTACTGGAGTAGAGAAAGAACTTTGACTAGGTTGAATTATACTAGCCTCTAGCATTTCTGCAACCATACGTTCAATTTCACTCTTTTGGGCATAGGGTATCTGTATGGCCTAATGTTTGGAGGAACACTTCCTGGAATCAGATGAATAGCATGATCATGATCATGAATAGGTGGGAGACCTTTGGGAGTCTCAAATACCTTGGAATGATTGTCCAAGACTTTTTGGAGATCTGGAGAAATAGATGATTTCGATGTGGAAACATCTAGCGAACATAATTGTGCAATTACACCTCTTTATTCCTTTTTTAGAAGCTTTGTCATACCATTAGAGCTGACTATATTTCCCAATTTCCCTGCAATACCCCTTAATTCAACTTCCTTTCCTTCCGCATAAAATTTCATGAAAAGTTCTTGAAAATTAAAATCTATTGTACCCAAGGATTGTAGCCATTGGACTCCTAGTACAACAACAGCACCTCCCATTGGAATGGAAAGCATTGGGCTAGTCAATACATATTCTCCCATGGATAGCTTGATATTATGGCACTTTCCAGAGAAATTTATTGTTCCTCCATTTGCAACCATTACTTTACACTCTGGTGCTGGATAAAGGAAGCAATTGAATTCTTTTGCTACCTTACAATGAATAAAATTGTGGGTACTTCCTGAATCAATCAACACTATTGCCTTTTTCTTCTTGATTTGTCCTTCTATATTGATGGTTTGAGGAGTGGTAATTCCAGCCAGTGCATTACAAGATATGGTTGGATTCATTTCTTCTTTACCTAGACTTTGTTCCTAGAGTATATCCTCTTCTTTTGACCTTTCTTGCTCCTTTTCTTCTTCTTCTTCACAATCTATGTAGAATAATTTATTCTGAACACATGACCTTTAGTGTATTTGCTATCACAACTGTAACAAAGCCCTTTTGCTCTTTTTTCTTCCAATTGTTGTGGTGTCAACCTTATAGGTTGTGGAAGACTAGGGGCAACAACACTTCCATCTTTATAGTTGTGAGTGGTATGCTTCCTGGTTGCCATAATTTTGCTTTCCATTTTTCTTGCTAACCTGAATGCCTTGTCTAATGAATCAAGTTCCCAAAGGCAAACATCATGTTGGATATTATCCTTTAAAGTCCCTATGAACACATCAATCCTATGCTCTTCTGGAATATTTTTTACCCTTATGTTCAATTTTTGGAACTCCTCAATGTGCTCCATTATTGAACCCTTTTGTTTGAGACTTATCAATTGGCTAAAAAAAGTGTTTCTTTTTGTATCCTCATAATGTGCTGTCAATTCTTCCATAAAAATTGCCCAAGTGATAATTTGTTTACGAGAGCAAAGCCATTGATACCATACAAACTGATTTGGTTCCAAATATAAAGTTGTAATACGTACCTTTTGTGTGTTTTGCACATTATTGAGATCGAAAAATTGCTCCATTTGTAAGATCGATGTCGTGGGATCCTTGCCATCAAAATTCCTCATATCGATTTTTGGAATATGGTGGGTCTTCGATCCAACATTAGAGTCTATGAAATCATGATTAACATTTCTTTTGTTCGCATCATGAGTTTCCTTTACTACCCTTTCACCATTAGTAAGTATTTCTTGTAGAAAATTTGTCAAATCTGCCTGCAAATCTATCTTCAAATCATCAATATTAGCTTCCATTCCCTTTATATTAGATTCCACGCCATTTATCTTAGCTTTCGTTAGCTTTTGTGAGAGTGAAATTTGTTGCACTTGGTCTTGTAATTTTGATATATCATGTAGCATTTCTTCCTCTTCTTCATGAGTCATGCTAGAGCTTTCAGGCTGCTTACTAGGTGTTTGCATTTTCTTTCCTCGGGGTATCATTGAACAATAATAATGCTCTACTATGCCCTTTGAATTCCTTCAAAATAATTTTTCAAACCAAGCTTAAGAAAAAATTTAAAAAATATACACACCTCTTTTCACTTTGTAGGAGCTCGATATTGCCTCTGATGTATCTCTGTAATTTCGGATCATCCAGTTTTGAAATTGCAACTTGCAGTAGCCCTCTGTGTCCTCTTTCCAATGCCACCAGTCTAATCCAAATTGGATTCTCCAAAGGAGAGTTATGCCAAATCTCCCACAGTGACCTAATTATAGACTAGTTCAGTAGAGCGAACTTGTACGACGTGCCACGTGTCCCTGTTTCTACCTTTGGCTCTGAAAAATATCTACAAGAAACTATAGTCCATCCTCTTTCTAACCTTCTTACGAATTTTCAATCCGATGCACAAAGAGAAAGTTATGATGATTTTCCCCAGGTCACCTGTTTGGAATGTAATTCAGGAGTCTGCGAAAATACCAACTTCCTCAAATCATATCTCCGCAAATATAGTACGAAAAGCTTTGAAATTCGGACCTAAGCTTCAGTGCGATATCATCTCAAATGGGTTTTTTTTTAGCTTCTGAAACATCACAGAAAAATAGTTATAGCGAAAATGCCACGATGACCTGTTTGGAGCAGCGAAACCCTAGAATCCAAAGCTCTAATACCAAATGTTATGAAACCAACTCACAAAAAGATAGAAAAGATAGATCAATGCCTTAGAATTCAGCCTCTTCGAGGGGCAACCTCCTTTACATTACATAAATGAATGATTCCTTGATGATTCAAATGACAAAACCTCCTTTCTATATATTGGAGTCTAAGGAGTCACAATATAACCCAACCGACCTAACAATAATAATATAAAGCCACAAAAATAGCAATAGATGGATTCTATGGGGCACAGTAATAACAATATGGGGGCAATAGGGGCACAACAATATTAATAAGGGATACAACTACAATAGTAATGGGGTAATCACTAGTATTATAGGGACCTAACAAGGTAGAGATAAAGAAACTTAATGGTTAGAGTTTTAAGTTGTGGAAACTCAAGATGGAGGATCTGTTGGTGGATAAAGATTAATGGATCATGGTAGATCTAGGTATGAAACCAACGTGAATGTCTGATGAAGAATGGAAGAAGTTAGATCGGAAGGAAAAAAACGCAATAAAATTGTGTGTCTAAAATTCAATATTGTTGAATGTATCAGGGGAAGCTACGGCTAAGGATTTCTGGGACAAGTTAGGGACTTTGTACCAATCTATGTCTCTGGTGAATAAACGGTTCCTATGGAAAAGGTTGTACAACCTAAGGATGAAAGATGGAGACTTAGTTGCAGAGCATATGAACACATTTAATACTGTGGTAAGTCAGTGATTATCTGCTGATATTAAAATTTCAAATGAAGATAAGTGCATCAGTTTGTTGTGTTCTCTACCAGATTCATGGCATAGTCTAGTTATTGCAATAGGTATAAATAAAACTGCCTTTTAGTTTGATGAAATAGTCTCATCCTTGCTCGTGGAGGACATGAGACAGAAAAATATGGAGAGCCAGAATGGTGATGCCTTGTCTGTATGAGGACAGTCCCAGAACAGAAAAAAAAATAAGTAATCAAGTGGAAGATCTAAATCTAGAGAGAGATCTAAATCTCCAGGAAAACATGTAAAGGTGGTGTACTGGAAAAGTGAAAAGGAAGGGCACTACAAAAGGGACTGTAAACATAAAGCTCCTGATAAAGGAAAGGGATCTGATGATGCTTGTTCTACAAAGGCCAAAACCACCTCAGATAAAGGAGGGGATGTTTACTTGGCTTCCTCAAGTACAAATGTAAATCATGAGGCATGGTTGATTGACTCAGGTGCATCCTTTCACTTCACTCCCCATAGAGAGTGGTTCTGCGAGTATGAGAAATATGATGGTGGTGATATGTTCTTGGGGGATGAAAGGAAGGCTAGAATTGTTGGTCGCGGAAAAGTAAAGTTGAAGTTGCAAGGTGGAAGGGTTAGAAAACTTCTAGGTGTTCTACATATTCCTGCATTAGCCAGAAATCTGATTTTTTGTAAGCAAGCTAGATGATGCAGGTGCAAAAATAGCCTTCGAGAAGGATACCTACAAGATGGTTTGTGGGGCACTGGTATTGATGTGGGGAGCTTGAATTGCAACTTTGTACAAGCTCCAAGGTAGCACTGTTGTTTATGGGTGCAACAACTCTGTGGTTCCTGAAAGTGGAGCTAAAAATCTAGTGGTCTCTAGAGAGAAGACCATGTTGTGGCATCAAAGGCTTGTACATATTGGAGGGAAGGTCCTTCGAATATTTCATGGTAAAGGTATGGTATAAGGTATGCATAATAGCTCTCTGGATTTTGATTTCTATGAAAATTGTGTATATGGGAAGCAGAATTGGGTGAGTTTCCCCTCTAGTGGTAAGAGGGCGAAATAGATATTAGAACTTTTACATAGTGATGTGTTTGGGCCTGTGAAGGTTACATCACTTGGTAAGTCTATATACTATGTATCATTTATTTATGAATTCTAAAGGAATACATGGATATATTTCCTTAAGAAGAAACCTAAAGTCTTTGACAGGTTTAAAGAATTTAAGGCTCTGGTGGAAAACTAAACAGAGAAGAAGATAAAGGTGTTGAGGATAGATAATGGTGGAGAGTTTTGCAGTAAGGAATTTGAAGAATTCTGTAAGAAGTGTGGTATATCACGGTAGAAGACTACTCCATACACACTTGAGTAAATTGGAGTTGCAGAAATAATGAACAAGATGTTGATGGAAAGGGCAAGAAGCATGCTCAATGGTGTCAGGTTAGGACATCAATTCTGTGCAGAGGTGGTGGAGACAACATGTTACATGATCAACAGATCACCTTCATCAGTGTTATAGGATAAGACTCCACAAGAGGTATGGACTGGTAAGAACCTCTCTCTTTCACATCTGAGGGTATTTTGATGTGATGAATATGTACATATTCCAAATGAGAAACGAACCAAGTTAGATAGTAAATCTGAAAAGTGCATCTTTATTGGGTATAAGGTTGGTTTAAAGGGTTATAAGCTTTTGAACTTGGTAATAAGGAAGGTTGTGTACAGCCGAGATGTGGTGTTCAGAGAGGTGAAAGATGTTATTAAACATGAAGTCCAACCAAAGGAACCTGAGAAGATAGAGTTTGAGCTTAAGGAGGAAGATTTAGACTCTACACCAGAGGAGGAAACAGAAGATGAAGAGCCACAAACTCTGGGTGTGAGAAGGTCAGTTCGAGATAGAAGGCAGCCAGAAAGGTATATTCCATATGATTTCTATTCAAATTTTGCTTTATCTATTAGTGACAATGATCCCAGAATTGTGAAGGAAGTATTAGAGTCAGAGGATGGAAAACTCTGGAAAGAGGCCATGGTTGATGAAATGGTATCTTTACACAAAAATGAGGCTTGGGATCTGGTGGAGTTGCTGGCTGGAAGGAAACCCATTGGCAGCGAATGGGTGTTCAAGAAGAAGACAAATGTAGAAGGAAAGGTGGAGAAATACAAAGCTCGGTTGGTAGCAAAAGGTTATTTCCAGGTGCCAGGAATTGAATTTGGTGATATTTTTCCTCTTGTTGCCAAGGTAACTTCTCTTAGATTACTTTTATTTGTTGTTGTTGCTTTTGATTTTGAGGTAGAACATATGGATGTGAAGACAAAATTTCTTCATGGGGATCTGGAAGAGGAAATCTACATGAAGCAACCTAAAGGCTTTGTGGTGAAGGGTAAGAAAGAACTGGCATGCAAGTTAAAACGTCTTTGTATGGGTTAAAATAGTCACTAAGGATGTGGTATCAAAAATTTGATACATTTATATGAGGACTTGGCTTCACTAGAAGCAAAGCAGATCATTATGTGTATTTTAAATTAATTGGTGACCGTGTTATTTATCTATTCTTGTATGTGGATGATATGTTGCTGGTTGGAAATGACATAGAAATTATCTAGGATTTGAAGACCCATTTGTCCTCCAAATTCGACATGAAATATCTTGGTGCTGCAAACTATATTTTGGGCATGGAAATTTAAAGAGATCGGACAAAGAGGAAGCTTTGGTAGCATTAGAGGAAGTATGTCGAGACAATATTGCAGAGGTTTATGTGCAGGATAGTAAATAGGTGAAGGTTCCTATTCCTGTAGGTGTAAAGTTATCTGCTGAACAGTGTCCCAAAACACAAGAAGAGGAAGAGGACATGTCCCATGTTCCATATGCAAGTGCAGTCAGTAGCCTGATGTGTGTGATGTCTATGCTAGATTAGACATTGCACATGCAGTGGAAGTATTGAGAAAGTTTATGTCAAAACCAGGGAAGGAGCACTAGACAACAGTGTAGCAGGTTTTCAAGTATTTGTGTGGCACTAGTGATTATGGTTTGTGATACCAAGGAAGACCAGTGTTGGATAGAGTGTTGGATATTCGTGGCTTTGTTGATGCAGACTGGGTTGGAGATCTGGATCACAGAATATCTACAAGTGGGTATGTGTTTAACCTATTTGGAGGTGCAGTCTGTTGGATGAGTAAGAAACAATCTGTAGTGGCACTATCAACTACAGAGGCAGAATACATGGTAGCCACTCATGCAAGCAAGGAAGCAGTTTGGTTGCAGAGATTTTGTTCAAGTATGGGGTTATTACAAGTAGCTATAAGGATAGACTGTGAGAGCCAAAGTGAAATTTTCTTGGCAAATAATCCTTCATATCATTCAAAGACAAAGCACATTGATGTTTAGTATCACTTTGTGACGGATATGATAGAAGACAAAAAGGTCTTGCTGGTAAAGGTGGACACTTTGAAGAATATTGCAAATGCATTGAAAAAATTTGTGAGCTCTAAGAAGTTCTCTTGGTGTAGAGAAACAATGGGCATTGGAGGGCTAGATAAAGGACTAAGCTCTCTTGTGGCCCCCTGTGGAAATAAAACAACAAGTGTGAGAATGTTGGGTTGTGTTATATTCTTTCCACGGCTAGCCCACGTAGTTAACCGAGGGGTTAGAGGTGGGGCATAGCCCCCCCTTCATTGCGTCGATTGCATAGTAGGGGGGTCACAGGGAATTTGAGGTGTGCAGGTAACCCCCCTCTATGGAGTCCGGGGCAGCGCCCCAGAAAATTTTGTTTTTTGGACCCTATATTAGGTTGGGCGCACCTACCTATGGTTTTGTGCATGATTTTTGCACATGGTTTTGGATGCGATGGTTTTCGGTCCATGGTTTTGGATGTGATGGTTTTCGGTCAATGGTATTGGATGCTTTGACATGTTTAAATATGTATTGTAACAGTGAAAAGAACATAACGAAAAATCAAGTTGGTAGTCCCGGTTTTGGGATGCGGGGGAAAATCTTTGTGTATATGTGTTTTATGTATTATGCTCTTGCATTGTTTATTTTTTGTATTTTAGAATTTGTATGCAGGTAATTTCTGTATGGAATTAAAACCTACACCCACTACACAATCGGTGCAACAAAGGTGGCTTTGCCCCCACTCTAACCCCCCCCCGGTTAACTACGTGGGCTAGTCATGGAGAGAATATAACACAACCCAACATTCTCCCACTTGTTCTTTTCTTTCTGCAGGGGCCACAAGAGAGCTTAGTCATTTATCCAACCCTGCAACGCCCATTGTTTCTCTAAACCAAGAGAACTTCTCAGAGCTCACATATTTTTTCAATGCATCTGCAGTATTCTTCAAAGTGTCTACCTTTACGAGCAACACCTTTTTGTCTTATATCATATCAGTCACAAAGTGATACTGAACATCAATGTGCTTTTTCTTTGAATGATATTCATGGTTCTTTGCCAAGAAAATTGCACTTTGGCTGTCACAATCTATCCTTATAGATCCCTGTACTAACCCCATACTTGAACACAATCTCTACAACCAAACTGCTTCGTTGCTTGCATTAGTGGCTGCCAGGTATTCTGCCTCTGTAGTTGATAGTTCCACTACAGATTGTTTCTTACTCATCCAACTAACTACACCTCCAAATAGGTTAAACACATACCCAGTTGTATATCTTCTCTGATCCAGATCTCCAGCCCAGTCTGCATGAACAAAGCCATGAATATCCGACACATTGTCCAATCCTGGTCTTCCTTGGTAGCACAAGCCATAATCATTAGTGCCATGAAAATACCTGAAAACCTGCTTCACTACTGTCTAGTGCTCCTTCCTTGGTTTTGACATAAACCTGCTCAATACTCCCACTGCATGTGAAATGTCTGTTCTAGTATATACCATTGCATACATCAGGCTATCGACTGAACTTGCATATAGGACATGGTACATGTCCTCTTCCTCTTCTTGTGTCTTGGGAAACTGTTTAGTAGATAACCTCACACCTACAGGAATGGGAACCTTCACTCATTTACTATCCTGCATATTAAAACTCTACACTATTGTCTCAACATAATTCCTTTGGTTTAACTAGACCTTCCTGTTTTCCCTGTCTCTTTTAATTTCCATGCCCAAAATATAGTTTACAACACCAAGATCTTTCATGTCGAATTTGGAGGACAATTGGGTCTTCAAATCCTGGATAAATCTTTGTCATTTCCAACCAGAAACATATCATCCACATACACGACTAGATAAATAGCATGGTCACTAATTAATTTAAAATACAAACACTAATCTACTTTGCTTCTGGTGAAGCCAAGTCCGCGTATAAATGTATCAATTTTTTGATACCACATCCTTGGTGATTATTTTAACCCATACATAGACTTCTTTAACTTGCATACCAGTTCCTTCTAACCCTTCACTGCAAGGCCTTTAGGTTGCTTCATGTATATTTCCTCTTCCATATCCCCATGAAGAGATGTTGTCTTCACATCTATCTGTTCTACCTCAAAATCAAAAGAAGCAGCAACAGATAAAAGTAATCTAATAGAAGCTACCTTGGCAACAGGGTAAAAAATATCACCAAAATCAATTCCTAGCACATGGGAATAACCTTTTGCTACCAACTAAGCTTTGTATTTCCACAGGAAAAGTTTATTCACAAGAGACTTAGATTGGTACAAAGTCCCTACCTTGTCCCGCAAATCCTTTGTCGTAGCTTCCCCTCATACATTCAGCAATACTAAATCTGAGACACACAATCATATTCTGCTCTTTGCCTTCCGATCCAACTTCTTCCATTCTTCATCGGACACTCCTGTTGGTTTATTACCTGGATCTACCATGATCCACTAATCTTTATCCACCAATAAATCCTCCATCTTGAGTTTCCACATCTCAAAACTCTGACCATTAAATTTATCGATCTTTATCTTTCCACTACTTGCCATATTCTTTCACCACCAGAATCGATCTCGCAAATCTCCCACTGAACAGGGTCTACCATAGGTCCGAGCACAACCCCTCAGTAACAAAGGCATCCCCTTGAAGCCAAAACAACTCTAATATTAAAATTTCTGGGGCATTGACCTAGACCCCATAGAGGGGGGTTACCTATATCCCTCAAACCCCCTATGTCCCCAGGGGGCTCTGCCCACCCTCTAACCCCCTGGTTAACTATGTGGGCTAGTCATGGAAAGAATATAACACAACCCAACATGGGGAACACTTCACAGATAGTAGGACAAGCCATAAGGTATTAGAGATTGGCTATTCTTGGCCCACTATTTTTAAAGATGCTAAGAAATATGCCGAGACTTGTGATAGCTACCAAAGGATGGGATGACCTGGCTAATCTGATGAAATGTCTTTGCAGCTCCAACTAGTCATAGAACCCTTCAAACGATGGGAATTGGACTTTGTTGGCCCATTCCATCTGCCATCCAATCGGAATTCGTGCATACTCATTGCCATAGATTATGTGATGAAATTGGTGGAAACAATAGATTTACCAAGAGCCACAGAGGAAGTTGTACTTAACTTCCTTTTTGGGCTATTTGTGCGGTATGGTTTACTGCGAGAAGTGATAACAAATGGGGGAGGGAAATTTGTAGGACACAAGATTACTACCACTCTCAGAAACCATCATATTATGCAGAGAATCACTTCCCCATATCACCCACAAGTAAACGGGCAGGTTGAAAGCACCAATAAGGTCATTGAAGTGATTCTAACCAAGACAGTCTCAACACACCAGCAAGACTGGGATGCTAGACTGCTAGAGGCCTTGTGGGCCTATCACACGAATTGGAGGAATACTACTGGATACTCTCTGTACCAACTCGTGCTCAATAAAGAACCTATTTTTCCAATTAAATTTGAAATAAAGACTCTAAGAACGGCCCAGAAAGTGGGGTTGGATCTAACAGAAGCCTAGACCAAGCGACTTCAACAGATCAACGAACTAGATGAGGCTTGACTGATTTCTTTGCAACGGACTACAATTATTCAGTAGCAAAGGGAAAAATGGCACAAGGGCCTTATAAAAAATAAGAAATTCCAAAAAGAGGATTGGGCACTCCTTTACGACTCGAGATTCCAGGATTTTTCAGGCAAGTTGCAAACTAGATGGCTCGACCCTTATGAGACTCAAGAATTTCATAGAAATGGTACTCTTACCTTGACAACCATCGATACGTCTGGCCATTATTTTGAGGTGGATGGGCGTCGAGTGCATCTATTTCACAAACCACTCATTAAGGAGTCTTTCTATGAGAAGCTACGCAAGGACCCCTCCATGCAAATTTGAGCTGCAGGGAGTGATGACCCAACAACTTTTCTTTCAAAAAATTGAGATTTATTTAAATTGTAAATAATGTATATATTATTTTGACTAATTGCAATTCAGATTAGGCATCACCATATAAATATGAGAATTTTTCTTCTTTTGAGTGCTTGATAAGTGTTATTCAATTGATTGAACGATTGTTGTTCAATCGATTGAACAACACTTCCATGTTTTTTTATTTTGTTGTTCAATCGATTAAATAACACTTTCATGTTTTTTTATTTTTCTGTTCAAATGATTGGATGATTGATGTTCAATCAATTGATCAACACTTTTGCATTTTTTTCCCGTTCAAACGATTGAACGATTGATGTTCAATCAATTGAACGACAAGTTTTGTGTCTTTGGTTTTCTACTGTTTAAACTATTGAATGATTTGTTGTTCAATCGATTGAACAACACTTTTACCTTTTTAATTTTTGTTGTTCAAACAATTGAACGATAGTTTTTCAATTGATTAAACAACACTTTTCCGATTTTTTTCGTTGTTCAAACGATTGAACAATTGTTGTTCAATTGATTGAACAACACTTTTACATTTTTTTTTCTTGTTCAAATGATTGAAATATTGTTGTTCAATCGATTGAACAACACTTTTGTGGTTTTTTTTTTTGTTGTTCAAACAATTGAACGATTGTTGTTCAATCGATTAAACAACACTTTTGCGGTTTTTGTTTCTGCTATTCAAATGACTGAACGATTGTCGTTCAATCGATTGAACAAAAATTTTATGGTTTTTGTTTTTTCCTTTCAAACGATTCAATGATTGTTGTCCAATCGATTTAACAACACTTTTGTAGTTTTTGTTTTCACTGTTCAAACGATTGAACGATTGTTTTTCAATCAATTAAACAACACTTTTGCGGGTTTTGTTTTTGTTGTTCAAATGATTGAATGATTTCCATTAAATCGATTGAACAACAATTTTGCGGTTTTTGTTTTGGCCGTTCAAATGATTGAATGATTGCCATTCAATCGATTGAACAACACTTTTGCAGTTTTTGTTTTGGTTGTTGAAACGATTGAAAGATTGTTGTTCAATCGATTGAACAACACTTTTTCGTTTGTGTTTTTGTTGTTCAAACAATTGAATGCTTGTTGTTCAATCGATTGAACATCATTTTTACGTTTTTATGTTTTCTTTTTTCAAACGATTGAACAACTGTTGTTCAATCAATTGAACAAAACTTTTGTGATTTGTGATTTTTGTTGTTCAAACGATGGGACGATTATTGTTAAATCGATTGAAAAACACTTTTTTGTGATTTTCCTTTTAATTTTTTTTGTTCAATTGATTGAACGATTGTTATTCAATCAATTAAACAACACTTTTTTGTCCTTTTATATAGGAAAAAACTGTGAATTCTTTTATTGTCGGTCATTGTGCCATATTTCTTTTTTTTCTTTTATGTTTTGAATGAACACCATTTGAATGGATTTGTGCCTAACATAATGAAAAACAGTAATATCAATACCATTATGACCTATGAATCCCTTTGATAGTTATATTTATTCAGACACTGATACGATGTATCCTTATAGTGATTAGTTGAACATCTCTTTTTTAGACACATCATAAAATGATTCATTATTTTCAAACCATGTTGGCTTATGTTTAAATTTCAAACGGATAAATCCCTTTGATATGATGATATGGGGGTAAAAGTATAAAATTTCATTGGCATCCTTTTACTTCTTACACCATCCTTGACTCTCAAGGAGAAAATGAGGCTCCCTCTTTTTACAATAAAAAGTTTCAAAGGATGAAAAAAATGGAAATAAATAAATATGAAAATGCATCAAGCATTGTCTTAAAGAGGATATAGGGTCTCATCTCGAGCCAACCTACCATGATCATAAGGAAGTAATGGGTGACATTCCATTTTTTGCCACCAAACCAAGGTAATGACCTTATTGATGATTAAAATTGTGAGAATGACAGGGGGTCTCATCACGAGCCAGCCTGATTAGCTTATTATATGCTAGTGAATGGCACTATGATCATCTAGTCACCATTCTAGCATAGTGGTCTCTTTATGAAAATAAAAGAAGAACCATCTACATACTAAAAGGAGGACTCTGGCTCATTTGCTGGGTTAAAAGGAAACCCTGTCGAGGCTATTAACGCCTGCTACTGGCAGTGGCTCCACTTGTGGTAATGGAGTATCATCTTACACTGCCAAATGTTTTCTATCTATTACCACCTATGGATTTATTTCTAAAGGAAATTTCCCATTTGAACAACACTCTTACAAGCCGACCTGCATGGTAACTTATGTTATATATTCATTATATTCTATTTGTCCAATCATTTTATGAAAATCCTTAATACATACTACTGATTATGCATCTGTTATTAATACCACTTACAGTGAAAATATTTTGAAATAATGAATCAAAATCTTTGTTTTTTTTTTTTTCCCATTTCACATTTGATGACGTGTATTGCTTTAATGATTAGCACGCCATTTTTTTGGATTGGTTGCCAACATTTATGAATTGTCAATGCTTTCACTTGCTTTTCACATGCTTGCAAGATGTGGACACCATTTTCTTTTCATACAAGGGATGGCCTATGTATGAAAAACATGTGTGACATTTGTGGATAATTGTGTGATAATCATTTAAATTAACTTTCGGGTAAGGATGGCATGTTGATTATGAATGCGTAATAATTAGCAAGTATTTCTTATTGGAGAAAGTACGACAACCATTATGGCTGGAATGCAGATTGATTATGATCCTATATCAAGTGTGGTTGACGAGACAAATGACTTAACTGTATATGATATTAATTCCCAAAACATTGTCATTTCTCTATTAATTGATTTAATGTTCTCTGCTGCTATTCTAAATTGTGGAAGTGTAAAACAATTGCATGCAAGCGAACCAGTCACATGTACAACTGCCATGGGAGGAAGAGATATCCAGAATGAACCCCAGTACTCATGGTACCAGACCAAGCCCGTGAAATTCTCAAGCACACTGTCTGGCTACAATATTTGAATAAATTGCGGGGATTGCATGAGGAGATGACATTGGAATTTCTACAGAATTTTCAGAATAGCATCACAGTGGTAAGAGGTAGGAACATAATAGTCTCTGAAGCAGTCATAGCTGAAGTCACTGGACTTCCATCAGACGAGAAAAAATGGACAGACAAACACGTCCTTCTACAGAATGCGGTTGAAGTATTCCAGGATCTAGGCAAGCAATTGGTGTGAACAAGGAAAGGGATTCATCCTTCTGCGTTAAGACAACCATGGTAGGAATTGGTGGTCATCATGTAGAGGTACATTACCTGAGATGGTTGAGACGATGTGGTAAAGCCCTACCAACTAAAACTTATAGCCATTTTAAACATAAAATTTCAATTAATTTGTTGTTTTATTTGAATTCCCTATTACATGATGCCGCGCACCGAGTTAGGACATCTAAGGACCCACACACAATAATCAGTCATCATGGACTAATCAAATTGATTATCATGAATGGATTGGCCTAGCAGCAGCTAATTTCGGACAATATTGTAAATCTTACTTTAGCCCCACCTCCGGAGAACGCATCAACAGAGCAGCAAGGGCCAAGAACCCCAGGTATGAGAAGGACACTAGAAAGAAAGAATTCCTTTGTGCCCTTGAACCCAAAAAAATGTAGGCGCTCTGTGCAGGTGAGATCCCAATGACTTATCCCAATTAAAACAAATGAGGTTGGGCCATCCTGCACACCAGCTTCAAGTCTGCATAATTCCCCTTTGCAAGACTATGAGGAGGAAGTGGCCAGGGTATTGGAAAACATGGGGATGTTTGGTGAGGATAGAGAACAAACTGGGAATGTTGAAGGACATAATTGTACCCCCAACCAGTCTACCTCTGCTGACAGCCCTGGTTATGAGAAAACCCTACCATTTACTAATTCCTTGGAGGAACAGAAGGAACCAATCCCTTCTGTGGAAAAACCCCTTGAAGCCGAGGTACATGAAGAGGAATTCATTAGAGACTAAAATCATACATCAGACACCGGTCTAGTTGACTGGCTAGCTAAAGAAAATCTTGCATATGTAACCCTAGGAGATGGAAATCAACCAGGTAATACTATTTTTCTTATGTCCCCTGAGGATGAGGCCTACCCAGAAGAAAACCCGGAGAATGATAATTTTTTAGGAGACACCATTTTGTTGGGGTCTCCTAAAAGAGAAATTCATGAAAAAGAAGAGATATAAGGTGAAGCTCCATCGGGAGATACAGTTCCAGTTGGAACCCTCCTTGATGCTGACACAGTACCACCTATACAAGAACTAGAGTATAATGCAGTTATATCACCACCGATTGGAAGTTCGAGACTAAATAAGTCCTACAAGGACGGGCTCAGAAAAATGCTTAAAAAGCATAGAAGATAGAAGCGAATAATTGGGCAGCTGAAAAAATGGTTAAAAGAAGAAAACAGAGCCAAAAAATTGAAAGTGGAAATGGAGACCACAGGAACATAGACATAACATTGTTCTGGAAAGGATGCTAAGACCCAAACTAATATTCTTTTGGTCTATTGAAAGGAAACTCAGGCAAGGCCATGTCTTCTAGAAGACACTGAAATGTAGACTGAAGACCCCTGTTTTCTCTCACAGGAGACCCAAACAGACTACCCTACTGTGAATACTGTTGTTCAAACAAATGATGAAGAGAACGTTCAAATTGATCATTGCATGATTCAAGAAGCAGCTATTTATACCGGTCCCATAGAAACACAAGACGAAGAAGCTCAAATATAGGAGACACATGCTTACATTCCTTTGGTAAGAGAGGCAGTCATCAGGAGGCTGGAAAATGAACTACTGAAGGTTCAATAGGAATTAACTTAGCACAAAGAGAGAGTACTACCCTTGCATATACTTCAATAGTTAAGAAAGAAATTAGAGGCACTCACTGTAACTGAAGATGATACCTTTTCTCAGTAAAAGGCTGAGCAAAATAAGGTTGAAAGAACACAGGGTAGATTACAAAAGGCTAAAGAGAAATTAGAGACTGCTAGCTCTCTTTATTCAGACACCCTATCATGTCAAGCCCCTGCTACTAATTATCCATTATTCCTCATGGAAAGGTACCTCCGACTGAAAATAAAAGCTACTAAGGCTAGAAAGTCTATGGAAATCAAAACTACTCCAGACTTTGTTAAGTGCGTCAGAGAGCAAGATGAGCAGGTAAAGTGCCTCCTATGTGAACTTTATATGCACAATTTATTTTTGGAAGATGACAGAGATAGCCAACCTGGACCCTTTTTAGAGGATGTCCAATTCCAAGCATTTCTTTCTTTTCCTACCAACCAACTAAAATGGGCCAAGTCCCACAGTACTTTTAGAAGGCATTAGTATGGTGTTGTCCTATGGGTTAGAGGGAAGCCTACAAAACCCGTACATTTCTCTGTCAGACACAAGAAATTTATGAAGCGAGCTGGTGTTGTAAACCAATTAGGGCCATTCCACATAGATATCATACAAGCTAGGAAGGAGTACTTCCAAGAGATTAAGGAAGAAGTTTTGTCTATAGCTAGACAAAAGTGGGAAGCCTCTAGAAATACTAGTAGAAACCGAGAACCATCTAGGTACCGAAACCTTAAAGCTACCTCCTCTCTTTTCTATAAATACAGTAATATCATTTTAACCATGGGGACTGAATGGATAGGATGTCGTTATAGAACCCTAATAATATGCTATCCCCTAGATAAATACCACAGTGACTATAATTTGAAGGATCAGGAGGTAAACCAGGCTTTCATTGTCCTTAAGAAGAAAAATGATTTCAGAATTTATAAGGAGGAGGTATATCCTGCTTATTCCCTAACTCAGATGCACCTAAACCATTTGATTGCATGAGGACACACAACAAGGTAAGCTAGGGAGTATGTTGGGTCAGGAAAAATTATGTTTTCTCTTTGTAAATAGCTCTATTCAGAATTAATCCTTACATGATTATCTTTGTTTATGGATCAAAGTAAAGGAAATAACATCTAAACATGGGTAAAAGCACTTGGTAATGAATTAGATAATTCTAGCATGAGAAACTGACTTTTTATTATCATTATGTGTAGAAGACATGGATTGGACAATGGTTGTTCAATCGACAGAGTGAAAGTAGCTTGTAAAAGGAAAAGACAACGTCTGAGGTAGGCAAGACAATGAGAGACCAGGTAGACCGATGTTATTTCATGACAAAATCAGATCGTGTATTGTGAAATCCCCTAATCCTGAGGATTGTCTTTTATCTATTTTACTCTTTTAACTGTTATATATAAGGCCAAAAGGAAAACTCAAAGGAGTTTAGAATTTCACAGTTTGTAATTTTTGTTTTGAGACATATAATACTTTTATATCAGTGCTGTTGTAACTTGGTTAGTTATTTTAATGAAGAAACACTGCACTTGATCCATATTTATATTTTGAGAATTTCTTAGTGGATACTTTTGCAACTCTCAGCCCAGTCAAGAGAAGATCTACTACTTTCTTGTGTTATAATCTTTTCTATTTATTCTTTATTGTTTGTTAGTGTTAAGTTAATATCATTTCTCTTATTGTGAATATCGACAATTCCGATTTATACTTGTTGTTCATTTAGATCTAGACTTAGTTGTGTGATAATATATGAGTGATTCTTTGATTGAATTGGTCATGTTATTTTCAGCAATAGATCGTTTTCCATTCTAAGTTATGTTATCATAGATCTTAGAGATAGAATTAATTGTTTTCCATAATCTTCTTATATAAGTCATTTGTTGTTTAGATATCATTGTAGTTATATTCTTGTTTGATGTTCAGTTAGGATTTTCCGTTCAATTAGGATTTGTTATGGTTCTCTTTTATAATTGAGTGAGTTAGTTTTAATTCTATTTGAGGATTTCCAAGTGTGATTCTTTGCATTTGCATTCAGATTCCTCTGCTTTCATAATAATTTAAGTAGAATTGCAAAGTGTTTTAAGAGTTCTTTTAGAGTTATTTCTTCCAAAATTATTTCTTTCATAATTGTTTGGATTCAGTTTTAAGAGATAGTTATTAGCAATTGCAATGATTTATCATTAGATAACCTCTTAATTCACTGCATATATACTGCTAACACTCTTGAGATAAAAAGACTTACCCTGGGTTGACAATTAATGTAGGAATTTACATTGCCTATAAAAGTACATCTTAGTGCACCAACAATGATGATGGGGACCAAAATTTTAGATTTATTAAACCAACCTCCTAAATGAATATTCATTCGAGAAGCCGATGCAAAATTAAGACTTCGAGAATTAACCGGATTATCGTTTTTATTTCCCTTTGATAAGTTAACCCCTTGTCCTTAGCGATTTCAAGGACTCACTCAGGTGGAGGTTTCTCATGAAAGAGCTTAACTAAGACATCAGTATCCTGACCAAAATTATTAATATTATATGAAGATGTAAAATGTCTGACGGATTGACTATTTCATTTGACCTCTTCCCAATTTTCCTGCGATAAGTGATATTCTTTACCAACCACATTTAGCTAGTTTCTTGTCCCAATCATATGATGATGTATGATTCTCTTGATAGTAGGACAAGTAGCTTCTTCATGAATCTCATCATAGGCTCTACAATAAGGTGGGGTATCCTCCACAAGATTATTCGTTTCAAGAGGGTGAAGAGGCCTCTGCTCAGTAGATTGACCTTTCTTCTACAAATTATTTCGATTATTATTATTATTATTATTACTATTTTGACCCCTAGGTTGATGCATTTAAGCTCATTCCCTTTGAGTCAAGATAGACTGTAATGCAATTATCTCCTTAGCATGATCAACGATCATCCTAGATTGATTTAACTCCATATTTTCTAACTTCTTAAGCAATTTTCGCGTAGATTCTTCTTCAAGTTCCTTTTCTTTTCCTTTAGGTAATTTTAATTTAACAACAGATCTATCAAACCTAGGAGCTTCAAATTTGCCAAAATCCTTCTTATCGTTTTCCAACTCTTTAGCTGTGATTTGTCAAGCCTTGTATTCACCAGGCTTAGACCTACTCAGTTCATAACAAATGTCAGGATTGAAAGCATCGATATAGTGTTCAAGAAGCAGTTTCCCAGTTGGGTTGTAATCAATATATATTTCTTTAAGCATACCTTTAAACCTTCTATTAAATTCTTCACACGTATCATTTTATTTATTTTTAATGACACTAATGGCTTTTGCTAGAAACCAATCTTCTTTCTTATCACCAAATTTCTCTTTAAAAGAATTAAGGAGGGAATCATATGAATCAATGCTATGATCAGACCTATCCCTAAACCAATCCATAGCATCCTACTCAAGGGTCAAGACGAAGAATTTCATTTGCACATCCTCATAATTTTGAGCTAGAGTGACTTTAGCCCACCAAGTTGAAAAAGCATACAAATAATTTTTATCAGTGATTTCATTATTTTCTTGGAAAGTGGGTAGCTTCTCTAGACCAAGATTAGGAAGGTTATGGGGATACCCTGGATGTTAGAAAAGTTAAGAGGCTGATAGATATCCATGATGTCTGGAACAGGAGGATTCAAGAAGAGTGAATGGATGTCATAGATAGCTTTCTCTTCGGGATTATCAAGGAGTGTACGAGAAGAGATCTTGTGTAATCTAGCTCTGAGAGCCCTTTCAGGATCCGAAGCAGGATTAACCAAGCTACTTGGGTTCCTCCTAGTGCATGCCCCTGTAGGAGATGATGGAAGTGGAGTCCCCACTTGGACATAAATCCAACTTAGACACAAAAGATGATATGATGAAAATGAGATGAAGATGAATGAGTGGAGATGAAAGGATCAAATGATGAGAAGATATTGAGAGGACCAAGGACATAAAACTCTATCCCTGGCAACGACGCCAAAAAATGTTTTCGTACAAAGTTTCTAGGCACTACGACAACGCTCAGAGTAAGGGTTGTCACTCAAATCCTTACTCACTCCATTTAGACTCTCTCCTAGACAATTCAAGGGTGGTAGTCCCTAAGGTGAATCAATAAGAAAAGCCTGTGGAACACAGGCTCTAGGAGACATAAATTTGGACAACGTGACAAATGTAAATGAGTCTTGATTAACTTAGATGAATAGATTAAACACAAATGTAACAAAAGCACTACCACAAAATAGAAATGATTATAGACCAATTCTTTTATGTTCAATTAACCGTATATTAAGTAAAAGCAAGTTATCCACAACAATATTCCAATATGTGACGAATAGTGATTGTTGGTCACTTTAATTGCTTATTAATTCAAACAACTAAGTCCTACATAAATGTTGTAGGGAAAAGTATCCGACTCGGATGACCCTATCCCACTCTAAGGGTGATAGTACCTTAGCAACAACTGTAAAACAAACTCCTTAAGGTTTACTTCTTTATGAAAGCAAAAGAGAGTGGAGAAATGCACTAACCGTTGCCTTGCGCTTAATTTCGAATCCAAACTCTTTTCTTTGGCCGCTTGCTCCTAGCTCCTTGCTCTTTTGCTTGCCCAGCTACAATGGGATCCTGCAAAATAACAAAGAAGGAAACTACAAGAAGCATGCAATCATAACTGGTTCATGGATTAGTGTAAACCAAACATGCAATTATCACAATATATTATTGAAACAAGAGCACATAGAAGAACCTCAATAGCTTTTATTAATGAAGAAGTAAAGGTTCTGAGAGTATTACAACCATTGAAGGCTCCAACCCAGCAACACCTCCCAGCAGAAAGAATTTCTCCTCTTCACCTCTCTCAAACAATCACCTAATAGCTCTATAGTGAAACCAACAGCATATCATTACTTTGCACAAAATTCCAGCCTGTACCTGGAATCTGCTGCTATCCCTGTTCATCACTCGTTCCTCAAAAGACGAGTCTTCTTTGAGCTCTTTTCACTGACTCGTAAAATATGAAAAGTTTGCCGAGTTTTGGCCTTCCAGCTCGTTAAAAGGACCGGAAGAGCTATCCCTCCTCTAGATTTTAATCTTTTTGAACCTGAGGGATTATTACACAAAAAGATCGAGCGCTTGTTTTGTTCGGCTCGTTAAAGAAATCGAAAATTCATCCCTTCTGTATGGTTTTATACTTTTTCGGACTTAAGGGATTAGAAGACGAAAAAGGAATTTTGGAGTTAACATTTCGTACCTTTTCAGACTCTCTAAAAATGAAAAGGACCGAGTTTTCCTTGTCGTTAGACTCGTTAAAATGATTAAATAGTGACAAACTTGTCTTTAGACGAGAACGAGTTTCCCTATCGCTAGGCTCGTTAAAACATAGCGATGGGCTTGCCCGAAGGGCAGGTTATAGAACAAGCATATGTTATCCTCCTCAAGCTTGACAAAAATAAAGAGGTACTGGTCAGCAATGACTGGGGAAAAATTGGGAGAACCTCACAGCATTAATGGTAGCAAGTCGCTCTTGAACATGACACTTTGTCCTCCGTATCTCATCGGGTTGGGTTGTTTCATTCACCGGTCTCATAACCATGGTCCTCGCCACACCATCCACAATTGGGGTAATGCTACCAATCCATCACATCAATGTCGTTATATGTTCAAGAGATGTGGTTCTGCAAAGAGTCAACCGTGTTCCATCCACTGCCATACATTATCCTTCATCCACTTCATGACCGCCACCCTGAATCATACATCACAGTTTGTTTTCACCTCATCACAATCACTAGCTCCGTTCCGTGTCACTGATGTGGGATTCATTAAGGCCCTCCTTTGACGGATCGCTCCTTGTCGACATCAGCTCATTATCCAAGGAGTTGATCTAGGAACACCCCCTTCAGTACTTTGAAGCTTGCATGCCTCAATGGCAAGTTTCTCACTTCCGGCGACAGGTATACATCAATGACCTTCGACCAGAAGATTTTGCATGGTGGTCGACGCCAAAGTCCTTTATTCCCACCATGTGGATTGTACTGCCGTACCTTGAGGGTCATCATCCTTATCGGTGATTCCTCTCGCGCTTGTTAACAGTTTACATCATTGACCGGTAATCAAGCGATGTCTTTCCATGTTCGACTTCAAGAAATTCTCACATGGATCGACTTGTACATCGAGTGAAGATCGGAAGAGATTGAAGACCCCAGATCTAGTTTCATCCATCCGGGCTGCGATATATATTCAGGACATAAAGACATTTGATATGTACATCATTACAGCAGATGATCATCCTTCTCAAAGGATGATAATTTCAGCAGAGAATTATCAGTCTACAATCAGACGATTGTCTGTTCTATGTACCAAAATGTATTTATAAAGCTGAGCATGGGAATGCCCGCCTCATCTAGATCATGAAAATGTATGAAAAATAATGTATTGTATTGTATCTTATTACAGGACACTTCTCAGTAGATTGAATGAACTTTGGACCCTCTCAATAAAGCATTTCACCCGATAAACGACCTCATACTTTAGGGGGCATCTGTTATAGACAATTTTGTGCCTTACAGCAACAAGCATGAATTGTCAATAATCCAAGGGATCCAAAGTTCCCTAAACATGATGTTCCTACCCCTAGAGGAACAAGGTCAGCAAACCAACAGCTCTCAGATCAGTTCTCCACCTGAAAACACTCAAAAACAAGCAATCCTGAAATCAAAGCAGGTGCTCCACTAGGTTTCTGCGCTGAAACTCAGTTGCTCCATGGTGTACCTGCGTTGCAAAGCAAGTGGAACAAAGGCCACCTGCGCTGAGCGGGATGGGACAAGTGGCACAATGAGTCATTGCTTTGGAATCTTCCAAAAATGACACTTGGATCAGGGATTTCGCCTTGTGATGAGTCAGAGGCTCTGTTTCTCCAAGTGGAAGCAAGGTTCTCCAAGTGGACTCAAGAACTGAAGATCAACTAAAGATTAACTGAAGAGAGAGAGAACACAAGGTAGCTACACATCAGTTGCAAGCTGACTCATCCTTTCTCAATTCATCTATATATTGAGCTCTCTCCTATGAGCTCAGGAGGCTGGAATTTTGAGCAAAGTAATGATATGATGTTGGTTTCACTATAGAGCTATTGGGTGATTGTTTGAGAGAGGTGAAGAGGAGAAATTCTTTCTGCTGGGAGGTGTTGCTGGGTTGGAGCCTTCAATGGTTGTAATACTCTTAGAACCTTTACTTCTTCATTAATAAAAGCTATTGAGGTTCTTCTATGTGCTCTTGTCTCAATAATATATTGTGATAATTGCATGTTTGGTTTACTCTAAGGGTGATAGTTCCTTAGCAACAACTGTAAACAAACTACTTAAGGTTTATTTATTTATGAAAGCAAAAGAGAATGGAGAAATGCACTAACCGTTGCCTTGCGCTTAATGTCGAATCCAAACTCTTCTCTTTGGCCGCTTGCTCCTAGCTCCTTGTTCTTTTGCTTGCCCAGCTACAATGAGATCCTGCAAAATAACAAAGAAGGAAACTACAAGAAGCATGCAATCATAACTGGTTCATGGATTAGTGTAAACCAAACATGCAATTATCACAATATATTATTGAAACAAGAGCACATAGAAGAACCTCAATAGCTTTTATTAATGAAGAAGTAAAGGTTCTGAGAGTATTACAACCATTGAAGGCTCCAACCCAGCAACACCTCCCAGCAGAAAGAATTTCTCCTCTTCACCTCTCTCAAACAATCACCCAATAGCTCTATAGTGAAACCAACAGCATATCATTACTTTGCTCAAAATTCCAGCCTCCTGAGCTCATAGGAGAGAGCTCAATATATAGATGAATTGAGAAAGGATGAGTCAGCTTGCAACTGATGTGTAGCTGCCTTGTGTCCTCTCTCTCTTCAGTTAATCTTTAGTTGATCTTCAGTTCTTGAGTCCACTTGGAGAACCTTGCTTCCACTTGGAGAAACAGAGCCTCTGACTCATCACAAGGCGAAATCCCTGATCCAAGTGTCATTTTTGGAAGATTCCAAAGCAATGACTCATTGTGCCACTTGTCCCATCCCGCTCAGCGCAGGTGGCCTTTGTTCCACTTGCTTTGCAACGCAGGTACACCATGGAGCAACTGAGTTTCAGCGCAGAAACCTAGTGGAGCACCTGCTTTGATTTCAGGATTGCTTGTTTTTTAGTGTTTTCAGGTGGAGAACTGATCTGAGAGATGTTGGTTTGCTGACCTTGTTCCTCTAGGGGTAGGAACATCATGTTTAGGGAACTTTGGATCCCTTGGATTATTGAAAATTCATGCTTGTTGCTGTAAGGCACAAAATTGTCTATAACAGATGCCCCCTAAAGTATGAGGTCGTTTATCGGGTGAAATGCTTTATTGAGAGGGTCCGAAGTTCATTCAATCTGCTGAGAAGTGTCCTGTAATAAGATACAATACAATACATTATTTTTCATACATTTTCATGATCTAGCTGAGGCGGGCATTCCCATGCTCAGCTTTATAAATACATTTTGGTACATAGAACAGACGATCATCTGATTGTAGACTGATAATTCTCTGCTGAAATTATCATCCTTTGAGAAGGATGATCATCTGCTGTAATGATGTACATATCAAATGTCTTTATGTCCTGAATATATATCGCAGCCCGGATGGATGAAACTAGATCCGGGGTCTTCAATCTCTTCCGATCTTCACTCGATGTACAAGTCGATCCATGTGAGAATTTCTTGAAGTCGAACATGGAAAGACATCGCTTGATTACTGGTCAATGATGTAAACCGTTAACAAGCGCGAGAGGAATCACCGATAAGGATGATGACCCTCAAGGTACGGCAGTACAATCCACATGGTGGGAATAAAGGACTTTGGCGTCGACCACCATGCAAAATATTCTGGTCGAAGGTCATTGATGTATACCTGTCGCCGGAAGTGAGAAACTTGCCATTGAGGCATGCAAGCTTCAAAGTACTGAAGGGGGTGTTCCTAGATCAACTCCTTGGATAATGAGCTGATGTCGACAAGGAGCGATCCGTCAAAGGAGGGCCTTAATGAATCCCACATCAGTGACACGGAACGGAGCTAGTGATTGTGATGAGGTGAAAACAAACTGTGATGTATGATTCAGGGTGGCGGTCATGAAGTGGATGAAGGATAATGTATGGCAGTGGATGGAACACGGTTGACTCTTTGTAGAACCACATCTCTTGAACATATAACGACACTGATGTGATGGATTGGTAGCATTACCCCAATTGTGGATGGTGTGGCGAGGACCATGGTTATGAGACCGGTGAATGAAACAACCCAACCCGATGAGATACAGAGGACAAAGTGTCATGTTCAAGAGCGACTTGCTACCATTAATGCTGTGAGGTTCTCCCAATTTTTCCCCAGTCATTGCTGACCAGTACCTCTTTATTTTTGTCAAGCTTGAGGAGGATAACATATGCTTATTCTATAACCTGCCCTTCGGGCAAGCCCATCGCTATGTTTTAACGAGCCTAGCGATAGGGAAACTCGTTCTCGTCTAAAGACAAGTTTGTCGCTATTTAATCATTTTAACGAGTCTAACGACAAGGAAAACTCGGTCCTTTTCATTTTTAGAGAGTCTGAAAAGGTACGAAAAGTTAACTCCAAAATTCCTTTTTCGTCTTCTAATCCCTTAAGTCCGAAAAAGTATAAAACCATACAGAAGGGATGAATTTTCGATTTCTTTAACGAGCTGAACAAAACAAGCGCTCGATCTTTTTGTGTAATAATCCCTCAGGTCCAAAAAGATTAAAATCTAGAGGAGGGATAGCTCTTCCGGTCCTTTTAACGAGCTGGAAGGCCAAAACTCGGCAAACTTTTCATATTTTACGAGTCAGTGAAAAGAGCTCAAAGAAGACTCGTCTTTTGAGGAACGAGTGATGAACAGGGATAGCAGCAGATTCCAGGTACAGGTTGGAATTTTCCAATCACGGCAGTGTCACAAGGATGGCTAGATGAAATCACTCTTCGCAGTTGTTCCTCAAAATGGATAAACATACATATGGAGGTGAACGATTGGCCAAATGAACGGATGGAGGTGATGGCATATAAACACAACCAAGGGCTTTTAATATGGCTTTCAAAGGTTACATTTCTCGAGGTTGTTTACCGGTTCATTTTTTCTGAGTGAGCTTGAACTGCTAGGGAAAGATTGCTCACAATTTATGTTTATTTTTTAACGAGCATGAACTCTATACAAAAACTGCTCGATTCTTGCGTTTATTTTTTAACGAGCATGAACATTGCTAAAACTGCTCGATTCCTGCGTTTATTTTTTAACGAGCATGAACATTGCTAAAACTGCTCGATTTATACCAGTCTTAATACAAGGAATGCTTAGGTGAGGTAATCTTATTTAAGGAGCGATACCTCATTAATTACTCCAATTTGGCAGGTTTTAACTTTTGCCTTTCACCCTTTCTTTATGCAAGCTGGAAACGGCTAATCCTACGAGTTTAACGGGTTAGACCTACGGGTTTAAAGGGAGGACCTAAAAATTTAAAAAAAATAAATAGTCGTCCCATGCTTGCACTCCAAAAGGTTTGCATGCCCCCAGGTATAAAGTATAATTTCAAGATTCTGTCCTCTTACTTATTATCCGAAAAATGGTTTTGTTTGCTGCCGCAAACTAAACTCTCTTTTCGGCGATGTCTATCATTAGGTTGCTAAGGATGGTGACTACTTGTTGCAGCAATTTCCTCTCTTTCTTTGAAGACTGCCCCTACTCTCTTTCAAAACATATTGTTTTAATGGGTGAGGCTTGACATTCAAAGATGGTGCCTACTTGCTGCCACAAATAGATCTCCTCCTTAGGAGAGCCTACTTTTTTAGACAAAGGGAGCGATTCTTCCACTTCACATAACTTTGACAAAAGAATTTTATCCTAGAACAACCTTCTCTTCCTTTTTCGGATGGGTTATGGACTAGTCCATTCTTCTGCGGAAATTAACTTTATACCCAAGGTTTTCTCTGCCCAAGGCAGGCCAGGGTGCATGCCCCCTGGGTCCCAGTTCTTTTCTTTCCGAATTACTCGCATTCATCGGGAAGTAGAACCGAGGGTGGTGGCATTCCTTGAGTGAATAAACCGTTAAGGGATGGTATTTGGCTATTTGCAATGCGTGATCCTGGAAATGAAAGTTGGTTTACGAGCTTGACCATCCTTCCTTCGTGCGGAAAACAGATGACTCTAAAGAGCGAGGACACTATCGCCTCCATGCAATATATATAGTCTCGTCCAAGGAGTAAGTTATAAACCAAGGGTCCCTGGACGACCATGATGTTCATATGAACTGTCTTCCCTTTCAATGTAACTGGAACATTGGGGAGAATCCCTAACGGGTGACTGGTTCCTTTATCAAAACCTGATAGATTTCTCATCTCAGGTAGAAGCGCCGGGCAACCCAGTGCTTTCCAAGCAATAGAGGAAAGGATACTCACAGATGCCCCTTCATCAATGATAGTTCCAGCCATCACCATTCTGTAGATTTGGACTATGATTCTGAATGGGATACTGGCTGGTAACCGGGGTCTGCCTAGTTGATTCCAATCAAAGGATACAACTAGGTTGCTTGGTGGTGGGACCGAATATACGGCCGGATACGACCCTGACGATGTTCCTTCCTGCGATAAAGGAATGGGCGCATTGCCCTGATGCTCATCAGAGTCTGTGTTGATGAAAAGGATATGGACGGTGTCATCTTTATCCTCTTCAGTGAGGGTGTCATTCAAAGATGGGTCTTCAATGACGGAGTCATTGGAGGATGAAACCTCTGAAGGAAGAACCGGGTCAACTGCCGTTTCGACCTTTAGACTTTCGTTTGGTCTGGATTCAGCAGGTTCATTCTCAATGACCGACACTTCAGCCGACCACTTGAGCGGGTCAGCTGGATTTTCAACTATCGAAGGATTAGGCGTGAGTTTTTGGTATCCAGGAGGAAGTCGTAACGGTGAAACCGGACGATCTTCTAAAACTCTCTTTGCCTCATCTAAGAATGGACATCAGTGGATGGCATGCTCGCCTTCACACAACATACAGGGTGATCTTGGTCTCCCTCTTCGTCCTTCACTCTCGCTAGTTGACGGACTGCAATCAACATGACTACCAGAGGTTGATGCTACCGGATTGTGCAACCTTGGGGACCAGTCCCTTAGTATCCGGGAATACAAGGACAATCACGATGGAAGTGGGTCCCTTTGCAAATGACACATGGCGATTTAGGCCCGGTCGGTGCAGTGTGTGGGTTTTTTTCAGCTGTCTTTTGCTTGCCCCCAGTCGCCTTCGCCATAGGCCCCTTCTGCTTCTTTTCTCTTTTCTTCTTTTCCTTCTTCTCCATGGGAGGCTGACTTTTTCCGGCTCTACCTTGTGAAGATGAAGGATCAGAGGAAGAATTATAAGAAGTGGAAGGCTGGTGGGTAGCTCTAGACTGTTCTGACTGTTGATTCGACTGCTCAGGATTAGTGGCAATCTGGACTACATTAGTTGAAAAGAGCCATACAGGTAGGCCAATTGTCAATCCTGGAAGTGACAATGTTGCCATATGAGGCGCACCAACATCTCCCCAAGAGGAGAAGGGATTTGGACTTCCACCAAGGTTATTTCCTTGGTTGGTGGGCTCCATACTTTTCAACTGAAAGATCAACGTGGGAATAACAGGTGATTATGTTCCGTTTAAAATAAATTTTATTAACGACGCTTTTAGACACAAACTTGCTTTTTCATGTTTTAAGATTCGAGAAAAAGCTAAAGATGACTCTAGTCGCCTTCAATGTTTTAACGAGCCCAAAGTGACAAATGCTCGGATGGACTTTTTCAGTTATAGAGTTTGAAAAAGGCCAAAAGAAACTTCTCTGGAGTTCTAGGTAGAGGGTGTGCCAAACTTTTCGCGAAACCACAGAATACGTTTTACGGTACGGGTGGTCGATCTTCGTGAATGCTGTGTTCACTGCATCGCGATCAGTAGGGCGGCCGACACGGCTTCCTATGGATAAAGGATAATTGCCTATAGGGGTCTCCCAATATATACTCGACGGTACGTGGGAGCACAAGTCTGTATTAGTGCCACCGACTCTCAGGAGGAATCACCCACCTTCGTAGAGATCGACGGTCACTATGTTTAACGACGCCGGAACACGTCTCTACCTAGACCTCTATGTGTTTGCGTTATGTTACAAAGCGTTGTTATGTAAATTGGATTTATTTTAATGTTGATCTTGCTTAGCAGTTTGCCTTTAAGGATCACCATGAGATGTATATAACAAATTCCTAAATGCAGTCTAAGATGAGAAGCAAACTTTTCAATCTTTCAACTTTGAAAACCTTAACTACTGAGGGAAAAGAAAGGCAAATCTTTTCACACAGATCATAGAGCACACACTAAATGCAAATTTTTCCTAAATCGTCAAGCAAACAGTCAAATGCAAAATGCACAATGCATGTATTTTCTTTTCCCTTTCTTAATGTGGATGGGTTACAAAAAGAAAGTTGTTATATAACTTTGATTTCGATTTAAAGCGAAAATAAACAAGCTTGTCCAAAATCAAAAGACACCTTAAGATTCACTTGCTTAATCACTGGAAATACATGAAATCAAACCATACTGACGAAAGTAAAATGACTAATCAGCTATGGACAGCAAACAAGCTAACTCTTTAGACCAGCAAAATGCCTAACACAGGTTCAGATCTAAGAGGCCAAAAGCAAGACTAGTTTACTCTTCGTTATGGGAAATTGTAAATGAGTAAGAAATACAAAGAACAAGTACAATTTCGTTATATAACAGAGGCAGAATGATGGCAAGTAATATTGGTTTCAGAACAGGTGCAAGACTGGTAACTGGCAGCCAAATCAATGGTGAAAACAGGCAAGAGAAAAGGAGGAAACCCCAACAGCACTAGGCAAATTTGGGCCAATGCAGGTGCTGCACAGCCAATCTAGCTCTCAGCGCAGGTAGCCCCTTCGGGACCTGCGTTGCAAAGCAGGTAGCCTGTGTACTACCTGCTTTGGAAAACGAGAATTGCGTTTTCACAGTTTCCGAGTCATAATTTTCTCAAAAATGCACGGTTTTTGCTCAAATCAGAAACAATCAGTCAAGCACACTCAAAGGGATGATTAGGAAGGTAAAAAGCTATCACTAAGAGCTTACAAGGATCTTTGTAGATCAACTCTTCAAATCATGAACTTGCTCAGAAATGAGCTAGAGTAGCTTCCCTCTACTTCGCTTTTGATATAGTCAAAAGCTTTTCGATTTGGTACTCTTTTGTTCAGGAAATGAATAGCAAAATACTACAAACACAATCAAACAGATACGCTCCCCAGCGGAGTCGCCAGTTTGTTGTAGGGAAAAGTATCCGACTCGGATGACCCTATCCCACTCTAAGGGTGATAGTACCTTAGCAACAACTGTAAAACAAACTACTTAAGGTTTACTTCTTTATGAAAGAAAAAGAGAATGGAGAAATGCACTAACCGTTGCCTTGCGCTTAATGTCGAATCCAAACTCTTCTCTTTGGCCGCTTGCTCCTAGCTCCTTGTTCTTTTGCTTGCCCAGCTACAATGAGATCCTGCAAAATAACAAAGAAGGAAACTACAAGAAGCATGCAATCATAACTGGTTCATGGATTAGTGTAAACCAAACATGCAATTATCACAATATATTATTGAAACAAGAGCACATAGAAGAACCTCAATAGCTTTTATTAATGAAGAAGTAAAGGTTCTGAGAGTATTACAACCATTGAAGGCTCCAACCCAGCAACACCTCCCAGCAGAAAGAATTTCTCCTCTTCACCTCTCTCAAACAATCACCCAATAGCTCTATAGTGAAACCAACAGCATATCATTACTTTTCTCAAAATTCCAGCCTCCTGAGCTCATAGGAGAGAGCTCAATATATAGATGAATTGAGAAAGGATGAGTCAGCTTGCAACTGATGTGTAGCTGCCTTGTGTCCTCTCTCTCTTCAGTTAATCTTTAGTTGATCTTCAGTTCTTGAGTCCACTTGGAGAACCTTGCTTCCACTTGGAGAAACAGAGCCTCTGACTCATCACAAGGCGAAATCCCTGATCCAAGTGTCATTTTTGGAAGATTCCAAAGCAATGACTCATTGTGCCATTTGTCCCATCCCGCTCAGCGCAGGTGGCCTTTGTTCCACTTGCTTTGCAACGCAGGTACACCATGGAGCAACTGAGTTTCAGCGCAGAAACCTAGTGGAGCACCTGCTTTGATTTCAGGATTGCTTGTTTTTGAGTGTTTTCAGGTGGAGAACTGATCTGAGAGCTGTTGGTTTGTTGACCTTGTTCCTCTAGGGGTAGGAAAATCATGTTTAGGGAACTTTGGATCCCTTGGATTATTGACAATTCATGCTTGTTGCTGTAAGGCACAAAATTGTCTATAACAATAAATTGTCAACCCATGGAAGTCTGTTTATTTCAAAGGCAACTACACACTATATGTGCTCAATCTCAAAAGCAATAAAAGTTATAGTAATAAACTAGTCACACCTTGCTCTAAGCAAACTGAAGTTCCACTCTGAGTTACAACAAGAACAATCTATTGTAGACAATTACCAAAGAATGCTTAATTTTATTAAAAAGAGCAATCTAATGAAAAGGAATCAATCTGCAAAGGAAAGCACTAGCTATGTTGTAACAGAGAACAAGACCCTATTCCCAAAGCAGGAATCTTTAGCACCTATTTTTAATTACCCTACTTGCTAACTCACTCTGTAAACTCAATCGCGATAAAACACTCGTGAACTAACTGTAAATGAATTTGATAATGCAACAATCAATTAGAAAAGCAGAGTTCAGCAATAATGCATAAGAAACATTAAGTAAACAGAACTTTTAACAAGGTATGGATAGAAAACACACTTAACACACTACAGAAATATAATGGGTGAATCTTGTGATGAAGGTGGGCCCTGTCCTTCTCACAAGATTCCCCAAGAAATGAGAACTAGAAAGAAATGTTCAAAACAATATTTTATTCATCCATCAATATGTCATGTTACAAAAAGATTCCAGTTCTTTTCCTTCAGCTAGACCTTCCCATAGTCTGTCCGTCCCCTTCTAATGTAGATGTCTCCTCTTTTTAAAGAGGAGACATCTATTACAATTGATTACATTATAAGTCCTATCTTTAACCCAATATACCAAAACAGGGAATCAGTTTTCCCATTAACAAAATGTTGTTACAATGGTTATGGTAATGTTGACTTTGGAATGTGGTCGTTATAGCCAATGTAGCAGCTCCTTCGATGATCTTCTTCTGTTTCTGTCAAATCCAGAATGAAAATCATGGTTGCTTCAACAAAGGGATTTGATCCTTCTTCTGACTATTATAGCAACATAACTTATAATGATAACCCTGCAGTCTTCCAAGTTGTTTTAGCAATGTATACTACAATGATAACTATTTTAGCAACTATCCGTTTCAATCAATAAATTATGAAAGTAATGTAATCATATGTAAAATAAATTAAACGTATAGTAATGAGAAGAAATATTGTATACCTTTTGGGAAAATGGATTAAAGCAGTATCATGGACTTTAAATATAGGTTAGAAAAGGATGACATAATAGCAAAATATATGGTCAAAAAGGGACAATGTGAGGTCCTAACATCCCCCCAACTGAAAGGGTTGCATGTCCTCATGCAACTTTACTCTGATTCTGAGTCCGAGTATTGGGCCTTGCAGTGAAAATTACTTAGGCAGTAAGTATAAAAGGTGCTATCAGCCAGGTCTCTGAACCCATGAACATTATAATCTCTGCCATGCTACTACTTCCTCCTTTTCGGACAACCTGTAATTAGCCCTATACTCTTGTGCTAGCATCCATAGAAGAGGGAAATAAAAATGGTATCCTACCCATTTCTCGGCACACTGCTGAGCAAATTTGACATAGTTAGGTAGCCGTGAAATTGTTGCTTCAACATTAAGAGGACTAAAGGGATGATACTCCTGCCTCTCCTTAGAAGACTGCTGCCAAAATAAATTGTTTGCTTGTAAGGCAAGAGCTCCCTTAGCTTTAACATAATGTTGGCAGTCTTTCAAGACTGCTGCTTGTAATTGTCTGATGTGTTCACTCATTCCTAGTTCTTTCAAAAACTGAAGATATTCAGCAACGAAAATGGTAGCATTCTGTGGCTCAGATCGAATCCATAGAAGACGATTATCTTCATTATGCCTTGTTGAAAGAAAGGCATTCTACCACGTGAGCTGATTGGCAAGGAAAGAGAAAAAGGCCCTGATCTGAATGTCACCAACCAAAGGATTCAGATTGAGTTTCCTATGGTCAAGGATGGCTTCATTATGGAGGTACAATTCATAGAGTAAATTTTGTTCACTGGAAGATGCTTCTGTGAAAGTTTTCACAAATTGTTCAAGTGCAGATACCTCATGAGGTCTGCCATCTCTGATTTCCTTTATTTGGAAGAAAGCTAAGCGTTCTGCAAGAAAAAGAGAGTAATTGGAGGATGGTTTCCTGGTGGCCAGTAATCTTTGAACCAAATTAAACATGAGGAGCAATCTGGTTTTTAACTGTTTATTCTCCTTGTTCTGGGCATGAAACTATTCCAAAATTTCCCAATTTGCATATATATGATTTTTCCATGATGATTTGTGCTCTTGCAAGATCTTCTCTTGCAACATAACATATTCTTTCTTCCATTTATCCATTTGTGCTTGAGTGCTGGTGGTTTGAGTAAGGATAGTCTTTGTAGGTCGGGGTTCAGTCTGAGTAAACACAGTTTTTGTAGACTGAAGTATAGGACTTTCAGTTTTAACAATCATAGTAGGTCAAGGTATTGGTGGTTTAACCTCTTTTTCAAAAATATTTGAAGGCCCTACTGGTTCTTGTGTGACAACAGGCGTTCCTATTTAATTGCAATAGAAGTAGATGTAGGGGTGGCTCCAAGCAGTGGAACTTCAACTATATTATAACAGGCTTGATGATAAATACTACCACATTGGCTGCACATATATTCATTATACCGATCTTTCTTTGTACTCTTCTCAGTTGCGTATGCTACATAAGCTAAAGTATACAAATTAAGCTCTCTATCATAAGCTTCCCTTACCGTTATTAATTCCTGCTTGTAAGCTTCGAGTTCTAATTTTAGAAACTTGTTTTCCTGTAGAAGGGAAGCCAAGGTGACTGGGCTTTGTGTAGCAGTCGCAGTATTAGTAGCTGATTCTAGTGAATGAAAGGCCTGTTATTCTTTAGCAACTTCATCATTTGTAGCCTCAGCAGGTGGTTCTTGTGTGGCAACTGCTGAATCATCAGCTGGTTCTGTAACAGCTACATCATCCTGAGCATCCAAACTTTGCATATCAGCAGATGGTTCTTGTGTGGCAGTTGCTGACTCAGTAGATGGTTCTTGTGTAACAGCTATGGTTTGTGCAATATCCTGGTTATATATGTTTTGTTCATCAGTAGTTGGTTCTTGTGTAGCAATTGTTGAATTAGTAACTGGTTCTTGTGGGGCAGCTACACCTAGGTCGTCTATTTTCTGTTCATCAGCAGGTGGTTCTTGTGTAACACTTGCTGAATCAGTAGCTGGTTCTTGTGGGGAAGCTACATGCTGTACATCATCTTGGGTATCTAAATTTGGTGGATCAGCAGCTGGTTCTTGTGTGGCAGCTGCTGAATCAGTAGCTGGTTCTTGTGTGGCAACTACATTTTCTGAAAGAAATGTTGTCACAAAATCCTGGGCATCTTGCATTTCAGTAACCGAGGGTGAGACATGTAAAGATTTAGGGACTTGGGATTGTGGTGGGGTATGGGGTTTTAGGCGAATAGGTGGGGAATTTGGGATGGTAGTAATAGTTGCTACTTCAGTAGACGTCCTCATTCGTCTTCGCGGTAAAAAGGCAGGGAGAGCAGTAGTTTTCATTTTGTGAGTGGGTTTCTTTAGAGGGGGAGGGTTATCAGGGATGGTGGCTTCTTTGGTTGAGGCCCTTATTCGTCTCTTTGGTAGGGAAGCAGCCTTATCTTGCCTTTTTATTTTTAGCTTAGTAATGGGAAGATTATCATCAGAATCATCACTAGGAATGTGGACAGTGGGACTAGATGATTATGCTAAATTATGGGATGGAGTTGATGTGGTGGAAGGGTCAACTGGATTAGCTGATGCAGGTGGTGGGATTTCTTGGGGATTAGGAATGCTCCCTGGTTGTTGTTCGGAGGGATTTTCAACTTGTTGAGGGATTCCAAGAGTTTGTTGAGGAATTTCAGGGGCTCGTTGAGGAACTTCGGGAGTTTCAGTGGCTTCTTGGGGAATTTCAGTAGCTTCTTGGGGTTCTAGGGGTGGGTTGTTAAGCGGGGTAGGATTCTGCTGGGCCAAGGCTCTCTGAATTAATAGCTGGACGAGACGATGATGGGTGAGGGACAGGAGTGGGTATTTTGCATGCATACAGTAATGTGACATATTCTTTAGACACCCAAGTAGATAATACGGCATATTTAACAATTGACCATGTCTCAAATGATTTAACAAGACAAAAATCATGTTGATAGACTACCTGGTAGTGACCTTCACAGGTGAGATAGTGCTTGACATATTCAACAACCGTCAGCCATGGAAGTGGTAATGAATGAAGTGTGACACCCCTACCTTTAGGCTCGACCCGCTCTCCTGGCAAAAGAAAGTCCTGCTGTGCGTTAAGAATGATGTGTTTATGACTAAACCATCAAATTCCAGCAGCTGGTAGGCCTAAAACTTGTGCTATATCATGCTTTGAAACTGGAATTCGAACTCCTTGAACAGTAGAATAGCCATCCCATAGATTACGTGCAAATTCAAGGACTTATTGTGGATCAAATCCCTGGAGCCTCTGAAAATAATCTACCCAACCGGCCCGCTGAAAAATCTGATATACCTCTCGGTGTAATTCTAATAAGGCTATCGAGCTGGGTTCATGTTGAATAGCAGGTCCTCCCATAGTTACCAACTTCAGTAAAATGCACATTGAAAAACCGAGTTACCGCACCTGAGATAGAGTAAATTTTGCAAATGAGATCATGGAATAATAGGACAGAGACGGGGTGATGAGACGTAATCATGGGTAAAAAAATGACGGTGATTGGCATGTTGTGAAATGATGGCGTGATGATTTTGATATTCCCCCCAACTACGGCTGGAATAATGAGTTTTAAATGTACGGAGATCGTAGTAATAATGTCATTATCTTCTCATTTGACTATAGTTTAATAATATTTACACATACAAATGCATACCTTGATTGATATTCAGAAAATATAGTATACATTGCTAATATCAATGGTTATGAAAAAGGGTTTTGAAATATGAGGGTAATTGTATGAAAGACCTGTATAATGATAGGAGAAGGGAGTGAAAGAACAAAGTTATAAGAATGATGCAATAGACGGTTCTCAAAATGGAAAGTAATGTATAATCATTCTTGAGAAGAAATGGTGTTTCAGCCATGGGGAAAATGGGTAAAAGTTGGTGTTTCAGCAACGGAAAAAGTGGGGAAAGGTTGGTGTTTCAGCAACGGGAAAATGAATGGAAATTGGTGTTTCAGCAACGAGGACAATAAAGAAAAATGTTGTTGTGAATGGGAAAAATAAGGAAAATGTTGCTGAAAAGTAATGGGGGACATAGGGAGGAGAAAAAGGAAAAATGATTAGAATGGGGGAATGAATTATGAATTGGAGTGAGATGACAATGCTTCACAAAATGAAGCTTAAATCTGCTTGCAGTAATATTGTTCTCTTCAACCAGCCTCCCTATATCTGAGATCTGAAAAATAATCAATTGTAACATTGCAACCCTTGACAGGGATTATTAGTTAAGAAATCTAATCTATTACTAAAAAGAATATAATGCATAAATTAAATGCAATGAGGGGCAGCAGGCTCCCCCAAAAAGATATAATGTGAATCTGCCCTGTAGGTGGCCTTAAAATCCTCTTTAGAAATAGGTTGCTGGTAGAGGAAGCCGATACCCATTTACTAATAACGGTGTTCTAGAATCATCAATTGTTAGGAGCCTTACTGTTCCATTGGGAAAACAATATCTATTTCGTAAGGTCCCAGCCATCTTGTTCATAATTTCCCTTGAAAATTTTCAAACCAAGAGTCATACAATAAAGCCCAATTACCTTTTTGGAACTGCTTATGCTCAATAGTTTTATCATGCCACCTAGTTCTTTGTTGTTGAATCATAGTTGTTTGGTGGATGGCATCTAACCTCTTTTCATCCAATTCGTGAAGCTGTTGCAACTTGGCTATTTGTGCATCGGTCAAATCAAGGTTAACATCTAAAGCAGTTCTTAAGGTTTTAATTTCAAATTCCACGGGAAAAATAACACTTTTACCATAAACCAATTCATAGGGAGAAAAACCTGTAGTGTTCCTCCAGGTAGTTCTGTAAGCCCATAATGCCTCATGCAACCTTTCAAACCAGTCCTCCCTATTTTCCTTCACTATTTTTGTTAAAATGGCTTCTATGACTTTGTTTGTACTTTCCACCTGACCATTGGCTTGGGGGTGGTAAGGTGTAGTCATTTTGTGATGAATATAATATTTTTGAAGAGTGGCTTTAAAACCATGAGAATTGAAATGAGGTCCTCCATCTGTAACTAGTTCTCAAGGCACTCCAAATCTAACAAAGATTTCTTCAAATAGAAAGTTTAAAACAGATTCTTCATTAGCTCTAATAAGTTCCTTAGCTTCCACCCATTTAGTCATATAATCTGTAAAAACCAATATGTAAACTCTTTGACTGAATGGAGGATTGATGGGTCCTATAAAGTCTAGAGCCCATCTTTCAAAGGGTTCAAGTATTACCTGGGGATCCAATGGAATTTCATCTCTATGATTAGGTTGACCCGTTCTCTAACAACTATCACAGGCCCTAACATATTTCTTCGCATCCTTGAAAAGTGAGGGCCAATAATAACCCATGCTGAGAATTTTATGTGATGTTCTCTTATCAGCAAAATGCCCTCCGCAATGGCCATCATGACAAGCCTTCAGTATATCATAAACCTCATCTTCTCTAATGCATCTTTGGATTTCATGATCAAGTCCTCTATGGAAAAGACACCCACTTATCCAGCTATACTAAGCACTTTGTTGAATGATCTTTCTTTTCTCCTAATGTGATAGGTGTGATGGTAACTTCCCTGCAACTAGATAATTGGCAATGTTTGCATACCAAGGTGAGTAAGCAGATACTGCAAATAAATACTCATCAGGAAAGGAATCATCTACTGGAGTATTATCATCAGCTTTTATCCGAGAAAGGAAATCAGCAACTACAATTTCTTTACCTGGTTGATCTACAATTGTAATATCAAATTCTTGTAATAACAATAACCACCTAGTATCTCAAGCATTTGTGACAGATTTATTCATTAAATACTTAATAGTCAAGTGGTCAGTATGAAAAAAAGTAGGGTAACCAGTAATGTAATGTCAAAATTTATTAATATCATAAATTACTGCTAAAAATTCCTTTTCAGTAATTGTGTAATTAAGCTTAGCAGGGGTCATATTCTTACTAATTAAATAGATAGCACAAGGAAGATGGTTTTCTTCTTGTCCCAAGACAGCTCCAACTGCAGTATCTAAAGCATCAGAGGATATATGAAAGTGAAGTGCCCAATCAAGTCCCTTTAAAATAGGAGCCGTAGACAACTGATGCTTAAGTTCATCAAATTCTTTCTGGCAAAGATCAGTCCACTTAAATTCAACAGTTTTCATAAGTAACACAAACAAAGGAGAAGCTATCTTACAAACATTTTTGATAAATCTTCTGTAATATCTAGCATGTCCTAAAAAATTTCTTACATCAGTTTGTGTTTTATGGATAGGAAGGGTCTAAATTACTTGTACTTTGGATGGGTCTACCTGAATCCCTAGGAATGAAATGAAGTGCCCAAGTACAATTCATTCATCCATCATCATATGACATTTTTCAGTACTCAAGGAAAGGTGAGCTTGTATACAACGTTTAAGTACTTTCTCAAGGTTTTGTAATGCATCTTCAAAATTCACACCATAAGGAGTAAAGTCATCCATAAATATCTCCATAGAGTCATTAAGCATATCAGAGAAGATTACTATCACTGCTCTTTGAAACGTTGTTGGAGCATTACATAGTCAAAATGGGAGAACTCTATAAGCAAAAGTTCCCCAAGGACTAGTAAAAGTGGTCTTGTCTTGGTCTTGGGGTGCAATTTTGATTTGGTTATATCCGCTAAAACCATGTGAAAAGGAAAAGAATCTCTTCCCTGACAAACTGTCTAGAACCTGATCAATGAATGGCAAGGGGAAATGATATTTTTGAGTGGCTTTGTTTAAGGCTCTATAATCTACACACACTCTCCATTTCCCATTTTTCTTAGGTACTGTCACCAATGGAAAAACCCATTCATTGTTAGATATGGGGTATATAAACCCTGCATTAAGCAATTTTTGAAGTTCTTCTTTAACAATTTCCCTCAAATTTGGATTCATTGACCGCTAGGGTGGACAGACTGGTTGGCACCCTTCCTTGATATAGATATGATGAGTACATAATTTAGGAGACATCCCCTTCATATCTGTATAGTCCCATGCGAATGCTTCCTTATTTTCACAAAGTAACTTCATTAGATGTTGTGTTTCAGCATCTGATAAGTTGGGGTTTATGTTCAATGTTTTGCCAGGTTCAATTTCTACTGTTATGCTTTTATAGGAGATAGCAGTTGACGTTTGAGGTAGATTTTCAGATTTAAGCTTTTCCCGCATTTCAGGTTCCAAAATTGTAGTCAACTGGTTATATGTTTTAGAAGTGACCAAGGAGGGTTCAAAAATAAAATTACTAATTACTTCATCCTCCATAGTATCTTTAAGAGTTAAGGCTTGTTCGATAGTCAAAATGGGTTAAGTAGCATTATCATCATAATCCAAGCATACAAAATCATCATTATTAATCATAGGTGTGGCATGAGGATAAAGAGTAAGCTACTTGGTTTCACATCCATTAGAAATTGTCATTGAACCTGATCTACAGTTGATAAAGGCATCAACTGTAGCCAGCTAGGGTCTTCCCAAAATTAGAGGATGTCCCCCCAACTTTGTTTTAGTCTGCAGTACAACAAAATCAACTGGGTAATTCCAAGATTCAACTAAAATGATTAGGTCTTCAATAACTCCTTCTGGTTTGATTATGGAACAGTCAACTAACTCCAAGATGGTTGGTGTCTCTCTGATTACATTCTTTAGCTGTAACAGTTGTGAGGTTTCAAGGGTTGTAATATTTATTGCAGCACCTAAGTCTACCAGAATTCGTGAAACAATAGTTTTTCCAATCTGTGTTGTAACCGTAGGATGGCTGGGATCACCATACTTAACAAGAGGAGTTTTTCCGGACATTAAAGCAGCTAGATCACCCATCACATGAACTGTAAGGGGATCTTTAGCTTTCCTACCAGGTTTCATAATACAACTATCTTTGACAATTCTGGCATAAATTGGTACGTCTCTGAGTGCTTGTAAGAGTGGAATTTTAACATAAATATTCTGCAATTCTCCTAAAAGATTAAAAGAAGGTGGCTCAGGTGTCTTAGTGAGAGCTAGACGCTCAGGGAATGGTGGCTCTATTGTTTCAGCACTTTTATTAGAGGGTGGCTCTGCTGTTTCAGCACCCTTATTAGGTAAATTATTCTTTTCTGTCTCTTCTTTGTCAGAGTCAAAAGAAGTAATATCATCAATAATAGGCTCAACTATTCTCCCAGATCGTAAATGAATATCATTACACTGTGCATGGAGAACATGGGATATAGGCTGATTCTGAATATCAATGACTTGCACAGCTTTATTATTAGGGTTAGGTTTTGGTTGTACAGGCCGCTGGGGTCTTATTGTCTGATTATTTGGTGGAGCACCTCATGGTAGAGAGAGGTTGCTGAAATTGAGGAAATTGGTTTGGAAACGAAATTTTTTGAACTCTTCAGTTTGGGTTCCATTGATTAAAATATGATTGTTATGGAGGCCAAGGATTCCACATTGCAGGGTGTACAAAGGGAGGGTTTGTTTGTTGCATGGGTGGGAAATTCATTTGATTAAAGGGTGGGTATTGCATTTGGTTGGAGGTCTGGTAGTTTACTTAATTAAACGAAGGATAATTATTTTCTCGCTTTATTTTAATGGTTGAATTGAGTTTTGCAAGAAAGTCTTGACTTTTAGATCCTCGGGCATCAGGGGAAGTTTTTAGCTAGACCAGCCAACTCCCAATCTGTGTTTTCTGAAGAGCCAAGCTTAATTTGATCTTGGGCTTATCATAAGATTTTTATTCGTGACACATGAAGGGTTTTGAGCTAAGAACCACCTTTAATATTTAAAAATTTATTTTTTTAAGGTGCAAAATTGATGAATTTGGCTTTTGAGAGCCCTAGATTATCAAATCTGGGAGCAGAGTTGGATTCACACTCCTCAGATTTCATAGATCTATCATTCCTGTGCACAGATCTGTAAATTTTTTTATTTTTCTAACTTGGGGTTTCTGGGTGTTTTGTGTTTCCAGGTACAGGTTGCAGATCTAAAGGTGCAGTTTGATTTCAAGCTAGATCTAGGCCCTTGAGGGTAAGATCTGGCCTCAAAGTCATATTTGCAGGAATATTATCCAACCTTTTGGAGTTCAATGTTAAAAAAAAAAACAAAAAAAATATGGAAATAATTTTACGTGGATTCCGCTGATAAATTTGAATCATAAAAATACATTGGTACCAAATTCATTTTTTTGGGTTCATCTTGACTTTTGGGTTACAATTTCTTTGCTACTTGGTATTTTTCTAAAAATAAAATTTTGAATTTGTTTTACTGTCTTCATCTTGGGGTTTTTCTGGAAATTTTCAAGTTTCTTTATCCTCTTCTCCAACCTGCATATCTCCCTTTCTTCCTATTTTCAGTCCTTCCATTCTGCTTGAAACCCTTCGAAAACCCTCCATATACACACAACAAATAATCCTGCAGCCTTTTCACTCCCTCTGCAACTCCACCACAACAAATCTGCAGCCATCATGCTACCTAAACCTTCATCTCCAGCTCCACCTCCATTGTTGTCTGTTCTCATCGAACTCCCTAACCCCATACCTCTCTTCCTATGTTTATCCCTTCTTGCTTCCACCTGTGTGCTACCTCCTACATCTACCACCATCCAAACTGTTGTTGGGAAAAGTATCCAATATGGAATGACCCTATCCCACTCTAAGGGTGATAGTACCTCAGCAACAACTGAATGCAAAGCTACTCAAGATTACTTCTTTATGAGATGAGAGAGAGAAGAGAAGGATGATCTACTAACCGTTATCTTGCGCTTAATAGTCGATCCAGTCCTCACTCCTTGCTGCTTGCTCCTAGCTCCTTGCTCTTTCACCGGCCCAGCTACACAAAGATCCTGTAAAAGCACAAGAAGAGGAAACTACAAGAAGCATACATCCATAATCGATTCAGGGATTAGTATAAATCAAATATACAAGCATCGATTCACCATAAAGACACATGCATATAGAAGAACCTCAAATACTTTATTAATGGAAGAAGTAAAGTTCTGAGAGAGTTACAACCATAATAGGCCCAATCCAGCAACACCTCCCAGCAGAAAGAAATCTCCTCTTCACCTCCTTCAAGCAATCACCCAATAGTTCTATACACAAACCAACAGCACTTCCTTACTTGCACAAAATTCCAGCCTCCCTAGACCTCATGAGGGAGCTCTATATATAGGGTTTTGGAGAAAGGATGAGTCATCTTGAGACTGGCATGAAGCTGACTAGTGTCCTCTCCCACTTTAGTTAATCTTCAGTTCTTGAGTCCACTTGGAGATTCTTGCTTCCACTTGGAGATTAAGACCCTCTTACTCATCACAAGGCGAATTCCTTGACCCAAGTGTCAGTTTGGAAGCTTCCTGGGCAGTTGACACCTTGCAGAATGACTGTGCCACTTGGCCAATCTCGCCCAGCGCAGGTAGCCTTCATTAGATTTGACATTCAGCGCAGATGCTCAGTGGAGCAGCTGACATGATCCAGAAATAGCTTGTTTTTGAGTGTTTTCAGGTGGAGAACTGATTTTTAGTGCTGTGGTTTGCTGACCTTGTTCCTCTAGGGGTAAGAACAACATGTTTAGGGACTTTGGATCCCTCAGATTATTGACATTTCATGCTTCATGCTGTTAGGCACAAAAATGTCTATAACAGTTGCCCCCTAAAGTATGAGGTCGTTTATCGGGTGAAATTCTTTATCAGGAGGATCCGAAGTTCATTCAATCGCTGAGAGGTGCCCTGTAATAAGATACAATACAATACATTATTTTTCATTCTGCTTTCATGATCTAGCTGAGGCGGGCATTCCCATGCTCAGCTTTATAAATTCATTTTGGTACATAGAACAGACGATCGTCTGATGGTAGACTGATAATTCTCTGCTGAAATTATCATCCTTGGAGTAGGATGATCATCTGTTGCAATGATGTACATAACAGATGTCTTTATTTTTCCTGAATATATATGGCAGCCCGGATGGATGGAACTAGATCCGGGGTCTTCAAACTCGTTCGATCTTCACTCTAAGTACAAGTCGATCCATGTGAGAATTGCGCTGAAGTCGAACATGGAAAGACATCGCTTGATTACCGGTCAATAATGTAAACCGTTAACAAGCGCGAGAGGAATCACCAATAATGACAATGACCCTCAAGGTACTGCAGTACAATTCACGTGGTGTGAATAAAGGACTTGGCGTCGAACACCACGCAAAATCTTCTGGTCGAAGGTCATTAATGTATACCTATCGCCGGAAGTGAGAAACTTGCCATTGAGGCATGCAAGCTTCAAAGTACTGGGGGGTTTGTTCCTAGATCAACTTCTTGGATAATGAGCTGAAGTCGACAAGAAGCGATCCATCAAAGGAGGGCCTTAATGAATCCCACATCAGTGACACGGAACGGAGCTATCGATTTTAGTGGAGGTGAAAACAATCTGTGAAATATGATTCAGGGTGGCGATCATGGGTGGATGAAGGATAATGTATGGCAGTGGATGGGACACGGTTGACTCTTTCTGAACAACATCTCTTGAACATATAACGACACAAATGTGATGGATCGGTAGCATTACCCCAAATGTGGATGGTTTGGCGAGGACCATGGTGATGAGACCGGCGAATGAAACAACCCAACCTGATGTGATACGGAGGACAAAGTGTCATGTTCAAGAGCGACTTGCTACCATTAAAGCTTTGAGGTTCTCCCAATTTTTCCCCAGTCATTTCTGACCAGTACCTCTTTATTTTTGTCAAGCTTGAGGAGGATAACATATGCTTGTTCTATAACCTGCCCTTCGGGCAAGCCCATCGCTATATTTTAACGAGCTTAGCGATAGGGAAACTCGTTCTCGTCTAAAGACAAGTTTGTCGCTATTTAATCATTTTAACGAGTCTAACGACAAGGAAAACTCGGTCCTTTTCATTTTTAGAGAGTCTGAAAAGGTACAGAAAGTTAACTCCAAAATTCCTTTTTCGTCATCTAATCCCTTAAGCCCGAAAAAGTATAAAACAATACAGAAGGGATGAGTTTTCGATAATTTTAACAAGCCGAATAAAACAAGCGCTCGACCTTTTTGTGCAATAATCCCTCAGGTCCAAAAAGATTAAAATCTAGAGGAGGGATAGCTCTTCCGGTCACTTTAACGAGCTGGAAGGCCAAAACTCGGCAAACTTTTCATATTTTACGAGTCAGATGAAAAGAGCTCAAAGAAGAATCGTCTTTTGAGGAACGAGTGATAAACGGGGATAGCAGCAGATTCCAGGTACAGGTTGGAATTTTCCAATCACGGCAGTGTCACAAGGATGGCTAAGTGAAATCACTCTTCGCAGCTGTTCCTCAAAATGGGTAAACAATCATATGGAGGTGAACGATTGGCCAAACGGAATGGAGGTGGCAGGTGCATACACGACCAAGGCTTTTATGGCTAATAAATTTACGATCACAATGGTTATTTACCGGGAAGTTCATTTTTTAACGAGCTTAAATTTGCTCAAAAGCTTATGTTTATTTTTTAACGAGCATGAACTATGACGCTAAAACTGCTCGGATCTCGCTTTTCTATTTTTTAACGAGCATAAATTCCGCGGTAAAACTGCTCGAAATACCAGTCATAAGATAAGAAATGTCTCTTGTGAGATAGCTATTTTTTATGGAGCTTTATCTCACGAAGCTATGCTCCGAATGTGGCAAAGTTTGACCTTTGCCCCATATCCTTTCTTTATGCAAGTTCGGAAACGGCTAATCCTACGAGTTTAAAGGGTTAGACCTACAGGTTTAAAGGGAGGACCTAAAAATTTTAAAAATAAATAGTCGCCCCTTGCTTGCACTCCAAAAGGTTGCATGCCTCCAGGTATAAAGTACGATTTCAAGGTTACCCCTCAATTTGCAGGTAGAACAATTTTTCTACCGAGAAAGGCCTACCTCTTTCAGGTTATCCAAAAAATGGTTTTATTTGTTGTCGCAAATGAAACTCTTTCTTCGGCGATGTCTATCATTAGGTTACTCAAAGATGGTTACTATTTGTTGCAGCAAAGGAATCTCTTTCTTTGGAGGCTGCCCCTACTTATCCTTCAAAACATTTGTTTTAATGGGTGAGGCTTGCCTTTTACCCAAAGATGGTTACAATTTGCTGCCGCAAAAGAATCTCTTTCTTTGGTAGCCTACCTATTTAGATAAAGGTGAATGACTAGAAATCATCAAACACATAACTTTGACAAAAGAATCCTGTTCTAGAACAACCCCTCTTCCTTCTTTCAGACGGGGTATGGACTAGTCATATTCTTTCGCGGAAATTCTACTTTATACCCAGGGTTTCTTCTGCCCGAAGAAGACCAGGATGCATGCCCCCTGGGTTCCAGTCCCATCTTTCCGAATCACTCGCACTCATCGGGAAGGAGGACTGGGGGTGGAGACATTTCTTGGGTGAATAGACCATTCAGGGTTGGTATTTGACTATTTGCGATGCGTGATCCCGGAAATGAAAGTTGGTCTACGAGCTTGACCATTCTTCCTTCGTGTGGATAACACATTACTCTAAAGAGTGAGGAGACTATAGCTCCCATGCAATATATATAGTCTCGTCCAAGGAGTAGGTTATAATCCAAGGGTCCTTGAACGACCATCACATTCATTTGAACGATCTTCCCTTTCAATGTAACAGGCACATTGGGGAGGATCCCTAATGGTCGACTGGTTCCTTTATCAAAACCCGAGAGATTTCTTATCTCAGGCAAAAGCTCTGGGGAACCCAGTGCTTTCCAAGCAATAGAGGAAAGGATACTCACAGATGCCCCTTCATCAATGATAGTTCCAGCCATTACCATTCTGTAGATTTGGACTATGATTCTGAATGGTATACTGGCTGGTAACCGGGGTCTGCCTAGTTGGTTCCAATCAAAGGACACAACCAGGTTGCTTGGTGGTGGGACCGAATACACGGCCGGATACGATCCTGACGATGTTCCTTCCTGCGATAAAGGAATGGGCGCATTGCCCTAATGCTCATCAGAATCTGTGTTGATGAAAAGAATCTGGATGGTGTCATCCTTATTCTCTTCAGTGAGGGTGTCATTTGAGGATGAAACCTCTGAAGGAAGAACCGGGTCAACTGCCGTATCGACCTTTAGACTTTCGTCTGGTCTGGATTCAGTAGGTTCATTTTCAATGACTAACACTTCAGCTGACCACTTGAGCAGGTCAGCTGTATTTTCAACCAACGAAGGACTTGGCACGAGTTTTTTGTATCCAGGAGGAAGTATTACCGGTGAAACCGGACGATCTTCCAAAACTCTCTTCGCTTCGTCTAAGAAGGGACAACGGTGGATGGCGTGACCGCCTTCACACAGTCTGCAAGGGGATCTGCTCCCCCTCTTTGTCTTGAACCTTCACTTTCACTGGTTGACGGTACGCAATCAACATTGCTATCAGAGGTTGATGCTCCCGAATTGTGCAGACGAGGGGACCAGTCCCTTAGTATCCGGGGAATACTGGGACAATCTCTATGGAAGTGATCTCCTCTACATATGACACATGGCGATTTAGGCCCGGTCTGTGCTGTGTGTGGGTTTTTGTCAGATGTCTTTTGCTTGCCCCCAGTCGCCTTAGGCTCCTTCTTCTTCCTCTCTCTCTTCTTCTTCTCCTTCTTCTCCATGGGAGCTTGGCTTTTGCCAGCCCCACCTTGCGAAGATGGAGGATTAGAGGAAGAGTTATAAGAAGTGGAAGGCTGGTGGGCAGCTCTAGACTGATATAACAGTTGACTCGACTGTTCAGGAACCATGGTGGCCTGAACTACATTAGTTGAGAATAGCCAAATAGGCAGGCCAATTGTCAGTCCTGGAAGCGACAATGTGGCCATGTGGGGCGCACCAACTTCTCCCCAAGAGGAGAATGGACTAGGATTTCCATCATGTGGAGTTCCTTGGTTGGGGCGTTCCATGTTCTCAACTTAAGATCAACGCGGGAATAGGAGGTGATTATGTTCCGTTTAAAATAAATTTTATAACGACGCTTAGACACAACTTGCTTTTTCACTTTTTAAGAGTCGAGAAAAAACTAAAGATGACTCTAGTCTCCTTCGATGTTTTAACGAGCCCGAAGTGAAAAATGCTCGGATGGACTTTTTCAGTTATAGAGTTTGAAAAAGGCCAAAAGAAACTGCTCTGGAGTTCTAGGCAGAGGGTGTGCCAAACTTTTCGCAAAACCACAGAATACGTTTTACGGTACGGGTGGTCGATCTTCGTGAATGCTGTGTTCACTGCATTGCGATCAGTAGGGCGGCCGACACGGTTTCCTATTGGATAAAGGCTTTATTCCTATAGGGGTCTCCCAATATATACGCGACGGTATGTGGGAGCACAAGTCCGTATTGATACTTATCGCTTCACCGTGGAGGAATCACCCAACCACTCAACGCTAAGATATCACGTTTAACGACGCTGGAACACGTCTCTAGCTTAGACCTCTATGTGTTTGCGCTATGTTTCAATGCGTTGTTATGTAAATTCAATTTATTTTAAGGTTGATCTTGTTTAGCAGTTTGCCTTTATGGATCACCACGAGATGTATGATAACACTCCTGAATGCAGTCTAAGATGATAAGCAAGATTTTCAATCTTTCAACTTTGAAAACCTTAACTACTGAGGGAAAAGAAAGATAACACCTTTTCACACAGATCATAGAGCACACACTAATGCACTTTTTCCTAAATCGACATGCAAACTATCATAATGTATATGCACAATGCAAGTATTTCTTTTCTCTTTCTTAATGTTGGTGAAATGCAAAAAGAAAGTTGTTGTATAATTTTGAATTCAATTTCAAGTGAAAGCAAACAAGCTTGTCCAAAATCAAAAGACACCTTAAGATTTACTTGTTTCGACACTAGAAATATATAAATTCAAACCAATATGACGAAAGCAAAAGCTCAATCAGCTATGAACAACAAACAAACTAACTCTTAAGATCAAAACGACACTTTATCACAGGTCTAGATCTAAGAGGCCACAGCAAGACTAGTTCACTTTCGTTATGGGAAACTGTAAATGTATAAGAAATACACAAAGAACAAACACAGTTTCTTTATACAACCGAGGCGGAATAATGATAAGGAAAGTTGGTTTCAGATAGGCCTACTGACTGGTAACAAACAACAAAAACAAGAGTGAAAACAAGGCAAGAAACAGCAGGAAACCCCAGCAGCACAAGGCAGGACTGGTCCAGCGCAGGTGGAACACTGCCTGTTTGACCTTCAGCGCAGGTAGCCCCTTCGGGAACTGCGCTGAAATGAAAACAGCCTTTGTACAGCCTGCACTGAAGAACGAAACTTTCGTTTCTGGTGGTTTCCGGGTCACAGATTGCTCAAAAATTCACAGTTTTTGCTCAAATCAGAAGCTATCAGTCAAGGACACACTAAGGAATGATAAGGAGGATGAAAAGCTATCACTAAGAGCTTATTAGAGTCCTTGTGGATCAGCTCTTCAAATTATAAACTTGCCCAGAAACTGAGCTAGATTAGCTTCCCTCTACTTTGTATTCGAAAGATTCAAATACAGTTCGATTCGGTACTCCCTTTGTTTATAAAATGAATAGCAAAAAACACAAGTAACCAACAAGATACGATCCCCAGCGGAGTCGCCAATTTGTTGTTGGGAAAAGTATCCAATACGGAATGACCCTATCCCACTCTAAGGGTGATAGTACCTCAGCAACAACTGAATGCAAAGCTATTCAAGATTACTTCTTTATGAGATGAGAGAGAGAAGAGAAGGATGATCTACTAACCGTTATCTTGCGCTTAATAGTCGATCCAGTCCTCACTCCTTACTGCTTGCTCCTAGCTCCTTGCTCTTTCACCGGCCCAGCTACACAAAGATCCTGTAAAATCACAAGAAGAGGAAACTACAAGAAGCATACATCCATAATCGATTCAGGGATTAGTATAAATCAAATATACATGCATCGATTCACCATAAAGACACATGCATATAGAAGAACCTCAAATACTTTATTAATGGAAGAAGTAAAGTTCTGAGAGAGTTACAACCATAATAGGCCCAATCCAGCAACACCTCCCAGCAGAAAGAAATCTCCTCTTCACCTCCTTCAAGCAATCACCCAATAGTTCTATACACAAACCAACAACACTTCCTTACTTGCACAAAATTCTAGCCTCCCTAGACCTCATGAGAGAGCTCTATATATAGGGTTTTGGAGAAAGGATGAGTCATCTTGAGACTGGCATGAAGCTGACTAGTGTCCTCTCCCACTTTAGTTAATCTTCAGTTCTTGAGTCCACTTGGAGATTCTTGCTTCCACTTGGAGATCAAGACCCTCTTACTCATCACAAGGCGAATTCCTTGACCCAAGTGTCAGTTTGGAAGCTTCCTGGGCAGTTGACACCTTGCAGAATGACTGTGCCACTTGGCCAATCTCGCCCAGTGCAGGTAGCCTTCATTAGATTTGACATTCAGCGCAGATGCTCAGTGGAGCAGCTGACATGATCCAGAAATAGCTTGTTTTTGAGTGTTTTCAGGTGGAGAACTGATTTTCAGTGCTGTGGTTTGCTGACCTTGTTCCTCTAGGGGTAAGAACAACATGTTTAGGGACTTTGGATCCCTCAGATTATTGACATTTCATGCTTCATGCTGTTAGGCACAAAAATGTCTATAACACAAACCCTCTCCTCGCTCTTCTGCCTTCAAGCTCTCTTTCCGCCACAAACGTGCAAAACACACAGAAAACAAAACATTCAATTTTATTTATTTATTTGTATGCATATACATTAGGTTAGCTCTTTTATTTTGATTTCATTTATTTAAATGCGTTAGTTAGATTCATCTTTTTTTTTAATTTTGATTTTGTTTCCTTTTGTTTGTTATGGGTTAGTTTTTTATTTTTATTTTTATTACTTTAGGTTTTAGGCTTCTTATCAAATCATTTCATTTCTCTTTGTCGATTTGTTTATATTGATTTGATTTTTATTTCTTGTTTTATTTTTACTTTTATTTTTCTTATTCACATTAAAAAAGAAAAACTTTAAAAAAACATAAAAATCTAAAAATTCTAAAAAAAAATTAAAAACTCTAAAGTATATAAAAAAAAATTCATCTAATGTGATTTGAGATTACTAAAAAATTAAATTAAAGGAGTATCTGTGCTAGTACATTAAAAATTTAATGTGGCCCATGGCACATTAGGATTTCGATTTATTAACCCTTTTATTTGACATTTGTCACATCAAAAAAAATAATCTCTTCATTGTACCACATTAAATTAATTTCCTAAGGAATAGTTAAAATTTTCATCTAAAATTCCTAGGTGTCCTTTTATGGTAATATTTCTCTATTGTCAAACACATTTAATGTTTCAAAAATTATATTAGTGATAGGAGGAAGTTAATTGTTCTAGATCTGAGTCATTAATGAAAATTATTTTAAATCTAGAATCTCTTGCATATTGCAGTTTTGGGCGTTTACATTGATCATTCATGATTGTCACTGTTAGGACCTCACATTGTCCCTTTTTGACCATAAATTTTGCTATTATTTCATCCTTTTCTAAGTTGTATTTAAAGTCCATGATACTGCTTTAATCCATTTTCCCAAAAGGTATACAATATTTCTTCTCATTACTATACGTTTAATTTATTTTAAATATGATTACATTACCTTCATAATTTATTGACTGAAATGGATAGTTGCTGAAATAGTTATCGTTGCAGTCTACGTTGCTGAAACAGCCTGGAAGACTGCAAGGTTATCATTACAGGTTATGTTGCTGTAACAGTTAGAACAAGGAGCAAATCCCGTTGCTGAAGCAACCGTGATTTTCATTCTAGATTTGACAGCAACAGAAGAAGATCATCGAAGGAGCTGCTACATTGGTTGTAACAAACACATTCCAAAGTCAGCATTACCATAATGATTGTAACAACATTTTGTTAATGGGAAAACTGATTTCCCTATTTTGGTATATTTGGTTAAAGATAGGACTTACAATGTAATCAATTGTAATAGATGTCTCCTCTTTAAAATGAGGGGATATCTACATTAGAAGGGGAAGGATAGACTGCGGGAAGGTCTAGCTGAAGGAAAAGAATTGGAATCTTTTTGTAACATGACATATTGATGGATGAATAAAATACTATTTTGAACATTTCTTTCTAGTTCTCGTTTCCTGGGGAATCTTGTGAGAAGGACAGGGCCCACCTTCATCACAAGATTCACCCATTATATTTTTGCAGTGTGTTAAGTGTGTTTTCTATCCATACCTTGTTAAAATTTATGTTTACTGAATGATGCTTATGCATTATTGTTGAACTCTGTTTTTCCAATTGATAGCTGCATTATCGAATTCATTTACAGTTAGTTCATGAGTGTTTTATCGGCAATTGAGTTAGCAAGCAAGGTAATTAGAAACAGGTGCTGAAGATTCCTGCTTTGGGAATAGGGTCTTGTTCTCTGTTACAGCATAGCTAGTGCTTTCCTTTGCAGATTGATTCCTTTTCATTAGATTGCTCTTTTTAATAAAATTAAGCATTCTTTGGTAATTTTCTGCAATAGATTGTACTTGCTGTAACTCAGAGTGGAGCTTCAATTTGCTTAGAGCAAGGTGTGACTAGTTTATTACTACAAATTTTACTGCTTCTGAGATTGAGCACATATAGTGTGTAGTTGCCTTTGAAATAAATAGACTTCCCTGGGTTGACAATTTATGTAGCACTTAGTTGTTTGAATTAATAAGTAATTAAAGTGACCAACATTTTGGCGTCGTTGCTGGGGAAGACAATCATAGATTTTAAAAGAATTAATGTTTTTCTTTTAGATGTGCAGAATGCATGAGAGGACGCAAGAAAACTAATCCTACAGGTGGCAAGGGCAAAGGAAGAGGAGGAAGAAAAACGTTTATTGATGAGATTATCTCAAAAGCTAAAACTTCTCAGAGGCTAAGCTCTCGGAAGCCAAAGACTTAGCATTCCCTCCAAACAAACTAGGAAACGGAGGAAGTTGTGGGCCCTAAAAGGGTTGAAGAGATAGTAGAAAATAGTGAGGAAGATATGAACTCTATATGCCATTTACGCACTATATCTCCTCATTTTAAAGAGGAGACATCTATTACAACTGATTACATTGTAAGTCCTATCTTTAACCCAATATACCGAAATAGGGAAATCAGTTTTCCCATTAACAAAATGTTGTTACAATTGTTATGGTAATGCTGACTTTGGAATGTGTTCGTTACAACCAATGTAGCAGCTCCTTCGATGATCTTCTTCTGTTGCTGTCAAATCTAGAATGCAAATCATGGCTGCTTCAGCAACGGGATTTGCTCCTTGTTCTAACTGTTACAGCAACATAACCTGTAATGATAACCTTGTAGTCTTCCAGGCTGTTTCAGCAACGTAGACTGCAATGATAACTATTTCAGCAACTATCCATTTCAGTCAATAAACTATGAAGGTAATGTAATCATATTTAAAATAAATTAAACGTATAGTAATGAGAAGAAATATTGTATACCTTTTGGGAAAATGGATTAAAGCAGTATCATGGATTTTAAATACAAGTTAGAAAAGGATGAAATAATAGCAAAATATATGGTCAAAAAGGGACAATGTGAGGTCCTAACAGTGACAATCATGAATGATCAATGTAAATGCCCAAAACTGCAATATGCAAGAGATTCTAGATTTAAAATAATTTTCATTAATGACTCAGATCTAGAACAATTAACTTCCTCCTATCACTAATATAATTTTTGAAACATTAAATGTGTTTGACAATAGAGAAATATTACCATAAAAGGACACCTAGGAATTTTAGATGAAAAATTTAACTATTCCTTAGGAAATTAATTTAATGTGGTACAATGAAGAGATTATTTTTTTTAATGTGACAAATGTCAAATAAAAGGGTTAATAAATCGAAATCCTAATGTGCCATGGGCCACCATTAAATTTTTTATGTACTAGCACAAATACTCCTTTAATTTAATTTTATAGTAATCTCAAATCACATTAGATGAATTTTTTTTTTATACTTTAGAGTTTTTAATTTTTTTTTAGAATTTTTAGATTTTTATGTTTTTTAAAGTTTTTCTTTTTTAATGTGAATAAGAAAAATAAAAATAAAAATCAAATCAATATAAACAAATCGACAAAGAGAAATGAAATGATTTGATAAGAAGCCTAAAACCCAAAGTAATAAAAATAAAAATAAAAAAACTAACCCATAACAAACAAAAGGAAACAAAATCAAAATTAAAAAAAAAAAAAAAATGAATCTAACTAACGCATTTAAATAAATGAAATCAAAATAAAAGAGCCAACCTAATGTATATGCATACAAATAAATAAATAAAATTGAATGTTTTGTTTTCTGTGTGTTTTGCACATTTGTGGCGGAAAGAGAGCTTGAAGGCAGAAGAGTGAGGAGAGGGTTTGGATGGTGGTAGATGTAGGAGGTAGCACACAGGTGGAGGCAAGAAGGGATAAACATAGGAAGAGAGGTATGGGGTTAGGGAGTTTGATGAGAACAGACAACAATGGAGGTGGAGCTGGAGATGAAGGTTTAGGTAGCGTGATGGTTGCAGATTTGTTGTGGTGGAGTTGCAGAGGGAGTGAAAAGGCTGCAGGATTATTTGTTGTGTGTATATGGAGGGTTTTCGAAGGGTTTCAAGCAGAATGGAAGGACTGTAAATAGGAAGAAAGGGAGATATGCAGGTTGGAGAAGAGGATAAAGAAACTTGAAAATTTCCAGAAAAACCCCAAGATGAAGACAGTAAAACAAATTCGAAATTTTATGTTTAGAAAAATACCAAGTAGCAAAGAAATTGTAACCCAAAAGTCAAGATGAACCCAAAAAAATGAATTTGATACCAATGTATTTTTATGATTCAAATTTATCAGCGGAATCCATGTAAAATTATTTCCATATTTTTTTATTTTTTGAACATTGAACTCCAAAAGGCTGGATAATATTCCTGCAAATATGACTTTGAGGCCAGATCTTACCCTCAAGGGCCTAGATCTAGCTTGAAATCAAACCGCACCTTCAAATCGGCAACCTGTACCTGGAAACACAAAACACCCAGAAACCCCAAGTTAGAAAAATCAAAAAATTTACAGATCTGTGCACAGGAATGATAGATCTATGAAATCTGAGGAGTGTGAATCCAACTCTACTACCAGATTTGATAATCTAGGGCTCTCAAAAGCCAAATTCATCAATTTTGCACATTAAAAAAATAAAATTAAATATTAAAGGAGGTGCTTAGCTCAAAACCCTTCATGTGTCACCAATAAAAATCTTATGATAAGCCCGAGATCAAATTAAGCTTGGCTCTTCAGAAAACACAGATCGGGAGTTGGTTGGTCTAACTGAAAACTTCCCCTGATGCCCGAGGATCTAAAAATCAAGACTTTCTTGCAAAACTGAATTCAACCATTAAAATAAAGCGAGAAAATAATAATAAAATTTAGATAAATAGAGATACCTGCTATTATATTCAAAATATCATTTAAACCTCAGTGATTGAGCAAGATACCTGTACTCAAATCACTCTTCAAAAGCTATAATTAATGGCTAAAAAAAATTTACACATGAAAATGACAAATCTTATAGTATTTCCATGAAAAGTAACACGAAAATTAATCCCAAAGTCATCCTTCATTATTCAGAAAAAAGATTACACGAGCTTTTCTCTTAGCACACGACTCAAAGATCAGATGGATCAACTTACAAATGACCTCATATTTAAAGATAAATCTTCCAATGGCTAGTTCGAGTGATCCTTGTCAAGGTAATCTTGACCATTGATCAGGATTACAATTTATTTTAATCTCATCCATCGGAATATTAAATTCTTGAGGAAAATTCGAATTTTTCAATTAAATGCATTTTAATTATCTCAAAAGTATTTTTCTGAGTTAATTTCCTCAAAAATTTGACATTGACTTAACCCCCAGGGACCAAAGGCTTAAAATTTAGCAAAATAATTAATTTGCCTTAGTCGGACGACCTTTTAAAATTTGATTTTTAAGGACCCACGAATTTTCCTTTGGAGAATTTTAATTTACCTAGGACATAGAATTAATTGAATTTATGGCTTAGGATTTTAATTATTTTTTGGCCATAAATTTTAATTAATTAACCTATGAGGGGATAAATTATTTTTCCAACCCTCAAGACACTTTACATCATAATTTTTATATTTTTTACATCATAAGGGGGAAAACCCATCTATAATAGACCCTCAGAAACTACTCATTTTTGTGACATAAATATAATCCAACAGACCAAGCAATTTTTGATAAAATAACCTAACGAAATAGTTAGGATTATTCCCAAATCACTTTTACATAGACTCGATCTATAACATTAGGACTCGCCTAAGATCCTAGTGACAAAATACATTTCGGCTTTGTAGTGACACTGAAGGAAAACTCTGCCGACCATTTGAGAATGGATCGGTGAGACAAAAAACCTCCCGGAATGTACATCATCACCAAAAAGTAGGTTTACCAAGGCCATTACATACATGACATGGTTCTGATGTGATTATTTACATCATATATATCCAGAATGGGTTACATTATAACATAGTGATTAGGCTGTTGATGATAGATGGACAGAACAAACACATCAATCATGAACTATCCATTTTGTGAGAAAAGGGGGTGTACTGTTGTGGGTCGTTGACACGTAGTGGTCAACAAGTTGAAAACCACTATGTGGCAGTTGTTGCACATTTATTTTTCCTCTGTAACAAAGTTATGTAACTTATGCATATTCTATTTGTATGTTGTTACAATTTCTATTAGAATATGGTTGTAAATTATTTTTATAAGTATTTTAAAGAATCATGTAAATAAGAATAAATGCTTCTATAAATAGCGTGGGAATTGGGTCTATTGCGACATGTGTAACAACTGTCAACCCCTAAGCAGTCACAATCAGCGAAATTTTCGGTCGCAATATAGAAAAGAGAGAGTATTCATCAGTGCTATGTCGCAGGATAAATTCATCTAACCAGCACATCATTGCTAGAATTAATTATATCACTAATCCTTCTTACCAGTCCTTTCTTGCCACATCACATCAGGTAAGCTATAGAAAGGTGCAGAATTTTCTCTACAAATCAGCTAGCTCACTGATATGATGTAGAAATTTCACATGTAGATCAAACTGATATATGCAATGTACTGAAGCATAAAACTAGATCTACGTCGACCATAAATTTTGCGGAAGCTTAATTGAACATGAGCAACATCAAGCATGAATAGATATAACTGAGAATGAAAAGTAATCAACCATAACATAGAAGATATAACCTAGGGAAAGCACCAGCCTAAAACACCATCTCTGTATTATCAATCAAGTGGAAATCCTCAACAACATACAAAAAGAATTAGCTCAAAAGCTACCCTGCTCTCTTTGTACTATGATGATGTATCTCATGGACTATCTAGGCCTAAATATATAGGCTCCACAAGTCCTCCAAGCCCCTATTTCCTTGCGCAGTTTTGATTGGGGTCCAATTACATCACATTTGTGAATTGGCCCAAATCATACCTATTGTCACCTCAGGTCCAACTACATAGTACTAGAAGGAATAATATTCCTTCCTCATGCAAGGAATATTCACTAGGAATATCCTAGCAACTGATAGTACATTGTCCCTCATCTGATCTCAACTGGGTCTCTATCTAAACTAACATGCATCAGTTATTAATGAGTGAATACTCAGTTATCTGAAAATACCAGTTGTCATATGCATGCAAGCATCAACAAACTGAATCTCATTAATTTAACAACTTGTTAAATTAATATAACTGGACTTGACTAAGTTAAACTAAGTCAACTAATCCTCTCAATATAGAACTCATCCTTAATTCCTCAACCAGTGGAGCAAATCAAGGACACATTCCCCAATCAGTGGAGAAATTATTGCTTGTTCTCATAAAGACTTCAAGTTTGATTTTCCTTAAATAATTAACTCAAATTGAATTAATTACTTAATATTCAAACTGCTGGTAAGACCAAATTCGAATTTTTCTTCCTATTTCTAGTCTAGGGACTGACTAAAATAGGAATCCACACTACACTACTACAAATAGAACTTCTATTTTTAGCACTTCCATTTTTCATTCCCTATTGCCCAATCCGGCACTAATGCCCAAACTGTTATTTTTAGCACTTCTATTTTTAGCAATTTCTTGTTGCCAATTTTCAACACTCCCTCTCAACAAGAAAGGCTTCCTCTCGAGCCTAATCCTATACCTTTGGAATGTTCTGCATGCAACACATCTATCAAGTACGGTTTCTCCAACAACTCTTGGAACAAAAAAACTCCCAATTGACCTCTCTATTGGCCTAGAAACATACTTTGATGCTGAAGCTCTACCTGCTGCTAACAAGTGCTCCCTCTCTGACCTCTGCGCTACTGCAACATCTCCATGCATCTTGAAACGTTGCACCCTTCTCTGTGCTACCCTACACTATGCATCACACTTGTGCCTCTCGCATTGCTACAACCTACATGCTCTGTGCTATCCTGAGATTCCCTGCATTGTATCTCTCTCTGCCACTCCATCTGCATCTATCTCTACCCAATCAGTCAGTTCTACTACTCCTTATCGGGGCTCTTGTAGCAAAGTCAAATCATAGAGGTTAGGTACCTCAAGGATCCTTCCCCTCCTCCTTGAGACAATCACTCCATATTGCCCCACCTCCTACCTAGAGGTATGGCTGCATGTGATCCCTTAGCCCACCTGGCTCGAATTTTCCCCCTACTAGAGGTCTCTACATGAGCAAATGTCTCTACTCTATCTCCTCTCAGCTTCCCCTATTATGGCTACTCCACAACCTCCTGAAGCTGCTGCACCAATCGTGGCTCCTCCAAAATCGTCTGAGACTTCTTCTGGCATTGCATGTTGAGAGGTAATATACCCTCCCTCTCAACCACCAAGTCTCCATAAATTTCCTTGCTGCTTAAGGCTTTGCATGCATCTTGAACCTCAAGAGCATACAGGTTCTTAACTCGTGAACTGATCTGCTTCACCTATCTAGTGATGATGTGTCTAAGGAAAACCTTTCCCTTACTGAAGACTACATCATAGCCTCTGTCTTACAGCCTCGCAATCGACACCACGTTTCTCTTCAGCCCTGGTACATACTTGACATCGGTGAAGGTAAGGTGAGCTCCATGCTCCCTCTAAAAAATAACTGTGCCTACACCTGAGACACTATACTTTTCATCATTACCCATCGCTATGAGTATCTGTAGATCTTTCTCATCCAAAGTACTGAACAAGCTCTTGTCACCATTCATGTGGAAGGAATCTCCACTGTCAGGAAACCAACCACTTCCCACCATGGATGAAACCATGCATGTGAAGAGTGTGAAATCCAACTTGAAATGTGAAGCAGGTGCCTCACCTTCAGATCCTTCCCTGAATCCCTTCATGGATTTCCTTAGTGGATAATTCGTAGCAAAATGGACCACCTCATGACAAAAAAAGCATCACACTTTTGATTTGTCAACCTTCTTCTCACCATGGGAAGAACTAGACTCGGAAAGAGAAACCTTCTCCTTCCCCTTCTTTGCCTTACTCGCTAAGGCACAATTTTCTTCATTGTCCATGGATGAAGAACCATCTTTGGTGCTCTATCTGAACTCCTCTTGCAACAAATCCAATCAAAGTCATTCCCAATCTGGCAGTTTCTCCCTTCCATTAACCGAGTCCTGGTAGCTATGCCAGCTCTTAGGAAGGCCAAGGAGTGCTAGACTCACCATGTCATCATCAGCTGTCACAACCCCTACACTTGCAAGCTCATTGCTGCATGAGGTGAGCTTGTTCAGATACATAGAGATCATGTGGCCGTTTTCACACTTGATTTTTCGAAGTTTGTCCTTCGATGCCAGCTTCCTCTGATCATTTCTATTCTGATAAAGATCTTTCAATGTTTTCCACATTGAAAACGAAGTCTCCTTCCCATGGAGGCTCGAGACATTGTGATCTTGAACTCCCTCCAGGAGGATTCTCCTTCCTCTAGCCACACACTTCTTCCATTTTGCCAGTTGAGTAGCATCAGTCGGCTTTAGGACTTCTTGATCAATGAAGTCCTTAAGACCATTATCATCTAATACTGCCTCCATCCTATCCTTCTAGGCTATATAATTCGAACTACAATCAGGGACGTATTCAAGTCTCATTTTTCCAGTTGAGTAGCATCAGTCGGCTTTAGGACTTCTTGATCAATGAAGTCCTTAAGACCATTATCATCTAATACTGCCTCCATCCGATCCTTCTAGGCTATATAATTCGAACTGCAATCAGGGACGTATTCAAGTCTCAAACCATAGAATGCCATCGATGAAATAGATGTGATAAGAACTCAATTCAATATTCAGAAACCACAAACTTCAACTTCTCTCTCACTCTGTATACTATTCTTCCTTGATCACCTGTGCTTTGATACCATGTAGAATTTTCTCTACAAATCCGCTAGCTCACTGATATCATGTAGAAATTTCACCTGTAGATCAAAATGATATATGCAATGTACTAAAGCATAATATTAGATCTACATATACCATAAACTTTGTGGAAGCTTAATTGAACATGAGCAACATCAACCATGAACAGATATAACTGAGAATGAGAAGTAATCAACCATAACACAGAAGCTATAACTTGGGGAAAGTACCAGCCTAAAATCCCATCTCTGTATTATCAATCAAGTGGAAATCTTTAACAACATACAAAAAGAATCATCTCAAAAGCTATCCTGCTCTCTTTGTACTCTGATGATGTAGCTCATAGACTATCTAGGCCTAAATATATAGGCTCCACAAGTCATCTAAGCCCCTATTTCCTTGTGTAGTTTTGATTAGGGTCCAATTACATAACATGTGTGGATTGGCCCAAATCATACCTACTATGACCTCAGGTCCAACTACACAGTACTAGAAGGAATAATATTCCTTCCTCATGCAAGGAATATTCATTAGGAATATCCTAGCAACTGATAGTATAGTGTCCCTCATCTGATCTCAACTGGGTCTCTGTCTGAACTGACATGCATTAGTTATCCATGAGTGAATACTCAGTTATCTGAAAATACTAGTTGTCACATACATGCAAGCATCAACAAACTAAATCTCATTAATTTAACAACTTGTTAAATTAATCTAACTAGACTTGACTAAGTTAAACTAAGTCAATTGATCCTCTCAATATAGAACTCATCCTTAATTCCTCAATCAGTGGAGCACATCAAGGACACATTCCCCAATCAGTGGATAAATTATTGCATGTTCTCGTAAAGACTTGAAGTTTGATTTTCCTTAACTAATTAACTCAAACTGAATTAATTAATTAATATTCAAACTGTTGGTAGGACCAAATTCGAATTTTTCTTCCTATTTCTAGTCCGGGGACTGACTAAAATAGGAATCCACACTACACTACTAAAAATAGAACTTCTATTTTTAACACTTCCATTTTTCGTTCCCTGTTGCCCAATCCAGCACTGATGCGCAAACTGCTATTTTTAACAGTGCTATTTTTAGCACTTCTATTTTTAGCAATTTCTTGTTGCCAATTTTCAACAAAAGGTATATCACTTCTGCCCTCTATTTAAAAATCATGGCAATTAATATGGTATCTCTTTAGACGGACAAGGACAGATATCACATTAAACTCAAGGGAGAGGACGAATAATTTTATAATCTATGATCTCGAATTTAAAACTAGTAATCATTATTAAAACTTCGTCATCATTATCCCTTTATTTCGATCATGTGAGGAATTAAAATGCATTTAAACCAAATATCCATGATCCAAAGAAATAATGACACCATACTATGTGTAGTACGATCCTCCCTAACCTAAAATCCTCATTTTATTTTCTATTTCACCGCCCTAACATCAACCTCAATGAAGCATTGCACCTTCATTCCAAAATTCTAAGAGAAAGAGCAGAGTATAGAGTGATGGGAGAGAGATGGGAGGAGAAGCAGTCTGACAAGAACCCAATTCAACTGAAGCATTGGAGAATTTCCCTGCTGCATGCCAAGTCTTTAAGGAAGTGGGCTAGTTCAAATCTTTTGAACGACTCAAGGGATCAGAGGAGTCGGTGGCTGTGGAATTTGCTCAGCACCTGCATAAAAACTAGACGGAGTTTCAGGGGTTAAACCTAGAAATGATTGTAGTGATTTCCCATGTGACACCACTACATATTATGGGGAAATTTCGATTCTATAGAAAAAGAAATGACCTCTCTCTTAAGGCATAATTCCTTCGAGGAGAGGAACAATTGGAGAAGAAGGGTAGGGAAATTGACAGATCGTCACTCCCTCAGCCATGGGGAGATGTTTCCCTGTACATTTTCAAGTACATTACCTATGAAGGAAGGGAAACGATCATGTTCAACTACCATTTTGCATTGCTAAACCACCTGCATCATAGTGAGTTGGTTAACCTTCCATATTTCTTGTTAGAAAACATCAAGCACATGTATGTGGCTATAAAAATTGTTGCACACCCAGAAACTTGTGTCACCAATCATGGTCTTATTAAATTGATTGTACTGGATGCATTGGAATGACAAGGGAGAAGCTAGGAAGAATTTATGAGTAGAAAGACAAGGACCTCCTGCAAGAGGCAAACTGAAATCCCTGACGCCCCAAAGGAGGCAAAGGATACTAGAGAACGAGGCTAATCTTCAGAGGTTAGAATCGAGAAAAGGTCATTGAAGAAGCTGATAGGTGGCAGGATAATGAAGAAAAGGTAAAATTTAGCTCATGGCCAGAACCTTCACTTTCATCCAGTAAAGAACCGAGCAAGGACACAAGGAAGAAGAAAGAAGGGGAACAACCCCATCTGGAAGAAGACCCTCTACCAAGTAAGGATGAGACTCAACTTTTTCTTCTTAAAATAAAAAATTAGAAGAAGAAAATGAAAAATTAAGGCAACAATTAGAAGTAAGTAGAGCAGAAGCAAGGGTCCTAGGCCTAGATAGCTTGGAAAAAGTAGGGGGAAAAATGAGGGTGGATTCTGCACAATGTCCTCTATGTGCGGTATGCACCATAAAACTTGTAGAAACTAGATACAAAGTTTGTGTTGCGAGTGCCATCTCGATGGAAACTTAAATCGAACCTTGGGAAGTTGTTACATAAGAACCAGTTGACGACACTGCTGATACACAAGAACCGACAGCTAAAACACACCATCCCATGGGTAGCGACCCGGGAGATGATATACAAGAACCCACCGATGACACTGCTATTACACAAGAACTAGCAGTAGAGCCAGAAGCTACCCAGGGAAGAAAATAAGAGGCTATTGCACAAGAACCCATTAATGACGTTGTTTTTACACAATAACGAGCAACCAAAAGGGAGAAGATCAATCCTCGGGATGTCGTTACACCCCCAAGTGATATTGCATGGGAAGGAAGAGAGGGTCTTGAAGCAAGATGGTGTTCAGAGAAATTTTTATTGACATCAGAGTTGTAGAAGTGGAAATGATAGGCACTCTTATTGTAGGAAGGAGTGATCTCACTTGCGGCACACTAGAAAGTATTAAACTTGCTCAATGAGAAATGGGATGAGAAGGAATTGGCATAAAAATGGGAGATATGGGGAAAAGAGTCAGCTACGAAGAAGAAAGAAGAGCAGTTGTAGCTGTTGCAGTGGCAGGTTTAGGATTTAACGAATGATTAAAACAAGTTGCATGAACTTGCCCTAAATCTATTAGGGTGTAGAAGACCCTCTCCATCCTACCCATTTTTTCTATGGGAATGATTTTTTTTGTTTCAGTTGAAGGTGGTCTATGAAAATAGATCGTATTTGGGTAATTCTACTCGAACCTTTTTGGATGTTTTTCGTGCCTATGATTTCCATGATCAAAGCTTTCTTTGCGAGCTTTTCCTTCATAATATAATTTGTGAACACACTGGCACACACATGGTTGCGTGTGTTCTTTCTTACATGGGTGATCTGCAGTTGTGCGCATTTATTTCTTTTATGAAAAATAAGATAGAATGACACATGGGTATGAAGTCAACATACGTGAATGAAGAGAAGGCAACATTAATGATCTGGGTTGAACCGGGTATGGACGCAAAATTAAGATGACTTTTTAGGAAATTTTTTAGTATTCCAGATGTCAAGGAACATGCAACCATCTACAGGAGAAGAATTGTGAAGCTTTTCCTCAACCTTTTTGTGTAGATGAGGAGCCATGCACTAACAAGTTTTCATAAACACAAAGAGGTTAGTATTGTAGGACTACAACAAAGTGACCCATTTGGTTTTTAAAATTTCATGGTTTTTGTTGGACGGGTCCCAGAGTATTCATGAATTGTGGATCTATTGGGAGACTTTTGGATAGGACTCAAGCTTAAGTATCCTTTGATTTGGCTGCCAGTGAAGGAGTACCAGCCTCAGTATCAACTATGTGATTACAAGGAGGAATTTTGGCCACATCAACTGATGTCCACTCAAGGCTACATGTCTATTGAGGAAGGACACCTCTAATGCCTATAATATGACAAAACCACATATGAATTATCGTAGTAGGCTCTAAAGTATTTTGCATGATGACATGAAATTGCTTCAACTTGGAGGAGATGTTATGTGCAGGTTTTGTGCATATTTGGGACACATTTTTCCCCACATCCTTGACCATTTCACCTCTGAACCTGTGGACTTTATATGATAATTACCTTTTTGCCGATTATAAGTATCTATTTTTGTTATGACATATTATTTTTCCATTTTTGTTATATATAAATGGGGTGTTATCTTTTTGATGGCTAACTGAGGAAAATATGGAAAGAAAGTTATCTAGCTCTATTTATTTCAAGTGATGTTCCAAAGCCAATGGCCAAAGGATGAACAACAATGTGATAATTCAAAAAGGGGTTTTGAGTACTTTTTGTTTCAAACAATTGTTGTTACACCCCGAATTGCTGCTACACCTCAAGCATTTCTATTACACCTCGAATTGATGTTACACCGCAGGTTGTTGACTACATCACACCTCTCTAGGACCATGGGTACTATTCCACAAGACAATTGTCCTAAATATTGTATTATCTATGGGCGGTTATGGAATCAAGGCAGTTGTGATTTTGAGAAATGATGTAACAACAAGAGGCCTTGTATTTAGAACCTGTTCTAACGATTTCTATTCTCTCTCAATATTGATCAGCGTGAGAATCATGAGATTCTCATGACTGATTTGTTTCTTATTTTGGGCTTGTAAATCTTATAAAGGGGACTCAATTCCATGTAAACAAGGATGGACAATGTCGTCAGTTTTCTTATGTAACTCATAACCATTTTAATACAAGGAATATCATTTCTAATTCATTTACATACGTGGTGTTGGGACCTTAACTAATTTGAATTTCATCCATGAACCCTATTAGGGAGGAAGGGCCCTCCTCTTTAGAAGAGATTGCAGCAGAAACAATAGCATAGTGGTAGATTAATTATTGTTCCTTTTGGTAAGTGTGAAGTTATTTCTATTGCCGTGTAATTTGCAGAATGGGTTTATTTTTGTTTCCAGATTTTTGATATGGTGTCACACAAGATTTATTTAAGCATAATATTCATCCAGTAGGCTTAGTTAGTGGTATGGTGTGTGGCGTGCATTTTCCTTGGTAACATGAAGTGTGGTTTCATTTCCGTATAATGTTTTTTATTTTTGCATGAGTTTTACTTTCTCAAATTAAATTTAGTGACATTTCTTATGTCTTTTATTTTTACTCTTGGCTAAAGTGTATCAACACAGAAAATGCTTACTCCTTTGAAATAAATAGACCTACCATGGGTTGATAATTAATGGTTTTAAGTCAAATTAACTGCGATTAAATCGACTCAACAATGTTATTGATTTTGGTTTGTATTTGGTAGGCATGTGTGTTTGGGTGATGCTCTTGATTTAGGATCATGTGATACATTTTTGTTGTGTATGCCCCTGTCGTTAGCTTTGAACAAGGATAGTTGTGGAATTGGATGGCCTCTTCTTTGTTGACAACTTAATGCATATTTAGGGGGGGACTTGATCATGTTTGAGTGAGATGGAGATAAGTGTGGAGGTGGGTTTGGTCTATGGACATCATACATTGTACATTTGTAGTAGTGGTATCCATTATTCTAAACTTGCTTTTTTTCTTTGACACATTGTGTGAGTGTTGCACAAGATGCTTGTTACATCATTATCCTCTATAGGGTCACTAATGGGAAAAATGATATGTTGGTTTAGGATATTATGAGATATGATTTGTGTGCTTCCTTTACTTCAATTCAAAATGGAAATTCCTCAAGATTGGATGGTTTTCCTTATTAAGTCTATAAGTTCATGTGGGACTTCATTTGGGATTCTATTTGTTATCTAGATGTAGAATTTTTTTCTTCTAGCTTCCTCTTTGAGTTCCTCAAGTCTCAATTATGTATTTATGAAGCATATTAATTGGAATGCAATGAGAGACTTTATAGGTGGTTGGAAACCTATTAATTTTCTTACCATTTCTTACATAATTGTGAGAAAGGTTGTGGCTTTGAGGATCTGGTCAATTACAAAGTATGTAGTGCAACTGAAGCTATTAGGTTTGTCTAGGGGGATTCATCCTTTATATTATGGTTTTAGCTTGGGAGGAAATGGAGTGGGCGAGATATATCGGGCAACAATGCCTTAAGTTGAAGTTTGACTTTAAAAATATTATGATTGAGTTGATTGTTATTTCATATTTAAGATAGGTTGATGTGCTTAGGTTCTGATTCACGGTGTGGGGTGTAATGAGTGATATTTTCACCAATTCCTTGGCCTTAGCTTTTGTCACAAAGCCTTATCCCTGTCGATAGTGTTACATTAGTTTATTCAATAGGGCCATCCTTTGGTGACTTTCTATATTTGTGGATTGTTGGCGTCTTGGGTTACTTGTTGGAGGCAACTTTCATTGTAAGGTATATCAATATTATTATGATTTTAGATGATTCAAAGAGGTTAATAACTATTTTGAAGATGACTCTTACTTGCTTGGAAAACTTTTGTGGTGCCTTTAGTGCCATTTGTAGTCCTCACAAAATCTGTTTTTGGCTTTTTCGTTTGGATTTGTCTTTGGAGAGGACTTCTGCTACCTCATTTACATTCATCGTGAAGTGATTGTTAGATTTGATATTCTTTTTGGGACTAGGCTGTTACCCGTGGACTAGTGACACGCATAAAATTATCTATTTTCTTTCATTTATCGAAACTCTGCATTTTCTTCATGTTATTTGCTTATATGTGACATCTCAAAGACTTGATTTGTCCCTGGCCTAGGAATTGAGTAGAAATTAAATATAATGTTACCAAGTTTTCAAATGGAAACTTGTGAATCTTCTTGTCTAGTTGCCTTACTACAAATTACATGGGTTGTTGATTTAAATAATTCATTTGCTTGTTTCTAGAGTAATGAGATTTTGGAAGATCTATTTCAAGATTAGATGATATCAATATCAGTAAGGGCCTCATAAAATGTTTAGATATTCTACATGTTGGACTACATTTGTGATCCAATATATGGTAGAAATAGAGTAGAAATAACTTGAATTGTTCAAGGTTATAGACTCCTTGAAGCCATGGAAATGAATGCAAGTGCGATTGAAATGGAGGGAGGATATGGTGTCACATGGGAAAATATTAAGCTAAAATGCTAAATTCTCTTCAAGATTGAAAACAACTAATAACTGCACGGTCTATTGTTTAAGGTGAACTTTTAGGCTGCCATATTTGGGGTTGACATTTTTGGACCTATATGAAAGTAGGTAGACAATATGTTCTGGGTGTTAATGGAGGAATCAATAATGTTCATCTAAATTTCAAATGTCATTTAAATGCCTTTGATTTCCATGTAAGACCAGAAAACCCTTTTCAGAAGAAATGGAGGCATTAAAAAGGTAGGTTGCATTCACACATTTATAATTTCTGGCCTTCATTTTTGTACATAATAACATCAATTAGAAGTAAATTTATGTTTACTTTGTAATTCATAAAATGGAGTCCTTATAAGAGAATTTATTGTGGGATGCCACCTCTTGTTGCAAAAGAAAGTTTAGGTGTATATTCATTTAATTTCTAAAATTTGAACCCAATTGACATAGCCAATGAGGTCTTACATGAGATACTCTATTCTCATAGATTGTAAGTGGAATGGTGATAAATTTGCAACACTGTAAATAATTGTCAAATTATAGCGGTTTACAATTTGACGATCACAAGAGTTGGTCCTATTAGCCTTGTTGGAATGTGGCCAAAAATGGATCCAAATATGCTCTCTAAGTCTTCAAAGGCTAGTAAAATCATTCAAAATAGCAAAACAACCGCATGAGAACAGCCCTTAGAATGGCGGAAAAACACTATCAGGAGGCAAAAAACCCAAGGAAATAGTGAAAAATTGAGTATCAGAGGTCTGAATAGTGAAATGCACAATAGCCGTCAGATCTAGCCAATCAACGGTCCAGATCTAATCAGTGGGTTGCAATCAGCAGTGGCAATCGGCGGTGGCAATCAGCAGATATCAGCGCAGACCATATGAAACTTGTGATGGCAACTAGTGGATTCAACTAGGATCGTCGATCAAGCACATATCAACGGTCCACATTGCATTGCAGGATCGCTATCGGACATTACATAGAGCGCTCACCATTGGCATGAGGCATGAGAAATATGTAATGGTGATCAATCGCATTGTGATATCACAATCGAGGAAACATTATGGAGCAGGGCCTTTATACATGTATATGTACGATGTGATTAGCCGGACCCGATGGCTATATAGGCACTATTGCATAGATTTTCAGATCCGTTCAAAGGAATTTCTTAATGTATTTTCACATACTTTGTTATTTAATGAAATATAAAGAGACAACGTCGATGCGATAAAGCCCAGACCCGAAGGGGTTCGTGAATCAAAATATATAATATTTCAGATCCACCAAAGCCATGTTTCTAGGATTTTTAGTGTTTTTAACGTATTTCAAAATACGAAAGGCAATCTTGGAAAAAATTCTGAAGAAACTTGCGATAGAGATTGAGGGTGGACCTGATAGAAAAATAGACCATATTTAACGACTTTTGAAGTTCGGAATGAATAGAGTTGGGCAGAATTTCATAGTGTTGCAGCGTTTCTCTGTGTAAAACAAAAAACAGTCATTTTGGCATTCGAATGGATTTCAAATGCCTGAAGACCCATTCCGTTACAGAATAGAGGCTATGAGATAGATGGGCAGGAGACGGATGGCTTGAAGGGAAAAAAGCCATAGCACGATGCAGCCCACAACTAAGCAATCATGGAGCATTGCTAGCATGAACGAGCCACCTGACAATGCAACAAATTACTAGAATGCGGTTACTCTGCTGTTAGAAAAAGAAACCTCCAAGCTCATGCATGTCTAGTCATGGCATCAAGTTGTTAAAGATAGAGGGGATAAATTAAGACATCTCGGGCCTTAGAAGGTTCGAGAGCATTATAAAAGGCCTATAAATAGTTGAAAGTTCAGAGTAACAGAGGTTCAACTTTTGGAGAATGTGAAGCTCTACTCTTCTCAGCGTCTCATCTTCATTCCAGTAATACAAGCTTCTTTTGTTGTTATATGTTCAATCCACATCTTTCCCTCTGTTCTAAGCCTACACTTGAATGAGTTATTCATGTTTTCTTCTGTGTTGAATGCCAAATAACTATCATCTCATCTCTCCATTGATAAATTAGATTTGTAAGCTTCATTTGCTTTCTGTAGCTATCCATTTATATGTGTTTATGTATGCATCTGTTGGTACAGTGAGTATTCTACATATATCCATTGAATCTATAATCTATTGAGAATTAGTGGTCTAAAGCCTTGAAAATTTGAGGGTGTTCATGCATGTCTTGAGTGAAAACAGAGTTGAAACAGTCATTTGACTTGATCCAAACCATCATCCATTCCAATAGTTCCAAGAATAATATTGAAGATTTATATGTTACCAGGCATCTCCGAGCTACAACCTAGGAGAGATTCCTAGAGTGATAGCATAATTGGTGCCATTTCTGAGGAGCGGAGACTGAAGCTCAGCTTCCCTAGGATATGACACAGATCCAACTTTGATGATAAATAAAGTCTGGGCACTTTTTCGGTTGTAATCATCTATCTGGTGACTCTATTGGAGGACAAACCTCTTGGTGACTCCACTTCATAGTTCTGGCTCAGCTTGTGAGGCATACTCGAAGAAATCCTCAGAACCCACAAGCTAACCCAGTATCTGACCCTGAAAAAATCATTAAAGAAAGAAAGGCATTGCAGAAAGGGGCATAAAGTTTAGGTAACTCTAAACAATATTCTATATCTCTTCAAGAAAATCTTGTAATATAACAAATACATGTTGAGAGTATAGCTTCTAATACTAGCAGTGAAGAAAAGATCTCAGAGATTCATAGACCTCCTTATTATTTAGGTTCTCCTTTCATTGTAAGCCCAAAGTAAACCTCTCTTCCTATCCATCATACTTCTTTAGTCCTATCAATCACTCCTAAACCCTCTATCATTCAGACTTTGAGTACCCTTATAGCCATCACAACTATGGCAGGACCAGAAGCACCTACCAAAATGGAAAGAATCATAGCTGCTAGGTATGGACCTCTAGTACTACCCACTCCTTCAAATGCCATGCCTACTGGAGAATATCAGTAGTATAGGCCTAAGTTCACAAGGACTGAAGGTGTTTTAGCTAAGGAACATCTTGAATCATTCTATAGCTATGCTAATAATCTGGACATTAGTGAAGAGGATGTGTGGATGAGAGTCTTTGTCCAAAGCCTAGATGGAGAGGCTAGAAAATGGCTCAGAGAATTGACCCAAAGGTCTGTAGCAGATATTGAGGCTTTAAATGATGCATTCCTAAAGAATTGGGAGGATAACAAGGATCTACTCTACTACCACACCGAGTTTGGGAACTTAAAGAGGGGAAATGGTGATTTGTTGTCTAATTTCAATAAGAGATTTAACTGCATGTACAACAAAATACCAGCTGAAGTAAAACCCACCACTAACTCTACTAAACTCACCTATGCTAGTGCTTTTGATTCTGACTTCTGTCTACTATTGAGGGAGAGACGATGTGCTACCTTGGCTGAAATGAAGGATGCAGCCTTGGAAGTAGAATCAAACATCATGGTTGCAGAGAAGATCAAGGGGAATGTTGATAGAAGGAGACGGAGAGGTGAATCTTCATCATCTTCAGATCTCAAGATCGATAAAATGACTAAGTTGATAGAGTCAATAGCCTCTGAAGTATCCAAATTAAAGGTTGAGCAGCACCCTAGGAAAGGAAGAGTTCCTAATACCTTTGCTCCTAGAAATCAAAATCCATATAGAAGAGCTAATGAGTAGTTGCAGATTTTGCAAAGAAGCAAAGATGCCAATGAATACCAAAGGGTGAAGATCCCTTTCCAGAATGTAGTCATGGAGGAAGAGTAGTTTGAAGAAGATGATGAGATCCATTGTCTGGAAGACAGAGGCAGTGCCTCCTTTTTGACCTCAACTGCCTATGAAAAGTCATTATTCAATGACTAGATCAACCAAGAATGGGATGGTGAAGTTGTTTTGCAAAATGTTGATCAGCACAGATATAATCTGAGGTTGAAGATGAATAATGTCAAGGAAACTCCTGTTCAAAAAGTTGTTGTCCCTCAAAGGAGTTTCCTCAAAGCTCCAGCTCACGAGGTAAGAGGCCCTAACAAGTCTCCTTCTCCTTTTAGTTTTGAATCAAAAATCTAGAAGCTAAGAATATCTATACCTCTGATTTAACTAGTGAAGAATGAGTCCTTCATGAGATCTATCCTTGAGGCCCTTGAGCCTAAAGCCATCCAAGCCTCCACTTACTATGTAAATCTGCAAGATGACAAATCAGTTGTTGTTCTCAGCCAAATGATTGAAAGTTATGATGACAACTCCCCATCATTTTATGTCTCTCTGACTATTCATGACAAAATCCTTCACAACTGCCTTCTAGACACTAGAGCTAGCCATAATCTAATGCCCAAGGCTATCATGGATGAATTGGGTCTTGACATTACCAAGCCTTATCATGACCTGTTTTCTTTTAACACTAGAAAAGTGAAATGTCTGGGATTAATCAAAGACCTAGCCATCACCTTGTCTCAGCTACCCATGAAGAGCATGATGATGGATGTTGTGGTATCATATGTAACCCCCAAGTTCGGCATGTTTCTTTCCAGAGGTTGGATCAAGAGATTAGGTAGAACATTGCAAAATGATCTTTCCTATGCTACTATCCCAATTTTTGGAGGTAGGAGATTATACAGAGAGGCACAATTGGCTTATATCATTAGTGATGAAAGGAATCCCACTTATCATCCCATCTATGTTGTTGACACTGATTTTGGAGCATGTATTCTTCATATTGAAGAATCCCAATTGGCCTCCATGCAGCTTAAGAAACTGATTTTCCAGATCACAGAGGAAGAAGGCCCACAAATTTGGGACATGTTCTTTGATGGGGCTTGCTCTAAGGAAGCTACAGGGGCAGGTATAGTCCTTGTGTCCCCCACACAAGAATGCATTCATTTATCTTTCAAGTTAACTTTTCAGGTCACAAATAGCATATCAGAGTACGAATCTTTGATATTGGGCTTAAACACTGCTAAAAAAATGGGCATCAAAGCTCTGAAGGTGTTTGGAGATGTAGACCTTATCATTCAGCATGTCAACAAAACTTTCCAAGCAAAGCATCGAAGGCTGAAAGCATACAGAGATGAGATATGGAAGCTCAAGGACTCTTTTAATATTTTTAGCATTGTTTACATCCGAGAATGAAGAACTAGCTTGCTGATTCCCTTGCTATGTCTGCTAGCACGTTTATTCCTCATTTGCCTCCTAAATTTAATTATGAATTTCAGGTGAAATATAGACCATCTCTGCCTGACAATGTCAAATACTGGAAAGTTTTTGAAGATGATGATGAAATTAATAGGTTTTTACAAGTCATTGATGAATTTTCTGAAATGCACATCGACCAAGAAAACAAAACCATGGAAGAATGCAACCAGTCTAAGCTAAAGGATGATATTGGTCAGGACAACATTTTTCAGCTGCCTAGTAACCATATACCCAAAATATTGGTGCTGCTAGAGAAGTTGTTTGATCATAATAACGTACCTTATAAGCCCGCCAAAAAAGAAAATGAGTTTACTATTCATAAACATAATGTAGGGAGCCAGCCCATTCAAAGTACACAAATCTGTCCACTCACTTGTCTTCTGCCTAAAGTTCTGAGTATTGCGCCCTCATGAATCAATTTGCTGATATTTTTTCTTGGGAATACAATGATCTTAAGACCTATGACACCAACATCATTCAGCATAAGATTTCACTAGAGAAGAACACCATCCCTTTTAAGCATAAATTAAGACCTATCAGCCCTCTCTTATTGCCTTTGATTGAGAAAGAAATCAAGAAGCATCTATAATCTATTGAGCATTAGTGGTCTAAAGCCTTGTAAATTTGAGGGTGTCCGTGCGTGTCTTGAGTGAAAACAGAGTTGAAACAGTCATCTGACTTGATCCAAACCATCATCCATTCCAATAGTTCCGAGAACGATATTGAAGATTTATATGTTACCAGGCATCTCTGAGCTACAACCTAGGAGAGCTTCCTGGAGTGATAACAGGTCCATGTAAGGAATTTGTAACTCTTAACTTGACTCGGGTGCACAAGAAAAAAAAAATCATAAAATGATTGTGACTTGTGTAGTTTTTGTCAATTTCCATTTTACACAGTGCATTGATTAAGAAAACAAGTATAAAGTTTTTGAAACTATAAGTATGCAATAGTTTTTATTGACTTGCATGGAGAATATAAGAAATGAATTTATTAAATGTGATGAACAATGGATAGATGATGAATTCAAATAGTGGAAATGGGCTTGGTGACAGTGATGTTTTTTCAAACTATTTTTATTCCATACAAACACTTAGGAAATGTCGAGTTGTATGGAAAGCTACGTTTTCAAATGAATAGTAATTTTGTTTTATAATAAATATTTATTTTAATCTCATACAAAATTAATGACTTCATGCACACTTAGGATGCTAATGGTATTGCAATCATTTTTTCTTTTTGATATACTTTAGCACCATGTTTTGTCATACCTTGTGCTTTAATACAAATATTTATTAAAGCTTTGTTTACCACAATCAAAAATATTATTTCCACTTAGAACTGAACTATTACAAAAGCTTGCTACAAAATGTTAATTCACTATCACCATATTCTTTAGCATGTTACTTCTATAGCCAGGGTTTTGCAAATCCATACTAAGTAATGCAAATGCACCATTGCTAAAACGAATTAAGGAGTTGGATTGTTTAGAAAAACTGAAACATACATGTTTTTTCTTTTATTGTTTCAAAATTTTGATTTCATATCACAACTTCAATTTTATAGATTATAACAGTCGTAATTTTAATACCATACCTTGTGGTGTTTAGGTGGTCTAAACTGATTCAAAAAACCTTTGAGGAAGGTGATGAATGTGGCTTGAAATTATTTCAAGCTAAATTTAGGCCCAGAAGTTGCGAAGGAAAAAAGACAATACTGCAAAGAGAGAATGTATGAATCTAGAATTGGGCTTTCATCTGGCTTTTGATGTCCAATCCCTTTGATTGATTTTGAATATTTATTCACGAATATTCAAAATTTCATTTGAGGTTTATGTTCATTCCTCTTCACAATTTTGCATCTATTATGGAATTTCTTTTAAGTTTGTGCTAATTTTGAACGTTATTTTATTGTCATGATGTATGTTCTACTTTAGAATGTCCTTTGTAAAATGATTTTTATTGAAAAACATTAGGTTGAGCCCCAAAGATCAAGATTTTTTGAATTGTCTTATGACCAGTTATATGTTCGATTTTTTTCTAATTGCTAAGTTATCAATAGTTGGGGTGATACACAATGATAACAGTTGGGGTGTTACACAACAACATTCTAATTCGAATAATATGGTGTGGAATTTGTTCTAATTGTTACTTTACCAATAATTGGGGTGATACAAAATAGCGTTCTGATATCCAGTCCCTTCGAGTGATTTCAATTAGGGCTTTCATATGGATTTTGATGTCTAGTCCCTTTGACTGATTTCTAATATTTGTTCATGAATATTCATACCCATTCTTGTTCTTCCTCCTACTCATGTACAAGTGGATAGCTACCCATTCTTGTAATGATAACAGTTGGGGTGATACACACCAATGTTATAATTCGAATAAGATGGCATGGAATCTTTTATAATTGCTACTTTATCAACAAGTAGGGTGTTATTCAACAATCATTTGATATCCAATCCCTTTGAGTGATTTCAACTCGGGCTTTCATCTAGATTTTGATGTCCAGTCCATTTGAGTGATTTCTAATATTTGTTCACGAATATTTAGACCTGTTCTTGTTCTTCCCCATAGTGATGTACAAGTGATTTTGTGTGAGTTTAATAAAGCTCTAAACGAGTTTTATACAACTTTGTATAGATGATCTAAAGAAAGCACTTCTTTGATCCATGGAAAAGAAATGTTATAATAGTTTTGATTTATTTTTTTGTTGTGATTTTGGTTTGACTTAAAATATCTATGGTGTTTATTTCTATTTACAGGTCCAATTTGATGAGTTTGTTGAACAAGGAAAATTTCTTCACACTTATGCATCTATTATGGAATTTCTTTTGAGCTTGTGCCAATTGTGAACATCCTTTCTTTTCATGAGGTAAGTTCTACTTTAAAATGTCCCTCATAAAATTATTTTTTTCGAAAAACATTATGTTGAGCCCAAAATATTAATACTGAGGTAAGTTCTACTTTAGAATGTCCTTTGTAAAATGATTTTTATTGAAAAAACTATGTTGAAACCCAAAGATCGAGCATATTTTTAATTGTCTTATGAGCAGTTATATGTTGGAATTTGTTCTAATTGCTAAGTTATCAACAACTTGGGTGATACACAATGATAGCAGCTGGGGTGATACACAATAGTGTTCTAATTCGAATAAGATGGCATGGAATTTGTTCTAATTGCTTACTTTATCAACAACTAGGGTGATACAAAATAGTGATCTGATATCTATAAGCTCACAAGGCATTTTCTTCTAGAAAGCCAAATGTGCGTTAATGGAGATTCTTGTTATGTACCTTCCAAATCTTACATTGAAGAAGTGGTCAAAGAAATTTGTAACGGTGAAAGAGGAAAGTGCCCAATTTGTCTTGAATGAGTTGACAATGTATTCATGGCTCCTTGTGTACATCATATGTGTCATCAATGCCTACTAGAAAGTTGGTGTAGCTCTTTGGGTGGTGGTTGTATTGTTCGTTCTAATTCTAGTTAATTTTCTTTGTATGACTAGATTACTTTGTTTATTATTAGCTTTTAGAGAAAGTCAAGCTACAAGGGTGTCACAATGGGTTAACTCCATTGAGTTATTTTTTTATTAAGTTAAAAATAGGGGCTTGGATGATTATATATTTTACAAGGATTATGTCATTATGTGTCGAGCATTTTTTTAAATCAATGCGTATATATACAATGTCAATAACTGCCATAACTCCTCACATAATTATTTAAAGGGTGCTAGCTCAATGGAAGAGCGCCTGCCATGTAGGAGGTTGGTGGTTCGATTCCACTCTACCATAACTTGAATTATTCAATAATATTGTAGTTTTATTTAATTAAATATTTTTATATTGATTTTTCCCCCTTGGAAAAAGTCGTAATTTTCATTAAGAAATAAAATTACATTTTGCAGATGCAAAAGTAGATACTATACGTGGGGCTAAAATCCCATACAGCTTGGGTAATAAAAATAAGAGGTGTACTCCATGCAGGGAGACACTACTCTGTTACTGAGATTGCAATATAAAATAAGTACTTACTCTATGCAAAGAGTATCAAAAAAGAACTGTCATATAAAAGTCTGTTTTCATTGTGCATATACATAAAATTATATAAACAAAACAAAAAAATATTTCAATCTCCTTCTGAGCTAGTTAAACTGGTATGTCTATAAAAGTTTGATGATAGTACTAATGGAAAGTTCCATCCTTCTGCTCTAGTATCCTCCACATTCCTATAGGCTTGTGCGCTTCTTCCTTGGACAGCAAATCGGCAGCTGTGTTCCACTCCCTGTATATGTGATGACAAATAAATGTGTCAAATAAATTTATAATTCTATGGAATTATTCCATGATATGTCTCAGAGAAAATGCATTACAATTTGCATTTTTATTTATCCAATTGCATAAAGTTTTTGAATATCCAAATAGTTGTAAGTTTCTGCATTATTTTCGAGTGCAAATTGTATGGTGTATTTTGTTGTGATAAGCTCAACAAAATTGTTAGTCGCTCTGCCCAATCCCATTTGAATTTTGTAATAATGGGATGTTGAAAGATGTAGTATAGCACCTCCCCCACATCTTGTGTCTTGCTCTGAGCCATCAAAATATGCCCAGGGATGTGTATGGTTTATGCTTTCAGGAATGATATGCTTGGGAGTAGAGCTAGATTCATCCTCCAGAATGAGATGGTAGTCAGCTAGAATGCGGACAATGATGGTCGGTGAGTAGGGGAGGGAGTTCTGAAAGATATATCTATTATGAGAAATCCTAATGACCCAACAAGTAAGTATGGGAAGATTCTTGGTTTTTGCCGAGGGGACGGTAGTCCACCATGCTTCCCAGGCTTCTCGAACTAACATGCCCTACCATTATGGAAGTGAGGGTATATGAGAGAGACTAGAAATCCATAGCTCTTTTATGGATGGGCACATATGGAAAAGATGATCTATAGTTTCGTTGTCTGCTTTGCTTAGGATGCACCAGAAGGGTCCATGAAAGGATCGTTTGCTTAGATTTTCTCCTGTGGGGATCTTGTGTCTCAGTATGGTCCACATGAGGAGTCTTGTTCTGGGTGGTGCTTTTAATTTCCATATGCTCCTCCACCAAGATTCACACCGTAGAGGTTTCTTTGAGTATGTTAAGGCTATACAACCTACTTTTGGTGAATATTTCCCATGCTTAATATTTTTATATTGATTTATTTTAATGGTGAGATATTTTTTTTGGATTCATTATTTTATATTGTCTCTAGAGAGGCAAAAGATAGGATTAAAGGCGTTGTCTCCATAAAGACAATAAGTCTTTAATTTCAACTATTGTCTTTGGAGAGACAAAAATGAAATTGTCTTTGGAGAAAGAAAAATGAAATTGTTTCATAAGAGACAATAATGCTTGTGTTATATATTGTCGTTATAAAGACAAATTTGTAAGAGAAAAAATGAAATTGTCTTGGAGAGACAAAAATGAAATTGTCTCATAAGAGACCATAATGATTGTGTTATATATTGTCTTTATAGAGACAATTTTTTAAGACAATAGTTTGAGACACCTATTTAAAGATATTATTTAAGAAAATACAAAAGTTTATTTTTGTCTCAAGTTAAGACAATTTAGCTAAAAATTATCTCAAATATTGTCTTAAAACCCCCTTTGTATTGTAATATCATTGGTATTTTTATTTGAGAATATTAATATATAATCTATGAATACATATTCAAATAATATTTTTTTTTCTATATAAATAAATAAATAATTGACAAGTAGTTATTTTAAATATACCTCTGATTCATAGATATATATTACAGTGTTAGATAATCATATTTTCACTCTTTTTGTTTAACACAAATGGATAATTTATAAGTCATTTCTTTTTGTTTTATATAAATGGATAATTTATAGGTAGTTCCTTTACTATAAATGGATAATTTATTAGTTATTTCTTCATGACCTATGTTAAAGTTGATTCATAGATATATAGTGCAGTGTTAGATAATCATATTTTGAGTCCTTTTGTCTTACATAAACGGATAATTTATAAGTCATTTTTTTGGGTTTTAAAACACATATTTTCACTCTTTTTGTTTTACACAAATGGATAATTTATTAGTTATTTATTCATGGCATAGGTTAAATTTTTAAGGAAAATTTTAATTGATTTAAATTTTATTTATCTTTTTCATATATTTTATTTAGAGATTTGTATATGTTGAATTTCTAAGGAAATTTATAATTGATTTAAATTTGATTTATAAGATATTTGAATATTATTTTTATTTATATATGTTAAATTTCTAATTGATTTAAATTTTATTTTTAAGAAATTTGTATATTATTTTTAAAAAAGAGATATTTTAGTTTTCTTATTTTATATAGATAAATGATTTACTGGTATGGGTTTATCTTTTTAAATATATTTTATTTAAATATGTGTTTTCATCTTTGGATAATAGTCATTTTCACTTCTCTATTTTAATTTAATATTATTTATTTTTCAATTTTAATTTAATATTATTTATTTTCCAATAATATGCATTTGACTCTTTATAATATGTTGATAGATACTTTAACTTGACTTGACTGGTATCTTTTAATATGTTATTAGTTTAAGAATATGTATTATTTTTTTAATTATATACATTTTCAATTATATAAAGTGGAAATGCTTTGATTTTGGTATATATTTCTCATTTTTTAATAATACATATTTTGACTCTTCCTATATATTATATTAGGCATAATTGTACATATTTTGACTCTTCCTATATATTATATTAGGCATAATTGACCTGACTTGATTTGTTTCATTAAATATGTTATTAGTTTAGAATATATATTCCTCCACTTTGATTTAGGAAGATATTTTCCATTTTTAAATTATACACATTTTTACTCCACTTATTTAAGATATTGATAGATGATTGACTTTGAGTTGATTTATTTATTTAAAAATGCTATTAGTTTAGGAATATGAATGGTTTATTTTATTTTTTTTAATAATATACATTCTCATTTATACAAAGAGATTCTTTGATTTAGAGATATGTTTTTTGACTAATTTTTTTTTTGACTTTTTTTATATACTAAAATGATGAATGATTAATTTGATTTATTTCCTTAAATATTTTATTAATTTACCATATTTTTTTTTAATAATATACATTTCCATTTCTACTAAGTAAAAGATATTAACTATATACCAAAATTTATATAATTTTTTTTTACATATAGCATATATTATTTATATTATCATCACTACCCAAATCGTATCTTTAATTATATTTCCTTTTAATACTTTTAAAATTAAATGTGGTCCATTATTCCATTTTTCCAATGAATATATCACAAACATGCAATCGATTACAAAAAATAATTTTCATACATCCTATTAATTAACCATTTTACATAACTTTATATATATATATATATTATCATCACTAGTGGAATAATTATCACCACTAGTGGAATCATATATTTAATAGGATTTCCTTTTAATAATTTCACAAAGAAAAGTTCATTCTTGCATTGAACATTTATTTTCAAAGGGACTTTATTTTAGGAAAAAAAAACAATTCTATGGACGGATTGTCTGCCTTGACTCAAGTCTCCTCCGTGATTGACTTGGCTTCATCAGTCTTTTCATATATGAGGATTGGTATTTTGATGCGATATTTTTGATATATATTATATTTTTAAGGATAAGTATTTTTAATTTATATTGCATTTTGAAGTAATAATAGTTTCACTCTTTTGTTGTAGGTAAATGGAGAATTTCTATCTTATTTCTTTTCGCCGGTTTTGATTTAAGATATATATCAAAATTTTCAACAATAAATAGCTAAAGTTAATTTATAATTGATTTAAATTTATTTTATTTTTTCTGTTAATTATTTATATATGTATATATATATAAAACAATAAATATTGAAATTTATTTATAATTTATTTAAATTTTAATTCTCTTTGTCACCATTTTATGTATAGAAATATTATTTGTGAGAATGAATATTTTTATTTCTTTACCTCACATGGAAAGATGATTGACTTGTCTTGATTTATCTTTTTATGCTTTAATTTAACCATATATCTTGCATGTTTTAATAATAGTGATTTTCATTTTTCTCTTCTAAACAAATGGCTAATGTACTAAGTTTGATTTATTTTTTAAATATATTTATGATATATTATTCATTTAACACGTAATTTGACTTTTCTTATATACTAAGTGGATGTATGTTGATTTGCTTCTTTCTATATGTTATTAACTAAGCAATATGTATATATTTTTTTAATGATATGCATTATCACTTCCTTTCTATAAAGTGAGGAATGCTTTGATTTAGTGATATATTTTTCATTCATTAATAATACATATTTTGACTTTACCTATATACTATGTTAGATGGATGATTGACTTGACTTGATTGACTTGACTTTGTTCATTTCCTTAATTTAGGAATATGTTTTTATTTTTTTAATATTTTATATTCTCAATTTTACAAAGTGAGGGATACTTTGATTTAGGGATATATTCTTCATTCTTAAAAAGTACACATTTTGACTCTACTTATATACTAGGTTAGATAGATAATTAACTTGACTTGATTTGTTGACTTGATATGCTATTAGTTTAGGAATCTATATGTTTTTTTTAAAAAACATATATTTTCATTTATATAAAATGAGCTATGCTTTGATTTAGGAATACATTTTTCAGTTTCGAATAATACACATTTTGAATTTTCCTAGTATATGATGGATGATTAACTTGATTTGTCTTTTTAAATATGTTATTAGTTTAGGGATATGTCTTTCTTATTTGGATAGTCTACATTCTCATTCCTATAAAGTGTGGGATGTTAACTATAAGTCTACCAACATCTACATAAATTGATGTCCATCCTCTTCATTAAGCATTTTACATGATTTTATGTTAAAAATGGATATGTATATATAGAAATTATTTTATATTCTCATCATTAGTGGAATCATATATTTTATGTGATTTCCTTTTAATAATTTCACAATTAAATATTTTTCATTCCTCCAATGAATATATCACAAACATGTTATTGGCTACAAAGAATCATTTTGATGTGCAACTTAATATAGCCGATTTTCATCTCATCCTTTGTTCCTAAATACATTCATATATAGGAGAAATAGGTATATTTAGGTAACATTGGATAGTTTAAAATATATTCTCATGAATAAAATTGAATTAGTCAAACTTTCCTCAGCTATAAATAGTCATGCATGCATGAAGTATGTAAAAGTCTTAACTATGATAATTTTTATTGTGAGAAAATTGTACACTCTTTTGTAAGTAGCAGAAGACACTCAAAGTTAGTAATCAACATATTTAAAGATTACATTTCAAGTAGGAAACATTATGAAATGAAAAAAAAAATCAAAATCTTTCCTAAGGTTTAATTTCAAATCAACGTTCGTAGGTGCTAAAAAGATGAAAATGGACTACATTATGGATTTTCCTCTGATAGACATGAGGGTTGCTAGAAGCCCATTCAACACCTGAAGAGACGAACTTGCTTGAAAAACTCTTCATATCCTAACATGATGGGTTGACCATTCAATCCTTGAGCTTGAGGAAGCCTTAAGGGCAATAGGATGGTATCTGTCATCTCATGTATGAGGCAAACTACCTCATTGATGAGCCAAAGGAGGGAAGGAGTGTTCAAAGTTTCTATAAAGACAAGTGCATGGAGAGAAACAAAAAAAAAGTTTTGCATTTTTATGTTGCCAAAATTGCTCCAAGGAAATATAGCATACCATTGTGAGGAAAATTCCACCATTGTAGAGAGTTTTCTATGCTTATTTGCGAGAAGAAGAACTTGAAAAGGAGATTGAGAAGGGGAAATCCTTTTTGAGAAATATTGAACACCATTGATCAAGAAACTCTCTTAAAGTGTCTTTGATATTTTATATGTTACCCTTCCACTAGCAGCAATCAATAACGATGATTATTTTCCTATTCCTTTGTTGATTTATTTTGCTTCACAAGCTTGTTTCATGTTATTTAGTCTGGTCTTAGCTTAGTTTTATTCATGCGTTATTTCCATTTTATTCAATGCTTTGTTAGTTTGATCACTAACATCAATCATTTGTTTATATGCTCAATTTAGGAAACAACCAACTACAAGGAATGTGTTTTTGAAACTCATAGGCAACCAAACACACCATACAAAATGGCGACACCACTTTCTTTCCTTTTTTGATCTAATTGGTTGTTTTACATGGCTTTAATCTTTTTATTTTCACTATGTTTCCATCACATAATTTCTATAGACCTGTGTAGGCATCCCCTGGACCTGTGTGCAGTAAAAAATTATGCACTTTTATTTTTTTGATTCGGCCTCACAACGTTTTGTAGAGAAAGTCACGCATGTCTTATGACTTTGCAGAAAATAACCTATGAGACACAGAGAGAGTCAAAATTTTCATTAAAATTCCCTTTCCTAGAGTGTTGTGGTAGCCTTTAGTGACTTTCCTGCATGCCTACATTTTTTAGTTTATATACACTTTTAATTTTCTCTTCTGACCACTAAAAGTAGAGAAATTTATTATCTTTTATTTTGGAATTTTCCTTTCAAACATAGATTAGCTAGGAAGAAACTAATCCCTAATCCACATATATTTTTTTCTTGCGTTACTCATTTCAAATCACCTCACACTTAGCTTAACTAAGAGGAAACTAAGTGGCCTTAAACCTACACATCTTTTTTACTTGTTTTGCATTGCCTCCCTTGTGTCCTTGTGGAAAACCTATGGTGGAATATGAAATATTTCTTAAAGCAGTAAACTTCCATCTCATTATATTCTCACATAGAATAATTACGAAACAAGTGGCCAATCATCCACACATATTTATTTTCCTTGCAAGGAATAAACATAACATATTATAATTAGGGGAATTGTAAAGGATCACCACATATCCAAATCATTATAATCCACACTTTCTATGCTAAAAATTTCAGTTGCCCACACTTTCACTACACACACTAAGCTAACTTAAACTTTGTATATAGGGTATCCTCTTTTTGGAATCTTTGTAATTAGTTTCTTTTAGCTTAGATTTTGTTACACACCAGTTTTAGCTGCCACAACACCATGCAAAATTTTGGGCATATCTAAAATTTTAGGTCCCCCTCTTCTCACCTAAAGTGATTAAGGGATGCTCCAGTAGTTGATTGGATAGTCCCCACATGTCTTGTTCTTATCACACCCTGTCGATGTACTCACCCATGCCATCAAGCGATATATATTGCATTCTTTTGTCATGCATTGTCTCGCGCATCAACCCTACCATTGCATTAGGGTTTTGGAAGTGTGATATCTTTCCCATGACTTCGAAGTTTATCCATATGTAATATGTCTTTCAATCTATGGCAGCACAGTGTGTGGGAAGACAAGAATCCAATCTCACTTTCGTTATGTTCACAATACTAAGGTTTGGGGAGAAACCCTAAATTGGCACAAGAATGTCTCCCTTCATGATTTAACCTGATTCATACACCTCTAAGGGCACATTTTCTTCGCATGGGATAACATCATGGTAAGAGTCATTGCATTTCATACTCCCCTAGGTCCATGTTTATCTCTCCATCCCAGCATGTGCATTAAGTTTGATGAGAGTTATAACTTTCCCTTACATCCTTGTAACACTAAGCTTATGTGATTGAAGACCCAAGATGCATGTTAACAAGTACTTCAAGACACTTACTCTATAAGTACATCATCACCATAAGCAACACATAATATTAAATTAATTTACAATTAATGCCTCAAGGAAATTCCCAAATTTGAAATTTGTTTCCAAATTAAAGCACGATATGCTCAACCCCTCAAATTTATAATATTTTAATTTGGATTATTTTCGTTGATGCTCCTTGAGTAAATTATTATTATTTACTTATTATTATTTGTTTTCTCCCATGATCTCACATGAAGAGTATATCTTTCGTAAACTAACATATTGTTTCATCTTCTTTTCAGGAAATTGAGTAAAGATGTTTTGGATGCACATCGAATTAGAAAACACTAGCATTAAATAGAGGGTTTGTATTGTTGCAAACACAACATACAAAGTGGGCAAGGAAATAAATGCAGACATAAATTAATGAAGAAATGAAAACTTCATAAATGGTAATATGCAATCATAAAAGAAGAAGATCCTTTGGCAATGTATATTGATGGTAGATCATTACAAAAAATGTTCGGGACCACAAATACTTATTTTACATAAGTTATTCATTATTTTAATGCAACACAATATCCAAGGGGGCATTTTATAAAGATCCAAAACGTTGGGCATCACATACAATGGAGTTGTCTCGAAAGGATTATTTGCGAGGAACACATTTGACAAGAACCAATTCAAATGAAAAAGGAAAGGGAGTTCATTTGATTGGAATTATATATTATTGACCCTGATCTCATTCCACTGACGCGTCATGTTAATGTACACATGCTACTCTGACCATATTATATAGTGACGTGTCATGTATAATTTTAAGCCATTCAACAAACTTCCAAGTTTTGACTGCATGGCAACACAATGGAGACTACACGCAGCTCAAACGCTTGAGGCTGACCTGACATTAGTTAACGAAATTATTGTTACTAGATATATTAACGGTAACTTGGTTATGGAATGCATTGTACCATGTGTCGTTTTTTTGTATATACCGAAAGGGATGATCGCGTCTACGAAGTGTTTAGAGTGCTAATTCAAAGGAAAATTTGCTCTCAACAATGTGCAAGGATAAATATTTTCCATGAGGCTGAGTCATCTCCCATCAATTTCTCTCCTCATGTCGCACTTCCAAAAGTGACCCTCAACAAAGCACAATCCCTCTATGTGACTAGTCACCAGATCATAGTTAAGGAAGCCCCTAAACAATGCAACCTATGCTAACTTGGCGATCCTGTGACCTCCACTAGTCGTAGTTCCACAACCTGATGTGCTCCAAAATATGCAACCCTCCACAAGTCACAATGTCTCGGTGCAGCTAATCGTGAGATATCAATTGAAGGAGATACTTGCCATGTGGCCTCCACAGGGAACACTTCCTTGAAACAGACATCCTTAAGTCGAATGCAGATTCCTCGAATATTCAGGAATCGGATGGACATGGGCGCGATCAATTTTTTGACCGCACCCATGTCCGTCCGATTCCCAAATATTCAAGGAATCTGCAATGGACTTAAGCTCAGGGCCTTGAAACGACCACTCACAGGTTCACATGCTTGTGACCCAATAGTCCTCGCGACCTCCCAAATTCTGTGACTTTGTGACCTCCCCTTTGCTATCATTGGTGAACTGTGGCCTCTATCGCAATGCAACTATGCGACCTCATCAATCATAGTTTGTGAATGCGACTAGTTGTAGGATCAACATGAAAGAAACCATCGGTCCATGTGACCTAGACTATTATGTGACCTGTGCAACTGGCAACCTTATGAATCACATGCGACCTCCAAGCTAAGGAAAATTATGATCTTCAGATGCAAAATATGATTTGTTTGAGGTCTCACTTCCTATATTGGACTTGAACAGTGATGAATGCAAACATGAGTCAATGAGTGCTAGAGATAGCGTTGCATTGAAATAAAAAGTGTGCCATTGATGTATTTAAGGCCACACACAGGTCCAATGCTATACGATGTTATATGGAAAAGCAAAATCTGCATGGAAATGAAGGATTTGACTAAGTGATGAGAGGCTAATGAAGTAAGAGATACCCTTGTTCAAAGGATGAAATAAGACGAAGCATCAAACAACACAACAACAAAGACATAATCAAACTAGTGAGGGAATAATGTAGAGGAAAAAATTCCAACACAGAGAAGTGGGCTACTCTTCTATGGATCCCCTAAAGAAAATTATATTAGTGCATCCCCTTGAATTGAAGATGCTTGTGTGAGTTAGAACAATCAAACCACATTCAACACTTGTCTCATGGATGAGAGAAAGCCCATAGATGAAAATACATCTAGGGAAGTCTGGGAATACCCTGTCAAGCAACTTATTCTAGCTAGACTGTAACACGAGAAATGACTATCTAGGGATCCAAAGTTGATTTCAGTCCTTCATGATTATTATTGATGAATATCTATTTTTTCAATTGTATGGTATTGATTTTTGATTACCGATATCTATAACGATTGTTATTTTCTTGCAGGGTGAAAGAGAATGAGAATCTCAACTTACGTGGAGAAAGCTAGGGTTACTTGCAATACGTTGTGCCAAGGTTCCCCATTCGTAAGTGAGATGGCTCCATGAAATATTCATAAATACCTAACAAGCTCAAAGTCATGACACCAATAAAAATAGAGGTTTTATGGTTTCATACAACCCTTCATACTCTCCTCATGTCTTCTTCTCTGTCACATTTTAAATTTTTCTATTCGTGTTGCTACTATCTATGAGCATGTAACAATCATTAGGCTTGGGGAGGAATTAAGTAGTTGAAAGGGCATGAGGGTAGATGAAAGGGAATGATGGAAGGTCAAAGGTCACGGAAGGCGAATGATCACCTGACCTCTATAAATGTACCCTTATTCCTATGTTATTCAGGGCTTTAGCACATGAATTGAGGTTAGGATTAGATAATTGATTTATGCTTGAGAGCTAGAGCCACTCAACTCCTGGAACTACTGGAGCTAGAGCCACTGGATCCCAAAACCGAGACTACCAGCTTGATTTTTCATTATGTTCATTTCAATGTTACAATACATATTTATACATGCCGAAGCATCCAATACCATGGACCGAAAAGCCATCGCATCCAAAACCATGGACAAAAAACCATAGGTAGCTTCGCCCAACCTAATATAGGGTCCAAAAAACAATTTCCCAGGCCACTGCCCCGGACCTCATAGAGGGGGGCTACCCGCCCCCCTCTAACCCCCTGGTTCACTATGTAGGTTAGTCGTGGAAAGAATATAACACAACCCAACATTCTCCCACTTGTTGTTTTCTTTCCACAGGGGGCCACAGGAGAGATTACTCATTTTTCCAGCCCTAAAACTCCCATTGTTTCTCTACACCAACAGAACTTCTCAGAGCTCACAAATTTTGTCAATGCATCTGCAGTATTCTTCAACGTGTCCACCTTTACCAGCAACACCTTTTTGTCTTTTATTATATCCCTCACAAAGTGATACTGAACATCAATGTGCTTTGTCTTTGAATGATAAGTAGGGTTCTTTGCCAAGAAAATTGAACTTTGGTTGTCACAGTCTATCCTTATAGCTCCCTGTACTAACTCCATACTTGAACACAATCTCTCCAACCAAATTTCTTCCTTGCTTGCATCAGTGGCTGCCATGTATTTTGCCTCTGTAGTTGATACTGCCACTACAGATAGTTTCTTACTCGTCCAACTAACTGCACCTCCAAATAGGTTAAACACATACCCACGTGTAGATCTTCTCTGATCCAAATCTCCAACCCAGTCTGCATCAACAAAGCCATGGATATCCAAAACTCTGTCTAATCCTAGTCTTCCTTGGTAGCACAAACTATAATCACTAGTGCCACGCAAATACCTGAAAACCTGCTTCACTGCTGTCCAATGCTCCTTCCCTAGTTTTGACATAAACTTGCTCAATACTCCCACTGCATGTGCAATGTCTGGTCTAATATAGACCATTGCATAGATTAGGCTACCGACTGCACTTGCATATGGAACACGGGACATATCCTCTTCCTCTTCCTGTGTCTTGGGACATTGTTTAGCAGATAACTTTACACCTACAGGAATAGGAACCTTCATCGGTTTACTATCCTGCATATTAAACCTCTGCAGTATTGTCTCGACATACTTCCTCTGGTTTAACCAGAGATTCCGCTTTTCCCGATCTCTTTTAATTTCTAGACGCAAAATATAGTTCACGGCACCAAGATCTTTCATGTTGAATTTGGAGGACAATTGGGTCTTCAAATCCTGGATAATTTCTTTGTCATTTCCAATGAGCAACACATCATCCACATATAAGACCAGATAAATAATACGATCACCAATTAATTTAAAATACACATAGTGATATGCTTTGCTTCTTATGAAGCCAAATCCCAGTATAAATGTATCAAATTTCTGATACCACATCCTTGGTGATTGTTTTAACCCATATAGAGACTTCTTTGACTTGCATACCAGTTCTTTCTTACCCTTCACCACAAAGCCTTCAGGTTGCTTCATGTAGATCTCCTCTTCTAGATCCCCGTGAAGTGTTGCCTTCACATCCATCTGTTCTACCTCGAAATCAAAAGCAGCAACAAAAGATAAAAGTAATCTAATAGAAGTTACCTTGGCAATAGGAGAAAAAATATCACCAAAGTCAATTCCTGACACCTGGGAATAACCTTTTGCTACCAACTGAGCTTTGTATTTCTCCACCTTTCCTTCTATGTTTGTCTTCTTCTTGAACACCCATTTGCCACTAATGGGCTTCCTTCCAGCCAAAAACTCCTCCAGATCCCAAGCCTCATTTTTTTGCAAAGATGTCATTTCATCAACCATGGCCTCTTTCCATAGTTTTCCATCCTCTAAATATATTTCTTCCTTCACAGTTCTAGGATCATCATCAGTAATAGATAAAGCAAAATTTGAACAGAAAGCAGATGGACTATACCTTTTTGCCTGCCTTCTTTCTCTAACTGATCTTCTCACACCCAGAGTTTGTGGCTTTTCATCTTCTGATTCCTCCTCTGCTGTAGAGTCTGATTCTTCCTCCTTTAGCTCAAACTCTATCTTCTCAGGTTCCTTTGGTTGGACTTCATGTTTAATGACATCTTTCACCTCTCTGAACACCACATCTCAACTGTACACAACCTTCCTTGTTACTAGGTTCCAAAGCTTATAACCCTTTAAACCATCTTTATACCCAATAAATATGCACTTTTCAAATTTAGTATCCAACTTGGTTCATTTCTCCTTTGGAACATGTACATATGCATCACATCCAAATACCCTCAGATGTGAGAAAGAAGGTTTCTTCCAGCCCATACCTCTTGTGGAGTCTTATCCTCCAACACTGATGAAGGTGATTTGCTGACCAAGTAACATGCTGTCTCCACCACCTCTGCCTAGAATTCTTGTCCTAACCCGGCACCACTAAGCATGCTTCTTGCCCTTTCCTTTAATGTCTTGTTCATTCTTTCTGCAACTTCATTTTGTTGAGGTGTATATGGAGTAGTCTTCTGTCGTGCTATACCACACTTCTTACAGAATTCTTCAAATTCCTTACTGCAAAACTTTCCACCATTATCTATCCTCATCACCTTTATCTTCTTCTATGTCTGGTTTTCCACCAGAGCCTTAAATTCTTTAAACTTGTCAAAGACTTTAGATTTCTTCTTAAGGAAATATATCCATGTATTCCTTAAGAAGTCATCTATAAATGATACATAGTACACAGACTTACCCAGTGATGGAACCTTCACAGGTCCAAACACATCACTCTGCACAAGTTCTAATATATGTTTCGCCCTCTTACCACGAGAGGGGAAACTCACCCGATTCTTCTTCCCATATACAGAATTTTCATAAAAATCAAAATCTAGAGAGCTATTACTCATACATTATACCATACCTTTACCATGAAGTATTTGAAGGCCCTTCTCTCCAATATGTCCAAACCTTTGATGCCACATCATGGTCTTCTCTCCAGAGACCACTAGGTTTTCTGCTCCAGGAACCACAGAACTGCTGCACCCATCAATAACAGTGCTACCTTGCAGCTTGTACAGAGTTCCAATCCGAACTCCCTGCATCAAGACTAGTGCTCCCCAAACCATTTTGCAAGTATCCTTCTTGAACACTATTTTTACACTTGCATTATCGAACTTGCTTACATAAATCAGATTTCTGGCCAATGCAGGAATATACAGAACACCCGGAAGTGTTCTAACCTTCCACCTTGCAACTTCAACTTTACTTTTCCGTGACCAATGATTCTAGCCTTCCTGTCATCCCCTAAGAAGACATCACCACCATCGTATTTCTCATACTTGCAGAACCACTCTCTATGGGGAGTGAAGTGAAAGGATGCACCTGAGTCAATCAACCATGCCTCATGATCTACATGTGTACTTGAGGAAGCCAAGTACACATCCCCACCTTCATCTAAGATGGTTTTCACCTCTGCAGAAGGAGCATCATCAAATCCCTTTCCTTTATCAAAAGATTTAGATTTACAATCCCTTTTGTAGTTCCCTTCCTTTCCACATTTCCAGCACACCACCTTTACAGGTTTTCCTGGAGATTTAGATCTCCCTCTAGATTTAGATCTCCCACTCAATGACTTATTTTTGTTTCTTTTTTGGGATCATCCTCGTACAGACAAGGCATCACCATTCTGGCTCTCCATATTTTTCCGTCTCGTCTCCTCCGTCAGCAAGGAAGAGACTATTTCATCAAACTGCAAGGCAGTTGCATTGCTACCTATTGCAATAACCAAAATATCCCACGAATCTGGTAGAGAACACAACAAACTGATGCACTTATCTTGATCTGAAATTTTGATGTCAACAGATGCTAACTGACTTACCACAGTATTAAATGCATTCAGATGCTCTATCACCGAGTCTCCATCTTTCATCCTCAAGTTATATAGCTTTTTCCGCAGGAACAATTTATTCACTAGAGACTTAGATTGGTACAAAGTCCCTAACTTGTCCCACAAAGCCTTCGTTGTAGCTTCCCTTGATACATTCAGCAATACTGAATGTAAGACACACAATCGTATTGTGCTCTTTGCCTTCTGATCCAACTTCTTCCATTCTTCATCGAACACTCCTGTTGGTTTAGTACCCGAATCTACCACGATCCGCTGATCTTTATCCACCAACAAATCCTCCATCTTGAGTTTCCACAACTCAAAAATTTGACCATTAAATTTCTCGATCTCTATCTTTCCACTGCTCGCCATCTTCTTTCACCATCAGAATCGATCTCGTAGATCTCCCACTAAACAGGGTTTGCCATAGGCCCGAGAAAAACCCCTCAGCAACAAAGGCATCCCCTTGAAGCCAAGACAACTCTAATACTAAATGTAGGTTTTAACCTCATACAAAAATTACCTGCATACGAATTCTAAAACACAGAAAATAAACAACGCGAGAACATAACACATAAAACATATATACACAAAGATTAACCCCTAGATACCAAAACTGGGACTACCGGCTTGATTTTTCATTATGTTCCTTTCAATGTTCCAATACATATTTATACATGCCGAAGCATCCAATACCATGGACTGAAAAACCATTGCGTCCAAAACCATGGACCGAAAACCATAGGTAGGTTTGCCCAACCTAATATACAGTCCAAAAAAAAAATTCCCAGGCCGCTACCTCGGACCTCGTAGAGGGGGGATACCCGCACCCCTCAAGCCCCTCGGACAGGGGGGACTGCCGCCCCCCTGTGACCCTCCTAGTTGCGTAATCAACGCAATGAAAGGGGGGCTCCGCTCACCCTCTAACCCCCTAGTTCACTATGTAGGTTAGTTGTGGAAAGAATATAACACAACCCAACATCTAATAGAGTAGATTTGCAGTGGGGCTAGGGTTTTACATTAGGCAATGATATGAGCAATCCATGTTCCCCTATTGGGTTTTGACTAATTTCAAGATATGTACTTAAAGTTGCAATGACCATAGTAAGTTGTTCTCTCTATTCGACATTGATTCCCATGCTCACTCTTGGTGCTTTTATTAGTTTTATGATACTTCACTATATTTGTATGTGCACCTTCATATACATAATATGCTATGGACTGATACATAGTGGTTGCATCTATGTTTTTCTTTCGAATCTGTGTTTACCTATTTCTTGCCATGTGAGTGATCTATTCTGAACTACTTTGCAATTAACTTATGGCATGTTCTTGTTTATTGTATGTCTGATTGGGTTTTAGCTCACTGATCCCTCTCATGGCATACCTCTTCTTCTTATTGTTGTTGAGACTTGTTTGTACCTCTTTCTGCAATATGTCAATCTTGGGCTAACTTTGTTTCATTGTCTGGTCATTTCATTCTTGTCTGCACTCTCACACATTCTCATTTGATAAACGATAGTGGAAACATTCATGGTGGCAATCGGGCTCACATATAGGATGGGGCTCCTTGTGAGGTCTAATTCGGAATTCACACCGAGGAGACCCTCTAGTTGTTGGTGGTACATTTCATCCTATTAACAAATTGGCACTAGGAGGAGGGCTTGATGAAAAGCTGAGCCCTTGGATCTTGTAGTTTAGTCTCATATATGGAAAGGGATCCTTCCCAAATCTTGCTCCCGATGTGTTTATATTATTTTTCCATTTTTCAATGTTCAATCCCTCATGAGCATATCTATCACTCGTCTCTGTTAAAATTTGATGGTGAGGATCGAACTTCCATAACCGAATACATTTTTATTTCCTCAAGATTTGCAAATCTTATGAGATCCATGATGAATATTTTTCTTGTGTGCTTTTCGCCCTCACCCTTGAAGGCCACGTCAAGTGATGATGCCACACATTGCCAACAAATTCCATTCACCCATTCATGCAACTCATTGGTAAGCTTCAACAAGAATTTCACCGGTATGATATTCAAGATGGTTTTAGTAGGATAAATGAGCTTAGAATGGAACCTGAAGAATCTCTAGAGGATTTTTATTTTTGATTTGTCCATATTTTTTTTTATTCACTGAAAGAGATGTCGACTATGTGTATTTGAGCGAAAATTTTAAACGGTTTGTTTTTCTTTCTCTGCAACACCTTCCATCTAAAAAAATTCCTAACTCTTGTGAGTATCATGGCAACATGCGAATTATAGGTTTTCGAGGCTTTACCCCTAATCCTGTGTTTCCTATCTCTCTAAATCTGGAACAACCTCAAGCCTTCAAGGAGTAGATTACTTCTTGTGGGATTTCTCATCATCCTCCTCATTTGTTAGATAATAAGATTTTGGCTGTAAATGGTTTAGATGATGAAAAATTCTTTATGTAAAATGAATGAGATGGTCTTGGCTTCGAAGCTCTCATACATCCTTTTGATCATGATTCTGAAAATTATGTTGATATAACATCTCTTCTCTCTGATGGACTCCACTTTCTTTACTTTTTTGATCTAATTGGTTGTTTTACATGGCTTTAAACATTGAATTTTCAATGTGTTTCCATCACATAATCTCTCTAGACCTGTGTAGGCATCCCTTGGACCTATGTGCAGTAAAAAATTATGCACTTTTATTTTCTTGATTCAGCTTCACAACATTTTGTAGAGATAGTCACACAAGTGTGGGTCATGTTTCACAGTCACAGTATAAGGATCTTGAATCTCTTGTTCCTAATATCTTCCACCCATAGTATTTAATAGGTGAAGAAGAAGGCTTTACATCTCGACCAAGTCAAGATGATTCTCTCACTGCTTCCTTTTCAATTTCAATCCAAGAGAAGCCCTATGTGATAGATACCAAACCTAATCAAACTAGTGGCTTCAGCGGTTGTCATTATATCAAAGACATATTCGCTCATACCTGTGAGGGTTGTCATTTGTATCTACCTATTGATCTTACGAAGCCACCAAAAATTTGATGATGCAACTTATGAAGGTTTAGGGACTCATCAAGAAGTTGAGGCACTTCAACTTCCACTAATGGTTATGTCAGGTTCTCATGTTCGTCATGAGACCCTTGAACCAAGTTAAATTAAGGTTTTTATGCATCACTCTCCTCGAAGTATCATATTCTGATATGCAAACTCATCTTGGAAATCCTCTTATTTGAGTAAGGTTTCTCCAAACACATCTTTCCACCCCCTATCAACCGACATGCGTTAACCTCTATACCCTAATGTTTTGCTGAAGGGAGTACTCTGGCCATTGTCTCAAATCTTTTTTATTGTTTCTAAGCCAAGACAATTTTTCCATGTATACAATAAAATGATCTTTTACAATCTCCTATATGGGAAGGTGACAATCACCTGACATCTCCTCTACCTGAGATTCTTCGGGTTGATTTAGTTCATTCTTGGGAATCTAAAGAATCTGATATGTTGAACTACTAGTCTATTAAAATTCAGACATCTTATTAAATCAATGATAATTTCACTGATAGTTTTACTCTCACAACTAATGATGACCATGTCCATTCACCTGCCAATCTTGTGAAACTACTGAAATTAATGGCTTGTCATTTGAAGTTTCAGAGGTATGTCGGGATTGTGAGGCACTTAATCTTTCGCTGATGGTTATGTTAGGTCCTCATGCCCTCGACAAAATCCATGGACAACTTCAAAGTATGGTTTCTCAAGTTAGGGTTTCTGCTCTTGAATCCTCAGATGTCTAGCTACACCTGATGACTCTGAAAAGAGGTGTTTTGTGAGTTGTAGCTAAAAATATGAGGATTCAAGATTTCTCTACTAGTAGGCAACATATTTCCTCACTTACATTGGATTTAGTGTTAACCATGAATGGATATATCTCATGGATGGATGATTATAAATTTCAAGTTTTTGTTTTTGTTTACCATGATTCAATTGAAGTTTGCCTTGAATTGTCTGTTCTAGTACCTTTCCTTGTAAGTAGACATGACTTTCGTGTTGTTGTGCATGTTTCACAAGTGAGCATTTTGGTTTTTGCAAAATAATATTGACAGATTCTAATTGTTTTCATATTTGTTTTTTAAGGTCGGTTACTGCTATGATGGCTGCATTGAAGGTTTGATTTCACATGACCTGACCTTCTCTCTAGTTAAATTAGGGTTTCGAGTTTAAACTAGTTAGGTTTTAGGTTTTTCTTATTAATTTACTGATTGAAGTTTTCTCCTTATAATTTGATTTATGGTTTGAATTTTCTATGTTTGGTTTTACTTACTATAGGTAGTTTAGTTTCCTTCATATTGGTTTCCCACTAGCTTACACTCCTAATGATGCATATCTTGCATAACATGTTTGCATGGTCCCTTTATCTGCAATCAGTTGATATCCTCCACCCATAGAATTGCATTGAATCATAAGCCTCGCCTATTGCATTACATCATGAATTTGCCTTCTAGCATAACATACACTAGCCATTGACCTAATCTTGCATTTTTCCCTATGTTGCATACAACTGCATGGGCCTTCTCAAACCTAGAGCTTTCGAACCTATGATACTATAGCTAGTTTTCTCACACCTGTTTACACATGATCAAACCTTGAAGGAAGACTCCTCATCCAGCTCACACATGTTGAAACCCTAGAAGAGCTTTTTGTTTGGTTGTGTTATATTCTTTCCATGACTACCCGACACGTGGGGTGGGTCATAGGGGGGCAGGAGGCACCCCTATATGTTGTGTCGGGCAATAGGGAGGAGCGGCTTCTCCCCCTATCAGGATAACTAGGTGAGCAGTAGCGCTCCTACACGGGGTTCAAGGTATCACGCTAGGAATTTTTTTCTTTTGGACCCTATATTAGGTGGGAGGACCTACCTATGGTTTTGTGCATGGATTTTGCACATGGTTTTGGGCATGATGGTTTTCTGTCCATGTTGTTTTGTAGTAAGGTCAAGGGAACTATGGTTATGTTCTAATCTAGGGTTAATGGATTGGGGTTTATGGATGCTTTGACATGTATATATATGTATTGTAACATCGAAAGGAATATAATGAAAAAATCAATCTGGTAGTCCTGATTTTGGGATCGAGGGGAAATCTGTGTGTATATAAATTTTATTTTTTATGCCCTCGCCATTGTTTATTTTTCTATTTTTTAGAATTCGTATGCAGGTTATTTCTGTACAGGGTTGGAACCTACACTTCCCTGGTCACCTTTCCCTAGCATTAAAACCCTAGCCCTAATGATGAGGTGTAGTTGGGATGGTTACTCCAATAGGTATCCTCTCTTAGAACCAATCATTAAAGTTTCATCCTAGATATCTCTCCTACGAGTCTAACTTATTAACTAGATAAATAAGAACAGATTTCTTATGGGGAAATCTAATCAGTTTGAATGACCTACACCCATAACCTAAACCTTACACTCAACATGGTCTTGTCTCTTTCCATGACCTCTTTTCATTACTCACTAACTGGAGATGAGATGTGGAAGCTTGGCATGAAGGAAAACCTAAATCAAGATATCTCTTAGTTTCTATCAAACAAGAAACAATTTCTCTTTCTCGTAAAATAAGTTGGGATCCATCATCTGCCCTAGTGCAATGAACTCACAGTAATAAGTGAAAATGCACACATGAAACAAAATGAACTTAAATAAAAGGAAAAAGATTGATAAAGGCTTCCTGCGCAGAGAGGTAATACAATGAACCGGTCAGGGTATTAACCAAGCTTGCTTGTAGTGAAGAAACACGATAAACTTATTTTAAAAAATGATGAATACAATAATTCCTTCACATCGTTCTTTGCATCTTTTAGAGCCTAAATCTACCTCAGGCTGAAAAACGTAGGATCTAGGTCCACATCAAACCACGCTTAACCTGGTAGCTAACCCTACCAGGTCAGGAGAGGGCTCTCTCCTGGTCAATCTTAGCAAAATATGATCAATCAGGGCTTGAGATGACTAATATGCTGACTGATTATAGGCTAGGTATATGTGTAAAAGAGTTTGATTGAATAAAATGATGTTTTTGTTGGATCCAATGGAAAGTCAGATTTTGGGTGCGGGGAATGAGGCTCAGTCTTGCAGATATCTCAATGGGGCAAGGTAGGAAATTGTTTTTGGCACTTCAAATTGAATGAGACGGAAGGATTTAGATAGGTGAGGAGCTGAAGGGGGCAAGAAAACTCATGGATCCTCTCCAAACAGCTGAAATCATAAAAAACTAAAACAAACCCAAGGTAGAGCACTGTAATTTCAATGGATTCTACCTTTCTCCCTTGTTTGATTTAGCTAAGAAGAAAAAAGATAGATAATGGCATACAATCGCATAAATAAATTCATAATTACAAAAGAAAGCACTGTACCAAGACAAATTGCCACATGGATCCCAAAGAGTGTTGCAAACCTTGGTCTCAATTCCTCAGCCAAAATGCTGATAAGAGTGTACAATGAAGCTCAAGGCTTTCTCAAGAGTCCAACAATGCTAATGACTAAAAAAATACATAATATGGACATACCATAGCTCATCCTAGCCTCTACGGGCCGAGCTCACATGTTTAGGAGCTATTCCAACCAATTCTAAACTTAGAACTAGAAATCAGGCAGTGGAATAGCATGCCTCTAGTATGGAGTACTAAAAAGGTATGTTTTTCATGATCATTTCAGTGGCTTTTCAGTAGAACTTGTAAACATTTTTGCATCATGAACTTGGAAAACGATAAAGAATTATAACAAAACATGTGAGATTAATATGCAAGACTTAACCACTGACAATTGTCATTCCCTCATGCAGGAAGGGGTGAAAACGAGGAGTTGTTGTTCCATAGGAAAGGAAAAGGACGAGGTAACCGTTGTCCCTTTGATAGGAGACCGAATGCAAACAAGGCTAAGCATATCAAAGAAAATCGGCCCTGAAAAGGAGGTGAAGACACCAGCTCGGCACATGAGGGAAAAGAGATGATTAAGGATTAACGGTTCGGCGAATCCCTCAGGATCCTTGATCCTAAGGGATCACTGCTTTATCTATTTTTATACTTAGACATCTCCACCGTCACCCATATAAAAGGGACAGCATTGTTAGCTCGGGGGAGAGTTCGACATGACTATGCTTTTATGTAATTTCTGTTAAGATCAAAACTTTGATCATCGAGTCTCAATAAGAACTGGTTTATTGTAATTTTGTTTCATGCATTAATACAAACTTGGTGATTATTTCATCTCTACGTCTGGATTAACCTCAAGCAGTGTACCCCTAGAGGCTAAGGGCCCGGCCCTGGAGGACACTTGCTCCTGTATTACTACGATTTGATTTCTACGTGGTTTGCTTATCATCGTTATTTGGTAATCTGATATGCTTTATAAGTTTACATCACACGCTCTGTTAAGTTTAATTCATTAAGATTTCTACGGACAAAACTATTGTATTGACTCTGCATCATATTACTGTTCCTTTCAGAGTTGATTGAATATTATTAGTCTTAACTGAATATTGTTATTATTTTATTATAGAGCTTTTGTGCTATACATTCATGTTACAGGATTCATCTTGAAAGTTGTGTTCTTTACGATTGTTGGATTCAGAAGCAATGATGTTCCATTTTGAAATGCAATCGTATTACTTTTAATTGGGACTGATGCTTAGATCAGATTACTAGCTATGTGTGTTGTGTGCATATATGGTTTCAAAGCACTGTTCCATAACTTATCAGTAATTAGTACTGTTCCATTAGTGTGTGTTGTTTGATCTGCCTTAAGAGTGAAAGACTGTTGTTTGATTACGATTAATGCATTTGAGTTAGTAGATTAAGTTTGATTACTACTTGTGAGACTTAGTTGTTTAGCTGATGTTCCATTTAAGAATTTTTGTTCCATTATAGACTTGTCGTTCCATTTTCTTATCTGTCGTTCCATTTACTAGCATTTGTTGTTTTGGTGTGGGAGAGGATCTAAGGCTGTAGTGAGCCTCGGAATTTACTGTCTGGTTCCCAGATCCATGGTATGTTCTCTAATTTCCTTTCCATCAGTTTCCAAAGGGATGGATTATCGCTACCGAACCCTTGACTTAGAAGTTGCCTAGTTTTCTGAGTGTGTGATTTACTCTTTTGAAGTAGCTTAGTTGTAGACAAGCATCCATTTACTCTTGTATTTCTGAACGTTGTACTACTAGCATTACTCTGACAAATGATAGCCTCAGACTAAGACACTCTTTGAAATAACAAAACGCTCCCGGATTGACATATTAATGTGAGGTAATTAGAGGTGAAAGAGACCCTTTTTATAGCTCTACATTTTGGCGTCGTTGCCAAGGAAAGAGTGTAGCCATTTGTCCTTTTTTTTTGCAAAGTAGTGTACAAACCTGCTAGGGAAGAGTTGGATTTTAAAAATGGAAGGTAAGAACCTACGTATGGAGCATGTAAAAGCCCTGCTCCTCTGTCCGCTTTCCTAATAGATTTGTTGTTGCTTTGTTTGAATAGAATTTAGTAGTTCATTTGAGTGCATGACTAAGCAGAAAAAACCAGAAAAAAATACCAAACCTCCACCCAAGCCTGAAAAAGCTAAGGGGTCGGTGACCCTTGGCCGAACAACCTTCATAGACGAAATCTACAAGAAAGCAGAATCTCAGCCATCAGTAGGACCCAGGAAAATCATTTCTAAATAGCTTACTAGTTCCCTTCAGGCCACAGGATCACCATCTGTAGCCTTTGCTAAGGTGCATAGTCAAACTAAAGAGCAGGACTTTCAAGAAATTGAAAATTCTACTCCAGAACTATTGCAGGAAGGGAATTTCAGCAATCTTTGTGAAGGAGAAGGAGAAACAAGGGAAACCGAGGAACCAAGATCTCCTATTGGAACAAATCAGCCATTAAATAGCCCAAACAAGGGGAGTGCTGCAAAAATCATTGTTGAAGGAACCCAATCTCCTCAGACATCAAGCATTCTCATTATCCCAGATAGAGGAAGTGCTATTAAAACTATTCCTGTCAAAACCATTCCCTGTCAACCTAGGAATACCCTCCTAGATATCCCAGAAGGTTATTGGCATATATTCGACCCTATGGCTCAAAATCAGCCAAACACTCAAACCTCTACATTACAATACCCTATAGTGGATTCTGCAGCAAATGCGCCTATGAAAGCGATCCCTCTTCAGCATATCCCTACATTTCACGGTCTCACATCGGAAGACCCGGATGCATTTTTATTTGAATTTGATGTGTTGTGCACGGGATATGATTATACCACTGATCCCCAGAAACTGAAATTATTTTCCTCTACATTAAAATGGGCTGCTTTAAGATGGTTCATGGGATTAGGTGGTGGGCTTATAAATAACTGGGATCAAATGAAAGAATCTTTCCTAAAAAAATATCAGGATTATTGCAGGTCTAGAGAACTGAAGGACGAAATATTCCAAATGACAGCTAGACCGAATGAAACATTAGAGGAGTATGTGGAACGTTTCCAGTACAATCTACAAAGATCTCCTTATGCATCACTACCTTTACCTGATAATGTGTTAAAAACTGCATTAATAAGGGGCATGAAGGAACAAGGGATCGAAACATTAAACATCATGGGAAAAGGGGATATTTATCAAGAGAATTTTGCTGACATTATTGATTTATGTATCAGGAGCTCTAGAGGTAGCACAAGAGTAAAACCAGCAGAACATGATCGGTTTGTAAGAGATAATAAAATTTCAACAGAAGGAGTAACACGGGTAGAAATTGGAAATTTATTGGAAAAATTTAAAACTGATATCCTGGGGACACTAACTACAAAACTTGATATTATGCAGGCTAAACAGAAGCAAATGGAGGCAGAACAGAATTTGGCAATCTTCTGTCCCCGATGCAGGAAAAAGCATAGTCACAAGGAATGTCCACTGGATACAGTCCAAACATGCACCATCTGTACAAAAGATCACCTTACGGAGAGCTGCCCCTCACTTCTTGGATTGAAAGTGGTATATAAGGAAGTGGAAGAAGAACCAGAATCGGTGTACTTGATCAACCAGTGCCGTCAGTGGCAGCCGAGACAATCTGGTATGTTTTCAGACCCACCTTCATCTTTTCAGCTCCCACAATATAATGCTCAACAATATAATATGTGGCAAAGTCAATCCCAACCTCTGTTTCCAAACTGGTCACCACAGTCATTTCCTTCTTCAAACCCATGGCTGAATTAGGCAAGCCAATATGGTTGGCCGAATTTCCCTTACACTCCACCATATTGGCAAGGTAGCCCATACCCTCCACAATAAACTCCCCCTACTTCACAAAGTTCAGCCTGGTAGACAAACTGGCAGAGACCGATGCATCAGCTAGTAGGAACTATTCCGCTCCCTCAACCTACACTGCCAGCCTTACAACAAAATTCCCAGTCTAATCTGAGACCACAACTCCCAGCCCAACCCAACCCCAATCCAAATAACAGACCGATCCAATCTCTCCAAATTATAGAATCACCAGAAATAGGACCCGACCTGAGGGAGTGTAATGATCTTCAGTTAAGATCTGGCCGTATTATTGAAACTGAGGGAGATAAAACAGTTCATATTGAAGATCAGTTACCAAGAGAACATCTGTTGCAACAAGAGGATATGAATAAGCAGCAGACTCATAATCAAGCAACCACATCCTCTCCTCTGTTCCCAGAACGATTAGTCATACCTCGACCTTTACAATATCCTGATTTTGACATTCTGGGAGAATTACAAAATCTGTACATAAAAATTCCATTCCTCCAAGCCATTCAAGACATTCCCATATACGTAAAAACTATCAAAGAATTGTGCATAAAGAAACCGAGGAGGAATATAACAATCCAAGAGTCCAAGTAGTCGGCACTTTATCTGATTTACTATCAGGGAAAGAAACACCCATTAAATATGAAGACCCAAGAAATCCAATTGTAACTGTTCAAATTTATGGTTAGACCCTGTCTAATGCCTTAGTTGATCTAGGAGCTGCAATTAATATTTTAACAACCACTACTTGCCAAAAGCTCGGCATTACATCTGTAGAACCCACCTCTACTTTGCTAGAATTGGCTGACCGATCTATGGTTAGGCCGGAGGGTACTCTACATGATGTCATGGTCTCTGTTGATTCCTGGGAATACCCAACCGATTTCCTGATAATCAATCCAAAAACCCAACTTGATGGACACTTGCTGATTTTAGGTAGACCTTGGCTTGCCACTTCCGATGCTTACATTGGCTGCCGGCAAGGAAATATGACCATAACCAAAGGACCAAATATCAAGAATTTAGTTATATATCCTCCAGCGCAGCCAAGTGTCACAATAATTAAAACTAATAAGGACCCTGTATCATACCTTACTGATAACATTAGATCTCCATTAACTATACAAGAGGCACTTGATTTTAAAAACCAAACAGAAGACGATGTCATTAATAATTTTATTAGCCAAACTAGATCTTGCACACAGTGTCACATGATAGAAGCAGCATTTGATAATGAATTAGAAGAAGATCCTCTGAAAGATACACATGATCAAACAATACCTGTTACTTTTGTTGCAAATAGTAAAATTGTGGAAATTGAACCGGGAAAAACCTTGAAAATTAATGCCAACCTCACACCTGAACAAGAAATGAAGTTCATCCAGTTGCTAACAAAATATAAAGAAGCATTTGCATGGGATTACCCTGATATGAGAGGAATTGACCCCCAGTTATGTACACACCACATTTATATAGAAAAGGATGCCAAACCTATTCGTCAACCTCAAAGGAGACTTAATCCTCATCTAAAAGATGTGGTAAAAGCTGAACTTCAAAAACTTTTAGATGTCAATTTTATTTATCCTATCTCTGATAGTAAATGAGTCTCTCCGCTTGTGGTGGTACCAAAAAAGAATGGGAAATGAAGAATCTGTGTGGATTACAGGGAGTTAAATAAAGCAACACAAAAAGACCATTTTCCTCTCCCATTCATAGACCAAGTATTAGATACTCTAGCAAGACATAGCCATTGGAGCAGTCCTCGGGTAGGAAGAGGATAAAAAACCATATCAGGAGAGGATAAAAAAACATATCAGGAAGAGGATAAAAAACCATATCAGACACAGCCATTGGAGCAGTCCTCGAGCAGGAAGAGGATAAAATACCATATGCTATTTATTACATCAGCAAAAATTTATCCCCTGCTAAATTAAATTACACAGTTACTGAAAAAGAATTCCTAGCTGTAATACATGCTGTCAATAAGTTTAGACATTACATTACTGGATATCCTATTATCTTGTATACAGATCATTCTACCATAAAATATTTAGCAAACAAGGCTGTCACAAACGACAGAATAACTAGATGGTTGATTCTATTGTGGGAATTTGATATCACAATCAAGGATCAACCTGGAAAAGAAAACCCAATAGCTAATTTTCTCTCAAGAATGCCAAAGTCAATTGATGCAGCAGCAGTTGAAGATCAATTTCCAGACGAACATCTGTTTGTTGTTTCTGTGCAAACACCCTGGTATGCTGATGTTGACAATTACCTTGCAGTAGGTAAACTACCAAAACACCTAACCCCTAATGAGCGCAAACAGATTGTTCAGAAGAGTGCTCGATTCTCGTGGATTGGGGGCTATTTGTTTCACACAGGGGCAGACATGCATATCAGGAGATGTGTTCGCGAAGATGAAATCTTTGACATTTTAAAAGCCTGTCATGATGGACCATGTGGTGGACATTTCACTGAGCGCAGAACTGGACATAAAGTGTTGCAGACAGGGTATTACTGGCCCACGATTTTCAAAGATGCAAAGAAATTTGTCCAAGCCTGTGACAGCTGCCAGCGAGCAGGACGTCCTGGTCAATCTGACGAGATGCCTCTAAAACCACAGTTAGTCATTGAACCATTCGAGTGATGGGCTCTTGATTTCGTTGGACCTATCAACCCATCATCAAATCAGAAAACATATATTTTGGTGGCAACAGAATATGTCACCAAATGGGTTGAAGCAGAAGCATTGCCTAAACCTATAGAGGACTCTGTCATACAGTTCCTGTTCCATCTATTTGTACGTTACGGTCTTCCAAGAGAAATAATTACAGATGGTGGACCACAATTTTCTGGGAATAGATTAGCTGCAACATTCAACAATTATCACGTCCAGCATAAAATCACTATTCCATACCACCCATAGGTGAATGGACAGGTAGAAAGCAGCAATAAAATAATAGAAGCAATTTTAACGAAAACTATTGCATCCAATAGACGTGATTGGGCTGCCAGATTACCTGAAGCACTCTGGGCTTACAGAACAACATGGAGAAGCACCACTGGTTACTCACCTTATCAATTAGTGTTTGGAAAACAACCCATTTTCCCTATAGAATTCGAAATCCAAACATTACGGACAGCACAGGAAGTTGGCTTAGATTTAAGCGAGGCACAGATTAATCGATTGCAACAGATCAATGAGTTGGACGAAATTAGGCTCTCTGCACTTCAAAATACTGCCCTGATCCAACAGCAGCGAGCTAAATGGCATGATGCTCTCATTAAAAACAAAGTCTTCCACGAGGGAGACTGGGCTCTGTTGTATGACTCCAGGTTTCAGGACTTCCCTGGGAAACTCCAGACTCATTGGTTGGGACCATACGAAATCCAGAAGGTACATGATAATGGGACCCTTACTCTAATCACTATTGACGGTTCTGGATATGCCTTCAAGGTAAATGGCCACCGAGTTCGTCTCTATCGCAAACCACTCACTCGGGAGTCCTTCTGCCAGCAGCTACGCCGAGACACTGATATGGAGATTCTGGGAGAGGAAGAGAAGTCTTCCTCACCTGTAATTCATTAAGGAATTCATTTCTTTTTACAGTTTGTACATAAGTTCTTTTCTTTGAGTCATTTTTTGTACATATGTTTGAATTAATGTTTTCCTGTCATTTTTGCTGTTCCTTTTTTTTTCAAAAGAACAACATTTTCGATTTTTGTCGTTCCTTTTCCAAAGGAATGGCATTTGTGTGTTTTCGCTGTTCCTTTTCTAAAGGAACAACATTCTTGATTTTTTGTTGTTCCTTTTCCAAAAGAACAACATTCTTGATTTTTTGTTGTTCCTTTTCCAAAGGAACAACATCCTTGATTTTCTGCTGTTCCTTTTCCAAAGGAACAACATCCTTGATTTTGTGTTGTTCATTTTCCAAAGGAACGACATTTTCCTGTTCTGTTGTTCCTTTTCTAAAGGAACAGCATTTCGATTTTTGCTGTTCCTTTTTCAAAAGGAATGACATTTCCGTGTGTTTGCTGTTCCTTTTCCAAAGGAACAACATATTTTTGATTTTGTTGTTCCTTTTCCAAAGGAACCGCATATTTTGATTTTGTTGTTCCTTTTTCAAAAGGAACGGCATCTCCATGTGTTTGTTGTTCCTTTTCCAAAGGAACAACATATTTTTGTGTGTTTGTTGTTCCTTCTCCAAAGGAACAACATACTTTTGATTTTGTTGTTCCTTTTTCAAAGGAACGGCATTGGAATGTTCTGCTGTTCCTTTTTCAAAGGAACGGCATTTGCACTTTCTGCTATTTTTAGGTCTCCTGTTGGTCCTTTCTCCAAAGAAAATCACTTGCATGTTTTTGATATCCTTATGAAGGAGCTTGTCCCTTTTGCTGATCTAAATTAAGGATGCTTATTGCTCATGTTCTTTCAAGTCTTTTAGAATAGAGCTATGCATTTATGCAATGGATACAAAATCTCAACATACTGAAATCTGCTAATCATAAATCACTATCTTTATAAGGCTCTTCATTGGTAAGAGGACAAAAGGAAGGACACACTTATTTATCATCTTTTGTTGTCACTGTTCTACTAATTCTGCTATGGTTGTTCATCTTCATCATGAAGACCCTTTTTTTCCTCTTTGATTATTATTCAGGAATAATAACAAAAAAATTATATCTTCCTATTGAGATGTTAAGACTTCTTCCACCATTCCTACTCTTAAGGAGCGCTGAACCACCCCTTGTGTATAAGAAAGGGAAGGTACTTGAAAAAAAAAGAAATAAAAAAGTAAACATGACTTATAAAGATTGTCAAATGCAGGATATGGAGTCTCATCAAGAGCCAGCCTACCATGATCATGAGGATGAACGCGAAGTGGCATTCCCACTATGGCCACCACACCAGGGATATGGTCCAAAAGGTATATCAAATAAACAAACCTTGGAACAGGAGCTCTCATCACGAGCCGGCCTACCCACTTTTCGCTCCTTCCTCGTGAATGGAATTATGGTTAAATGGTTACCATGCCAGCATAATGGCCTACATTTTGACATTACACTCCCTAACATATACACAAAGGATCATGGTTCCATGGGTGAAATAAACAACTCTGCCAAGGTTATGGACACCTATCAGCAGCAGAGCACTGTTAATGGTATCGAAGTCACACTATTTACACCAATAGGTGAGTTATGAATACCCTTTTGTTTCTTACACCTTGGTAATTGATCATATATCATTTCCCGAATTATATATAGTGCATGCAAATCTATTATCACCAATCATGGCAGAGTAATTGGCAATGACCGCAGGAGATTTAGAAAGTATGACAGATGTCCTCTCCTCTCAGTCTCGCATCATATCACAACGGCCTCTTACGTAATACGTGATCCAACTTTACACATCGATTTCGGTAATTTGTTGTTTTTCTAAACATGGCATATTTTCATACGTTGTTCCTTTATGACTCTGTTTCAAATCGGGTGCTACTCCTTTATTTGATGGCTAGGACAACCTATCACATTGCGGGGGGGAGGTTAACCTCATTATTCCCTGGATTATGTGTCATCTCACTATTCGGGAAAGTTGTGTACTAGGGTATGGCACGGCTTAACGACATGCTATTTTTATTTTTGTTACACGAATTGCTGTTCATAAGCCATTTCTATTGTATAATCTATTTTTTTTCCAAACAAGGCTTGCGTATATTACCCTCTCTGTGTTTCAAACAACACAAATAGTTGCTATTCCATTGAGAATTCACAGTGAAACCATGGGAGGAAGAGCGATCTGAAGGGAACCGCAGGTGTTGACAGTCTCCGCTGCTGCCCGGGAAATCCTGGCAAGAGCAGGGTGGCTAACTTATCTCAACCGCTTGCAAGAGTCTAACGAGACAGTGGCAATTGAATTCCTACAGAATTTGCAGGAGGATTACTCCACAGTAAGGGGGAGATAGATAACAGTCACCGATGACATAATCGTAGAAGTCTCGGGACTACCAGCCACCGGACCTGTATGGACATTAAAAAAGGAGAGATTACAAAATATTATAGAAATCTTCCAGGACGAAGGCCAGAGCTTGGCAATTAAAGGAAAGGGAGTTCTTCCAGCAACGCTAGGAGAGCCCTGGGCAGAATTGGCAAGGACCGTGCAAAGCTACATCACCTGCGAGGGTAGAAAAGACGTGGTAAGACCACAACATCTTAAACTCTTAGCTGTTCTAAAATAGAAATGCTCTGTAAATTTACCTGCACTTTTGAATTCATTGCTTCATGACGTTGCACAAAGCTTAAAAAAGGCATAGCATGTAGAGTCAGTTGTTAGTCATCATGGGTTAGTTCGACTAATTGTCAGTCATAGCCTCACCCAGCAGCAGAGCAGCTGGGAAGAGCTAATTGCAATGATTGAAGGGGGGTTGACAGCACCATCCCCAAAACGTAAGCATGCCACCAGCACACCTGAGCGTCCAGAGAAACACAGAGAATTAGCAAAACGGAAACATGACACTAGTACATCTAAGCGTCCAGAAAAACACAAGGAATCGGCAAAGTGTAAGCATTCCACCGGTACACCCGAACAGCCAGAAAAATGCAGGAAAATGGTCCGGTTAGCATGAATACAAAGGAGGCTAGAACAACTCCAGGAAAACACTAGCCAGCTAGTAGAAATTGAAGATGAGCAACCCTCACGGCCAGAAGAAGAGGCCGAACAATCGAAAGGAGAAGAGAAAGAAGAGGCTGAGCAATCTGGAGAGGAGGCCGAGCAATCCGAAGAAGAAAATGAAATAGAAGCTGAGTAGTCTAAAACAGAAGCTAAGCATTTTGAAACAGAAGCCGAACAATCCAAGCAGGAGGAGGAAATGGGACAACAGGAAGGTAGCCCACCACAGGACCCAGTAGGAGAAGATGAATTGGCCGAAGTCTTGGCCAATATGGGTGAATATGGCCAACCTTCCAGTCCATCAGACCTCCATGACAAACCCCAGGAGGAAAATGCACCTGAAAAACCACATGCAAAAGAGGCAGAAGAAGAAAATATACTTGTTCATGATGAAGAAAAAATAAGAGATACTGAACAGGAGCAATCCGTTCCTAAGACACCGGAAGAAATTCTGGAGGAAACAGGGGCAGAAAAAGAAGTTGCCAAAGAATTTACAGAACCAGTTAGGGTTCCTACCCCAGAATAGCCAGGATAGAACAATGAAGAAACACCCCAGAAAGAAGATCCAGGGACTAGTCACGGCCCAGGCCGCAGCAAACAGCCTGTTGTTCCTTCTAACAAAATTTTGGAAATTAAACAATTGCAAAAGGAACAGCAGAGATTATTGAGCATAATAGCCTAGCTCCACCAGTAGATTAGGATCCTGAAAGCAAGGCAGAGGGTAAAAAAGACTGCAGGAAAGAAAAAGGTGACCACTCTAGCAAAACCCCGCAAGGTAAAAAGGCGGAGGATCAGAATTCATCCTGCTGATCAAAACCCTGTTGAAAATCCAGTTGCTATTCCAAATGATGCTGAAGAGAAAACTGTTGTTCCATTTGAAAAGGAACAGCAATAGACTGATATCCACGTTAAAATAGAAATGGATGATATGATGACCTGTGACAAGGAAATTCAGACGGAGGCACCACTCTCGGGGGTGATAAGGGTTCTGAACTCAAAGCAACGCAATAAGAAAGTTCAGGTAAAACTCCCGGCCTCCACTGCTGCATGGAGAAGAGATCCAAAAACAGTAACCTTGTGCAAGGGGTTGAAGCAAGCTCAGCAAGAAGCAGAAAAGCTTAGAGAGCAAACGGTACCTCATGAAAAGTATGAAGAGCTACAACAGCAACTTAGGAACGTCAATCAATCCGAAAGCCAGGCCTTTGAAGGTTGGCGGAAGGAACAAGAGAAAGTTGCAAAGGTAACTCGTAGGCTAGATATTGTTATCAAGCAGATGGATACCTTGTGTTCTTTATACAATGACGTCTTAGCATGTAGGGCCCCTGCCAAAAATTATGCCCTGTTTTTACTGGAATGGTATTTGAAATTAAAAATAAAAGCTGTTAAAGCAGGTGCTCCCATACAAATTAACACTTTCAATGATTTTATAGACTGCTGTAAACACTATGGGGTAAAAGTCCAGAGACTGATGTGCGAGTTCTGTTTGCATAACCTTGTACTAGACCAGGAGACTGAGCTGAACCCTGGCCCCTTTGTTGGAGACATCCAATTGCAGGCATTCATCTCATTCGGGGTTAATCATATTAAATGGCTCAAATCCTATAATACTTTCCAGAGGCAAGAAAACGGCCTAGATTTGTGGGTAAGGGCTGAGCCTAGGAACCCAGTACAGTTGTGGAAAGCACATATAAACCTCATGAAGACTTCGGGTGTCATTGAAACATTAGGATCCATGCATGAGGCACTCATTCGACAGGGACTAGAATACTTTCTTTCTATCAAAGACCTTGCCATTGATGCAACTAAATTTTGGTATCAAATCTCTAATCTGAATATCCAGCTCAAGGAACCGTTTAAGTATGAGGATTTTAAATTAGATGCCAATTGCTTTCACCTTTATGGCGAAAGCATTCTGAGAGCAGGGCCATCCTGGTTAGGATATAGGTTCCGGAGTCCAATTATTTGGCACCCTGCACCCGGATACCAAGCCCTGTATGAGATGCCTGAGGGTCAAACAGGCCATTTCCTTGAATACCTAGTTACTCATCATGGTTGTAGGCCTCCACATGAGATTCCTTCTCCAACCTATTCTCTCACTGCCTTGCATGTCAACTACAACGTTTTCATGAGGGCATGAAACAGGGTAAGCAGGGGGGTGTGTGGAGTACTAAAAAGGTATGTTTTTGATGATCATTTCAGTGGCTTTTCAGTAGAACTTGTAAACCTTTTTGCATCATGAACTTGGAAAATGATAAAGAATTATAACAAAACATGTGAGATTAATATGCAAGACTTAACCGCTGACAATTGTCATTCCCTCATGCAGGAAGGGGTGAAAACGAGGAGTTGCTGTTCCAAAGGAAAGGACAAGGACGAGGTAATTGTTGTCCCTTTGACGGGAGACCGAATGCAAACAAGGCTAAGCAGATCAAAGCAAATCAGCCCTGAAAAGGAGGTGAAGACACCAGCTCGGCACAGGATGGAAAAGAGATGATTAAGGATTAACGGTTCAGCGAATCCCTCAGGATCCTTGATCCTGAGGGATCGTTGCTTTATCTATTTTATACTTAGACATCTCCGTCGTCACCCATATAAAAGGGACAGCATTGTTAGCTCGGGGGAGAGTTCGACATGATTATGTTTTTATGTAATTTCTGTTAAGATCAAAACTTTGATCATCGAGTCTCGATAAGAATTGGTTTATTGTAATTTTGTTTCATGCATTAATACAAACTTGGTGATTATTTCATCTCTGCGTCTGGATTAACCTCAAGCGGTGTACCCCTGGAGGCTAAGGGCCCAGCCCTAGAGGACACTTGCTCCTGTATTACTATGATTTGATTTCTGCATGGTTTGCTTATCGTCGTTATTTGGTAATCTGATATGCTTTATAAGTTTAGATCACATGATTTGTTAAGTTTAATTCATTAAGATTTCTACGGACAAAACTATTGTATTGACTCTGCATCGTATTATTGTTCCTTTTAGAGTTGATTGAATATTATTAGTCTTAACTGAATATTGTTATTATTTTATTACAGAGCTTTTGTGTTGTACATTCATGTTACAGTATTCATCTTGAAATTTGTGTTCTTTACGATTGTTGGATTCAGAAGCAATGCTGTTCCATTTTGAAATGCAATCGTATTCCTTTTAATTGGGACTGATGCTTAGATCAGATTACTAGCTACGTGTGCTGCGTATATGGTTTCCAAGCGTTGTTCCATAACTTATCAGTGATCAGTGCTGTTCCATTAGTGTGTGTTGTTTGATCTGCCTTAAGAGTGAAAGACTGCTGTTTGATTACGATTAATGCATTTGAGTTAGTAGATTAAGTTTGATTACTGCTTGTGAGACTTAGTTGTTTAGCTGTTGTTCCATTTAAGAATTGTTGTTCCATTACAGACTTGTCATTCCATTTTCTTATCTGTCGTTCCATTTACTAGCATTTGTTGTTTTGGTGTGGGAGACGATCTGAGGTTGTAGTGAGCCTCGGCATTTACTGTCTAGTTCCCCAGATCCGTGGTCTGTTCTCTAATTTCCTTTCCATCAGTTTCCAAAGGGATGGGTTATCGCTACCGAACCCTTGACTGAGAAGTTGCCTAATTTTTTGAGTGTGTGATTTACTCTTTTGAAGTAGCTTAGTTGTAGACAAGCATCCATTTACTCTTGTATTTCTGAATGCTGTACTACTAGCATTACTCTAACAAATGATAGCCTCAGACTGAGACACTCTTTGAAATAAAAAAACGCTCCCAGATTGACATATTAATGTGAGGTAATTAGAGGTGAAAGAGACCCTTTTTATATCTCTACATCTAGAAACAAGGGAACTGATTCATTCAGTTTCAAACAACATTTTAACCAATGAATCTACCTCCATAAGTGAAAATTTGACATATTTACATCATGATCCATCAACGTACATCAAATTACATCAAAAATTTGACATTAAGAAGGAGAAAGAATCAAACTGACAAAAGCTAGGCTAAAAACAGAGCATTCTTGGTCAGACTGGACCAAATTTCCTTTATGTGCCACGCCTGATTCTCTGTGCGTAGCACCTGTTTGGACCCACTTTTGGAGGCCTTCCCAATGTCCAAATTCCCTCCACGTGTACTTGTTAGAAAGTTATGCCTGTCTACGTTCCAACCGAAGTGGGATTTTTCAATTTGGACTCCATTTGCCTCTCCAAAACTCAGTTCTCCCACACTACTTCCTGTGTGTCAAAATAGGGGCAGTGAGGTCATTTTTTGAGTGTTTTTGACCTTTTTGAGAGCTCAAAACCTACCCAAATTTCTTGGTGATTGGTAGGAAAGCATATTTTCCCATGCCAAATCCACAAATGCGGATTTTTTGTGCTTCAGAGGCCCCTAGAAAAAGCGAGCGCCACATGGCGCAGCGCATAGAGCAGAAATTCCTGTGTTAAAAATTTCTATGCATAGTGCCTTTTTGCAGACACGTTTTGAGACCCTTCCTAGTGTCTAAATTGGGTACACAATAGCTAGTTGGAAGGCTTATTGAGTAAACTTTCCAACCCAATTGGAATTTTTCGATTTGGAGTTCATTTTCCCTATCAAAAATCAAATCTCCCATGACTGGTCAAAATGCGCAAAATGAGGCTGCCTAAAGGCAGAGTGCTGCTCCAGTCAACTTTGGAAGGTCTTCATCAACTCCAAATTGAGCTCATGATAGCTCATTGGAAGTATCTTTGTGTCTAGTTATCATTTGACTCATCAAGAAAGTCATTTGGCCAATAAATCTAGGAGAAACTTGATTTTCCCAAGGTTACTTCAGAGGTGCATTAATTCTCCTGAGGCAACTGTATTTTTCACATTTCTCTAAAACCATGATACCTGTGTAAAAAGTAAAGGAGTTTTTTCTTCCTTAACATATTTTGGAAAAAAACCTCTCTCCTTTTTCCAAATTCATCTTTCGTTGCTTAGAAACATCATTTGAGTAAAACCTACCCCGATGTGTGGAACAGGGGATTTGTCGAAATGAAGGGAAATGAAGGAGATAAGGGGCTTCTAAATTCTTGAGGAAATTTTAAGTAGGGAGGGATGTTAGGAAATAGGGGAAAGTGGAATTTCAAAGATTGAGTGAAGGGAACGGGTCCAAAAGGGCAAAACACAGGCCTAGCCTAGAAAATTGCCAAATTGTAGCAAGAAACTAGGGTTTGTGGGAAAATGAGGAATTTAATGGATATCAGTGATGGGAAGTGTTTAATAAGGTACATTAAGGATAGGGGAAGGTGTATGAACATCAGGATACAAGTTTTGCTGATGATTTGACCATCCAAGAGAAATTAGCTTCAAAACCCTAAGATAGGGAAATGAACCTTACCTAGGCACAACTGAAGCATGAACAAGGTGTAAAATGACCCATTGGAACCTGAAATGATGATGAAAACCCTCTAAATGATGGTACACTCAGCTGAATGGTGACATGAAGCTCTTGGGAAGAATCACTGACAGTTTCATCATTCCTCTCATAGGGAGGATCAGACTCCATGTTTGCCAATGTTTGAGTTTTCTTAGATGAATATGAAGAGATTTATGGTGTCTTTAGATTTCTGCTACCAAGGATGAGAATGAATGAGGGATTGTGGAGGGAGAGGATAAGAGGGGTTTTGGGAGTATTATGATAGGATTTTGTGGGAAATAGGGGATTAGGGAATCATATGGAAGCTTAGGGACAGCAATTAGGGTTTTGGGATTTATAATTAGAATTGGGAAAATGGGATTTGGGGATAGGGATGAATGATTTTTAGGGATATGGGAGTTAGGGAATGGGTGAATAAGTTGGGAAAATAAATGGAGGAGTGAAATAGTCAGGGTGTGGTAGAATGAACTTGGCAGCAAAATGACAAATGGAAAACCCTAGGTAAATGGTCTTTTGAGAAATGGCAAGGAAATAGGGTTTGAATTTTTTCACACTAAACCACCATAAATTTTTAAGAAAACTCTTTCACTTGCAAGGAAAAGAGCTTGACTTACTTGCACATTTGAAGATTTGAGCAATTTTGGCAACTTGAGAGAGTTTAGGATAAAACTGGGCTTGGCAGCTCTATGCGTCGCACCTCAAACCCAATGCGTTGCGCCTCCTGTGTGCGCCACGCTAGTGCAAATTAACACTGAGGAGAGCAACTGTATGCGTCGTGCCGCTTGTATGCACTGTGCCACTCACCCAGTGCACCGCGCCTCTAAAACTAAGTGCTCTTTGCTGCGATTTGTTTTCCCTTTCTCCAACATGACCTTCACTTTGCTCAATCTTTCTTCTTTGAGTGCCAATGAGCTTTTGAATTGTAAATATGATTTATGTACAAGAGATTTTGATTTTTCCTTCATAAAACCCACTTTTATAATGTTTGCAATGTGACTTTACTTGTCAACTCTGTTTTTTGAGCTTTTCACTTTTTTGAGCTTTTTGATGAACTGAATGACTTGATTTGTGTTTGCTTTACAGGGGATGGAGCTACTGAGGCTTGACAAGGTGACTAGGGTTGCTACTGAAGTGATTTACATACGAAGAACTGAAAGTACATGAATTTATACAACAAAAGCCTAAAATACTCTCTTTTTCCTCAAAACAGAGTTTTTGAGGAAAAATACATTTCTGAGTGAAATTTATTGATACTGGAACTTTATTCAACCACCTCATGTTCCTGTTGACTGTTGTTGGAAATTTTAGAGACCCTTTTGATGAAACCCTAGACCTAATGGAAGTGAAACCCTAAACATGACATTTGGAATTTTAAAAACAAAAAGGTGGCTGCATATGATCTTAATGAATGAAAATGGGCATGAGGGAAAATGTACAACAAACCACTACTGTCAGATGATCCATGCTCCTAATGGAATGCCGCTGACTAGGCAGGACACCTAATATGCAATGCAACAAGAGGATTTGATCTCTGATGGAGGGATGAAGATACCGGCACTAACATTGGCTCCTATGGGGATGGTAGCTCCTTGGAGGTTCCAAGAACTACAGATCTTTGGGAAAGCAAGCAGTGCCTTCGTCCATTGGGCTATGGAGTCAATAACTTCGACAAATCAAAACCAAACTCTCGACTCAATTTCAAGACTGAAATGTGACTCAAAACTGACTCAATTTCAAGACCAAAATCGACTGAAAGACCTGAATCTAACAAACCAAACAAAAACTAAAATCAAACCTCAATTTTATAGCCTTCACCTTGGGCCCCAAACTGAAGAATGAAAACAATACACACTTTCTCTGAAACTATTTTGAAACTGACTAAAACAAAAAAGATTCAAGACCTACTTAACTGAAATTAGTACTTACAAAGCTTTTTAATGGTAGCAGTCCATCAAGATTTGAGGGCTTCAAATCATGATGAAAACCACCTACCTACTGATGAAATATGTATAATCATGTGTAGTGAGACTTCCAATCTAACCAATCCAGCAAATGGCTACATACTAAAATTCTGCTCTCATTTTCCCCGAGCAGGTAGAACGATGTACATGTAGGCAACTCACAATAACCACTGAAACCAAGGCTTATGATAACGAACCAGGAAACATTTATCTTTTCTAATGCTTGCAAAAGAATGCTGAAGGGATCTTGAAAATACTGAAGCACTAGCTTGTCTTGAGATCCAGCAGCAAAAATACAAGTACTCCCTTCATTCTGATTAGAAAGACCAATTGATTGCTAAGTGATAGGAAGGCATATAGAGAGATATGCTTCTGCCATCTGAGGGTTACCTGTAAATTCCTCGACAATGAGAAATTCTAGCATATTGTCTCTCTCAAGCTCATATTCCTCAACTTCATGGTCTAGGTCATTCTTAAACAGAAAACAATCTTCAAGATTATCAAACATGACAGCCTTATCATTTTCATGAAAGAAAATATTATCTATTTTCTCATCTATAAATCTAATTTCAAGACTGTCATTATTTTCAAAAGAAGAAGAAGTTTCACCAACACCTTCTTGACCATGTGCACATTGCAGACCTACAATAGCTTGGGCTGGAACCTGACCTTTCAGGAGTAGATCTATTTCATCTTCAGACAAAGGAGATAATAATTTTTGTTTTCTTTTGCTCAAGCAATTATTGTCTTCTTGAAATAACATGAAAAACATGAAAAACCTGAATGACAGTCCTCAATTCCCTGGTCTTCTGAAATTTAAAAATATTGTTGATCATCCTCATATGACATGGCAATCAAATTATCATTTATCACTGAGTTATCGAAAGAATATTTTTCACTTACTTGAACAAAGATCTCATCTTGTTTTTCATGAAATGGCTGGATTACCTCCTCATGAAGGCTTTGGTCAATAACTTTGTCTTCTTCATTCCAAATGATCTCAACAACAGAGCTCTCCTTCATGGGATTCAACACAAGGTAGTCGACATCATCACAATTTGAATCTAGATCTAAAATAGCTGACTTGACTTTATCACATTCTGAAATCGAAACTTGACTTTCATGCATATTGTCTTCTTCTATGGACAGATCTGAAATAAAACCTTCTCTTTCATAATTTTCCATTGTACTAAGATCTTGATCCTGCTGCAAAGTTTCCTAAGCACCTTGATGAGTATCTTCTAAGCTCTTTTTATGCTACTGAAATGGATTTACATACAGGGCCTCCATGATCTCATCGTCCATGAAGTCATCATCTTCATAAACTTTTTCAAGATTTTCAATAAAACTATGAACATGGCTACAATAGTCCTGAACTAAGGTTAAGGATGGATAAGATTCTTTATACCTTTCAAAGAACATTGTATGAAAATCCTTTAAACAATAAATACAGGCAGGCGGAAAACTTTCATACCAAGATTGGGCTTCACCTTCCAGAGTGGCCATGAATATTTTCATCAAGTAATCTTCAGGAAAATCAACCTTCAACTTGCAAATATGTATGTGAAATCTAACCAGATGTAAAGCAGCATCGTTCCTATCATCATCTTTAAATGTAGGCAAATTCCTTTGCCAATCTACCTTAGGAATTTTATTTGGAAAACCTGGAATGTGATCTCGGCTCATGGGAGCAAATCTTTGATCAAGCGAAACCATTTTGATAACAATGAATTCACCAAGAAATTCTTTAGGCTACTGATTTTTGAAGGCTAGAGTCGCCATAAAAATTCTGAACCTTGGGATTCTTCGACACCAAAGTCGCTAGGTGAAAGATTTCAGCCTTCCTGTGTCTGATCGTGGTCCACCATCAACAATCAAATCTGACTTGATACATGTACTGGGGCAATTTTCAAGTCAGATGTTTAGCTTATAATCCTAGACCGGAGATTGACTAAAGCAGCTTCTATCTACTTATGCACTCGCAAAGCAATGTATAGTTCGAAGGCTTCGTGACATAACTTTAGGCTCCGTCTATAGTTTATAAAGCAAGAAAACTAACAAGCAAATAAGATTTTCTTCCCCAGTATGGTCACCACTATGTTAGAGCCTAAATCTATCTCAAGCTAAAAAAGGTAGGATCTAGGTCCACATTAAACCACGCTTAACCTGGTAGCTAGCCCTACCAGGTCGGGAGAGGGCTATCTCCTAGTCAATCTCAACAAAATATGATCGATGAGGGCTTGAGATGACTAATATGCTAACTGATTTTAGGCTAGGTATATGTGTAAAAGAGTTTGATTGAATAAAATGATGTTTTTGTTGGATCTAATGGAAAGGCAGATTTTGGGTGTGAGGAATGAGGCTCAGTCTTCCAGAGATCTCAATGGGGCAAGGTAGGCAATTGTTTTTGGCACTTCAAATTGAATGAGACGGAAGGATTTAGACAGGTGAGGAGCTTAAGGGGGCAAGAAAGCTCATGGATCCTCTCCAAACAGCTGAAAACATCAAAAACTAAAACAAACCCAAGGTAGAGCACTGCAATTTCAATGGATTCTACATTTCTCCCTTGTTTGATTTAGCTAAGAAGAAACAAGATAGATAATGGCATAAAATCAGATAAATAAATTCACAATTACAAAAGAAATCACTGTACCAAGACAAATTGCCACATGGATCGCAAAGAGTGTTGCAAACCCTGGTCTCAATTCCTTAGCCAAAATGTTGATAAGAGTGTACAATGAAGCTCAAGGCTTTCTCAAGAGCCCAACCATGCTAATGACCGAAAAACTACATAATATAGACATACCATAGCTCATCCTAGCCTCTAGGGGTTAAGCTCACACGTTTAGGAGCTATTCCAACCAATTCTAAACTGGGAACTAGAAATCAGGCAGTGGAACAACATGCCTCTAGAAACAAGGGAACTGATTCATTCAGTTTCAAACAACATTTTAACCAATGAATCTACCTCCATAAGTGAAAATTTGACATATTTACATCATGATCCATCAATTTACATTAAAATACATCAAAAATTTGAAATTAATAAGGAGAAAGAGTGAAACAGGAAAAAGCTAGGTGAAAAACAGAGCATTTTTTGTCAAACTAGGCCAAATTTCCTCTATGTGCCGCGCCTGATTCTCTATGTGTAGTGCCTGTTTGGACCCACTTTTGGAGGCCTTCCCGATGTTCAAATTTGCTCCAAGTGTACTTTTTTGAAATTTATTCCTATCTACTTTCCAACCCAAGTAGAATTTTTCAATTTTGCCTCCATTTTCCCCTCCAAAACTCAGTTCTCCCAACACTGCTTCCTGTGCGTCAAAATAGGGGCAGTAAGGTCATTTTTTGAGTGTTTTTGACCTTTTTGAGGGCTCAAAACCTGCCCAAATTTCTTGGCCATTGGTAGGAGAGCATATTTTTCCATGCCAAATCCAAAAATGCTAAGTTTTTGTGCTTTTGAGGCTCCTAGCAAAAGCGAGCGCCACATGGCGCGGCGCACAAAGCAGAAATTCCTGTGTTAAAACTTTCTATGCGTAGCACCTTTCTGAAGACCAGTTTTTAGGGCTTTTCTGGTGTCCAAATTGGGTGCACAATAGCTCGTTGGAAATCTTATTGAGTATAATTTCCAACCCAGCTAGAATATTTCGATTTGGAGTTAATTTTCCCTGTAAAAAATCAAATCTCCCAAGACTAGTCAAAATGTGCAAAATGAGGCTGCCTAAAAGTAGAGTGATGTTGCAGTCAACTTTTGAAGGTCTTCCTCAATCCCAAATTGAGCTCATGATAGCTCATTCGAAACATCTTTGTGTCTGGTTATCATTTGACTCATCAAGCAAGTTATTTGGCCAATAAAGCTAGGAGAAAACGTGATTTTCCCAAGGTCACTTCAAAGGTGCATCAATTCTCCTGAGGCAATTGTATTTTTGACATTTCTCTAAAACCATGACACCTATGTAAAAAGTGAAGGAATTTTTCCTTCCTTGGCCTATTTTGGAAAAAAACCTCTCTCAGTTTTTCCAAATTCATCTTTCCTTGCTCAGAAACATCATTTGAGTAAAACCTTCCCCGATGTGTGGAACAATGGATTTGTCGAACTGAAGGGAAATGAAGGAGATAAAGGGCTTATAAATTCTTGAGGGAATTTTGAGAAGTAGGAAGGGATATTAGGAAATAGGAGAAAGTCGAATTTCAAAGATTGAGTGAAGGGAAGGGGTACAAAATGGCAAATCACATGCCTAGCCTAGAAAATTGCCAAATTATAGCAAGAAACTAGGGTTTGTAGGAAAATGAGGAATTTAAGGGATATCAGTGATGGGAAGTGTTTAATAAGGTACATTAAAGATAGGAGAAGGTGTATGAACATCAGGATACAAGTTTTGTTGATGATTTGACCATCCAAGAGAAATTAGCTTCAAAACCCTAGCAGAGGGAAATGAACCTTACCTAGGCACAAGTGAAGCATGAACAAGGTGTAAAATGACCCATTGGAACCTGACATGATGATGAAAACCATCTGAATGATGGTACACTCAGTTGAATGGTAACATGAATCTCTTGGGAAGAATCACTGATAGTTCCATCATTCCTCTCATAGGGAGGATCAGACTCCATGTTTGCCAATTTTTGAGTTTTCTTAGATGAATATGAAGAGATTTATGGTGTCTTTAGATTTATACTACCAAGGATGAGAATGAATGAGGGACTGTGGAGGGAGAGGATAAGAGGGGTTTTGGGAGTATTATGACAGGGTTTTGTGGGAAATAGGGGATTAGGGAATCATATGGAAGCTTAGGGACAACAATTAGGGTTTGGGGACTTATAATTAGAATTGGGAAAATGGGATTTGGGGATAGGGATGAATGATTTTTAGGGATATGGGAGTTAGGGAATGGGTGAATAAGCTGGGAAAATAAATGGAGTGAAATAGTAAGGGTGTGGTAGAATGAAATTGGCAGCAAAATGACAAATGGCAAACCCTAGGTAAATGGTTTTTTGAGAAATGGCAAGGAAATAGGGTTTGAATTTTTTCACACTAAACCACCATAAATTTTTAAGAAAAAACTTTCACTTGCAAGGAAAAGAGCTCGACTTACTTGCACATTTGAAGATTTGAGCAATTTTGGCAACTTGAGAGATTTTAGGATAAAACTGGGCTTGGCAGCTCTATGTGCCTGTTATAGACATTTCTGGGCACTGTAACACCAATCATACATTTCGATAAACCAAGGGCTTCTAAGTCCCTAAAAGTGTTGCTAACACCCTAAAAGAACAAGGTCAGCTGATTACATCTTCTCCCAGAAGTTCTCCATGAAAAACTGCTCAGAACTGGTCAAAACTGGACCATACAGGTTGCTCAGTGCTAAGGGTGTGATGCATCCCACTTGCTCAGTGTAAAAGTCGCGATGCATACTGGAAAGCCCTTATGTAGGGTGCAATGAGCGAAAGTGGAGAAATGGTAGAGACAGTTTGCAAGGTGGATACTCAGGGAATCTTCCAGAAACTTCTCCAATGACACTTGCCTCTCTGAATTCGCCCAGGGATGAGTAAGAGATCATGAATCTCCAAGTGGAACCAAGAACTATCAGAGAGAGGACACTAATCAAAAACCTAGTAGCTGACTCACCCCCCTGCAAACATCTATATATGGATCCCTCATCACAGAGATCTAGAGGCTGGAATCTTGTATTTTGTAAGGAAGTGTTGTTGGTTTCTTGGTGAAAATCATAGTGTTGGGTGATCTAAGCTTTTCATGAGGTGAAGGGCTTTCATGCTGAGAGGATGACGCTGGGTCAGAACAATTGGTTGTAATCCTCTTTTCTATTCTTGATATTAATAAAGCTATTCAAGTTTTCCTCCACATTCTTGTATGTTTGATGATATATGCATTTGTGTGGTCAATATATATCTGGTCCTATATTGTTTATGATTGTAGATCTCTATTCTTGGATAGTCTTATGCTGCTTTGATCCCACAGGTGCTCTTTGAAGCTAGGTAGACGAAGGAGAAGCGGCAAAGACCTATCAGAAGGGAGAGGAACCAAGCAAGGAACCAAGCGCAAGACTGAGGTTGGTGTCCTTTGTTCCCCTCTTATCTACTTCTCATAAAGGAAAACAAAAGTAGTTTTAGTTTGTTTGTTTCTAAGATAGCTACCAGTCTTAGTGGGACTAGAAGCTCCAAGTGGACACTAGATTTCCCGATAAAAAAATGGAGACTCCACTGGGGAGCGAATAAGTTGTTTGCTTGTTTATATTTGATTGTTTTATAAACTTACAAACGGTGAAGTCAAGCCAGCTAGCCTTCGAACTGCATTTGCTCTGCAAGTGCAAAGTAGATCAATGCTACTTCAGTCTATCTCCGAGTTTTTTTTTAAACTGAACAATCGATTTGCAAACATTCTAATTGCCCTGGTGGTGGCTCTAGTAACCTCTTTAGATCGACCCTTGTGATTTATATTTACTGAACATCACTTGCTCGGCCTAAATCCCTGACTACGCTGCAAACTATGATCAAAGACCAAATAAAAGTCTCACACTGTACCATTGCACCCTCTCTTCAAGGAAGTCTGTATGCATCGCACCTTCCATGTGCAGTAGGTGGGATGCATACTGGATTCCCTGTGTAACAGGTGCGATGGTCAGAAAAGGCTAAGTTTGCCTTCAGATTTTTGGTTTTTCTTCACTCTCCTCAGCTCTATTCAGGAGTTTTGCTATCTATGATCAGTATACCACTGTGGAAACCCTCTTCCTTTCCATCATTCCGCCTCCATTGTGCAAAGAACTATGAGTGTTTTTGTGTATTGTGTGCCATTTTCAGTTCTCTTTTACAAATAAGTAGCGTAATCGAATTGTCGTTTCTTGATCTGAAAGTGTCGTACGTGTCATTTTCAGTCATAGAAGAGAACCATATTGTTCTTGATGGTCGATTTTACTCTTGTATTTGATTTGAATTAGTAGTTTTTCAAGTGTCGAAAGCAAGTTTTCAATTCATAAATCGCAAAATCTCATCATTGTCTTCATTTCATCTTGAAGAGAAACTTGTTAGTAATGTCGCTTTGAAAAAATAATTCAGATTTGTACTCAGCATTTTTTTTGTCATCCACACATTAAGAAAGCGAAAAACAAATACATGCATGTGCATTTGCATTTAGACTGCTTGTTGGTTTGATTTAGGACAGTGCATTTAGTGTGTGCTTGGTGCTCTATGTTGAAAGAATCTCAGTCCTCTTTCCTTAGTAGCTAGGATTTTCATTGCAAAAATAAGATTAAATGATTGTTTATCATCTTAGATTGCATTTTAGGAATTGTACATCTACATCACGCGGTGAACCTGAAAGGCAAATTTCTTAAGCAAGATCAACTATAAAATAAATTTAATGAACATAAAAATGCTTTGGAACCTAACGCACAACATTTAGAAGTCGAGGCTAGAGACGTATTATGGCATCGTAAAGCCTGGTAACTATCGCTTTCATTGTTGGTTGGGTGATTCCTCCTCTTTGAGACGACAAGTGCCAATACGGACTTGTGCTTCCACGTACCGTCGAGTATATATTGGGAGACCACAATAGGCTATATCCTTTATCTTTAGGAAGCCGCGTCTGCTGCCCTATCGATCGCAATGCACTGAACACAACATTCGAGAAGATTGACTATCATACCGTAAAAGGTATTCTACAATTTTGCGATTGGTTTGGTAATCCCTCTGTCAAGATTTCTAGAGCAGTCTCTTTCATTCCTTTTCAGACTCCTTAAATGAAAAGGTCCATCTGATCACTTGTCACTTCAGGCTCATTAAAAATCAAAGGCGACTAGAGTCATCTTTTGTTTTTTCTCGACTCTTAAAAATTGAAAAAACAAGTTGTGTCGAAGCGTCTAAAATTTATTTTAATCGGAATAACATCACTATTCCCACGTTGGTCTTAGGTTGAGAAAAATGGAATCTACCAACTAAGGATTTCCCCTTGGAGGAAATCCTAGTCCTTTCTCCTCTTGGGGAGATGTTTGTGCGCCCCATATGGCCACATTATCACTGCCAGGATTGACGATTGGCTTGCCCATATGGCTCTTCTCGACCTCTGTCGTTCAAAACACCATGGTTCCTGAACAATCAAGTCATCAACTAGATGATGCTAGAGTTACCCCCCAACCTTCCACTTCATCCGTTTCTCCCTCCCCTCCTTCTTCTTCACTTGATGAAGCTGGTAAAGCCAAAAATCAAGTAACTAAGAAGGAGAAGAAGGGGAAGGAGAAGAAGGAAAAGAAGAAGAAGGAGCCAAAAGAAAAAAGGGGTAACCGTGCATCGTCTAGCGAAAATCCACACACGGCACCGTCCAAGCCTAAATCTCCATGTGTCATTTGCAAAGGAGACCACTATCATCGAGATTTTCCTTGCATCCCTTGGATCTTAAGGGACTTGTCTCCTCGTTTGCACAATCTGGTGTCATCAACCTCTGAAGATCATGTTGAAAGTACACCGTCAACTAGTGAAAGTGAAGTATTTGGACAGAAAAGGAAATATAAATTTCCTTGTAAACTGTGTGAAGGCGATCACGTCGTCCATCGCTGTCCCTTCCTAGACGAAGCTAAAAGAGTTTTGGATAACCGTACGGCTTCCTCCTGGATACAAGAAACTCTTGCCAAGTCCATCGCTAGTTGAAAATTTGACTGACATATCATTGTGGTCGGTCAAAGCATCCATCATTGAAGATGAACCCTCTGAATCCACGTGAGATGAAAGTCAAAAGGTCGAGGTGGCAGTCGACCCGGTCTTCTTTTCAGAAGGTCCATCTTTAGATGATGTAGTCACTAAAAAGAATGAGAATGACACCGTTCAAATTCTTTTCATAAACACAGACTCCGATGAACATGGGGGCAATATCCCCGTTCCTTTACCGTAGGAAGGAAGTTCCTCAGAGTCATATCCGGCCATCTATTCGGTCCCACCTCCAAGTAACCTAGTCATTTCCTTTGATTGGAATCTTCTAGGCAGACCCCGTTTACCAGCTAGTGTACCGTCCTGAATCATTGCACAAGTATACAGAATGGTCATGGCCAGTACCATGATTGATGAAGGGGCTTCTGTGAGTCTCCTTTCCTTGACTTCTTGGAAAGTGCTTGGCTCGCCATCGCTTCTGCCTGAGATAAGAAATCTGACAGGCTTCGACAATGGAACCAGACGACCATTAGGGATCCTTCCCAATGTGTCCATAATGCTGAGAAGGAAAATTGTTCATATAAATGTGATGGTAGTCCAAGGACCTCTAGATTATAATATACTCCTTGGGTGCGACTATATTTATAGCATGGGAGCCATTGTCTCCTCACTCTTTAGTGTAATGTGTTTTCCGCATGAAGGCCGAGTGGTCCAGCTCGTATACCAGATTTCGTTCCCTGGCTCACACATAGCTAATAGTCAAATGCCATCCCTAAATGGTCTTTTCATGCAAGGAATGTCTCATCAATCTCCAGTTCGTCCACTTGAAGAATGCAAGTAATTCAGGAGGACATGACTAAAACCTAGGGGGCATGCACCCTGGCCTGCTCCGGCAGGGAAACTTCAGGTATAGGGTAGGTTTCCGTGAAGGATATATGACTGGTCTGACACCCATCCATATAGGAAAAGGGAGTTAGAATGGAATAAGATACCATCGTCAAGGTTAGGTAGTGGAACCTTTGTCCAAATGGACTAAGCCGGGAAGGGTTTCTATCTGCTATGTGGATGGAAACTATCTTGCAAATGCGAGAACTTCTATATGGTAGCCTGGAAATCTTTCACTATACCTGGGGGCATGCGAACCTTTTTACGTGCAAGCGAAGAGCAACCATTTATTTTCTTAGTTTGTAGATTCTCAAACCCTTTAAACTCATAGGATTGGTCATTTCCTAGCTTGCATAAAGAAAGGATGCGGAGCAAAGCTTCGAAAGGTGCAAGCTCCATAAAAATGGAATCTATCGCTGAGACATCTTTATTATATGACTAGCACGAGCAGTTTTTATGTGAAGTTCAAGCTCTTTAAAAATTAAACCTAAGCAATGAGCAAATGCTTCCCCTAGAGTTTAAGCTCATTAAAAAATGAACCGATCTCCAGTAAATAACTGTTGTGAATGAATTATCATCAGCTTTTGAGCCTTGGTCATGTTCTCATCATCACCTCCACTTTGTTTTAGACGATCATACGCCTCCATGTGATTTGTTACACAAAAATATCATCACCATGATTATTTGCAGTCAGTATGGGTCTATCATCACTTGTAATGTCCCCCTAAGCAAGTCTCAGACCTCAGCTCTTCAAATCAAGCTTTGAAAATAAGAGAGAGACATTAAAAATCAATGTAACTCTGGTTCCGCACTTTCTCTCATGGTCACCTACGGTCCCGCACCTTATGTGTACAAAAGCTGCGGACCTGCCCGCTCTGTCCCTAATGGTGTAGGTGCGGACCCCTGTGAAAGTCAAAAGGCGCAAGTTTTACCTTAAAAAAACTCACTTTGGTTTAATTCTAGAGGTTTCTAGAAGGAATTTTGACGTGGATTGTTCGCTCTGAGGTGGTTCATGCATCCCAAAAGAGAAGGAGCTAATCCCTTGAGGAGAGGATCTATCCCTTTGAAGGAGGGCTTTATCCCTTTGAAGGAGGACCTAGTAACCTCCCTCCATTGCACTATAAATACAGGCATTGGGCTGGTTGCTAGGGAGGTTAGAAGTTGAACATTTTTTAGGGTAAATTCTGGTGAAATCAAGACTCCCTAGTTAAGCCTAAAGAGGAGAGATCACATACCTTTTTGGTTTCATTGGGGAGTGAGTGAAACTTGTCAAAGTAGAGGAGACTTCTTGCTGGACCCTGGGAGGAGCTTGTACAGCGTCAAGGCAAAGGTTGTAAGGTTCTTCTTCTTTTGAATTAATACAATCAAACTCATTTTTCTCAACAAGTATCTTATGTTATTTGTTTCATGGACTCCTTGACTTTCATGTTAAATATGTTTTGATGCAATTGGCTTTTCAGGTGCTATTTAATTTGTTTGCCTTGTTTGTGTTTGCAAATTCGCAAAAAGGAGCTCACTTGGATCAAAGGAGTGAGGGCATCCACAAGCTAGCATTGGACCTAATGTAGGCCCTAAAAACACTTGTTTGATATTGTTCATTAAAGCATATTTAGAGAAAGATAGTGTGTTGGCATTTTGGCACAAGTATGGTGCTATGGTACAGGTGTTGTGGAGATTGTTGGCATTTTGGCACAAGTATGGCGCTATGGTACAGGTGTTGTCCTTGATGGCAACTCACTTTGGTGACAGATCTCAGTTCAGATGCTCAGAATGAAGGAAATCTTGTATACGCAGGTACACCTTGCATAAGACGCGTATACACGCGGTTTATACGTTCATAAGTCGCGTATGCGTATACACGCACTTTTATGCACATAAAAGCGCGTACATGGTGGGAAACTTACTTTTGGTCCATGGTTGTTAGTCCTTGGAATTTGAACCCATGATTGTGGACCATTGTATCTCGTCAGAAGAGTTGACCCCAGGTTTTGGGCCCTTGGTATTGTTTATTATGGTTTTGGCCAGTGGTATTGTGCAAGGCCTATAACTATAAAAGAGGAAGGAGATCATGTGGCAAGGGATCATCTGATTTATTGAATATCTGATATCGTGCTAGATCTGGAATAGGTGTGATTGGGTTATGGTGCAGATCTAGATCTGAAAAGGAGGAACCTAAGCGCAAGAAGGATAAGGGCTATTGATGGATCAAAATCTCAAGGCTTGAACATTGGTATCTCTGTATAATTTTGATCTATTTGGTGCTCTCTTGATCTATAAATCTAGGTTAACTAATATCTGAATACTTAAAAGAATAAATTATCCTTTATAGATCTATACGCAGGTTCAGTGAATTGCAAGTGCATATACACGCTTTTTCTGTGAATGAAAGGAGCGTATACGCTGGTTGGTTGTGGTACAGACGCGTATACTCACAGGTTGATGAACAGTGAAGTAGCGTATATCATCTGGAATTTAAAAAGGAAATAATTGGCTTGATAATACTGATTCGCACCCCCCCCCCCCTCTCAGTATTATTTCCAACAATTGGTATCAGAGCAGGTCCTTCAGAGAAGTTTGATCACTTGAAGGAAGATCATTCATCATGAGCAACTACGAGAGGGAAGCATCAATTAGGCCACCAATTTTTGATGGGACAAGCTTCAATTATTGGAAGGTAAGAGTTACTGCCTATCTTCAATCTCTTGGTACAGAAGTTTGGGATATCATAGATACAGGCTACACTTTTCCTTCAACTACTCCTACAGATCCGGCCGAGAAGAAGAAATATGAAACAAATGCTAAAGCATTCAATACTCTGTTGGGATGCTTATCTCAAACAGAATTCGTGAATGTTATGCAATATAAATCCGCAAAAGAAATATGGGACAAGATTGTCTTGAGCTACGAAGGAGATGAACAGGTAAAGCGTGCTAAACTTCAAACCCTCAGGATTCAGTATGAGAATCTCAGAATGTATAATGATGAAAGTGTGGCTAACTATTTCCGTCGGGTAGACGAGATTGTTAATTGCATGAAAAACTTGGGTGAAGAAATAAAAGAGGCTATTGTGGTTGAAAAAGTTCTAAGATCATTGTCCTCCAAGTTTGAATCTAAAGTATCTGCAATAGAAGAAAAGGAAAATCTACGAACTCTTACTATGTCTCAGCTACACGGAATTCTAAATGCTTATGAAATGAGAAAAGGAGGTCCTTCAGACAGGAGAGAAGCTGCTTTGAAGGCTTCAGGCCAAGGAGACTACTATGAAGCAAGTCACGTGCCAGAAGAAGAAGAAGAATCAAATTTTGTCAGAAATCTTCAACGGGTTATTGGAAGGTTCAGAGGTAAGTTACCTTTTAAATGTTTTGCTTGTGGAAGAGTAGGTCATTATGCTGCCAAATGTCCTCATAAGGATAAGATTGACAAAGGAAAGGAATCTGCTAAATGGAACAAGAAACAGAATGCAAATAAGAAAAGCTACTACACTCATGAAGATAGTGATGGTCTATCAAATAGTGATGAAGATGAATGAGGTAATGACTATAAACTTTTAATGGTCTTTGAAGATGATGATTACATGGATGCTATAGATGTGGATAGCTTTTATGAAGAAATTTCTAGACTCAAGACATGTATAGAAGAAAAGAATATGATCATTGATACTCTACAATTTCAAATTGATGAAAAAGAAAAATATCTTGAAAAGTTAGAAGGTGAAATTGTTGGCCTTAGGAAAGAGATTAAGAAAACAAAGGTTATTAATCTTAAGTTTGTCAAAGGATCTGAAACTATGGATGAGATCATCAATGTACATCGTTCTCCACTAAACAAGACAGATCTGGGGTATAATGGAGAAACTTCTCAAGCATCCACCTCAAGAAGTTATCTTGATGCAGCAAGAAGGAATGAGCAAAAGCACAATGAAGATCACCAGGTAAAGCAGGGACGAATTACATCAAGAACAAACAAAGACTATCAGGGGCAATCCGTCTTAAGGGTGAACAAAAGCTACAACCAGCCACAGGTAAAATCTTCTCAATTTGCTTCAAGAATGGATGACAATAGAAATTACAATCATTTGGCCGGTAGATTTGATAACTGCAGAAGTTTCTTCAATGGGCAATGTTTCTCTTGCCATAACTTTGGTCACAAAGCAGCTCAATGTGTTGCATATAAAACAATCATGACTAGAGAAGCTCAAAAACAAAGAAGTATGACTGGGATTACAAAAAGGACCTATAACAACTTTTCGGCTCTTGAAAATGAAGTTGAATGTTCTATTTGCAATAACTTTGGTCATGAAGATTCTTAATGCAGGAGCAGGTTTCAGCAGAAAAAGGAACAAGCCTCAAGCACCAGAACTTGGAGAATAAAGGAACCACAAACAGAAAGATGTGGGATAGCCTTTTACGCAGAGGGACAGGAAAATCTATGGTACATCGACAGTGGATGCTCGAAGCATATGACAGGTGATAAGGAAAAACTTGAATCATATTCTGCTTTAGAAAAGGGAAAGAAATTTTCTTTTGGAAATGATACTCCTGCAGCTATAAAAGGAAAAGGCACTGCTCAGTTGAAGGAAAAAGTCAAAGCTGGAAATGTTTTGTATGTTGATGGATTGAAGCATAATCTTCTGAGTGTCAGCCAGATGTGTGATCAAGGAACCGAGGTAATATTTAGATCAAATGGATGTCGTGTTCATGATCTTGATACAAGTGAAACAGTGATCAAAGGTAGAAGAACTCCAAATAATCTATACATATTTGAAGAAGGACAACAATAATGCTACTTGAGCAAGGATGATGAACACTGGTTATGGCACTGAAGGTTGGGGCATCTAAGCTTTTCACAACTAAGGAAAGCATGCAAATACCAGGCAGTTCGTGGTCTTCCAAATATCAAAATTCCAGAGAACACCATATGCAAATCATGTCAGTTTGGAAAGAAAACCAGAACTAACTTTCCGGAGAAGGAAGGATCAGCTAGCATGCCTCTTGAGCTAGTCCATACAGATGTATGTGGTCCATTTAGGAAAAGGACACCTCGAGGAGAAGAATACTTGATATTATTCATTGACGATTTCTCCAGGTTTGTTTGGTTAGGACTTATGAAGCACAAAGATGAAGCATTTGAAAAATTCAAATCCTTCAAAGCCTTGGTTGAAAATGAATTAGGTTACAAAATTAAGTGCCTCAGGTCCGACAGAGGTGGGGAGTTTACCTCAAATGAATTTTTTGATTTCTGTGAAGAACATGGGATAAGAAAAGAATTCTCTACAGCTAGAACTCCTCAGCAAAATGGAGTGGTGGAAAGGATGAACAGAACAGTCCAACAAATGGCTCGTGCTATGCTTGATGAGTCTGGAACTCCCACAACTTTCTGGGGTGAAGCTGCATATGCTGTGGTTGTTATTATCAACAAAACAAATGTCTGGGTGAACAGCACTCAAACTCCTCATGAGCTCTGGTATGGTGAGACTCCTTCGGTAAAGAATTTCAAAATCTTTGGGAGCAAATGCTATATTAAGAATACTGATGAGCAACTTGGAAAACTTGAACCTAGAGCAGATGAAGGCATTCTTCTTGGTTATTCTCCACATAGCAAAGCATATAAGTGCTACAATAAAAGACTTGGAAGAATTGTTGACAGCATTGATGTAGTGGTTGATGAAAAGGGATACATTCCTAGGCAAGTAAATCATGAAAATATCGAAGAAGATGAAGACTACCCTCAAAGATAGAATGATGAAGAAGAAGAACCTCAAGAAGCACCAGAGGAACAGATAAGGATAGAAGAGAAGTCTCCATCCAGGTACGTTCAGAAGAATCATCCAGAATCTCAGATTTTGGGACAGAAAGAAGCAGGTGTACAAACAAGAAGAACAATTGCAGAAGCTTCAAGCTATTTGGCATTACTCTCCTCCACTGAACCACAAAATGTAAAAGAGGCATGCAAAGATGAATGTTGGGTCAAAGCAATGGATGAAGAACTTGAGCAGATCGAAAAGAACAACACTTGGGAGTTGGTTCCTAGACCAAAGGATAAGAATGTTATAGGGACAAAATGGGTCTTCAAAAATAAGTTGAATGAAAATGGGGAAGTAATTAGAAACAAGGCAAGACTTGTTTGTAAAGGGTCTGCGCAGCAAGAAGGAATAGATTTTGAGGAAACTTTTGCTCCTGTTGCAAGAATTGAGGCCATTCGAATGTTCCTTCTCTCTCAAGCTTTCAAAAGTTCAAAGTATTTCAAATGGACGTGAAATCAACCTTTCTGAATGGAGACTTAGAAGAAGAAGTATACATTGAGCAGCCAGATGGTTTCATTCTTGGAAATGATCCAAATCTTGTATGCAGACTGAAAAAGGCTCTCTATGGTCTCAAACAAGCTCCAAGGGCTTGGTACTATCGGTTGGACAAATACCTTCATCAACAAGGTTTTTCAAAAGGATCAGCAGATAGCAATCTCTATATAAAAATTGAAAATAACAAATTGCTAATACTTGTTGTGTATGTAGATGATATTATCTTTGGAAGCAATGAAGAAGCTATGAGTCAAAGCTTTGCCTTGGTAACGCAGAAAGAATTTGAAATGTCCTTACTTGGAGAATTGACATATTTTCTTGGATTGCAAATCCAACAAAATGAAGGCGGTATTTTCTTGTCTCAAACCAAGTACCTCAAGCAGATCTTGAATAAGTATGGCATGGAAGATTCGAAACCAGTATGTACCCCCATGGTTACAGGATGCAGCCTTAGTGCAAATGATGAATCAGCAGTAGTGCATCAACCAACCTATAGATCCATGATTGGGAGTTTGCTTTATTTGACAGGTACCCGACCAGATATTATGCATGCAGTGGGAATAGTTGGAAGGTTTCAGGCAAATCCAAAAGAAACTCATCTTCAGGCAGTAAAGAGAATCTTCAAGTACCTTCAAGGAACTCATAACTATGGCTTATGGTATCCTAGAGATACAGATCTCACACTTCATGCTTACACAGATGCAGATTGGGCCGGAAGCGTGGATGATAGGAAGAGCACAAGTGGTGGTGCATTCTTTATGGGTTCCAGATTAGTATCTTGGTTCAGCAAGAAACAGAGTTCGATTTCTTTATCTACAGCAGAAGTGGAATATGTGGCTGCTGCATCTTGTTGCACACAACTCCTTTGGATGATGCAAACCTTGTAGGATTTTCAAATCACGTGTACTCCACCTGTCTCTATCTTATGTGATAATACAAGTGCAATAAGCATTTCAAAGAACCCAGTCATGCATTCAAAGACCAAGCACATACCGATCAAGTATCACTTTCTCCAAGAACAAGTGTTGGAACAAAAGGTCAAATTGGAGTATGTTCCTTCTAAGGAACAAGTTGCTGATATTCTCACCAAACCACTGCCCAAGGAAACTTTTGAATATCTCAGACAGAAGCTGGGAGTCATTGATGCTTCATCCTGTTGTTGAAGCTTGTGTGTTCCAAAGAAAAGTTGGTGTACGCGAGTTGGATGAGGGTAATCCGCGTACATATGCAGATTTATGCAGGTGCAGTCGCGTATATGGAGTTCTGAAGAAAATCAGCAAGGGCAAACTCTGGTTGAAGAGTGTCTGATATGGGTCTGTCAGAGATCATCAGGCACAGGTTCAGGGGGAGCAGTTAATCTTCTAATAATGCATTGTTGGCATTACCTTAGAAGTTCTTGGTTCTAGTACTCAAGCTGTTTTGGTTCAGGTGGAACAGCTACAGAAAGGAGATCAGAAGGAGATCATGATTGCTGATATCTACAGTGATTGTCAGATGCTGCTGATAATTCTTATTAATGATTTGCATAGTCTTGATATTTCGTCTCTATGTCATGTATATCTTTTTTTTATTATCAAGGTCATGTAACGGCCTATTTTGGTTTCCCCACTATGCCTGGGATGATTAATGCAATTGGTTGTCATATGTGAATTTCTGATGAATCCCCACTTGGTTGGGTGATGGTTGTATGTATTGAGTCTTTTGGTGATAGGAAGGTCTTTTATGATGTATAATTCATGTTTCTTCATTGAAGATGCAGATCTTGCCTACAGTCAGGGGGAGCATGTTCAGCACAGCAGAGCAAAGATATCAGCATGTACTCAGGGGGAGCACAACCCTTTGCCCTTGATGACAAAGGGGGAGAATGACTTTGAGGATCTTGGGGTTGCCATCAAGTCCAAAGGGGGAGATTGTTGGCATTTTGGCACAAGTATGGCGCTATGGTACAGGTGTTGTGGAGATTGTTGGCATTTTGGCACAAGTATGGCGCTATGGTACAGGTGTTGTCCTTGATGGCAACTCACTTTGGTGACAGATCTCAGTTCAGATGCTCAGAATGAAGGAAATCTTGTATACATAGGTACACCTTGCATAAGACGCGTATACACGCGGTTTATACGTTCATAAGTCGCGTATGCGTATACACGCACTTTTATGCACATAAAAGCGCGTACATGGTGGGAAACTTACTTTTGGTCCGTGGTTGTTAGTCCTTGGAATTTGAACCCATGATTGTGGACCATTGTATCTCGTCAGAAGAGTTGACCCCAGGTTTTGGGCCCTTGGTATTGTTTATTATGGTTTTGGCCCGTGGTATTGTGCAAGGCCTATAACTATGAAAGAGGAAGGAGATCATGTGGCAAGGGATCATCTGATTTATTGAATATCTGATATCGTTCTAGATCTGGAATAGGTGTGATTGGGTTATGGTGCAGATCTAGATCTGAAAAGGAGGAACCTAAGCGCAAGAAGGATAAGGGCTATTGATGGATCAAAATCTCAAGGCTTGAACATTGGTATCTCTGTATAATTTTGATCTATTTGGCGCTCTCTTGATCTATAAATCTGGGTTAACTAATATCTGAATACATAAAAGAATAAATTATCCTTTATAGATCTATATGCAGGTTCAGTGAATTGCAAGTGCATATACATGCTTTTTCTGTGAATGAAAGGAGCGTATACGCAGGTTGGTTGTGGTACAGATGCGTATACTCGCAGGTTGATGAACAGTGAAGTAGCGTATATCATCTGGAATTTAAAAAGGAAATAATTGGCTTGATAATACTGATTCACCCCACCTCTCAGTATTATTTCCAACATAGTGTCTGGTTGGTTTGCTTGTCATTAGGTCTTCTTTAGATTCTAGGAAGGTCTATCTTGTCCGCAAGATCGACTTATTCCGTGTGACAAAATGGTGACTCCACTGGGGAATTGATTGCTTTCCTTGTTTATATTTTGACCTGAGAAACTCTATTTTTGTTTCTGTTTTTGGCTTGATGATTGTGGGATTGGGTGAATTTAGTTAATTTTGAGTTAGTTTTTATTTTTTATAATTTTGGGAGAAGTACGCACCCTCTGAGTTAAGCACAGTGCGTACTTGTACGCGCTTTTTCTTTGTGCACAGAGCGTGAACGCACCTGTGTAAACAGGCTGCCTGCGTACCCTGTCAAAATTTTGAGAAATTTTAAATTTTTCTCTTTTTTGTCAGTTTAGAATTTGTTTATAGGTTTTAGCCATTTCCCAGACCTGCATGTGCCCTGTCAAAAACTTTCCTTGGTTTAATTTCACTAGTGTTAGGGTTTTAGGTGAAATTCCTAGGAGTTTTGCTTGTTGGGTTTGTTTTTCATTTTGGTTGTGTAGTGGCTCTGAGCTTAGAGGTTGTAGGGACTTCAGATCACCTTAGTGTCTACCAGCCTTCTTATGAGTCTGACCGTTAACGAAATCTCCCCTTGTTTGAGGAATCCACTTTGAGTTTTCTCTTTACAAAACTTCGAAAAACTTGTGTTTGAGAGTTTGGATTTTCATTTTCAAAAAGAAAACGAAATTTGTTGTTCTTGACTGATTTGTGATTCTGCATAAATCAGTGCTTAGCTTGCATCTAGCTAAGTAAAACATCCTTAAAAAAGATTGTTAGTAGGCTTTGACTTCAAATAGGTTTTTATAGTTGTAGCTCTCAAAGTTAGTCATTTTCATTAGTTTTGAGTGTTTTATTTACAAAATATAAAAAAATCTCTCTTTTGAAAAGTTTGTTTTTCGTAGTGATTGAATGCTTTGAAACGAAAAGGGATTTTTTGTGAAATAACTAGTTGTCTCGTTTTGAGTGCTTTGGAAAGGAAAAGCTCTTTTTTTAATTTGTTAAATTGAGAAAGATTTTTGTTTACAAAGTATTTGCATTCTCAAACTCTTTCTTAGTTTAGAAGTTCATCGAAGAGAAAAAGATTGTTTAGATCATCTTAGGTGCATTTTTAGTGATTTTGAGTCGAGTCTTCATACCACGAGTTTCATCTCCGCACCTTTGGACTTAAACAAAAACCACTAAAATTAACGCTTAAAGTAAAATTCACCTAGTAACATTTCTAGGGCTCTAATACACCAACTTAGCTTAGGCTAGTGTCTTGGAGTAGGAGAGTAATTAACTCTCCAAGACAGTAAAAACAAACAAGTAGTTGTATCTTGTGGTAGGGAAGAAATCCAATTGTTGCATTTATGCTCTGGGAAAGCTCCTCTTAAAGGAGAAGCACGAGATCATGTCCGAACCAGTGTGGGAATCAATCCTTCCTCATTGGGAACGACGCCAAATATTCACGTATTAAAAATGGTAAACCTCGGATTAACCATTGTCGAGGAGCCTGGGGTCACTTGTTGGTAAACCTTGGATTATGTCAAGGAGCCTTCGAGGGGATTGAACTTGCTACTCTGCCCTTGTGTGTGTATCGGATCGTAGACTGTTCCCCCAGGTGTATTTGTCTTAGTTGGTAACCTTAGTGGCCATATTATTTAGGACTCTTCCTGAGGTGACAGTGGTGGGAAGATCCCACTGTACCTGGAGCAGACGTCGGCTAGACTCACTTGGATTTTCTGGGGGTTTCACTTCACTCGAGATGGTTAAGTGGAGGAACTTGTGCCAGTCTATTCATTAAGCAGGTTGCCGGGGTAACTTTTCCAACCGCCATTTCTGTACTGAACTCTGCGACGTTGGATTTCATCACCAACTAGTGTTTTTGGTCCGGAAAGTTATTGTTTGTGTGTGTTTGATCTCCTAGATTCTTTAGGCGTGTGATTCAAATTTGTTTGGTTCTTTAGAGACCTTAGGTGCTTTTCATTGAGTTTTTACTTTGTTTGCATGTGAAGTAGTTAAAAGTCTTTAACTGTGGCTGAATTACCAAGACAGTCCCGTAGACTTCAGGGCCAGTCTCCTGAGATTATAAACATGGCTGAGTTACTGAGGAAGTCCCATAGACTTCGGGGCCAACCTCCTGAGGAAGTACCGAGCCAACTTGAAGGCTTAAAAGTCCTCGTAACTCCTAGAGACAGTAGAGTTGGGTCACCGAAAGAAGGAGAATCTTCTTTGATAATACATCCTGATTTTCAAACGCCAGTAGAAAAATATAATCCACAGTCCATGTCTGTCTCCAAAATCGTTGGTAGCTTTTCATCTACTAGTGATATAGGTGAAGAACACGAAATATCAAAGCCAGAAAGTGAATTTGCTGCTACTCCGACATCGGGGTTTGTTTCTCCAACTTTTAGTGGTCTTGATTCACCTAGGGTAGAAAGAGTAATCACTCAAGATCTTCCTTCTGGACTTATTTCTATTGAAGAACTTGCTCCGGAAGAAGAAGGCGTAGGCATCCCTATCCCTGAAAATCAACTTGTCATTGAACTAAGGGAGCGTGAATCAATTTTTTACAGTCCACCTAGGAGTAGTTCTTGGTATCTTTCTTTGACTAATTATTTAGAAAACTCAGGGTTAAGTTTTTCACCACCTCGTGCTCCTTATCACTCAACACCTAGAGGTTTTTATACTCCTGTAAATATGTCTGGACAGTCGTCCATGTTTACTCAATCACCCGAATCTTTTTTGTACGGCGGTCCATCTGTTCCCTCTGGGTATCAGTCTCTTTCTGGTACTTTTTTGGGAGTATCTCCTCAACCCATTGAGCAAGGGTTATTAACTAGAAGCAATGGTAATAAGCCGTTGAGCGTAGAAGACATTCTTATGATGTCAGGTTCTATTCCCAATCCTCAACCTTAAGGTGGCCAGTTACCGCCTGGGGGACAGCCTCAATTAACGCCTGGGGGGCAACCTCAAGGTACACAATTTGTATTTGGGGGGCAACCTCAAGGACAGTACATACCTACGGGACAGTACGTTCCTCAAGGTCAACCCCAGACTCAATATGTACCCCAGGTCAACCCCAGTACCAATTTATACCTCAAGGTCAACCCCAGTATCAGTATGTGCCTCAAGGGTATCAACCCCAAGGTCAATACTCAAACCAAGGTTTCCAACCACCCCAAGGTCAAACGTTTGTTCAAGGAACGGGAAATGTACCTTTCAATTATTAATCCTACCCTCAACCCGGTTATGGTCCTCAATATTCTCAACCAGTTATGGGTCAGTACCCCAGAATGAATATAGTGTGGGATCCATCGCAAACCCAATAGGTGTTGTAGCCAAGTGTACAGTTGTCATCTCAAACTAGACAACCCCTAGTTTCTGGTACACCCCAGCAACCAATCCAGTCTAACATTCAAACTTCTGTACCTTCGGTAGTTTCTCAGTCTGGGCCCAGTACACCTCGTACTCTGCCTCAAACGACTGCTACAACTGCCGCTACATCTGTTCAATCTACCCCACCTACTTCTGGAGTATCGACGGCTTCGGTTTCTACTGTTCCTGTATCTACTCCTCAGACATCTTTACCACCGTCTGGATCTACGATTCAAACTTCGGTTCAGATTCTTGTAGGACAACCTGGTTTAAGTATGGTTGTCACAAGTCAACCACAATTCACCTATCAACCATACCAGGGACAGTATCAATTCGGTCTTGCTGTCCAACAGCCAGTTTATTAGTATCAACCGTATCCTGGGTACACTTATCAACAACCTCAACAACCCCAGTACAGTCTGGTTAATCCTGGTTTTCCGGGGGGATACAATATCCTGAACGCGATTCCTATTCTTAGTTATCCTGGATATCCTCCTCCTAGGGCTGGTCTCATGACCCAGAATTTTAGGGATCCTAATCGGCAGTTTCCGTTTATCGCAACTTTGGACTTGCCTGACTTGTCGCACCTAACGAACGATCCCATTAATTATCTTCCATTTTGGCCGCCAATGCCGAATAAGTTGACTAGTGACATTCCCAAGTTCGAAGGTAAATCGGGAGAGGACCCGTCGAACCATGTGATGACTTACCACCTCTGGTGTGCGTCTAACTCCATCACAGATGATTCAATCTGTCTTAGACTTTTCCAATGCACTCTAATTGGTCTCGCGGCCAAGTGGTACATTGAGTTACCGCGAGGCACTTTTTATAATTTTAGTCAGTTAGCTACCTCGTTTTTAACTCATTTTCAGTTGCCAATCCGATATGACAATGGCACGGAATTTTTAACTTCGCTAAAACAATCGACATCCACGTACATTTCAGATCATATTCATGAGTGGAGACGTCGACGTCGTTTAGTGAAGGTATTTATTCCGGATCAGATTTTGGCTGAGTGGTTTGTAAAATCTTTGTTGCCAAAGATCACTGAAGATGTTGCTAAAGTCGGAGTTGTTACTGAGGAGCAAGTCATTGCTCAAGCATAGTACCTTGACTTGGTCTATACTCAGTCAGGTACATTACATGAAAAAATCCCCGATCTTCCCAAGCAAAATCAAATCGCTGCAGCTCCTTCGGGATCTCATGCCGCTGATGGTATGATTGGCACGGTTAACACTAAAAGTAAGAAGAAGTCTTCCAAGAATTCTTCCCCTATCATAACCTTGCCTGATTCCCCAACAGGAGATTCTTCTGCAGAGATTTCCGCCGATATTCATGTTGTAGAGTCATCTACAGCCAAATCAAAATCCAGTGGGAAGAAGAAAGGAAAGAAGAAGAATAAAACGGACAAAAGTTCAAAGGAGAAACTTGAAAAGGCAGAATCCAATGATGAAAAGCGCAAACCTCGTTATCCTTGTCTCATTTGTGATGATGAACATTTTACAAGAGCCTGCCCTCATCGTGCAGAGGTTGCGAAGATCGTCAAGGGTTCCCAAACTCTTGCTGTTTTGAAGGATCCTTTTCCGGCTCAAGACAGCAAGATGATAGGTTCATCCTCGAGTGCTAATGAAGAACCCATACTGATGATGTCCCATGTTAGGATTGCGACTTGATCGCAAGATTATGGTAGTAAAAGTCCTGTTGATGGTAAAGAAGCAAAATCTTCTCATTCTAATCCATCAACCTCAGCTCCCGGTTCCGATCCACTACAGATCGAGAAACCTAATCCAGACTTGGTAATCAAACTGCCCGCCAAGGGTATACTTCGAAAGTCAGCTTTCAATCCACATGCGAGAGCGGCTCAGAATTATAACATTGTTGAGGATTTAGCTGTTTCACCCTCAACAATGTCGGCTTTGGAAGTGCTGAAATCATGCCCAGCACAACGTAAATTACTTTTGTCAGCTATAGGAGCTGTTGATGTTCAGGACCCGAACCTAATAATTTTCGATCTAGAATATAGTACACCACGTTTGCCTCATCGAATGGCTTTCAAGATTCCAGTGATAGTCAAAAACAGGCCTATTCATCGGACTGTAATTGATGAGGGAGCCTCAACGTGTATTATGTTGATACAGTGTTGGAGATCGCTTGGTTCTCCTTCACTAAATCAATCCCCAACAATTCTAAAGGCCTTTGATGGCCGTGGGTTTCATCCTTTTGGCATTCTACAGGATTTGCCTATAGGGGTTGAAGGAAAAACCGTTAGTCTAGATGTGGAGGTGGTTGATGCCCCTCTAGACTACAACCTTCTCTTGGGTCGAAGTTGGTCTTACGCTATGACAACGGTCGTTTCATCGGTCTTTCGAGTAATAAAATTTCCACACAATGGAAAGATCGTAAAAATAGACCAACTGGCTTACTTTTCATCCGACGCAACCTCTTCGGAGAGTATTCAGCATGTTGGTAAAACGACTATCCCATATAAGGATGTTGGAGTAGGATTAGTTAAAGATGCCTGTTTACAGGGAACTTTTCCTTTTCCTCCAATCAACGCATCAAGTTCTTTTGCAACCATTCATATGATTACATCAAACACCATTGTTTATGATGATCCTTGGATCATTCCTTCTGAATCTAAGATAGACTCATTTGGTAATTCCATGCCATTGAGTCCATATGAAATTGCCTATGAAGCCATGTAGTCATTTGCCGACCTGTGTTCAACCGAAAATGACTTAATGAATGTGGTCCGTGAGGAATCACTTTTCGCATCAACCTCGGATTTAACTACGTTTTCTGAACTTGTTCACTCTGATGAGCAAATTCGTGAAATCCTATGTGTAGATGATTTACCATGGGAAGATCTCCATCACAGATCTTCGTTTTTACCTGAGGATGATCGTTTTGAAAATGATTTCTCATCAATTTTTACAACCGAATATGTCAAGGAACCTCAGAATCCAATGAAACATCCCGATTCAGAGTTAAACTTGGGAAACTGTTGAGCCTCGAACCTGCACCTTCCTATACACCCTCTCAGCCTTCTTTTTCCACTCATTTCATCCACCAAGTTGATTAAATCATTGTATTTTAGTTTAAAAAAGAGCTTTTGACATGGTTTTATAACTACGCTGATGACTGTTGTTTGGTTTAGAATTTTGTTCAGACAGGTGCGGAAGCTTCTCAGTTTCCGCAGCCGACACAGGTTTTGCAGCCGACCCAGGTTTCTGTAGCCAGCACAGGATTCCGCAACCGTTTTGTCAAACACCATGCTACAGTTGTCCTCTGAAGAAACGAGCCACATGGGTAAGTTACAGGAGTCAAGGACATGGAACGTGTCCCTCCAGATCATCCAAAACGCCCATAAAATCCTGCGGTCAAACAAGGAGCAAAGGATAGTCAACGGAAGTGTTCAGCGGTGGCACGACTCTGCGTAGCTCTGTTTTTGAGCACGTGAAGCTATGTGGCACAGTCCTTAGCCACGAAGACATCCTAGTAGCGTGAATCCAACAGCCATACCTCTCAGATTTAATAAACATGATGACACTTACCTAGATCCGGGCTGAAGAGGATTTACGTGTCTCTGGCAGCGTGGTTAATAGTGTAGATTTAGTTAATTTGTTTAGCTTTCTTTCCTTATAAATAACGCGTCCATGAACGCTGAAAAAGTTAATCTCTTGTAATGTAATTCAAAGTTGTTGTATTTCCCCACTGCACTTTTACGTTGTTGTTTAATATATGAGAAGACTGGTTTAAACTTAAGCTTGTAGTTGTTCGTTGAATCAGCTGAAGTGGTAGAGGGCCCCTGCTCACTAAAGCCTTGTACATTTGTCCTTTAACTCTTGCATTACTTTTTTTTTCCTGTTCATGTATATTAGCTGTACAGTTGTCATTTAAATGCTGTGTTTTATTTCATCATGTATATTAGCTGTACATAACAAAGCTTTTTGATTTCTGTTGATTTACATTTTCATTGCTGCTCTTTTATGGTTACAACTGATCAGTGTTTTCTGCAGGTTTTCTTAGGCAGCCCGGGGCAATTTTTCACCTTTTCTTTTTATAACTATTGGCATACGAGATCATCTTGTCTTTGTCGCTGACTCTTGTTTTCTGAAGTTTGATTTCCAGTACTGTCATTTCCTTAAGTTGTACATTTATTTTCTGCTCTTAGATATCATGCTATTCATCTGTTAACGGTTTCTTTCTATAATCAAATAACTTTATTAGGAACCAGAATATCACTCATTATAGCTTGATTTAGTTTGCTTTAGATCTCACATTGCTTGACTTGTTCATGATTGTTTCTCACAGGGTAAATTAAGCTGAAAGGCAAAAGGTCAAGAGAGTTAAAGTAGTGTGATTAGTTTCTTTTATGCAGTTTAACTTCTTTTAGATTTCACATTGCTTAACATTTCATGATATCTTTTCACAAGGAAGATTGAGTTGAAGAGTTGAAATAGTGTGGATTAGTTGTTCTTACTTTTAATTGAATTTAGTGTAGATTTCACTTTCATTTTCATTCAGCAACAAAGATACTGGGCCGATGTCATTAGTTCATTGTTTGATGTCTTTATTTCTTTTTAAGAATTGATTTCATTGCAGTTATTTTAAAAGCTTTCTTTCTTTTAAGTTTTGGAAAACCACTTAGAGATCACCATAATCATCCATATTTCACTTGCTTTATCACCTTTTCATCATCTCACATTAGGGAAAGATAAATCCAAAAACAAACTTAAAAAACTAAAAACGACAAAAGACTAAGGAAATGGTTATCTAGTACATATAGTACACTTCACTTCGTCAGTTTACGAACCCCGGGTTGACATTTTAAAGTAGCAATTTAGACCTCACTAAATTGACCAAACATTTTGGCGCCGTTGCCGGGGAAGTGAAATTAGGTAGCCAAATTCTTAAAAAAAAAGATATAATAACAAGAAAATTTCAAGGAAGGAGAATTAATAACCTCTCAAAGTATGCTCTCCTCTTGCACCTAGAGTGATCTGGAGGATCAGAAAAAAGAAAGTTATTGGTTTAATAGTTTCTTAAGTATGCTCTCTTCTTGCACCTAGAGTGACCTGGAAGATCAGAAAAGGAATTATTACCCCGACTTGAAGAAAAAATAAAAATGACATGCATAGAGCAAGAGATTCTAGGGGAAGGTTTTTAGCTAGGGCTAAGAGTTCGATTTTTACAAGTCCATCCACTTCAAGGGATAGACAAGAGACATCTTCATCATCTCCAACCCACACTCCTAGTCCTAGGGTCCCTGGAATTCAAGAAACAGTAGTTGACTCACCCACACCATCTATCGAGTCTGAATTAGGAAGAGACCCTTTCCTTCCTTCCACAGGAGGACAAATTGTAATTGAAGAAGTAGAATCACCTGAGGAAGAAGAGGGAGGAATTCCTCCTCGTTCACCATTAATAGAGGAACAAGAGGACTCTGAAGTCTCTATGGAAACTATCATGACAGAGGAATGAGTAAACGGATTTGGTAGAGGTAGAGGAGGTGGAGGAGGAAATAATGGAGAAGGTAGAGGTAACATTTGGGGAAATACAGATGGAGATAACTCATTTGGGTTTCCTATAGTTGATGAAGACTCTCGAGCAACCATGAAAAACATCTCACCATCTGTCCTCCCAAACTTTCATGGGATAAGAAATGAGGACCCTGAAACATTTCTATTTGAGTTTGAGGTCGTGTGTCGAACTTGTGTCGAACTTATGATTATTTGGAAGACTCTCAAAAACTCAAACTGTTTCCTTCAACATTGAAAGGAGCAGCTTTGAAATGGTTCATGGGGTTACTCCCTCAATCCATTAGGTCTTGGAATGACATGAAACAAACATTTTTGGATAGGTACCTGGACTATTGTATGCCCACCAATCACAAGGATGAGGTATTCAAAATGGTGCAAGGAGAAGATGAAAACTTAGAAGATTTGCTTGAAAGATTCCAATACAACCTGAAAAGAGCAAAAATGAGTAATGTAGATGAGGATACCTTAAAATCCCTTCTATTAAAAGCCATCAGAGATGAATGGATAGATATTTTGAACATGATGGGGAAGGGAGATATATCTCAACTTTCACTCCATGATATAGCTGAGCTATGTATCCATCTCTCAAGGGGAAAATCTAAAACTAAAAAGGGGCCTAGAGATCCTTCTCTCATTAGAGCAAATAAATCTGCAACTGGTTCAGTAAGTAGGGCTGAGATTGGCAATATGCTGGATGAATTCAAAACTGATATCTTAGGGAGTCTTAGTGAACAACTAGACACCCTTAAGATACATAATAAGCAGAAAGCAGAGGCCGAGGCTTTGGCCATCTTTTGCCCAAAATGCCGAAAAAAACATGCTCTAAGGGAATGTCCCTTGGATGCAAAAGTTGTAGACACATGTGTAATTTGTTCAGAAAATCATGAGACCAAGGATGTCCTTCAATCCCTGGCCTTAAAGCTGTCTTTCAAGAAGATCCAAATACAATTGAGTCTCTCTGTTTTGTGGCAAGGAGACCTTGGCAAGGGCAACAAAATCAAGGGTTTAACAACTCTATGAACTTTCAAAACCCACCAAATTGGAATCCTTGGCAATCTTGTTCCCAATCTCAAAATCCTTTTCAAACATGGGCACAAGGTATGCAAAATCCTTATGGAAGATTTTCTCAATTTTATCAATATCCTCCATATTTTCCAAATCAACAAGCTTTACAATTTCCAAATCAAAAACCACAATTATCATTACCATTTCAACAACAACAACCTTCTCAATAGAATCCAAATTCTCAACTCTTGCTTCCATTCCAACAGAAGTCAAATCAACTTCCTTCCCAGCCATTGCCAAACCCCAATAGTAAAAACCCTCAAAATGCTTTTATGGTAGAAGGACAACAATTTCCTACCTATATGATTGTTCCTCTCAATGATGTACAACTCAGATCTGGTAGAATTTTAGATAAGCCTTCTATAGATGCCCAAAAACAAGACATTTTTGAGGAAGAGTCTCTTGAAGCCAATAAAGGTTCTGAAGCATCTCTTCAAAACCCAAACACTCAAAAAGAAAAAGAGTTAACCCCCACAACTCCCATAGTTGAGCAACCTGCATCTTTATCCACACCTCCTTTTCCTGAAAGATTACAAATTGACAAAGGAGTGGAAAAACAAATTTGGTTGCCTGACTATAATTTTCTAGATGAATTGAAGAATGTCTGTATCAAGATTCCCTTGTTACAAGCCATTAAAGAGATTCCTATTCTAGCAAAAAAAATAAAGGAGTTGAGCCTTAAAAGACCAGGAAAGAAACCAAGAGACACAAGAAGAATCCACCTGGTAGGAAAAATTGCAGATATCATGATGGGTAAAATTACCATGCAGAAGTATATAGATCCCGGTAGTCCAATTGTCAAAACACATATCAATGGAATTGAAATTCTAAATACTCTGATTGATTTAGGGGCTGCTATCAACATTATGAGTAGACAGACTATGGAACAGCTAAAACTTCCTAATCTTCTCTTTACACCTACTTTACTACAACTTGCAGATCGATCAATTATCAAACCAGATGGTGTATTAGAAGACATTCCAGTCTCCTTAGACTCTTGGGAATATCCAATCGATTTCATGATTTTAACTCCCAAGAGTAATCTAGGAGGACATCCTCTTATTTTAGGAAGACCTTGGCTAGCGACAGCTGATGCTTTTATCAGTTGTAGGTCTAGGGATATGTATATTTCAGATGGTAATTCAACAAAGAAGTTCAATCTGTATCCTCCAGCAAAGGCAATAACAGAAATAGAAGAAGATGAGTGGGTCGATGATGAAGATACTATACAACCTGTCCTTACCATTTCTGAGATTAGTGAAGATAGTCAAATTCTAAACACACTAGAAAACTTTGGAACACTTTCAGAATATGACTACACACAATTTCAGTTGGATGCCAACATTGAGTATCTATCCTCTAGACAGATGTCTCTTTTCTCTATGGAAGAGTTTGGTAGTTCCACCATTGAGATCCTTCCAGGGAAAACATTGAATATCAACAGAAAGTTGGAAAGATCACAACAAGAAAAGTTAACAAAACTCTTTCAAAAGCATTATACTACATTTGCATGGGAGTATACCGATATGAAAGGTATTGACCCTAAGACTTGCATTCATCACATCTACATCGAAGAAAATAGTAGACCAATAAGACAACCTCAGAGAAGGATGAATCCAAACCTTAGGGAGATAGTGAAAGAAGAGCTCCAAAAACTACTCAAGGTAAACTTCATTTATCCAATTTCAGATAGCTGATGGGTTTCTCCCTTGGTTATAGTACCTAAAAAGAATGGTAAATGGAGGGTTTGCATTGATTATAGGGAATTGAACAAAGCAACTTTGAAGGATCACTTTCCTCTACCCTTTATTGATCAGGTATTAGATACTTTAGCAGGCAAAAAGTATTTTTCATTTTTGGATGGTTTTAGTGGCTATAATCAAATTCAGGTAGCACCTGAAGATCAGGACAAGACCACATTTACCTGTCCATGGGGAACTTTTGCCTACCGAGTACTTCCTTTTGGATTATGTAATGCACCTACCACATTTCAAAGGGCAGTACTAGGAATTTTTTCCGATCTAATCCATGATTGTGTAGAGGTCTATATGGATGATTTTACAGTTTATGGTAATTCATTTGAAGAGGCATTAGAAAATTTGGAAAAAGTCCTTATAAGATGTAAAGGAACAAATCTTTCATTAAGTCATGAAAAATGTTTTATGATGTTTACTGAAGGGATTGTTTTAGGACATCATATTTCGGGAGATGGAATTAAAGTTGATAGATCAAAATTTGAAGTCATCTCCAAGTTACCTATTCCAAATTGTCAAAGATATGTTAGAAGTTTTCTTGGATTTACTGGATATTATAGAAGATTTATTGAAAACTTCACCAAGATAGCATCTCTGCTCTTCAAATTACTTACAAAAGACTGTGAATTCAATTGGGATCCTGACTGTCAATCTGCATTTGAAACTTTGAAAACAAGAATATATGAAGCACCCATTTTGAGAGGACCAAATTGGAAACTTCCTTTCCATATTTCTACAGATGCTTCAGATACAGCTCTAGGAGCTGTATTGGGACAAAAGGATTTAGTTCCTTATGCCATTTACTACACCAGTAAAAATCTGACTCCTACTGAGTTAAATTATACTGTGACTGAGAAAGAGTTCTTAGCTATTGTTCATGCAATCAATAAATTTAGACACTATATAACTGGATATGAAACTTTTGTCCATACTGATCATTCTGCAATTAGATATCTAATGAAAAAACCTGTTACTAATGGTAGAGTTACCAGATGGCTCTTACTTTTACAAGAATTCAATATTACTGTGTTGGATAGACCAGGGAAACAAAATACGGTAGCTGATTTCTTGTTTAGAATCCAAAATACTAATGAAGATTCTCTTGTAGAGGATAAGTTTCCAGATGAATATTTGTTTGCAGTAACTACTAAAACTCCTTGGTATGCAGATATTGCTAATTATTTGGTTACAGGGAAACTACCTCCACATTTATTTCCTAATGAAAGGAGAAGAATTATTCAGGAGAGTTCGAGTTATTCATGGATTTCTAATGAATTGTTCAAAACAGGGCTAGACTGTGTGATCAGAAGATGTGTTCGGGAAGATGAAATGCCTGACATCCTCAAGGCATGTCATGATGAGCCATGCAGTGGGCACTTCGCTGACAAGAGGACAGCTTATAAAATCCTTTCTTTAGGATATTATTGGCCTTCTCTCTTCAAGGATGCAAAACAATATGTCAGGAGGTGTGACAGCTGCCAAAGAGTTGGGAGACCAACTCTTTCAAATGAAATGCCATTACAGCCACAGGTACTCATCGAACCCTTTGAAAAATGGGCTTTAGATTTCATTGGACCTATTAATCCACCATCTAAACAAAAGAAGTATATATTGGTTTGCACTGATTATGTTACTAAATGGATAGAAGCCAAGGCATTACCTTCTGCCACTGAAAATTCAGTTGTTCAATTTCTTTTTGAGGATATTTTTACTCGTTTTGGTGTCCCAAGAGAAATTGTAACAGATCAGGGAAGTCAATTCACATCTAATTTGATGGAGAAGCTGATGGAAGAATACAAAATCAAGCATCGAAAATCTACTCCGTACCATCCGCAAGAAAATGGCCAAGTGGAGTCTACAAACAAAGTCCTTGAGAACATCATCACCAAAATTGTTCATCTACATAGAAGAGATTGGGCAGAAAGGCTTCCTGAAGCCTTATGGGCCTATAGAACTACATGGAGGAATACAACAGGACATTCTCCCTATGAACTTGTTTATGGGAAAGAAGTCCTGCTCCCCATTGAGTTTCAAGTCAAGACTTTCAAGATGGCAGTTCAGTTGGGGATGAATCTATCAGAAGCCCAAAAGCACAGAATGGAGCAGCTGAATGAGCTAGGTGAAATAAGACAAGATGCAATTTTAAGGACTGATCTAGTTCAGCACCAAAGAACTAAGTGGCATGACAGATATATCAAAGAGAAAAAGTTTCAAAAGGGAGATTGGGCGTTACTGTTTGATTCCAAGTTTAAAGACTTCAAAGGAAAATTTCAGACTCATTGGCTTGGACCATATGAGATTGACGAAGTCTTTAGCAATGGAGCAGTTCGAGTCAAGACCATTGATGAGTTTCAAACTCCTCTCATTGTGAATGGCCACCGTTTGAAAATTTATCATAAGCCACTCTCAAAAGAGGAATTTGTCAAAATGTTTCAAGAAAATTCTGCAATGAAGCTGGTGGAGAGGAATCCTTCTCCTCCATCAGCCTAGTCTTTGTTTCTTTCAGTTGAAAAAAAAAAAGGAAAAAAAAAAAAAAAAAAAAATCTTTTGTATAAGCCTGAAAACCAATCATAGATTGGCAGTCTTATACAGAAAATGTAGAGTGAAAATCAGGGGCACCTGACACTATATTTTCCAAAAAAAAAAGTCTCTCTTTCTTTCCATCTTCACTCCACCTCATTTGCCATTTCAGTTAATCCATCTCATTTTCAACTCCATCTTCACTCCACTTCATTTCCATCTCATTCCACTCATTTCATTTCATTCCATCAATAAAAGTCCCTCTCAGGACTATTTTATTTAGTTAGTTCTTCTCTAACTATCTTTGTGCAGTTAAAGGGGTGTTGTCTTAGTTTCCGCAGCTGGAAACCGTTTCCGCAGCCAGAACCAGTTTCTGCAGCCAGAAACGATTTCCACAGCCAGCATCACTCTGTCTTTACAGCCGGCATCACTCTGTTTTCAAAAAAAAATCACAGTCAAAGGTTAGTGTCATCATCACCAAGTGCAGCAAAGACATGGGGCATCTTCAAGATCAAAGAACAACAATGGGTCAGAAGCCTTAATCAAGAAATGATAAACTTCCAAAGGTATGATCAAAAATCTCTACCAAATAACAATTCAATGTCATTATTATGCATAGTTATTAAACCATGGCAAGTTCCACTAAATGCAATGATTTGATACGGCAAGCCCCATACCACTCCTCTTCCACGATGTCATTCCACAACGGTCCCATGATCATTCTAAATTTAAACTCGAGATGGACTGCTCTCCCATTTATTGGCCGTACTTTTGAGACATGACCGACTGTACTACGGCTCTCCTTCACCATAATTTCTGCAGCCGTCTGCCGAGACGTGTGCGCAAGTCATCCGATCCAAAAGGACTCAGCCGTTATTCTGCCCATTTATCACTTCACTCCCGCATGCATTCGATGTTGAACTCGTTACTGTTGCTTACCCTTTACTCCCTCGGTACTCATACCATTCCCTGTTCTCCATTTCCGTTGCATCCACTGTAGCTTGCTCCAAACCCTGGCTACAGTCACCACATACATCCTGAACTTTGATTATGGCCACTCCAGTTACCCTAAGAATCCCGTAATCAGCCCATTTGTTTTCCTGAACCTTCATACGCAGTAGAATTTTCAGTCGGAATTTAAAGCCGAGAATGGGAAAACTACTAAGAGCTAAACCGGAAGGACCAAAATACCTGGAGGGATATCCTCAAACGAAGGAGTCGTTGAAGAAAGCAAGGTGGCTGAGATTCATTCAAAAGTTCAGGGGCTATAACAAAGAAGTGACTAAAGCCTTTGCACGGTCCTTTAATGGACACGCAGTGGAGATAGGAGACTTAAAATTTACAGTGACCGAGGCCACAATAGCAGCTGCAACAAGTCTTCCACAAGAAGGTGAAAGGTGGTTCAAAAACAGAAGTGTGGACGATCAAGGATGGAGAATCATGCTCCAAAACCCAGGTATGGATACCTCTGTATTTACAAAAGGAATCCTTGTGCATGCAATAAAAGAAGAATGGTCCCCTCTGTTATTACTTATCCAGAAATTTATCACATGCGAGGGTCGTTTTGGTTCCATGTACATGTATCATGCCAGGCTAATGATGAATTTTATGGAAGGTTATACCCTTAATTTGCCTTATTTTCTGTTATCAAGCTTGAAGAAAATGAGCTCTACTGTTCAAAAACACGTAGGCAATATTGAACCCCATCTTTACCATCACGGGTTCATAAAAATCCTTATTGAAGATCAGATGAAAAACACTAAGGATACTTGGGAAAAATTTTTGACAAGAAACCACTTCCAAGAATTGACTGAAGCCTCTAGAAGCAGTTCCCCAAAAATTCCAAAGAGAAGTAGGAGGAAAGAAAAGAATATTACAGCCCAAGACTCTCCTACAATAGACATTCAGGAAACTATTCAGAAAGAAGAAGAAGAGGGAGCTAAAAACAAGAAACAGAAGAAGGACAAAGGCAAAATAACCATTCAAGAAACCTATCCATCCCTTGAACCATCCATAGAGGAAGATTCTCAAACTTTGGCAGAAAGATTAGTACATCTTCAAGCTGCTGCCATAACAAAGAAACAAAAAGGAAAACAGAGTGCACAGGAAAAGAGCACTAGTCCACACGTGAGGAGGAGCAGTAGGCTAAAAGGAAAGAAGAGTGTAACCCAAGAAAAACAATCACACTTTATTGATTTAGGTGAAGAAACACCTGAAAAAGCTCCAGCTTAGCCAGACATTGAGTCAAGTCCTCCACGTGATGAAAGCCCTTTTCGGCCAGAAAGAGAGGACAATCTTCCTCTTCCACCAGATTTTGATTTTGAGCCTAGCCCAAGAAAGACACCTGAAGTAGATCCTAATCAGCAAGAGGTATATAACTACCTAGAGTCCTTGGAACAATCAGCTGAAGGACCAAGCACCACCTTGCCACTTGATGCACAAGTACAGTCTTTAAAACAGGAAGTGTTTGAATTGGAAGTCCTAAATAGGCACATCAAACAGGAAAACGAAGCACTCAAAGAACAGAGTAAGGTAGACAAGATTGTCCATGATAACACTATGCTCCATTTAGGACTGTGGCAAAAGAAGAACAGGAAGCTGAAGAAAAAGTGTAAAAAGTTGAGCAGGGCATTGATTAATCTTAAGTTCAAATGTCTAGTCAGGAAACCAAGGACCATTTTAGCATCAAAGAGAAAGAGAAGAGGGCTAGATGTTCTTGCAGAAGCCTCAGAGCATATGGATTAAGGGAAAATAACTAAGTTTTGGTTGCATGAGGACATGCAACACCTTCACAGTGGGGGTATGTTGAGCCTCGAACCTGCACCTTCCTATACACCCTCTCAGCCTTCTTTTTCCACTCATTTCATCCACCAAGTTGATTAAATCATTGTATTTTAGTTTAAAAAAGAGCTTTTGACATGGTTTTCTAACTACGCTGATGACTGTTGTTTGGTTTAGAATTTTGTTCAGACAGCTGCGGAAGCTTCTCAGTTTCCGCAGCCGACACAGGTTTCCGCAGCCGACCCAGGTTTCTGCAGCCAGCACAGGATTCTGCAGCCGTTTTGTCAAACACCATGCTACAGGTGTCCTCTGAAGAAACGAGCCACATGGGCAAGTTACAGGAGTCAAGGACATGGAACGTGTCCCTCCAGATCATCCAGCACGCCCATAAAAGCCCGCGGTCAAACAAGGAGCAAAGGATAGTCAACAGAAGCGTTCAGCGGTGGCACAGCTCTGCGTAGCTCTGTTTTTGAGCACGTGAAGCTATGTGGCACAGTCCTTAGCCACGAAGACATCCTGGTAGCATGAATCCAACAACCATACCTCTCAAATTTAATAAACATGATGACAGTTACCTAGATCCGGGCTGAAGAGGATTTACGTGTCTTTGGCAACGTGGTTAATAGCGTAAATTTAGTTAATTTGTTTAGCTTTCTTTCCTTATAAATAACGCATCCATGAACGCTGAAAAAGTTAATCTCTTGTAATGTAATTCGAAGTTGTTGTATTTCCCCACTGCACTTTTACGTTGCTGTTTAATATATGAGAAGACTGGTTTAAACTTAAGCTTGTAGCTGTTCGTTGAATCGGCTGAAGTGGCAGAGGGCCCCTGCTCACTAAAGCCTTGTACAGTTGTCCTTTAACTCTTGCATTACTTTTTTTTTCTTGTTCATGTATATTAATTGTACAGTTGTCATTTAAATGCTGCATTTTATTTCATCATGTATATTAGTTGTACATAACAAAGCTTTTTGATTTCTGTTGATTTACATTTTCATTGCTGCTCTTTTATGGTTACACTTGATCAGTGTTTTCTGCAGGTTTTCTTAGGCAGCCCGGGGCAATTTTTCACCTTTTCTTTTTATAATTATTGGCATACGAGATCATCTTGTCTTTGTCGCTGACTCTTGTTTTCTGAAGTTTGATTTCTAGTACTGTCATTTCCTTAAGTTGTACATTTATTTTCTGCTCTTAGATATCATGCTATTCATCTGTTAACGGTTTCTTTCTATAATCAAATAACTTTATTAGGAACTAGAATATCACTCATTATAGCTTGATTTAGTTTGCTTTAGATCTCACATTGCTTGACTTGTTCATGATTGTTTCTCACAGGGTAAATTAAGCTGAAAGGCAAAAGGTCAAGAGAGTTAAAGTAGTGTGATTAGTTTCTTTTATGCAGTTTAACTTCTTTTAGATTTCACATTGCTTAACATTTCATGATATCTTTTCACAAGGAAGATTGAGTTGAAGAGTTGAAATAGTGTGGATTAGTTGTTCTTACTTTTAATTGAATTTAGTGTAGATTTCACTTTCATTTTCATTCAGCAACAAAGATACTGGGCCGATGTCATTAGTTCATTGTTTGATGTCTTTATTTCTTTTTAAGAATTGATTTCATTGCAGTTATTTTAAAAGCTTTCTTTCTTTTAAGTTTTGGAAAACCACTTAGAGATCACCATAATCATCCATATTTCACTTGCTTTATCACCTTTTCATCATCTCACATTAGGGAAAGCTAAATCCAAAAACAAACTTAAAAAACTAAAAATGACAAAAGACTAAGGAAATGGTTATCTAGTACATATAGTACACTTCACTTCGTCAGTTTACGAACCCCGGGTTGACATTTTAAAGTAGCAATTTAGACCTCACTAAATTGACCAAACATAAACATCTCTCGAACTATTCCTATTGACATTTTGGTTAAGCCCGGAATTGTTGAGAACATTCATATAGGTGCCTCGTGTACAGATAACGAAATTCAATTATATAAGGCCCTATTTCAAGAATTTCGAGACGTGTTTGCCTGGTCCTATGAGGAAATGCCAGGAATTGATCCTGCGATTGTTGTTCATGAGATCAAAACTTACCCGGACGCTAAACCCGTTCGGCAACGTTTGCGTCAGATTCACCCACGAAAAGCTGTTGCAATTAAAGCAGAAGTTGAAAAACTGTTGAAAGCAGGTTTCATTTATCCGATCCCGTTAACGGATTGGGTATCGAATATTGTTCCAGTTAACAAAAAGTAGGGAACAATAAGAATATGCATCGACTATAGGGATATTAATCGAGCCTGTCCAAAGGACAATTATCCAACTCCCTATATCGATCAAATCATTGACGATTGTGCCGGCAGCGAAATATTCTCCTTTATGGACGGTTTTTCCGGATACAATCAAATCAACATTCTACCTGCTGATCAACCAAAAACGGCTTTCATTTGTCCATGGGGGACATTTGCTTATTGCAAATTACCTTTTGGGCTTAAGAATGCCAGAGAAACTTTTCAAAGGGCGATGTCTTATGCGTTTCATGACATCAAGCACATTGTGCAACCCTATCTCGATGATTTGCCTGCTCATTCATTACATCGAGCTGATCACCTCGTCCATTTACAAGCAATATTTATGAGGTGTAGGCATTATCGTATTCGGTTGAACCCACACAAATGTGTCTTCTGTATAGAAATGGGTTGATTGCTGGGGTTTGTAGTTTCGAAAGTCGGCATTCGCGTTGATCCCTCGAAGGTCGAAGCTATCATCAAATTGCCTCCTCCTTCGAGTCTTCGCCAACTCCAAAGTTTGCAAGGGAAAGCAAACTTTTTACGACGATTCATTCCTAACTACGCCGAGGTTACAAAGGGTTTTACCCGGTTGTTGAAGCAAAACATTCAATTCTATTGGGATGAGATAGCTCAGAAATCTTTTGATGCACTCAAACACGCGTTGACCCATGCACCGTTGTTGCATCCTCCCAATTACAACCAGGATTACTTCTTGTATCTCGCCACTTCTCATTCCACTATTGGAATGGTCTTAGTTCAGGAAGATGAATCAGGAACTGAACATTTGATATATTACCTTAGTCGAACGTTAAATCCGACTGAGCTAAAATACTCACATGTGGAGAAATTGGCATTGGCAGCCGTTCAAGCTGTCCAACGTTTTCGTCACTGCATTCTACTACGTAAAACTACGGTAATTTCATATTGCAACCCTATGATCTACATTTTCACCAAGCAATTGCTAGGGGGCAAGTACTCTAAATGGATCGTTATCCTGCAAGAGTTCGACTTGGAATTTGAAAAATATAAGTCTAAGAAATCTTTAGTTTTTGCGGAGTTAATGTGTGACTTCCCGCGTGCTGACACGGAAACTGTGGCGAAGGAGCCCATTGCGGATGAGTCCTTGTTTCTAATCAGCACTTTAGATCCGTGGTATGGGGATATCATCATTTATCTCCAGACCCAATCCTTTCGGCCAGAAATTTCAAGGTCAGAACGTCGGAAAATTCGATTCCAGTCCCAACAATTCAGAATTATTGGAGATACTCTCTATCGCCGTGGAACGGACTTTGTTTTTCGACATTGCTTAACTCACGAAGAAGCTGAAAGGGTTCTAAATGACTGCCACTCTGGAGCGTGTGGCGGTCATATGTCTGGGTATGCCACAGCCCAAAAGATATTGCGCGCTAGCTACTTCTGGCCATCTTTATTTAAAGATTGTATTACGGCGGTCCGAAAATGCCACAACTGCCAGATTTTTTATCGTAAGATGCGCGCTCCACCTGCTCCTCTCCACCCTATAATTGCCGTTGGTCCTTTTTCCAAATGGGGTATCAATTTTATTACATGTAACCCTCACTCGATCGGGGGGCATGCGTATATCATCCTTGCGGTAGATTATTTTACTAAGTGGGCCGAGGCGATGCCTACATTCGAGGCAGACGGCAAGACAGCTGCAATTTTCATGTTCAATCATATAATTGCTAGGTTTGGTGTCCCGCAAGTGATAATCACTGATCATGGGCGTCATTTTCGAAACGTTATGATGACTGAACTTACAGGCCAGCTTGGTTTACGTCATGATAGTTCAACCCCTTATTATACACAAGCAAATGGTCTAGTTGAGTCTATCAACAAAGTTTTAGTTATCATGATCCGACGAATCATTGGGATTCATCGATCGAATTGGCACAACATGCTATTTTCAGTGCTTTGGGCATACCGAACTTCAGTAAAAACATCAACAAGGTTCACTCCTTTCCAACTAGTCTATGGTTTGGAAGCCGTGTTACCCATTGAATGCGAAATCCCGTCACTGCAAATGGCCATCGAGTTACTTCCAGCCACTTCCGAAGAGGAAAAGCGTTTGTTATACTTGGCTCAATTAGATGAGAATCGACGTGATGCTGCATTGGTGATCGAGACTCACGCAAAACGAATGAAAGCTCAGTATGATCGAAATGTGACCCCTTGAAATTTTTCGGAAGGAGATCTAGTCTTAGTGTATGATCAAGCTAATGATAAATTAGGCACTGGAAAATTCGTTCCTATGTGGCATGGTCCCTATGTTGTCAAGCGAAAGCTAGCCAAAGGAGCTTATGAATTGGTAGACTTTGATGGGGACTCTTTGGGTAAACCCAGAAATGACCTTTACTTGAAGAGGTATTATGCTTAAAAGAATGGGTATGGAGATTTTTAGTTAGGATAGTTTTTCTTTCTAGCTGGTGTGTTTTAGTTTAAATAGTGTGCTTAGCTTAGAGAGTGTTTTTTCGTCATTATTCCTGCTTATCTTGGTTTTACTCTTGATATTGCAGATGTCGATGCCTCTCCAAACATACATTGGTTTCGCTGATGGTGCTTGTCGTAAAACACGGAACATCTCTTCCGCAGCTTGGGTTATCTATTCGCCCTCTGGCGAGTTAGTATCTATGCATGGGGTAAGCCTCGGTCAAACAACGAACAACATTGCCGAGTACAGTGCAGTGATTGAGTTATTGTCTGAATCTATTTCATTTGGGATTCGGAGTTTGATAGTGAGGTTAGATTCTGAACTCGTTGTATTACAGCTTAATAGAGTGTATGCCATTATAAATCCAGTGTTATTAAGATTATTTTTGAGAGTGCGTCTCTTGGAACGTGAGTTTGATTACATTGAATATCAGCATCTTCCAAGGTCTTTAAATACATTAGCAGATGCAATTGCTTCTCGAATATTAAATAGACATTTACAATAATCATACATGTGAATTTAAAATCATTCCATAACACGATTTACAAGATAAGCCGGTAATAGTGATATATATATATATAGGAGTGTGTCAAAAAATACATCGTCCTCGATCATAGGTTGAAAAACACCTTATGATCGGAAAAAATGATAAGTACAAAAAACAAAAATGTCACATGTGCCCACAATAGGCGATCATCCTATCACTGGTGATGATCTCTATAAGAAACCACTACACGGGCCACCTTGAAAAGGAATCTCCTAAAAGGTCCCGGGATTCCAATCACATAGCGCTGAAGGCGACGAGGAATGTCGTCTATAGTGGTCTCAGGAATATCTCCTGTCAAGCGCTCGAGATGACCCTCCAACTCGGCCAAAACCTCTGCTGATTCGTCCTGTGGGGCTGGCGCGAGTGCAACTGGTTGCCTCCTCTCGAAAGGCCGGAGAGCGGCTGGTCGCTGTGGACCCACATCTGCATTTGAAATTTTTACTATCAGTTTCGAGACGATGGAAAAACAAAAAAAAAAATTATAATAGGAAAATGTTGAAAAGGATTTTACCTGACTCGTCCCACTGCTCTCCTGGTGGAAGAACCATGTCTGGGTCACCATGAAAATCTTTCCCAGCATAAGGAAAGTCCTGAATGGAAAAGACCTGGTTTTCCAGCCATTGGAAATACTCAGGTTTGAACCGAGCAACCTCCGTCCTCTCGTCCGGGTGACGGGCCATGACTGTGACCCATCGCATCAGTTTGGGCTCTCGAGGATGCCCAGCTCCAACAGTAAGGTGCTGTGGGATCAGCATAGGAACCCTCTCTAGGCCAAAACTCACGACCAAAGCCCCATAAACAAAGGTATTTAGTCGTCCGTTCTTGGCCCTGGTCAGTTGGCCTTTCACATTGGCCAACACGGCATCGCACCAGTTGAAGATGGTGCCTCGAAAGCAATCAACTGCCATACGCATCTGGGATCTGGTGGCAATATGTAATGCGGCAACTCCGCAAAGTCTGGTGACAGTAAATGCAATCACCATGAGTTCAGGACGAGATATGTTCTTTATGTCTATCCCTTTGTCTCTAGCCTGGCTGTTGCAGTACTCTAGCCGGAGGCTATCGACAGACTGGCCACCTGGCCTAGTCCCGTGCAAAGTCAAGTCTTCGCCTCTCTTAGGCAAACCGGTCAAGAAATAAATGTCCGTCGGCTCGATTTCGAGCTAGTGGCCGCCAATGAAGAAGCACTGGTCCTGTATGCTCCATCTGTCAACCAGCCACTGTAAGAAATCCACCTGAGCCCTCATGCCAGGAATGGCCCAGAATTTGTATAATCCGCACGTCCTCAAAGCATCAAGTGAAGGCTGATGATTCCATGCGGCAGCATCCACGTCCTCGTGCTCTTGTTCACACCAATCTAGCATGATGTACTCTTTGCATCAAGTATAAAGATTAATTAAATTGCTAGAAAATGTTTTGATTGGTCCATTTTTGAGAATTTTTGGGTTCAAAAGCCTTGCGGCGGGGTACGCACCCTCCGGGTTAGACACAGTGCGTGGGTCCGCACTTTGTCAACACGAAAGGTGTGGACCCCGAGCTTTTTCCCAATGGAGAAAAATTCGGGGTCCGCAAGCCCGTAATGGTAAACCTGCGGGCCCCCGCGCGCGAGTTTTGCGCCTAAAAACTCTCCCAAAAATGAAATGAAGGACTAAAACAAAAAAATAAATGGTTGAAAATGAAGAGTAGGATGATGTGGATTACCTGGAGAAGACGGCGCTCAATTCTGACAGTTGGATTTTCCGCAATCTTCACGGGAAGTTTTCTTAGCAAAAGCACTATTTTCTCACCCAAACTCAAACGGTAAAAATGAATTGACAAAGGCCCTTTTTATAAGTTTTTTGAGTAAATAAATCGCAAATTTGTTTATGTTTCACTTTGAAAAGGTATTTTGCGACATTTTTATCCATTTCAAACAGGTATGATTAATGTTTGTGTTTTTGTGCAGAATAAAGGATTATTCAGGCGAAATCTACCATTTTCAACAGAAAAACATGTAGAGTCATATTTAAGCTCTTTTCTGACTCCTAAAACATGAAAAGATTGCCGAGTGTTTCTTTTAAACTCGTTAAAACGGAATTGAAAAGATGGTCCCCTTACAGCTCTTTTCCGACTGTAAAAACATGAAAATATAGCCAGATTTTTGTTGTTTCAAATTCGATATTGGTTATAAAACGACGTGTCATCGATCGCTTTTTTACTTTTTTGGGTCAAAGGCACTAATGACGAAAAGTACTCCTTGGCCGTAAAAGATCAAGCGGTTCTCTAAAGTATTATTTTATACTTTTTCTGGCTTGGGAGACACAAATTTACGAAAAAGGCCAACCCTAGAGTCTTCTTAAGTTTTTCAGACTCTCTAAAATTGAAAAATGCCGAGTTTCTCCTATACTGGACTCGTTAAAATTTCACAGTAAAGGACCTGTTCAATTACAAACAGGAACGAACCACTCCTTCTTAGGGTTCGAATTTAAACTAAGTTGGACTCATCCGAAGGATGAGCTTATAATCAAGCAAATGTTATCCCCCTCAAGCTTGTCAAAAATAAAGAGGTACTTGCCAGAAATGGTGGGGGAAAAGAGAGAAAAATGAACCTGTTTGTCATACTTTGTAACCACTCTTGAACACGGCACTTTTATTCACTTGGGTTGGGAAATCCTTTGCCTAACAGTTGATCAAACCACATTGAAAGTCTTCAGCCAGTTTCTGGGTATTAACTTTGGGTCAATTGTCACCGAACCATCTGTCGTGTCATTATGTGTTCAAGAGGTCATTGCCAATAAGCCATTCATCTGCAAAATATCTGTCATCCATCTTGACCATCCCTGAGTCAGTCCTTGCAACTAAAATTTCTTCAATTTGATCTATGATTTCATGTTGTAGGCTTGCCTACGATGGATCGCTTTCTATCGACATCAGCTCATTATCTAGAAAGATGATCTAGGAATCGTCAGTACGTTGAGATCTGCATGCATCAATGGCAGATTTCTCGCCTTTGACGACAGTTTACATCATTGACTTTCGATCAAAGGATTCCGTGACATGCTCGACGTCAACGCATTTATTCGCATCTCATGGATTGTAATGGTACTTTGAGAGCCATTGACATCACTGGTGGTTTCTCTCACGCTTGTTAACGGTTTACATCATTGACTGGTAATCAAGTGGTTTCTACCATGTTCGACATCAACAGATTCATTCGCATGGATAGCATCGTACTATTTCGGGAAGTAGAAATGAAGACCCTGGATCTAGTTTCCACAATCCAGGCTACGAGGAATTTTGTATTCATTATATAATGAACTATTCATAAACAGATGGCTGCGTCCATACTGTGTCCACATGAGTCTATACTTGTGATGTTTTACAAGATCATTCCTGTATCAGAGCAGTAGTTAGTTTTTCTAGTCAGTTTTGATCTAAGCATGGGAATGCCTACCTCAACGATGATATGATCTCATATATATATTTTGCATTGAATGTTTTTACAGGTTCCAACCGGGTTCTCCACAAGATGATCCTCGAAATGATAAAGTACTTCACTCTTCCGAAATGATAAGAAATCCTCATCTACTACAGATTTCGCACTTTAGGGGGCAATCTGTTACACAAAAATATCGTCACCATGATTATTTGCAGTCAGTATGGGTCTATCATCACTTGTACTGTCCTCCTAAGCAAGTCTCAGACCTCAACTCTTCAAATCAAGCTTTGAAAATGAGAGAGAGACATTAAAAATCAATGTAACTCTGGTTCCGCACTTTCTCTCATGGTCACCTGCGATCTCGCACCTTATGTGTACAAAAGCTGCGGACCTGCCCGCTCTGTCCCTAACGGTGTAGGTGCGGACCCCTGTGAAAGTCAAAAGGCGCAAGTTTTACCTTAAAAAAACTCACTTTGGGTTAATTCTAGAGGTTTCTAGAAGGAATTTTGACGTGGATTGTTCGCTCTGAGGTGGTTCATGCATCCCAAAAGAGAAGGAGCTAATCCCTTGAGGAGAGGAGCTATCCCTTTGAAGGAGGGCTTTATCCCTTTGAAGGAGGACCTAGTAACCTCCCTCCATTGCACTATAAATACAGGCATTGGGCTGGTTGCTAGGGAGGTTAGAAGCTGAACATTTTTTAGGGTAAATGCTGGTGAAATCAAGACTTCCTAGTTAAGCCTAAAGAGGAGAGATCACATACCTTTTTGGTTTCATTGGGGAGTGAGTGAAACTTGTCAAAGTAGAGGAGACTTCTTGCTGGACCCTGGGAGGAGCTTGTACAGCATCAAGGCAAAGGTTGTAAGGTTCTTCTTCTTTTGAATTAATACAATCAAACTCATTTTTCTCAACAAGTATCTTATGTTATTTGTTTCATGGACTCCTTGACTTTCATGTTAAATATGTTTTGATGCAATTGGCTTTTCAGGTTCTATTTAATTTGTTTGCCTTGTTTGTGTTTGCAGATTCGCGAAAAGGAGCTCATTTGGATCGAAGGAGCGAGGGCATCCACAAGCTAGCGTTGGACCTAAGGTAGGCCCTAAAAACACTTGTTTGCTATTGTTCATTAAAGCATATTTAGAGAAAGATAGTGTCTGGTTGGTTTGCTTGTCATTAGGTCTTCTTTAGATTCTAGGAAGGTCTATCGTGTCCGCAAGATCGACTTATTCCATGTGACATGATTTTTTACCCCTTTTTGAGGAACATCTGCGATGAGTGATCTTGTTAGCCATCCTTGTGACACTGCCATGATTGGAAAATTCCAAACCTTACCTGGAACTAGCTGCTACCCGAAATCATCACTCATTCCTCAAAAAAAGAGTCTCCTTTAAGCTCTTTTCGTTTGACTCGTAAAATATGAAAAGATTTCCGAGCGATTGGCCTCTCCAGCTCGTTAAAGTCATCGGAAGTGCTATCTCTCCTCTAGAATTTAATCTTTTTTGACCTGAGGGATCATTACACAAAAAGATCGAACGCTTGTCTTGTTCGGCTCGTTAAAATTATCGAAAATTCATCCCTTTCGTATCATTTTATAATTTTTCGGACTTAAGGGATTATATGATGAAAAAGGAGTATTGGAGTCTCCTTTCCGTCCCTTTTTAGACTCTCTAAAATTGAAAAAGGACCGAGTTATCATTGTCGTTAAACTCGTTAAAATAAATAGCAACAAACTTGTCCGTATAGACAAGAACGAGTTTCACTGTCGCTAGGCTCGGTAAAACATAGTGACGGGTTCACCCGAAGGGTGAATTATAGAACAAGCATATGTTATCCTCCTCAAGCTTGACAAAAATAAAGAGGTACTAGTCAACAATGACTGGGCAAAATTGGGAAGAAAACTTTAAGAAACTTTATTGGTAGCAAGTTGCTCTTGAACATGACACTTTCACTCCACATCCGAGTCAGGTTGGGTTATTCCATTCACCGGTCATATCACCATTGGTCCATCACACCATCCATCTTTGGGGTTAACGCTACTAATCCACGTCAGTGTCGCCGGTATGTTCAAGAGAAGTCACTCAGAGAATTCACCTGTGTCTCATCCACTGCAATACATTCACGCTCCATTCTTTCAAGACCACCACCCTAAACCTTGTATCATCAAATCGTTTTCACCTCCAAAGTCATTTGCTCTATTCCGTGTCGTAGATGTGGGATTCATTAAGGCCCTCCTACTACGGGTCACTTATTGTTGACATCAACTCATTATCCAAGAAGTCGACCTAGGAACAACCCTTTCAGTACTTTGAAGCTTGCATGCCTCAATGGCAAGTTTCTCACTTCCAGCGACAGGTTTACATCAATGGCCTTCGACCAAAAGATTTTACGTGGTGTTCGACGCCAAGCCCTTTTTCACACCACATGAATTTTACTGCCGTACCTTGAGGGTCATCATCATTATCGGTGATTCCTCTTGCGCCTGTTAACAGCTTACATCATTGGCTGGTAATCAGGCGATGTCTTTCGATGCTTGACTCTAGAATACCTTTCACATGGGTTGACTTGTACTCCGAGTGAAGATTGAATGAGTTTGAAGACCCCGGATCTAGTTTCATCCATCCAGGCTGCGATACATTCAGGAATATAAAGACATCAAATGTACATCATTGCCGAATAGATGATCATCTGAATCAAAGGATGATGGCTCCATCCGAATCATCAGTCTGCTACACAGACGGTTGTCTGTCCTATGTACATGAAAATGAATTTATAAAGCTGAGCATGGGAATGCCCGCCTCAGCCAGATCATGAAAATATTATGAAGATAATGTATTGTATTGTATCTTATTACAGGTCGCCTTCCAGCTCAAAAAAACTTCAGATCCTCATGATAAAGCATTTCACCCGACATCAAAAGATTAACGACCTCATGCTTTAGGGGACAACTGTTATAGACATTTTTGGGCACTCAACCCCAATCATACATGTCCATAAACGAAGGGCTTCTAAGTCCCTAAAAGTGTTGCTTCACACCCTAAAAGAACAAGGTCAGCTGATTACATCTTCTCCCAGAAGTTCTCCATGAAAAACTGCTCAGAACTGGTCAAAACTGGTCCATACAGGCTGCTCAGTGCTATGTGTGCGATTCATCCCACCTGCTCAGTGTAAAAGGTGCAATGCATACTGGAAAGCCCTTCTGTAGGGTTTGATGAGTGAAAGTGGACAAATGGAAGAGACAGTTTGCAAGGTGGATACTCAAGGAATCTTCCAGAAACTTCTCCAAAGACACTTGCCTCTCTGAATTCACCCAGGGATGAGTAAGAGATCATGAATCTCCAAGTGGAACCAAGAACTATAAAAGAGAGGACACTAATCAGAAACGCAACAGCTGACTCACCCCCCTGCAAACATCTAGATATGGATCCCTCATCACATAGATCTAGAGGCTGGAATCTTGTATTTTGTAAGGAAGTGTTGTTGGTTTCTTGGTGAAAATCATAGTGTTGAGTGATCTAATATTTTCATGAGGTGAAGAAGGGCTTTCATGCTGAGAGGATGACGTTGGGTCAGAACAATTAGTTGTAATCCTCTTTGCTATTCTTTATATTAATAAAGCTATTCAAGTTTTCCTCCACATTCTTGTATGTTTGATGATATATGCATTTGTGTGGTCAATATATATCTGGTCCTATATTGTTTATGATTGTAGATCTTTGTTCTTGGATAGTGTTATGCTGCTTTGATCCCACAGGTGCTCTTTGAAGCTGGGTAGACGAAGGAGAAGTGGCAAAGACCTGTTAGAAGGGAGAGGAACCAAGCGCAAGACTGAGGTTGGTGTCCTTTGTTCCCCTCCTATCTACTTCTCATAAAGGAAAATGAAAGTAGTTTTAGTTTGTTTATTTCTAAGATAGCTACCAGTCTTAGTGGGACTAGCAGCTCCGAGTGGACACTAGATTTCCCGATAACAGCGCCGTGCCTCAAACCCAACGTGTCGCACCTCCTATGTGCACCGTGCCAGTGCAAATTAACACTGAGGAGAGCGGCTCTATGCACCGGACCACTTGCATGCGCCGCGCCACTCACCCAGTGTGTCACGCCTCCAAAACTGAGTGCTCTTTGCTACGATTTGTTCTCCCTTTCTCCAACATGACCTTCACTTTGCTCAATCTTTCTGCTTTGAGTGCCAATGAGATTTTGAATTGTAAATATGATTTATATACAAGAGCTTTTGATTTTTCCTTCATAAAACCCACTTTTATAATGTTTGCAATGTGACTTTACTTGTTAACTCTGTTTTTTGAGCTTTTCACTTTTTTGAGCTTTTTGATGAACCTAATGACTTGATTTGTGTTTTCTTTGCAGGGGATGGAGCTATTGAGGCTTGGCAAGGTGACCAGGGTTGCCACTGAAGTGATTTACATACGAAGAACTGAAAGTACATGAATTGATACAATAAAAGCCTAAAATACTCTTTTTTTCCTCAAAACAGAGTTTTTGAGGAAAAATACATTTCTGAGTGAAATTTATTGAGACTTGAACTTTATTCAACCACCCCATGCACCTACTAACTGTTGTTGGACATTTTGGAGACCCTTTTGATGAAACCCTAGACCTAATGAAAGTGAAACCCTAAAAATGACTTTTGGAATTTTAAAAACAAAAAGGTGGCTGCATATGATCTTAATGAATGAAAATGGGCATGAGGGAAAATGTACAACAAACCGATACTGTCAGATGATCCATGCTCCTAATGGAATTCAGCTAACTGGGCAGAACACCTAATATGAAATTCAACAAGAGGATTTGATCTCTGATGGAGGGATGAAGATACTGACACTAACAGCATCATCATCAACCAATGGCATGTGGAAACTTCTAATTGGGTGTTTACTAACTAGCAAAACCTAGCTTAGATGCAAAGGAAAGACACCTTTGTAAAGGTCAAGGTAACACAAGAGGTACCCATAGTGACCGTTCAATATTTCCTTGCATCATTATCCAAACTCGAACTATTATAGGGATGCTAGTAGAGATACTGGCTTGTAACAGTGGTTCACCAATTGTTCTAGCCACTACAACCCCACCCAAAATTTTGGGGATATCTAAAATTTTGGGTCCCCCTGTGCTTGCCTAAGGTCATTAAGGGATGTTCTAGTAGTTTATTGGCTAATCCCCACATGGTTTTTTCTTATCAGACCCTGCCGATGCACTCGCCCATGCCATCATGTAATATATATTGCATTATTTTTTCATGCCTCATCTCATGCATCAACCCTACCATTTCATTAGGGTTTTGGAAGTGTTATGTCTTCCCAAGACTTTAGATTTTATCCATATGTAATATACCTTTCAATCTAAGGCGACACCATGTGTGGGAAAACAAGACTCTAATCTAGATTTCATTATGTTGAACATACTAGGGTTTGTGGGGAAACCTAAATTGGCACAAGAATGTCTCCCTCCATGATTTAACTTTATTCATACACCTCTAAGGGTGCACTTTCTTGGCATGGAATAACATCATGGTAAGATTCATTGCATTTCATACTCCCCTAGGTCTATGTTTATCTCCCCTTCTCATTGTGTCCATTAAGTTTGATGAGAGTTATAACTTTACCTTGCATCCTTGTAACAATAGCGTCATGTGACTGAAGTCTGAGGATGAATGTTAACAAGTACTTGAAGACACTTACTCTATAAGTACAACATCACCATATACCTAACATATTATTAAAATCATTTACAATTACTGCTTCCCGGAAATGGATAAATTTCAAATTGGTTTCCAAATTGAAGCATGATATAATCAACCCCTGCAATTTATAACGTTTTAATTTGGGTTGTTGTTGTCAGTCTCCTTGAGTAAGTTATTATTATTTACTTACTATTATTTGTTTTCTCCCATGTTCTCACATGAAGAGTATCACTTTGGTAAGCTAACTTGTTGTTTCACCTTCTTTTTAGGAAATTGAGTAAATATGGTTTGGATGCACATCCAATTAGGAAACAAAGGCATTAAATAAAATTTTACATTGACGTCACTCCAACGTTGGTAAAATGGAGAGTTTAGAGTATTGAAAACACAACATACAAACTGGCCAAGGAAATGAATGCAATCATAAGTTAATGAAGAAATGAAAACTTTAGAAATGGTATGATGCAATCATAAAAGAAGGAGATCCTTTGGCAATGGATATCGATGGTAGCTCATTATAAAAGGCGTTCGGGACCACAAATACTTGTTTTAAAGAAGGAAGTCATTCTTTTAATGCAACACGATATCCAAAGGGAAATTTTATAAAAATCCAAACTGTTGGGCATTGCATATAGTGGAGATGTCTCAAAAGGATTCTTCGCAAGGAACACATCTGATAAGAACCAATTTGAATGACCACAGAATGGGAGTTCATGCAATTGGTGTTATATACTATTGACTCTGCTCTCATTCAACTGACACATTCTGTTAATGTACACATGTTGTTGGGACCATATTATATGGTAATGTGTCATGTATAGTTTTAAGGCATTCAACAAACCTTTTGATTTTTTACCATATGACAACACAATGGAGACTACACACAACTCAAATGATTGGAGCTTACCCGATATTAGTTAATGTAATTATTGTTACTAGATACATTTACGGGGACTTCATTATGGAATTCATTGTACCATGTGTCAGTTTCTTGTATATATTGAAAGGGGTGATCAGATCTACGAAGTGTTTGGGGTGCTAATTTGAAGGAAAATCTTCTCTAAGCAGTGAACAAGGATAAATATTTTCCATGAGGCAGAGTCTCGTCCCATCAATTTCTCTCATCATGTCACACTTCCAAAATTGACCCTCCACAAGGTCGAGTCCCTTGATGCGACCAATTGCTAGATCACAGTTAAGGAAGCCCCTGAACGATGTGACCTCATCTTGTCACAGTTCGAGAACCCGATCTGCTCCAAAAGATGCAACCCTCAGCAAGTCACGATCTCTCAATGATACAGTCATGAGATCACAATTGAAGGGGCTATTGGAGCATGCGACCTCCACACGGCGCAGTTACTTGACATAACCTATCGTAGGGTCACTTGCTTGTGAGGCAACAGGCTGTTGGATGTGGAGCATGATTATTTAGAGGTCTTTGTTTTAGCCGGATGTATACCCCAAGAAGTTTGTACACCCCTCCACGCGGGGGGGTGTGGGGGGGACTTGTCCCCCCCGCGGGGTCTGGGGGGCTAATCCCCCCTGAGTGGGGGGTTCGAGGGCTAGCAGTCCCCCAACGGGGGTTTCGAGGGCATCGCCCTCGAAGCTAAGAACAGATGTAAAATTTCCTTGTAAAAGTATAGTAATTTCTAGTCAATCTGGGCCATTCATTAGGCAGATGATCTGACGTTAGAACTTTTGTTTAGTTTAGGTTTTTTTCCCTAGAAGGCAACCCCTCTCTATGTATGAGGGCATTGTATTAAGGCTGTGAAATAGAAGTGTGTTCTCTAAGCGAGAAACACAGAGGTGAGATTGTGAGATAAAACAAAGGATATTACAATGGATCTGCTGTAGGTTGTGTCTCTTCATTTTGCTGGATAATAGAAAGGAAGGACTTCCTATCCGGGGTGGACGTAGCCCAAACTAGGTGAACCACGTATGTCTATGTCTCTCTGGTTTTATGCGTCTTATGCGTTTATATTTATGCAATATTCTATGTGTTCCATTGATCTGTAATATCTAATTTTCTAACACAAGCCTCGCGACCTCCCAAAGTATGTGAATTTTCTATCTCCCCTTCACTGGAATTGGTGAAGTGTGACCTCCATCGCAATGCAGCAATGTGACCTCATCAATCACAATTCATGAATTTGAATAGTCGCAGGATCAACATTATATAAACCATCGGTCCATGTGACCCACACTACTGTGTGACCTTTGCCACTAACGGCCTCCCAAATCACATGCAAACTCAAATCTAGGGAAAAATATGATTTGTAGATGCAAAATATGATTTGGTTGAGGTCTCACTTCCTAGATTGGACTTGAATAGTGATGAATGAAAAAATGAGTCAATGTCTGCTAGAGATAGTGTTGTGTTGAAATAAGAAGTGTACCATTGATGTATTTAAGTCTACACACAGGTGCAACACTATACAATGTTATATGGAAAAACCAAATATTCATGGAAATCAAGGATGAGACTATCCGATGAGAGGCTAATAAAGCAGGAGATACCCTTGTTCAAAGGAAGAAATAAGATGAGGCATCAAACAACACCATGAAAACAATCGAAAATGAGATATTATGATGGAGGATGTGTACGATAAAGGCCATGTTAAGAGATCGCAATATGGAAAAGGATGATTCTTATGAATATGGGTGCATGGTCAAAGTCATGAAAAGGGAAGTACGGGAACGTAAAAATGGCATCATCAAACTTGTGAAGGAATGATTTAGAAGAAAAAATTCAGGCACAGAGAAGTGGGCTACTCCTCTATGGATCCCTTAAACAAAACTATATTAGTGCATGCTTGTGCTAGTTAGAACAATCAAGCCACATTCAACACTTGTCTCATGGATGAGAGCAAGCCCATAGATGAAAATAAATTTGGGGAAGTTAAGGAAAGCCCTGTCAAGCCACTTATTTTGGCAACACCGTAACACGAGAAAGGACTATCCAAGGGTCCAAAGTTGATTTCAGTCCTTCGCGATTATTATTTTTTATTTATCTATTTTTTACATTCTATGTTATTGATCTTTCATTACTGATGTGTATAACTACTGTTATTTTCTTGTAGGGTGAAGGAGAACAAGAATATCAACATACCTGAAGAGAGCTGGGGTTACTTGCATGAAGTTGTGCAACCAGGTCCCCCATTGGAAAGCGATATGGCTCCATGAAAGATTCCTAAACACCTAACATACTCAAAGGCATGACATCAACAACAACCAGTGTTTTAGAGTTTCATAAAACCCTCCATAATCTCCTCATGCCTTCTTCTTTGTCACCATGTAAATGTTTCTGATCATGATGCTACTAGCTATGAGCATGTAACAATCGTTAGGCTTGAGGAGGAAGTAAGTAGATGAAAGTTCATGAGGTTAGCTGAAAGGGCATGAGGGAAGGTCAAATGTCATAGTAGGTGAAAAATCACGCGACCTCTATAAATGTGCCCTCATGCCTTAGTTATTGGGGGACTCTAGCACTTGAATTGAGGCTAGGATTAGATAATTGATTTATGCTTGAGAGCTAGAGCCACTCAATTCATAATAGCTATTAGAGTAGATTTGCAATGGGGCTAGGGTTTTGCATTGGGAAATGATATGAGGAGTCCATGTTCCACTATTGGGTTTTAACCAATTGCAAGATATGTAATTGAAATTGCAGCAACATCAATACAATGTTCTGTCTATTCGACACTGATTTCCATGCTTCCTCATGGTGGTTGTAGTGGTTGATTGATACTTCACTCTATTTATATGTGTGCTTTCATATACACAATATTCAATGGACTGATACATAGTGGTTGCATGTATGTTTTGCTTTCGAATCTGTGTTTACCTATTCTTTTCCATATCGACAATCTCTTGTAAACTACTTTCCAATTAACTTTTGGCATGCTATTATTTATTGTATTCTTGATTGGGTTTTAGCTCACTAATCCATCTCATGGTGTACCTCTACTTCTTATTGTTGTTGAGACTTATTTGTACCTCTTTCTGCAATATGTCAATCTTAGGTTGACTTTGTTTCATTGTCTGGTCATTTCGTTCTTGTCCCCACTCCGAAACCTTATCATTTGATAATCAAGAGTGAAAACATTTATCGTGGTAGTCAGGCCCACATATCGAATGGGGCTCCCATCCCAAATGCTGTGAGCTTGAATTCAAACTTCACATCGAGGACACCCCCTAGCTGTTGGAAGCACATTTTAGCTTGTCAACAACACCCTAGGTGAAACAAATACTTTCTAAAACCAACCTTAACTTGAACACATTAAATTGCCCATATTGACCATAAGATAATTTATAGTTTCGGTTACGACCACATGGGTAGGAAACAAATAACACACCATTGTTGTTTTTCATATTGGAAAATAGAAGTTGTCTTTTAGGGAGCTTAAATTCCTACAACATTATTATACACAAAAATACCTCCTCATCGATTGAGAGGAGAAGGACACTTTGAATTCTAGTTAATTTTCATTGTATGACTAGATTACTTTGTTTATTATTAGATTTTCGAGCAAGTAAAGCTACAAGGGTGTCACAGTGGGCTAACTCCATTGAGTTATTTTTTTACTAAGTTAAATAGAGGGGCTTGCATGATTATAGATTTTACAATGATTATGTCATTTTGTGTCAAGCATTTATTTTAAATCAATGCCTATATAAACAATTTCAATCACTGTCATAAATCCTCACATAATTATTTAAAGGGTGCTAGCTCAATGGAGGAGCGCCTGCCATCCAGGAGGCTGGTGGTTCGATGCCACTATACCATAAGTTGAATTATTCAATAATATTGTAGTTTTGTTTAATTAAATATTTTTATATTGATTGATTTTAATGTTGAGATATTTTTTTGGATTCATTGTTTTATATTGTCTCTAGAGAGGCAAAAGATAGGGTTAAAGACATTGCCTCCATAAAGACAATATGTCTTTAATTTCAACTATTGTCTTTGGAGAGACAAAAATGAAATTGTCTTTAGAGAGACAAAAATGAAATTGTCTCATAAGAGACATTAATGATTGTGTTATATATTGTCTTTATAGAGACAATATTTTAATACAATATTTGAGACGTTGATTTAAAGACAATATTTAAAATAGTACCAAAGTTTATTTTTGTTTCAAGTTAAGACAATTTACCCAAAAATTATCTCAAATATTGTCTTAAAACCCCTTTTGTATTGTAGTATCATTGATATTTTTATTTAAGACTATTAATATATGATATTAAAATGATAAATATTTTAATTTTCTTTTTATGTAAATAAATAATTGACAAGTAGTTTTTTTTAAATATACCTTTGATTCATATATATATATATATATATATATATATATAGTGTTAGATAATCATATTTTCACTCTTTTTATTTTACACAAATAGATAATTCATAGATATATTGCAGTGTTAGATAATCGTATTTTCACTCTTTTTGTTTTACACAAATGGATAATTTATAAGTCCTTTGTTTTGTTTTATATAAATGGATCATTTATAGGTCGTTTCTTTAATATAAATGGATAATTTATTAGTTATTTCTTAATGGCATATGTTAAATTTTTAAGGCAATTTTAATTGATTTAAATTTTATTTATCTTTTTCATATATTTTATTTAGAGGTTTGTATATGTTAAATTTCTAAGGCAATTTATAATTGATTTAAATTTGATTTATAAGATATTTGTATATTATTTTTATTTGTATTTGTTAAATTTATAATTGATTTAAATTTTATTTATAAGAAATTTGTATATTATTTTTAAAGAATAGATATTTTAGTTTTCTTATTTTATATGGATAAATAATTTGCTGGTATTGGTTTATCTTTTATAGTATATTTTACTTTAAAGGTATGTTTTCATCTTTGGACAATAGTTATTTTCATTTCTCTATTCTAATTTAATAATTATTTATTTTTGTTTATTAAATTATTTATTTTTGAATAATACACATTTGACTTTTTTTTATAATATATTGATTTATGGTTTAACTTTACTTGACTTGTTTCTTTAAATATCTTATTAGTTTAAGAATATGTATTATTTTTTGAATTATATACATTCTCATTGGTATAAAGTGGAAATGCTTTGATTTGGGACTATATTTATCATTTTTGAATAATACATATTTTGACTTTTTTTAATATTATATTACGCATAATTGACTTGACTTGATATGTTTCTTTAAATATGATATTAGTTTAGGAATATGTATTCCCTCACTTTGATTTACGAAGATATTTTCCATTTTTAAATTATACACTTTTTTACTTTACTCATATATGATATTGATGGATGATTGACTTGAGTTGATTTATTTATTTAAATATAGTATTAGTTTAGGAAAATAAATGTTTTATTTTTTTTTAATAATATACGTTCTCATTTATGCAAAGAGATGCTTTGATTTAGGGATATGTTTTCGTTTTTTACTTTTTCTTATATACTAAAATGATAGATGATTAATTTGATTTATTTCTTTAGATATTTTATTAATTTATAGTTATGTCTGTTTTTTCTAGCTAATATACATTTCACCCCTATAAGCATCACCTGATGCAGTGAGTGGTAAGTGAACTATTCAAAAATCATGAGAATTAGTAAGTTACGACTACCTCTCATGGAAATGGTCATAGATGAATGACTTACTTAATGCAGTTGAATCCCAAAATGATATCTAACATAATGCACTATGAAAACCCCTCAATACTTAAATTCAAAAGAGTGAAGGGAACTATACTTGAATGGTTCATGAGGCACAATACTTGCTAAGGTTTTGCAAATGGGGTAGCAAGCTAAGTGGGCTTGATTGTGGGGAAAACTCCACAGTTAGGCGCGCTTGAGCCAGAGGCGATTTGGGATAGGTGACCTCTCGGGAAGTCCTGGTTACTAGGTACAAGCCCCAGAAGTGTTGATTGATGCTATGTTATTCATTTCACTCGTTTCAAGACCACTTCTTCACCGCTGTGAGCATCACCTGATGTAATGAGTGCTAAGTGAACTATTCAAAAATCATGAGAAATTAGTCAGTTACGACTACCTCTCATCGAAATGGTCATAGATGAATGACTTAAAGCAGTTGAATCCCAAAATGATATCTAACATAATGCACTGTGAAAACCCCTCAATACTTAAATTCAAAAGATTGAAGGGAACTCTACTTGAATGGTTCATGAGGCACAATAATTGCTAAGGTTTTGCAAATGGGGTAGCAACCTAAGTGGGCTTGATTGTGGGGAAAACTCTGCAGTTAAGCGTGCTTGAGCCAGAGGCAATCTGGGATGGGTGAACTCCCAAGAAGACTTGGCTACTGGGTGCAACCTCGGAAGTGATGATTGGCTCTATGTGATTCATTTCACTAGTTTCAAGACCATTTATTCACCCTTGTGAGCATCATCTGATGCAATGAGTGCTAAATGAACTATTCAAAAATCATGAGAAATTAGTACCTCTCATGGAAATGATCATAGATGAATGACTTACTTAACTCAGTTGAATCCTAAAATATATCTAACATAATGCACTGTGAAAACTCCTCAATACATAAATATAAATTTCCATTTCTACAACGAAAAAAAATTAACTATATACCAAAATTTATGTTACGTATTATGTTACATATTTATATATATTATTTATATTATCGATCACTACCCAACTCATATATTTAATTATATTTCTTTTTAATAATTTTAAAATTAAATGTGGTCCATTATTCCATTCTTCCAATGAATATATCACAAACATGATTTACGTATGTCGTCTTAATTAACCATTTTACGTAACGTTTTATATATATATATATATATATATATATATATAATATTATATTCTAGAATCATATATGTAATAGGATTTCCTCTTAATAATTTCAAAAATAAATGTTCATTCTTCCATTGAACATTAATTTTCACATCGAAATTGTCTTATCAGCGTAATTTACGGACCGAAAAAGAAGTTTGAAAGGCCTAGAAGGTAACATGCACCACGTGAATGACGGAATGAGTTTGGACTTCATTGGTTAATAGTCGTACACTGCATTATTCCACAATTGATGACTTTCCAGCTTTCTAAATAAAAGTATGGCGGCACTAAAATAATTTTGAAAAAGCAGCCTGGCGGCACTAAAATAATTATGAAAAAGCAGCCGACCATCATCAGCATGAATATAAGATTGTTACTTCGAGATTTGTAGCATTTGAGTGGGGCACTTAGACAACCTTTATTTTTGCACGGTTCTCAAATTCAAGTTTGATGGAATCAACATTTTAAAATTCGCAAAACAAGAAAATCGTAAAAATGTGAAGCGTGCGGTTACCCTCTTAAACCCGCTATTTTCGGGGATGAAATCTTTTTGAAATTGATTTTGTCGACAAGTCTTATATTAGTTCTTTTTTTTTTATAATTTTTTTTCAAATAAATATGATATAAACTTCATAAAAATTGTCACATTTAAATAAATTAAAAAAATGATTGGTAAAAATTTGATTTAATACAAATTTTTAAATACTTTATAATTTTTTTGGATTTATTTAAAATCAAAACTTTTCAACCAAAAAAAACTATTACAATATAACCTGCCTGGCAGGTATGAGAAAGTCGCTGCCTGGAAGATTTTCACAAGATTATAAATCTGAGCACGAGGTCAAATTTGTCGTACTTGGGCCACGTAAATAACATAGAAGTGGCACTCCAAAGCCAACTACTCCATATCTAACCCTTATGACATACAAATAATAGTTATCGTTGTAGGATTAACACCTTTGTTTACCTTGACTGTTTTCGAGGAAACCTGGTGGATGGTTGTCTTACCGATGATTGATTGTAAGTTATCACAACTAAATTATTATTGTGTGAACCAAAAGGAATTGGTTTAATATTAAGTTGGATGTAAAAAATAATTTAATTTTTATTAATAAAAAAAGTCAATTCAGAGTTTATGAGACTTAATTATTGAGGTTTTAAAATAATATTGATGAAATATGTTTGTTTTTTCAAATAATAAAATATTATAATTATTATTAATTGTTTTACATAAAATATTTAAAAGTAATATAATAATTAATAATATTGATTTTTTTTAATAAAAAAATTATAATTATTATATGATACGGTTTAATATTAAGTGGAATGTGAAAAATGACTTAATTTTATTAATAATAAAAATTAATAATAAAGTTTATAAGACTTAATTATTGAGATTTGAAAATAATATTGATGAAATAGGTTTGTTTTTTCAAATAATAAAATATTATAATTATTATTAGTTTTTTTAAAATAAAATATTTAAAAATAATATAATAATTAATAATATTGAATTTTTTAATAAAATAAAACAAAAATTATAATTATTATATGAGGTTGAATTTGTATTAATTATATATTTATAATTGTTAAATAATATAGTATTATATTTCATTTTTCATATTATATAGTATTATATATATATATCTATATATCTATATATATATATATATATATATATATACACTGATATTTAAAATTTTAAGTTAATTTAGGTGAAAATATAATATAGTGTGAATTCATTCTTAACTATTTAATGATGATGATGATGATGATGGTTAACGTCCGCTGAGACCAAATAATGATCTATCGGACCTAAAAAGACAAATTATTTATTTTGATTTAAGATTTTATTCCTATGCTCAAAAAGCTTGGAGAGAAGCCTCCCGAGTTCACTATAATTTTGGCATTGTAAAAGGCTAGGAAGGTCAGTATTGTAACAAAGGTTGTGAAATTGAGATCTAATGTGGTTGTATGCAGGGCACTCTAAGAGGAAGTGGTTTTCATCCTCGATGCTCCTATTCTCACAAATATGGCAGATCCTTTCCATCCATGGCGTTTTAGGAACTGCCCAGCGGCCAGTTTCACTATGGAGCTCATGAGAATTCGTTCTAATCTTTGCTATATTAATTTTCTTCTTTGAGCTAGTTAGAATAGAGAGATACTTTTGATCTTTAAGGGTGGGGTTGATGACCTTCTTATAATAACTTAATATAAACAATATAACACACGGTATTTATTGTAAAAAATAACTACAAAATGTTTCAGGTTATCATAATTAAAAATGAGATTTATGGTAAAACCTAGTTATTGTCAAATACCATAGATGTATAGGTAAGGTTTTTACAATTCAACATGTATCTTTTTTTGTTTAAACTAAGTTATAATTTTTAGTATGATGTATTTTACATGAACAAATTCACTGAGCCTTGGGGCACAACAAAATGACAAAGCAAACAATAAGTAAACAAGTTAAACCTTTGTTTTCTTTCTCACAATTTTGTATCTTATGTGTAGTGAAGTGATTAGGCAAATCATATGAGACTAATTTTTTTAATATAATTTAAACCATATGAAACCTAATTTTTTAACATAATTTATGTTCCAAGATTTTTTATTATAGTAACTTTATATCATTTATGAGTTTAGACTTCTGTGATCCATAATGTTTAGAGTAGATTCTTTCGAAGAGATCACATCGAATAATTTCTTGGAGCCAACGTTTCGAACCCTCTATTGTGGTTCATCATCAGGGCAAAGGTGGATTATCTAATCATACTACTCTATAATTATTCTCATGAGGATTATTTTTCTATCAATTGCTTTTTGCATAAGGGGCAGGTTACTAGCAGCAACACTGCTAATCTGGGGATCAAAATTTTGCTAAAAAATAAAAGTGCCAAGAATGTTTTGGAATCAGTTTCAAGTCGTAGTGTTCATCATTTTGATTCCAACGACACTTGAATCATCTCAATCTGATGTCGTATGACAAAGTTATGATGTTTTGATCATTTGGCCCAACGACAAAAAAATTTGCAGGTGTGCTAACTGGAATGCTAACTAGGTAGTCTATACTATTGATGTCAGCATGCCTATTGGGCGTACGATTGACCAATCATGACTTTCTAAGTGGCAACCTCGTATAGGTGCAGGTTAGCACATTTTCATTGGTCGAATTTTGTTTTGGTGGCCTAATGAGAGTTCAAACAGATGACCTGCGACTTGCACGATAATTCTTAACCTATATAGAACTATATACATTGCCACATATATTTAAGGTCTAAGTTATGGTGCGTTGGGTGGTGAGCCCCGACCCCCGATCTTGTGCATCACCATAAGAACCAATTCTATGGACGGATTGTCTGCGTTGACTTCAGTCTCCTCCATGATTCGCTTGGGTTCATTAGTCTTTCAATATATGAGGATTGGTATTTTGATGTGATATTTTTTATATATATTATATTTTTGTAAGGATAAGTATTTTTAATTTATATTGCATTTTGAAGTAATAATAGTTTCGCTCTTTTGTTTTATGTGAATGTATTTCTAAGTTGTTTCTTTTTGCTGGTTTTGATTTAAGATATATATCAAAATTTAAATATTCTGAAGTTAATTTATAATTGTTAATTTTTTTTTATTAATTATATATATATATATATACATATAACATTAAATATTGAAATTTATTTATAATTCATTTAAATTTTAATTTTTTTTCATGATTATGATTTTATGTATAGATAAGTATAAGTATATTATTTGTGAGAATAAATATTTTCATTTTTATATCTCACATGGAAAGATGATTGACTTGTCTTGATTTATTTTTTTTATGTAGTGGCGATGTACCTCATGTAATAAATATGGTTGTTGTGATTTTATGTTATTGTATTAATATGTCTGTCGGTCAGTTTTTACCGGTTAATTTGTTCACGGTGTTATACCCTTGTAGCTTACGAGGAAAGTTCTGGAATTGCTTTATGTTGTGGCTCTGCCTATGTGCCTGCCGCTGCAACTACTCAGCCTATTGATGTTGTTCTTCACTTTGTCGGTCTGTGCATGCTTGTTATGGTTCTGTTCGTGTGAGGGTCTTTGGTGTTTCTATTCGTCAACTCGTTAGCACTGTATTCTGGTTTTTTTAGTGACCTCAGCTTGGTTTAACATGTATTCTGCTCACAATGCATCGTCGTGTCTTCAATGAGTTGGTTGACTATGTTTTTGGGTTGTATTTCCCTTAGGGCTTCAACGTTATTGCCTGGTTCTCTCCTCTCAGTCAATCTCTCTGGTTCAGTTGATACTCGGCCCTCTCGTCTCTGTAGTTCTTTCTATAGCTCGGCGGTTGGCTCAGCCTCTAGGGCGCTTTGCGATGCATCCAAGGTAAGTTTTAGCTCTGGTTATACTTGTTTTATCCTCTTTTTCCATTATGTTAATATCTTGGCTCCTCTGTGAGTAGGTTGTTCATGCATACCCAATCTATGGTGCTCCGTTCTCAACATCAAGTTCCTCAGTCGGTCGTGTTTGCTCTACAGGTAATGTTTTAATGGCTTATGTTAGGTTCCTATACCAATAGGAGTCATAATTTTAAATGACTAAGGTTAATCTTTGTAATATTGTACACATCTTTGCTTTGTGAAAATGTTTTCCATATTAAAAAATTAAAAATTGTAAAGAGGGTATTTCCTAAAAGAATAATTAAAGGACAAACAGAATGAAAATAGGTCAAAAAATGAAATATATGAACCCCAAAAGACAAAAAGAGACCATGAAAGTGTGAAAGTCAAAATGCCACTACTATTTACTTTTTATGCATAATAAATGATTATGTGCGGCTTGTTACCTGTGCCACAAATCCATGATAGTCAAAATGTTTAAACTTGGCTATTTCATGCTTTGAATTTTGTGTTTATAGGTAGTGAAATAAATCTGACCAAATAGTGTAATCTTGGCAGATCATTAGATAGGTAGAGTGAATAAAAGGAGCTCATCAGTTTAAGTTGAGCCCTTGGATGATATAAGGTTAGAATTATATAGTTTATTTTGTAAAGAAAAGAAAAATATTGATAAGGGTTTGCTAGCCTAAATGCAACCAAATAAAGTGAAGAAAAATTGGTAGGATGAGTAAGTGGGTAAGTAGTAGAAAGATTGCAGAAATGTCATGTAATTGATACAAAAAGCACTTATGTCATTGTTCTAAATGCATCATTTAAATATGCATAAGTGGTAAAAAAAACAAAAGCAATGGTTCACAATTTGGTTTACATGACATCCTGTCATTCATTTTAACCTCCATGACACCCACTAACTTCCCTTCCATAATAAAAATATTAATACCTATAGTTTTTAAGTTAAAAAGGCTCAGAGCATTTCTCTGACTTCTGGTGGGACCGAACCCTTGGCTTGATGACTTAAGAAGGAAAGGTGTTAAATTTCATCATAAATCATTCATGCCCCTCACAAAACCCCTTTTCCTAAGGTTAAGTTCTCTTGCCTAGGAAAACCTCTTTATAAACATGTTTTATGTAAAAAACCCACCGAATACATTTATCTTAAGTACTAGGTATATGGGAAATTCACAACATTTCATGTACCTAAGTATAATACCCCTTCCACTCATTTCACTTCATATTAACTTTTTAATTAAATATATGAAAATCCATAAAAACCCATTGTCCCGTATATATTTAACTCCCTCATATAAATTAATCCCACCCCTTAGTTTATCTATAAACTATATTACTACCCCTTATCTCGCAAAAAACATTAAAACCTCGCCCTCAGTCCCTAATCCCTCATTACAATCTAGCCTGACCCCCTAAACTTCGATTAGCCCTTAAATTGGTCCCGAAACCACCACAATTAAATCCCTAGGCCCCCCACCAAACCCCATCATTCACCCCCGCGTAGCTCCCATCTCCCGATCACCGTTGATCGTCCCTCCTCCACATCCAATGCCCCACAAGCATATCGCGTTGGCCTGACGTCCGTCCTTTACCCGCCCAATAAGGCGGTTTCCCCCCTGGCCCTCGACGCTACGTGGCAAACATTGAATGAGTTGGGCAACCCCTCCCGAACATAGCCCACACCACAAAAGCGGTGCGATGAACCTCCCAAACCACTTTCCCCTTCCAACCGAAAACCATCACTATTCATCTGTTGGTGAACCCACCAAAATTAACCGTTTTTCCTATAGAATCCTAATTACCCCTTCTCACTCTTTTCGTGCATTTTGCCTTTGACAACACATAAAGTCATTGCGACCCCTGCAAACATCCAAATTACTCACAAACATCTACCATTTCTCCATAGATGCTACAGATAGCTCAGCGTGTTCACCAGTCCGTACCAACACCATACGAAACCTCTGCAGTTGCCTTAAATCACCATTTACAGACAATTCCTCCCAATTCTAGGTATTTAATCGTGGAATTCCAACTCCATTGTCAAATTCCAAGTCAATTCACCCTTGTGACACTATTAATTAAGTAAAAAAGATCAAATTTACTTAAATTTTAACACTGTGAGCCATAAACAACTGCAAAACCTCCGTTGCCCTAAAAACTTTGAATCACCCCCCATACTCAAATCCACAAGAACTAAGTATGGTTGTGCTAATTGCAATTGATGTAAGGCCCATCACTACACATCATTTAGACCTGGACCACCTTCCTTTGATGGATAAATATTTCCAAATAAAAGATACCACTACCCTAGAACTCGTGCTCAAATTACATGGCCAAAGTAGGCACAAGTTCCTAAACCATGCTAATGAAATTGACCTTTGGGAGTCAAATTTACCCAAATACCAATTCCCCCAAGTCCACATTTTACCAGGGATTGTCCATTATTGTCATGCCAATTACATTCCCAATCAGAGAGCAGTCATGTCCCCAAACCAAACCATACTTTTCACCATCACTGCTAAGTCCATAAATGAAATGTTGCAGCTCCAACCAGGACCAAACATAACTTCCCTCTCAATTGGAGACTTGTTGGACTTGTATCCCAAACTTAGCTCTGCAAAGTTGGCCCAACCGTTCCAAACCTTCATCAGAGAAGAGAAACAAATCCCTAAGGACTCCCCTCCATATGTATCAGTCATTTTCTCTCCATGGGACCAGAATATTGTGTCCATGATATCTTGTGTTTTGGGTTACTCCACCAATGAGTAAAATGATGAAACAGTCCTTGCCTTCATGTCCATCTACACTCCATGGCGGCCTCCTGTTGTCATTTATGACTATGCCCAATTTATAACTGATAAGGTGCATGAGAAATTCCTTATAATGAACAATGAAATGGTTTTTAAGTACTCCTCACTTTTATACCATATGTTCTTATATTATCAATCAGAGAAGTTCCCATTCACCCTTCAAAAGCTTGACACCAAGGGTCAGCCTAGGTCAGTCATTTTTTGGACCCCATTGATCCACGAATACCAGTCTCCATAGTCTTACTTGGATTTCATTGATTTATTTGTACATCCAGTAAAGGCAATGTTGACTGGAAGCCCTCCTCCTAGAATCAGTCCAGAAATAAATAGAGTCCTTCAATTGTCTAAGCAGACCAAAGTTGGTGACTGGTACCTTTACCTGAACCATACAGAATTCAGAATCTATGGTTGCATTCTTGCACCATACAAGCTACCAAGATACCTCCCAATGAGGTTGTTTGCATTAGAATACTATAGACAAATCATCAATGCAGATGAAGTAAAATTTTTCAATGCCAAGACGAAGGCCAATTTCAAAATAAAAAACCAACTAGGCCCCTTCATATGCAACTCTAGGGAGTCAGGTAAAGAACCAGACTTGATATTGCAGAGAATGAAGTTCCAAAGGAGTTTTGTCTTGAGATATGATCCTTTAGAATTCATCACAAACAAGAGACAAAAGTTCAAGTTAGGACCTTTCATCCACCATCCCATACCTAAAATATAAGCATATGCAAATCAGATAGAATGGGTGGAGGGTACCCTAGTAGACCAAGACAGCACCAGAGTAGACGTAGAGAATGCACTAATTGATTTAGAAAAGAAGCTTGATGACAACTCTTTTCTGTAGGTACCAGAAGAACCAAAAAGAACCATGAGTACCCCTCCAGTCATGAAAACTCCTCAGAATGAGGAGAAGATCCCAAAAAGAAACAGAGAAGGGGATTCCACTTCAGGAATGGCCACCTCTGATTTACAACAGGAATCAAACAAGAGGCAAAGGCTAAATCCAGCCTCTGAGCAAGAATATACTGAAGACTCAGCTGAGGTCACAAATACAGGAGCAGAAAGAAGTAGGCCTACCACTCCATCTGGAGGCATGCAAGAGCCTTCCACATCACAAACTCAGATGTTGGAAAGGCAACTCAATGTTGAATTATCTTCCTTCAAAATTCCTGCTGACAAAGACTAAGATATCAAGGAAAGATATAAAGAAATCAAAGCTAGAAATGAGAATCTTAAGGCCCAAACATATGCTCAGTACCTAAAACTGACTCCTACCAATCAAACAAGGCTAATGTCAGCCTTTGACATTAAAGAGGGAAAGCTGCAGATGACCTTAGTGAAGCCTACAACCCAGCAGCCCATGACAACATCAGATTTGAAAAGGGTAGATTTTGAAGTGTTGGCAAGGGTTATTCATCCCATAGACCAGATTGAATTACACAAATAGGCTAGAGAGATGGTATACTTCACCCTGACAGGTAAAGCCATATCTGCTCATCAGCTACAAAACTATCTAAACAACATCTCAACACAATTTCAATTAGAGAAGGCCTCCTCATAGGCCAAGGATACCAGGATCAAGTCCTTAGAGGACTTAGTGATTGACTTGGGACATGATCCCAAGGATATAAAAGCTACAGAGAAACTTATTAAGAAGAAAAATGATGATATTGCTACACTTAAGAGGTAATTGAAAATACCCCAGCCGTAACATCCTCAAACTCTAGAAGTCATAGAGAATCAAACCAGACATGAGGAGTTGATGGACTTGGTCCTGAAACTGAATAACCAACTAAAAGAAACAGGAAAGGAATTGGATGCTTTGATCCAATTAAAAAAACCATATGTGGCCACTTCTTCAACAAATGTTATCCCCATAGTCTCCAAAGTAGTGCCATCCACACTAGCAGCATCTTTGGCACCTACAGCTCCACTTGCAACAGTCTTGCTAGCAACAAAAGAGTCTACCTCAACAGCAAGTGCATCAGGAGAGAAAGCAACAGAACTAGTCAAAGCCATGGAAGAGATGTCTATCCAGGCTACTGAAATGAACAAGTTAAAAGAAAAGGTTGCAAATTTGGAAACAGACTGCAAACTTGCCCAACTGAAGCAGAAAGAAGAATCAAAAAAGGCCCAGAGAATGGGTGAGGGAATCAAAATCCTAGAGAATAATTTAACACTGGAGAAACCACTTGGACAAACAAAAGAAATGTTGTGGGCCAATATCATTGACTCTATGAATGATATTTGGCCATCAGTCCAAGTCATTTTTGAACAACCGAGTTAGTAAAGACAACTACAGAAGCTATCCAGAAAGTGAAGGAGGAGTTGGGAGATAAGCCAAAGGATGCAAATAGACTCATCCACTTCCACAACAGCAAGAATAGATATGAGCTCCAGGAGCTAAATATATAAGATAGAATTGCTACCATTTTAGAAATAAGGAAGGTCCTTTCCAAAAGGAACCTTATGCTTAATTTGGAAGAAAAGTGCGATAATATGCAGGTAGTAATTGATAGGTTCATGGATAAATTCCAGATTTTAAGGGAGAAAGGTATGCCCAGTCCTATGGTTATCAATGTCAAACTCATGACACACTTGGACTATGGTGATAGACTCAGAAAATTGGCTAAGGAACAAGCCAGTTCTTCATCCACAAAAGCCTCGCCAACAGGCAAAGTGTTGTATGACACATTTGAGAACTTGTTTTTCCTTGAGCATGAGGTAAAACATTTGTTCCTCACCAAGCCCAATTTTGCCAAGTATACTGAAGCAGATGAAATCTACAGGAGAATGATGAATGTAAAGTTACTTGATGCAGAATGGTGGGAGAAAATGATAGATTTGCTGTGATAAATTTACAATAGAATTTTACTACACAGTAAAAAATAACAGCCAGCTAAAACAGGTAAAAACAACACAACGGGTTCAATGAGTATCAAGGTTAAAGAGTATCAGTTGAAAGATGAAAGTAAATAAGACTACAGTGTAAAAATTCACAACTGTGAGCCAGTATAAAGGGCTACACTTCAATAATAAAGGCCAGCACGACCACAATAAAAGGGACAACATGAAGTAGTTCATTAGCTGTCTATATCTTCTTGCAAGAAGATATTTGTATTTCCTAGATTAAATATCAAGTTGTTTTGAGATATTTTGTAATACTTTTTTGTATAAATACTTCACAATTCAAAGTAATTGTAGTGTGGATTCTTAGACATTTCTATAGTTTTTTTTATCAAAGGCTATAAGCTATTATATCACTGATGGGACCAACAAGCTGGATTAATGAATAAAGCAGAGACATTTCACTGGATTCATGTGTAGTGTGAAATACAAACAAGTATCTTCATTTGTGTTGTCACTTTCTTTTAAATTTTTTTCCATAATCTTAAATGTATCTTAAATCTAAATGCCATAATATGGAATTATATCTCAAGACTTGCCTCACTGCACTATGTTTTAACTATTATGCATTTTTTATGTTTTCTACTAAATTATCTAAGTTAAGGAATTCTTGATTGCTTCTTAGTTCAGGTAGTTTCCCTCTAGACTATAGTAAAGGATTCTTAACTGCCTGTTTCTCATGATCATCCTCTGTTCCTCATTTTAATCCCGGTTTGAGAATTCTTAAGTGTTCTCTCACCCTGGTTAAGATCATTTCACCCATTCGACCTAAAAAATTTTGCTTCACTCTGCTAGCTTGCCCATTGAACACTCCCTTTAATGATTTAATTCCAGTTCTGCTACCCTTCTTTGACTCCATATCCCAATAGCCAGAGATATCATTCTAATTTCGATCCATCTATTCAAGGATTCCACCATCCAAATTTCAATACAAATCCAAAACTCCATGAACTTTAATAACGAGCCTAAAATCTCAACAAACAAAGCTAAAACATATAGAGAGAGCCCTCTCTGAATCATAGGTTGGCTAGAGCCTATACTTAAAAGATTGGTTTGTAGTTACTCGATCTTTTCCTTCTTCTGATAACTTCTAGGGAAAAATTCTGAGTGATAACATAGTGGTGACCATATTGGGGAGAATGCTCAGTCCTAATAAATCCTTAAGAAAAAATTAATTCTATATTTTGAGCCTCTTAAACCAATTTATTAGAAGTTATTTCTCACAAAAAGAAAACAATTAGACAAATTTTGAAGCTCTGGCTTTGAGGAGATCTCATTATACTAGGGCTAACCTAGACCCAAACCCTCCCCCATTATTTGATAATCCCAACCTGATTTCAAGAAAATCCAAAACATAAAGAAATTTCATCTAGTCACACACCCTTATTTAAAGCTAATTCATGCCCTAATAATGGTTTTTTTTAGAAGATCTTCCCTTTGATGAGAAATTCAATTTGTCACTATTTTCTGAACAATTGTCCACTACTCTTAGTTCACCATTATTCCCTTTAGCTTCTGAAGTCCATTCCCCACCTCCATTCATACCCTCACTCGCTTATCAACCTATCACTGCTCATTTACCACTCACTAATCCTAGTTCATCCTCCACTACTATGTCATCTTCCAGTACCTCAACCCTACATCTTAGCCCTTCCCGGCTTATAGCAATCGAAAATAGATATGCTCCCCTTGTATTACCTGCTCCACTTTGTGTCATGCTAGCAGACTACCAAAGTAAAATTATCCAATTTGATGCCATAGGACACTACATTGCACAACACCATTTTATTAAGATGACAGACTACTTTGAACTTCATGAAATTGATATTGTGGATGTCCAAATGAGACTATTTTCTCAGACTTTAGTTGGTGATGTTAGGAAATGGTTTAGATCACTTCTTGATAATAGTATTGATAGTTTAGAAGTATTTCATCAACAATTTTCATCATCAATTTTTGAATAGGTGGCAAAATAAAATGAATCCTCTACAAATCCTTTCAGAATATGAAAATATTAGGAGAGGACCCAATGAAACTATTCAAGATTATTGCATTAGATTTAATAATATATACAATGCAATTCCAGTTAACCTTAGACCCCCACCTGACTTAGCATTAATAAAGTTCCGTGATGGTTTTGACACATACATGGCATTCCAGATCAGGGAAAGAAACCCCTCAACCCTAGAAGATATGCAAAGTGTAGCTGTAAGTGTAGAGGCTATTTTATTAGCTAAAAGAGCTAGAGTTAGGAATGAAAGAAGAGGAGCAACTAAAGATGAGCCTTCACCCTCTGACATTAAAATAGATAGCTTAGCGAAAGGCATGGAAAAGTTAATGGATATAATAGAGAATATAGAGAGGAAACCCCAGTGGGATAATCAATAGGCACCTCCAGTTAGAAACCCGAACTTTAGGAAAAACCAAAACCAAAACCAAAACACTGGAAAAAATGGACCTGATCAGAATATTAGGCCTCCTTTCCAAGAAAATTATGCAGAAACATCCCATCCTAAAGACCTAGAGCAAGACACACAGATTAACCTGATGGGATTAGATGATGAAGATGCTATTTTTCTAACCCAATATGATTAGGAATTGCATATGTTGCAGCAATTGCAAATCCAATCTGGAGAGTCATTTGATTATAAACAAGGTTATGATTCTGCCATCTTTGAAGTGCATAAACAATATAACCTAAGGAGTAAAAAGAATTTTGATATCCCTGAGCAAACCAAGAAAACAAAGCCAAATCAACCCAAGAAAATCAAAGAAGCCCCATTTCTAAAATCCTCCAAATTCTCCCCAGACAAAAACAAAATCCTTCTAGCCCCACCATTGTAGATATAACCCCTAATCAACCTTTTGATGATCAACCCTCTACTTTAATTCCCCCTAAAAAACCAGTGGACACACCTCAAAACACTAATTGGAAAATTCACAAAAGGATGTCCCCAATAAAGGAAAAGAAGACCTTCCCACTCAAATCCCTGCTGTAAAAATTCAAAATCCTCAAACAGAGAAAGCCCCTTTGCCATTCAAATTGGGGGCAGAGGTAGCCAAATTAAAGATTTCAGTCCCTTTAACAGAGTTAATCAAGAATGAAACCTACAAAACAAAAATAAACCAGACCCTAAACATTGTTGAAAATGAGGATTCTGTTAACCTGTTTGATGACCAACCAGAACTTATATTTGGTCCATGTTGAAAAATGTGCAACAAGAAATGTTAAATTTAGAATGTGCTAAAATAGACTTGCTAAAAATAGCATGTCTAAAAATAGTAGTTTGGCCAGTGAGGTCATTGGCCACATTGGGTAAGAGGTGAAACTGCTAAAAGTAGAAAGTTCTAAAAATAGAATTTCTGGGTCCCTTCCTATTTATAGCAGTCCCTAGTCTATCTATAGGAAGTAAAATTAATTTTGGTCTTAAGAGCAGTTGGAAATATTAATTAATTAATTCAGTTGAGTTAATTAGTTAAGGAAATTTGAATTTGAAGTCTTTGTGAGCATGCACATGAGTTGTCCCACTGATTGAGGAATTTATCCTTAATTTCCTCCACTGGTTGAGGGAATAGGTATGAGTTCTATAATGAGAGAATCAGTTGACTTAGTTCTAACTAGTCAAGTCCAGTTAGATTATTTTGACGAGTTGTTAAAATAGTAAAATATAGTTTGTTAATGCTTGCATGCATGTGACAACTATTATTTTAGATCACTGAGGTTTCACTCATGGATACCTGTTGCATGTCAGTTCTGTTAGAGACCCAGTTGAGATTAGATGTGGGACAGTGTACTATTAGATGCTTGGATATTTCTAGTAAGTATTCCTTGCATGGAGAAGGATCTATTATAGAAGATTGGAGGACTTGTGGCCTATATATTAAGGCCTAGGTAGTCCATGATTTTCATCTTGTGATTGAAGATTATCAAAGTACAGAGAGAGCAGGACAGCTTGAGAGCTGATTCTTTTTGTATTGTGAAGAGGATTTCCACTTGATTGATAATACATGGTTGGGGTTTTATGCTGGCGCTTTCCCTTGGATATATCTTGTGTTATGTGTGATTATTTCTCTTGATCAGTTATACATGTTTCTACTTGATGTTGCTCATGAATTTGATTATGCTTCCACTTAATGTTTTGTAGAAGTAGAACAAGTATTATGCTTTAGGACATTGCATATATCCGTTTGTTCTATAGGTGAAATTTCTACATGGTATCAGAGCACAGGTGATTAAGCAAGAACAATATACTAGGAGGAGAAATTTGAAGTTTATTATTCGGGATATAGATATGAAGTTCTTATCACATCTATTTCATCAATGGCATTCTATGGTTTGAGGCTTGAGTATGCCCTTAATGGCAGCTCAAGCTATATAGCTTGGAAGGATTGCATGGGGGCAATTTTGGAAGATAATGGTCTTAAGGATTTCATTGATCAAGAAATCCCTAAGCCTACTGACAAGACTGAGCAGGTGGAATGGAGGAAGTGTGTGGCTAGAGCTAGGAGAATTCTCTTGGAGGGAGTACGAGATCACATTGTCTCAAGCCTCCATGGGAAGGAGTGTTACAGGGAAAAGTGTCTATATAGAACTGCTCTATCCCACTAAGGTGTGACAACTGCCTTAGAAACAAATAGAGAAAAGCTACTTTCGTTTTTCCTTTATGAATTATAGATAGAGAGGAATAGAAAGACCAACCTCTGTCATGCACTAATCTCCTGATTTGATCCCTCTCTTCTTTGATAGTCTTCAACTACGCTCCCTTGCACGCCCAACTTCACAAAGTACCTGTAAGATCACAGAAGCATAGCACTATACAAAGACATGGATCTATAATCATAAAAAATCTAGGATCAGATGTAAATTGACCATACAAATGTAGCAAGCATCAATGACACAAAAGCATGGAGGAAAACTTGAATAGCTTTTATTGATAAACAAGAAAAGAGCCAAGAGGAGTTACAACCAGTTGTTCTAACCCAGCATCAACCTCCCAGCAAAGAAGCCCCTCTTCACCTCAAACAAAGCTTAGATCACCCAACAATCTGATGTTTGTCTCAAGAAACCAACAACAATTCCTTACAATATGCAAAATTCCAGCCTCTGGATCTCTGGGATGAGGGATCCATATATAGATGTTTGTAATGGAGATGAGTCAGCTCAAGATTTGATTAGTGTCTTCCCTCTGATAGTTCTTGCTTCCACTTGGAGATTGATGGTCTCTTACTCATCCTTGGTCGAATTCAGTGAGGCAAGTGTCACAGGAGAAGATTCTGGAAGCTTCCATTGCCTCTCCACCTCGCGGAATGACACTGACATTTGTCATTTCTCGCCCATCGCACCCCACAGAAGGGATTTTTGAAATGAAACACACCCACACAGTGTATTTAGGTGAGATGCAACGCACTTAGCCAGTGGAGCAGCTGAAATGATCCTGTTTTGACCAGTTCTGAGCAGTTTTCCGTGGAGAACTTCTGGGAGAAGCTGTAATCTGTTGACCTTGTTCCATTAGGGGTTAGAACAACACTTTTAGGGACTTAGGAGCCCTTGGTTTATGGACATTCCATGCTTGGGGTTGTAGGGCCCAAAAATGTCTATAACAGTTGCCCCCTAAAGCATGAGGTCGTTAATATTTTGATGTCAGGTGAAATGCTTTATTATGAGGGTCTGAAGTTCTTTCAATGCTGGGAGGAGACCTGTAATAAGATACAATACAATACATTATCTTCATAATATTTTCATGATCTAGCTGAGGCAGGCATTCCCATGCTCAGCTTTATAAATTCATTTTCATGTACATAGGACAGACAATCATCTGAGTGTAGATTGATGATTCTGATAGAGCCATCATCCATTTGATTGGATGATTATCTGTGCAGCAATGATGTACATTTGATGTCTTTATTTTCCTTGAATATATATCGTAGCCCGAATGGATGAGACTAGATCCGGGGTCTTCAATCTCGTTCGATCTTCACTCAGAGTACAAGTCGATCCATGTGAGAAATGTTCTGAAGTCGAACACGGAAAGACATCGCTTGATTACCAGCAATGATGTAAACTGTTAACAAGTGCGAGAGGAATCACCGATAATGATAATGATCCTCAAGGTACTGCAGTAAAATTTATGTGGTGTGAATAAAGGACTTGGCATTGAACACCACGCAAAATCTTTCGGTCGAAGGCCATTGATGTAAACCTGTCGCCGGAAGTGAGAAACTTGCCATTGAGGCATGCAAGCTTCAAAGTACTGAATGGGGTGTTCCTAGATCAACTTCTTGGATAATGAGTTGATGTCGACAAGAAGTGATCCGTCATAGGAGGGCCTTAATGAATCCCACATCAATGACACGTAACGGAGCAAATTATTTTAGTGGAGGTGAAAACGATCTGGTGATATAAGGTTCAGGGTGGCGGTCATGAAAGAATGGAGTATAATGTATGGTAGTGGGTGAGACATAGGTGAATTCTCTGAATGACTTCTCTTGAACATATCGGCGACACTGTTGTGATGGATTGGTAGCATTAACCCCAAATGTGGATGGTATGATGGGACCATGGTGATATGACTGGTGAATGAAACAACCCAACCCGACTCGGACACAGAGTGGAAGTGTCATGTTCAAGAGCAGCTTGCTACCAACAAAGTTTCTTCAAGTTTTCTTCCCAATTTTCCCCAGTCATTGCTGACCAGTACCTCTTTATTTTTGTCAAGCTTGAGGAGGATAACATATGCTTGTTCTATAATTTTCCCTTCGAGAAAACCCATCGCTATGTTTTAACGAGCCTAGCGATAGTGAAACTCGTTCTCGTCTATAGACAAGTTTGTCGCTATTACAAAATTAACGAGTTTAACGACAAAGATAACTCAGTCCTTTTCAATTTTAAAGAGTTTGAAAAGGAACGTAAAGGTAACTCCAAAATTCCTTTTTCGTCATCTAATCCCTTAAGTCCGAAAAAGTATAAAACAATACAGAAGGGATGAATTTTTGATACTTTTAACGAGCCGCACAAAACAAGCTCTCGATCTTTTTGTGTAATAATCCCTCAGGTCCAAAAAGATTAAAATCTAGAGGAGGGATAGCACTTCCTGTCCCTTTAACGAGCTGGAGAGGCCAATGCTCGGCAATCTTTTCGTATTTTACGAGTCAGTTGAAAAGAGCTTAAAGGAGACTCGTCTTTTGAGGAACGAGTGATAAAATGGGTAGCAGCTGATTCTAGGTAAGGTTTGGAATTTTCCAATCACGGCAGTGTCACAAGGATGGCTAGTGAGATCACTCTACGCAGCTGTTCCTCAAAATGGGTAAACAATCAAATGGGGGTGAATGATCGGCCAATGAAAAGTGGAGGTGACGGTGCAAACACGACCAAGGCTTTAATGGCTGAAGTACTATATTCATGATGGTTATTTACTGGGGAATAGTTCATTTTTTAACGAGCTTAAACGTGGGGGGAAACATTTACTCATGACTTATGTTTATTTTTTAACGACCTTGAACTATGTGCTAAAACTGCTCGATGCAGGTTTATTTTTTAACGAGCTTGAACCTTGCGGTAACACTGCTCGATTTATCCAGTCGAGTGATAAGAATGTCTCATATAAAAATGACAACTTTTAGAGTTTTTCCCCACATCCTTTCTTTATGCAAGTTAGGAAACGACCAATCCTACGAGTTTAAAGGGTTAGAGGACCCACAAATTTAAAAAATAAATAGTCGCTCTTCGCTCACACGCCAAAAGGCTTGCATGCCCCCGGGTATAAAATAGAGTTTCAAGGTTACCCCTTCTTTAGTCCGTTAAAACATTTGTTTTACCGAGAGAGCCCTACCTCTTACAGGTTACCCAAAGATCGTTCTGTTCACAGCGCAAACAAAACAATTCTTCGGCGATGTCTACTGAAATAGACAAAGGTGAGTGAAGGAGGCTACTCCACTCACATAAATTTGACAAGAGAATCTTGTTCTAGAATAACCCCCTCTTCCAATCATGGACGGGGGTACAGACTAGTCATATTCTCCCGTGGAAACCTACCCTATACCCGAAGTTTTCCTGCCGAAGCAGACCAGGGTGCATGCCCCCTGGGTTTCAGTCATGCGCCCCCAAATCACTCGCGCTCATCGGGTGGACGGACTGGAGATTGAGACATTTCTTGCATGAAAAGACCATTTAGGGATGGTATATGACTATTTGCTATGCGTGATCTGGGAAATGAAAGCTGGTCTACGAGCTTGACCACTCTTCCTTCGTGCGGAAAACACATCACTCTAAAAAGTGATGAGACAATGGCTCTCATGCAATAAATATAGTCTCGTCCAAGGAGTAGATTGTAATCCAGGGGTCCTTGAACTACCATTACGTTCATGTGAACGTTTTTCCCTCTCAATGTTATGGGCACATTGGGAAGGATCCCTAATGGTCGACTGGTTCCTTTATCAAAACCTATTAGATTTCTCATCTTAGGCAAAAGCGATGGTGAACCAAGCGCTTTCCAAGAAGTTAAGGAAAGGATACTCACAGAAGCCCCCTCATCTATGATGGTACCAACCATAACCATTCTATATATTTGAATAATGATTCGGAATGGTATACTAGCTGGTAAACGGGGTCTACCTAGTCGATTCCAGTTGAAGGAGACAACTAGGTTGCTTGGAGGTGGGACCAAATAGACGGACGGGTACGACTCTGACGAACTTCCTTCCTGCGGTAAAGGAACGGGTAAATTGCCCCCATGTTCATTGGAGTCTGTGCTTATGAAAAGAATTTGGACGGTGTCATCCTTGTTATCTTCAGTGGTTGTATCATCTGAAGATGGAACCTCTGAAGGCAAGACTGGGTCAACTACCACCTCGACCTTTTGACTTTCGTCTGGTATGGGTTCAGATGGTTTATCTTCAATGATAGATGCTTCGGCCGACCACCTGAGCGGGCCAGCCGGATTTTCAACTAGTGACGGACTTGGAAAGAGTTTTTTATATCCAGGAGGAAGTCGTAACGGTGAAACCGGATGATCGTTCAAAACTCTTTTAGCTTCATCTAAGAGGGACAACGGTGGACGGCATGATTGCATTCGCACAATTTACAAGGAAATCTATATTTTCCTTTTTGTCCTAGGGCTTCACTTTCACTAGTTGACGGTGTGTTTTCAACATGATCATCAGAGGTTGACGACACCGGGTTGTGCAAATGAGGAGACCATTCCCTTAAGATCCTAGAGATGCAAGGACAATCTCTGTGATAATGGTCTCCTTTTCAAATGACACATGGGGATTTAGGCCTGGTCGGTGTAGTGTGTGGATTTTCGCTAGACGACACTCATTTGCCCCCATTCGCTTTTGGCTCCTTCTTCTTCTTCTCTTTCTTCTTCTTTTCCTTCTTCTCCTTAGGTACTTGACTTTTGGCTTTACCAACCCCATCAAGCGAAGAGGAAGGAGGAGAGGAAGAATTAGAGGAACTAGAAGGTTGGTGGGTAACTCTAGACTCGTCTAGTTGCTGATTCGATTGTTCAGGAATTGCGGTGTTCTGAACGACAGAGGTTGAGAAGAGCCATACAGGCAAACCAATTTCCAGTCTTGGAAGCGATAATGTGGCCACATGGGGTGCACCAACATCTCCCCAAGAGGAGAAGGGACTAGGATTTCCTCCAAGGGGAATTCCTTGGTTGGTGGATTCCATTTTTCTCAACCCAAGATCAACGTAGGAAAGGGTAATGAATATTCCGTTTAAAATAAATTTTAGACGCTTTGACACAACTTGCTTTTTCAATTTTTAAGAGTCGAGAAAAAACAAAAGATGACTCTAGCCTCCTTCAATTTTTAATGAGCCTGAAGTGACAAGTGCTCAGATGGACCTTTTCTGTTAAGGAGTCTGAAAAGGAACGAAAGGGACTGCTCTGGAAATCTAGGTAGAGGGATTACCAAACCAATCGCAAAACTGTAGAATACTTTTTACAGTACGATAGTCAATCTTCCCGAATGCTGTGTTCAGTGCATTGCGATCGATAGGGTGGCAAACACGGCTTCCTATGGATAAAGGATTAAGCCTATTGGGGTCTCCCAAAATATACTCGACGGTACGTGGGAGCACAAGTCTGTACTGGCACTTATCGTCTCAAAGTGGAGGAATCACCCAACCATCAGTGAGAACAACAGTTACCAGGCTTTACGACGCCGGAATACGTCTCTAGCCTAGAATTCTAAATGTTGTGTGTTAAGTTCCAAAGCATTGTTAGATTCATTGAATTTATTTTAAGTTGATCTTGTTTATGAAGTTTTCCTTTCAGGTTCACCACGAGATGTAGATGTAATTCCTAAAATGCAATCTAAGATGATAAACAAACTTTTTATCTTCTTTGTGCAATGAAAATCCTAGCTACTAAGGAAAAGAAAGACAGAATATTTTCACAAAGAGCAAAGAGCACACTCTAAATGCACTTTCCTAAATCAAGCCAATCAGACTGTCTATATGCAAATGCACATGCATGTATTTGTTTTTGACTTTCTTAGTATATGAATGCTAAAAATAAAGTTGATGCACAAATCTGAATTTCTTTTCAAGCGACAAATATCAACAAATTTCTTTTCGAAATAAAAAAATGGAGACGATCACAACACTTTACGATTTTGAACTGAATACTTGTTCTCGACACTAGAAAATTACAAATTCAGACCAAAAGCAATAGTAACAGGATAATCGACCATCAACAGAAATCAAACTCTTTCCTACGATTGAAATTGACACTTGCGACAGTTTCAAATCAAAGGACGACAGTACGATTATGTTACTTTTACGAAGGAGAACTTTAAATGACTCAAAAAACACACAAAAACATCTACAGTTCTTTTGTACAAAGGAGGCGGAATAACAACAAGGAAAAGGGGTTTCAAACAGACATATATTGATCACAGGCAATAAAATTCAGGAATAGAACTAGAAAGAATGAACCACAGAAGCCACAACTGCACAGAGCTAGTCTGATCAGCGCACCTGTAACACAAAGAATTTGAAATGCAACGCAGCTTGTCCACTCGGGAAGTGCGCTGAAATTCAGAATCTCTGAACAGTACCTGCACTCGGCCAGAAACGAGACTCTGTTTGGGTTCCGGGTCACAGTTTGCAGTTCAGTTCTTGGGTTTTGGCTGAGCAAAAAAGCAATCAACAATGCAACAATCAGGGGTAGATCTAAGGAGGATCTAAGATCTATCACAAGGGAAATCAGATAGTTTGTGAATCAGTCGTTTAAATCATAAACAGATCCAGTAGATGGATTGAAGTATCAGTTATCTACTTTGCATTTGTTATGGAAAATGCAGTTCGAACGCTACTTGTAAGTTTATGAAACAGACAACAAAGAATTAAAAACAAACAAACAATTAGCTCCCCAGCGGAGTCGCCATTTTGTTACAGGGAAAAGTGTCTATATAGAACTGCTCTATCCCACTAAGGTGTGACAGCTACCTTAGAAACAAACAGAGAAAAGCTACTTTCATTTTTCCTTTATGAATTATAAATAGAGAGGAACAGAAAGACCAACCTCTGTCTTGCGCTAATCTCCTGATTTGATCCCTCTCTTCTTTGATAGTCTTCAGCTACCTGCTCCCTTGCATGCCCAACTTCACAAAGTACCTGTAAGATCACAGAAGCATAGCACTATACAAAGACATGGATCTATAATCATAAACAATCTAGGATCAGATGTAAATTGACCATACAAATGTAGTAAGCATCAATGGCACAAAAGCATGGAGGAAAACTTGAATAGCTTTTATTGATAAACAAGAAAAGAGCCAAGAGGAGTTACAACCAGTTGTTCTAACCCAACATCAACCTCCCAGCAAAGAAGCCCCTCTTCACCTCAAACAAAGCTTAGATCACGCAACAATCTGATGTTTATCTCAAGAAACCAACAACAATTCCTTACAATATGCAAAATTCCAGCCTCTGGATCTCTGGGATGAGGGATCCATATATAGATGTTTGTAATGGAGATGAGTCAGCTCAAGATTTGATTAGTGTCTTCCCTCTGATAGTTCTTGCTTCCACTTGGAGATTGATGGTCTCTTACTCATCCTTGGTCGAATTCAGTGAGGCAAGTGTCACAGGAGAAGATTCTGGAAGCTTCCATTGCCTCTCCACCTCGCGGAATGACACTGACATTTGTCATTTCTCGCCCATCGCACCCCACAGAAGGGATTTTTGAAATGAAACGCACCCACACAGTGTATTTAGGTGAGATGCAACGCACTTAGCCAGTGGAGCAGCTGAAATGATCCTGTTTTGACCAGTTCTGAGCAGTTTTCCGTGGAGAACTTCTGGGAGAAGCTGTAATCTGTTGACCTTGTTCCCTTAGGGGTTAGAACAACACTTTTAGGGACTTAGGAGCCCTTGGTTTATGGACATTCCATGCTTGGGGTTGTAGGGCCCAAAAGTGTCTATAACAAGGAGACTTCACATCCAATGTGGAAAACATTGAAAGATTTATACCAGAATAGCAGTGATTAGAGGAAGCTGGCACTGAAGGACAAACTTCGTAAGATCAAGTGTGAAAGGGATGAGACGATCTCTATGTATCTGACCAAGCTCATCACATGCAGGGATGAGCTTGGAAGTGTAGGGGTCGTGACATCGGATGAGGATATAGTGAGTCTAGCACTCATTGGCATTCCTAAGAGCTGGCATAGCTACCAGGACTCAGTGAATGGAAAGGATAAACTGTCAAATTGGGAACGAATATGGTTGGATTTGATGCAGAAGGAGATCAAACGAAGCACTAGAGATAGTTATTCATCCATGCATGATGAGGACAACTGTTCCTTAGCGAGTAAGGCGAAGAAGGGGAAGGAGAAGGTTTCTCTTTCTGAATCAAGTTCTTCCATTGATGGGAAGAAGGTTGACAAATCAAAATTGTGATGCTTTCGTTGTCATGATGTGGGCCATTATGCTGCAAATTATCCACGGAGGAAATCCAAGAAGGGGTCTGGGGAAGGATCTGAAGGTGAGGCACTTGCTTCATAGTTTGAGTTGGATTTCACACTCTTTGCATGCATGGTTTCATCCATGATGGGAAGTGGTTGGTTTCTTGACAGTGGAGCTTCTTTCCACATGACCGGCGACAAGAATTTGTTCAGTACTGTTATAGACATTTTTGTGCCTCGTAGCATGGAGCATGAAATGTCAATAATTACAGGGATCCTCAGTCCCTAAACATGTTGTTCTTACCCCTAGAGGAACAAGGTCAGCAAACCACAGCACTTCCTATCAGTTCTCCACCTGAAAACACTTAAAAACAGGCTATTTTTGGATCATGTCAGCTGCTCCACTGAGCATCTGCGCTGAATGTCAACTGCTCCTCCTTGTACCTGCGCTGAAAGTCAACTTTAATGAAGGCTACCTGCGCTGGGCGAGATTGGCCAAGTGGCGCAGTCATTCTGCAAGGTGTCAATTGCCCAGGAAGCTTCCAAACTGACACTTGGTTCGAGGAATTCGCCCTGTGATGAGTAAGAGGTACTTGATCTCTATGTGGAAGCAAGGATCTCCAAGTGGACTCAAGAACTGAAGTTTAACTGAAGAGGGAGAGGACACAAGGCAGCTTTATGTCAGTCTCAAGCTGACTCATCCTTTCTCCTTCTACCCTATATATAGAGCTCTTCTATGAGGTCTAGGGAGGCTGGAATTTTGTGCAAAGCAAGGAAGTGCTGTTGGTTTACAGTTAGAGCTATTGGGTGATTGCTTTTATAGAGGAGAAGAGGAGATTTCTTGCTGCTGGGGAGGTGCTGCTGGATTGGAGCCATTTATGGTTGTAACCTTCTCAGAACCTTTTTCTTCTATCAATAAAGCCTTGATGTTCTCCTATATACTTGTATTGCAATGATGTATTGTTGTTATCTGTATATTTGATCCATTCTAATCCATGCATCAGTTATGAGTACATGTTTCTTGTAGTTTCCTTCTCTTGTTTTTGCAGGATCTTTGTGTAGCTGGGCCGGCAAAGGGAGCAAGGAGCTGGGAACAAGAGGCAAAGAGAGAAGACAGGATCGACAAAAGCGAAAGACATCGGTTGGTCAATCTTTTCTTCCTTCTCTGTACTTTCATAAAGGAAAAATATCAAAGCTTTACTTTCAGTTGTTGCTAAGGAACTATCACCCTTAGAGTAGGGATAGGGTCATTCCGAGTCGGATACTTTTCCCCACAACAAAACTGGCGACTCCGCTGGGGAGCCTAGTATCTTGTTGGTGTTTGTAGTATCTTTGCTATTCATTTCCTGAACAAAAGAGTACCAAATCGAAAAGCTTTTGACTATATCAAAAGCGAAGTAGAGGGGCTGCTACTCTTGCTCATTCTCTGAGAAGATTCATGATTTGGAGAGCTGATCTACGAAAGACTATTGTGCTCTTTGTGATAGCTTTTCATCCTCTTGATCATCCCTTAGCTTGTACTTGACCTATAGCTTTTTATTTCAGCAAAAACAGTGAATTTTTGAGCTTTTTATGACCCGGAAATCCTTGTAAACGCAACTCTCGTGTCTCAGTGCAGGCTGTCCAAAGGCAGTCTGCATTTCAGCGCAGGTACTCCCTTCGGGAACTGCGCTGAGAGTCAGTTTGACAGACCAGAGCCTGCGCTGAACCAGTTAGGCTATGTCTTCCTGAGGTTTCCACTGAGTCTTGGCCCTGTTTTCACTGTTATTTTGCTGCTGATTTCTTGTCATTAGTACTTGCTGTAAACCAACTTTCCTTGACATTATTCTGCCTCAGTTGTGTGATGAAACTGTGATTGTTCTTTCAGTATTTCTTGTTTCAGTTACAGTTTCCCATTGTGAAAAGCAAACCAGTATAGCTGTGGCCTCTTAGATCCTGAACTGTAAAAGTGTCGTCGTGATCTTAAGAGCTAGTTTTATTACTGTTCATGGCTGTTTGAGCTTGTTTGTTTTTCATTTTATGGTTTGAATTCATACATTTTTAGTGTCGAAACAAGTACCTGTAAGGCGTCTTTTGATTTTAGACAAAACTTGTTTGTTTACGCTTCAAATTGAATTCGAAAATTATACGACAGTTTCCTTTTGTCTACATCAACATTAAGGGAAAAGAAAAGAAATACATGCATCTTGCATTTGCAATTTTTGATAAGTTTGCGTGATTGATCTAGGGGAAAGTGCATTAGTTTGTGCTTTGTGCTCTGTGTGGAAAGATAATGTTTTTCTCTCCCCTCAGTAGTTAGGATTTTCAAAGCTAAAAAGATTGTAAAGCTTGCTTATCATTTTAGCTGCATTTAGGAATTTGTACCAATACATCTCGTGGTGATCCTGAAAGACAAACTGCTAAACAAGATCAACTTAAAATATATTGAATGAATCTAAAAACACTTTGTAACATAACGCTCACAATAGAGGTCTAGGTAGAGACGTGTTCTGGCGTCGTTAAACGTAGTGACTGTCGATCTCTACGAAGGTGGGTGATTCCTCCTGAGGGACGATAGCACTAATACGGACTTGTGCTCCCGCGTACCGTCGCGTATATTGGGAGACCCCTATAGGCATTTATCCTTTATCCTTAGGAAGCCGTGTCGGCCGCCCTACTGATCGCGATGCAGTGAACACAGCATTCACGAAGATCGACCACCCGTACCGTAAAACGTATTCTGTGGTTTCGCGAAAGGTTTGGCACACCCTCTGCCTAGATCTCCAGAGCAGTTTCTTTTGGCCTTTTTCAAACTCTATAACTGAAAAAGTCCAACCGAGCATTTGTCACTTCGGGCTCGTTAATACATCGAAGGCGACTAGAGTCATCTTTAGCTTTTTCTCGACTCTTAAAACATGAAAAAGCAAAGTTGTGTCTAAAAGCGTCTAATAAAATTCATTCAATACGGAAACATAATTCCCCTTTTTGTATTTTAGTTGATCAAGTAATCCGCAACCGTGGAGGAAAGTCAATTAAAACTCCGTCGTTCAAGGAGACTTGCGAGTCAACCGTCTTTGTCTCTGGAATCGAGAGTAGTACGGACGAAGCGAACTCGCTTGACCGGGTCAAAATCTCCCATTAAAGTTAGAACAACAGTTCCGACAACATCTGAGATTCCGGTCACTCCTAATATTTCTGGAATCCCTGCCTCTATTGAAGAAGTTCAACAGCAACAGAGGGACAGTTGTACTGATCCTAGTCTGAGGACAAGTACTTGCATAACTGAACCAGTTCCATCTGAAACCGGTCCACAGAGTCTTGTTGCTCAAACAACTGTCGCTGTCGAAGCAACCCCTTCTTCGGCACCAGAAATCTTTTACGGACCTGACGGTCTTCCTCTTCCTCCTGGTCTGATTGCAATAGAGGAAATCGTAGAGGACCAGCAAGCAAATACTCCAACTCATTTTGGAGTAGGCGCTACTCCTTTTCCTTCTGCATCAGAAGTTTGTCCATCGCCACTGGAAGTTCGTGTAGAATCGTTAGGCAGTCTATTGGATAGACTTAAAATGTCTGAGCAACCGTCGATATCTAGGACTGTGCCAAATGACACAGCGACAGCAGAAACTCCTGCTGTCACTCCAACGATGTTTGCCGGCATACCAGCTGTCCCGACTAGCTCTCATCAGCTAGAAGGAGTCCACCCAGGGACTATTACGACAACTTGGTCTGTTCCAGTTTGTTCTTCCGGTATGATACCCGGTAATTCTTATGTTGAAACCAGACAAATTGATCCCTTTGGAAATCAGTTTGGGCCATCCAGTCCTCAAAGGCAATCTATACCCTTGAGTTCCGGATTGTTACCATATGGGGGGCAATATACCCTTTCACTTCCCCTTCCGGGGGGATACCCATACGGCAGTTTTCAACAACATTCAGGTTTGACTGAAGTAACGACGAGTGGTTGGGTACCTATGTTACCCCAACAACCAAGAGTTGTATATTCCATGCAACAGTGTTTACCTATGTCTAGTATCCCGACGACGCCAGCAATTGTAACCGTGTCGCAAGTTCAATCGATGCCTGTTGTATGTCAACCCCAAGTTGTAATGCAACAACCCATTGAACCTGCAACACAACCACAATCGCCAACTGTCGGGACGACACAGACACAAACGGGAACCATAACCCCGCATCTTGGTCCGTCGGTTAGTATCGCACAGCAAAACATGGCTTCGCAACCATGGATGGTGCAATACCAACAACCTCAGTTTCAACAGGTGTACCAGGGATCTGAACAACAGATCTTTGCGAATAGTGGGCAACCCTATATTCAAAACGGGTTAAATCAACCACTTTACAGTGGCCAAGCCCACCAGCCATATCAGTCATATCAACATCAGTTGCATTATGCTGGTGTGCAAAGGCCTACTGCTCAGGCGATTCCATCGTATCCTGGGTACGCCTCGCCAAACCTGAATCAGCAGTTGCCGTTCGTGGCAACTCTAGAACTACCAGATTTACATCGATTGACGAACGATCCAATCGCCTATGCCCATTGGTGGCCAGCGATTCCTCACAAACTTCCTTCGGACATTCCTAAATTCAATGGAAATCCTGGCGAAGACCCGTCGAATCATGTGATGACATTCCATCTGTGGTGTTCGTCGAATACCTTGAATGATGATTCGATAAGGCTTCGCCTTTTCCAGAGGACATTGACTGGTCCGGCGGCTAAATGGTATATTGAATTACCTAGAGCCTCTTTCGACAATTTTAGTTCCCTAGCCACGACTTTCTTAACACACTTTCAGTTACCTATAAGGTACGAAACTGGAACAGAGATCTTGACCAATTTCAAGCAGACAACGGCCACACATATATCAGATCATATACATGAGTGGCGTCGTCGTCGCAGAATGGTAAAGACCTATGTTCCAGATCAGCTATTAGCTGAGTGGTTTATAAAGTCGCTTCTTCCTGCTATAACAGAAGATGTGGCCAAGGGAGGCGTCGTAACAGAGGAGCAGGTTATTGCTCGTGGTCAATATTTGGACTTAGTATATACTCAGTCAGGCACGCTCTATGATAAGATACCTGATGCCCCCAGACCGGAATTTTCAATCCCTCCTCCTCCCGGATCAAATAGTGACTCTCATGCCGGTGATGGCGTGATTGGAACTGCAAACGCTAAGTCGACAAAGGATTCAAATAAGAAAGCCCGTAAGACTTCGAATCAAAAAGCAAATCAAGAGATTCTTGCTTCGGAGGTAAATACTGTATCTACGGATAAAGGCAAAAACTCCAATCAACCAGGAAGCAAGAAGAAACAAAACAAAGGGAAGAAGAAGAAACAGGGTGAGTCATCCCCTCAAAAAACTCCTTCAAACCCTCCTGGGCAAGGGAAACAAATTTATCCATGTCAGATATGTGATGAAAAGGATCATTCGACAAAGAACTGTCCGTTCAAAGCTGAGTTAAAGAGGTTCTTTAAAAGTACCCAAACTTCAGCTGTGTTGACTGATCCATTTCCCACCCCAGGTCAAAATATGGTTGATAGTGGAAATGCTTCCCCGTCACAAGTGCTTATGTTGTCAGTTTCTAAGCAAAATGATGCTTTGATCTCGACCAGGAATAAAGATTATGGGAATCCGCCGGTGTTGAACGACAAAGGGAAAGATCAACCCAGTAGTTTGACAACAACTTCGGCAGAAGCTGTACCCCCCCTCACGCATGAATTAACAATAAAGCCACCTAAGGGAGTAGTACACAAGTCGACATTTAATCCTCGCGCCAGAGCAGCGCAGCATTATAACATAGTGGAAGATTTGGCCCAATCGCCATCTGCTATGTCGACTCTTGAGGTACTGCAAAATTGTCCATCCCAAAGGCAGGCATTGTTATCAGCAATTGGTGGAGTGGATCCTAAAGATTCCAATCTTGTATCCTTTGATCACAGAGGATATGATCCTCAGTTACCAGCGCAACTAGCTTTCCTTATTCAAGTGAAAGCACTCAACAAAACTGTTCATAGAACGATTATTGATGAGGGAGCATCGACATGTATCATGTCGATGAGTTGCTGGAAAACTCTTGGATCTCCAACCTTGTCGCGATCTTCGACGACATTGAAAGCATTTGACGGTAGGACGTACACTCCGTACGGTATCCTAAATAACTTTAAGGTTGAACTAGGAGGAAAAACAGTGGAAATTGATGTTGAAGTCATTGATGGCAATCTTGACTATAACATCCTACTGGGAAGACCATGGATATATGCCATGGCAGCTGTAGTGTCGACATATTTTAGGAAGATCGCATTCCCGTTTGAAGGAGGGATTACGATCGTCGACCAACAGAATTTCCTCCCTAATGGTTCACAAGTTACTGGAAGCATTCCCATGATCCATGGGAGCGACCATTCAGTGCAAGATATCAGAGTAGGCTTGCTAAAAGATCCCACAATGATGGGAACTTTCGCGTTGCCACCTCCTTTCCATGTAAGGGATATCTCGTTTGTAGCAACATGCAACATGGTATCTTCTTCGAAGGTCGCAGGAGACAAAGTCGTCATGGATTATCAAGTGGTTTTGCCACCTAGCCCTATAGAAATATTGTAGCAATCAATGTTTCAGGCATGGGAGGCGAGCCCAAATCAACGCTCGTCAAGCGTTTGGGTAGATAGGTCTGGAGAATATGGTACCCCATTAGATCCATGGTCAAAAGTTCATGGGACTGACGAAGGAATCTTACAATCAATGATGATTGAGGGGGCACCATGGAATGATCACCACCATCGTTCCCTTCTTCCAGAGTGTGAAGAAGAAACTCAACACGACCTATATCACCCTTTCCTGACAAATACTATAAATACGGTGGATTCAGAGCGAAACCTATCCAACATTGAAGAGACCGTAGCCATAAACATCTCGACAAAACCTGATGTTGTAGAGAATATTCATGTCGGCAAAAGTTGTTCCCCTTCAGAACTGGAAATATATGGTGCTCTCTTTCGCGAGTTTAGAGATGTCTTTGCATGGTCATATGATGAAATGCCAGGCATTGACTCGAGCATAGTTGAACATGAGATTAAAATGTATCCTGATGTCAAACCAGTAAGACAACGGCTTCAGCAGGTGCACCCCAAGAAAGCCGCTGCCATTAAGGCAGAAGTTGAAAAACTTCTCCATGCTGGATTCATCTACCCGGTTCCTCTAACCGATTGGGTATCGAATATTGTCCCTGTTATGAAAAAACAAGGGACGATAAGAGTGTGCGTCGACTATAGGGATGTAAACCAAGCTTGTCCAAAGGACAACTACCCTACACCCTTCATCGACCAGATAATTGATGAATGCGCCGGATGTGAAATCTTTTCCTTTAAGGATGGATTTTCCGGGTATAATCAAATAAATATCCGCCCACAGGACCAGTCTAAGACTGCATTTATTTGTCCGTGGGGCACATTCGCCTATCGAAAATTACCCTTTGGTTTAAAGAACGCAGGGGCGACGTTTCAGAGGGCAATGAATTATGCCTTCCATGACATCAAGAACATCGTTCAACCTTACCTCGACGATCTTCCGGCTCATTCGCGGAAGCGGACTGATCATCCACGGCATTTGAGAGCAATATTTCTACGTTGCTGACACTACAAGATAAGACTCAATCCGCACAAGTGTGTGTTTTGCGTCGGTTCTGGTCGTTTACTTGGCTTTGTAGTCTCTAAGGATGGGATTCGTCTCGACCCCTGTAAGGTTCAGGCAATCATTAATTTGCCTCCACCTTCAAATTTGCTTCAGATTCAGAAACTCCAAGGGAAAGCAAACTTTCTGAGAAGGTTCATTCCAAATTACGCAGAACTTGCCAAAGGTTATACTCGTCTTTTGAAAAAAGATGTACCTTTTGTCTGGGACCAGGTTGCGCAAGCTTCCTTTGACGCTCTGAAAGATTCCCTAGTAAGAGCGTCATTAATGTACGCCCCGGACTATCAAAGAGATTTTAACCTGTATCTAGCTGCAGCAGATACGACCATTGCTATGGTCTTAGTGCAAGAAGTCGATGGAACTGAACATCCTATTTATTATTTAAGTAAAAACTTAAATGACACAGAAAGTAAATATTCCTATGTTGAAAAACTAGCGCTTGCTGCTGTTCAAGCGATTCAAAGGTTTCGACATTATGTCCTCTTTAGGAAAACTACCATTCTGTCAGATTGCAACCCCATGACGTATATACTGTCGCGACAGTTGCTTGGGGGCAAATATTCAAAATGGATAGCGATCCTTCAAGAGTTTGATTTGGATTTTGTAAAATCCAAATCGAAGAAAGCTCTAGTTTTCGCGGAATTATTATGCGATCTCCCATCGACGTCCAACGATGAAACATCAGAAGAGTCAATCGTGGATGAAAATTTGTTTCTGATATCAGTAAGTGATGAGTGGTATGGAGACATCATTGTTTATCTCCAAACCCAAAAATTTAGGCCTAATACCTCACACTCGGAACAGAAGCGTATACGATACCAATCTAAAGACTACATGATCGTCGGTGATACACTTTACCGTCGTGGTGTCGATACGGTTCTGAGGAGGTGCCTTACCCATGAGGAGGCCGAGAAAGCCCTGAATGATTGTCATTCAGGCGCGTGCGGGGGGCATCAATCTGGATATGCAACAGCACAAAGAATCTTACGAGCAGGATATTTCTGGCCAACTATGTTTAAAGATTGCATAATAGCTGTCAGAAGTTGCCATGCATGTCAGATCTTTGATAGCAAAACCAGGAGACCGCCCGCACCTTTGCAGCCTATAGTTACTGTTGGGCCTTTCGCCAAGTGGGGCATCGATTTCATGCAATGTAACCCCACCTCGACCGGGGGGCATGGGTATATTATAGTCGCTGTTGACTATTTTACCAAATGGGCCGAGGCGATGCCTACATTGGATAACACTGGTGAAACAGCTGCCCTTTTCTTTTTTAATCATGTAGTCGCCAGGTTCGGCGTTCCGCAGGCTATAGTGACAGATCATGGATCACATTTTCGTAATCACATGATGGTTGAATTAGCTGCCAAACTAGGGCTATCTCACGACAGCTCTACCCCATATTATCCACAAGCCAACAGACAAGTTGAGGCAATCAACAAGGTCCTGAAGCGTATGTTGCAAAGGATGATCGGGGTTCACAAAAGAAGATGGCACCTACTCATGTACTCAGCATTGTGGGCTTACCGAACCTCGGTGAAGAATGCCACTGGGTTCACACCATTCCAATTGGTGTATGGCCTGGAGGCAGTCTTACCGATCCAGTGCGAAATTTCGTCTCTTAAACTCGCAATTGACCTCCTCCCCGGAACCTCAGAAGAAGAGGCTCGTTTCTTGGAATTGATCCAGTTGGATGAAAACCGTCGTGACGCCGCTTTGGCGAACGAAGCCCATAAGAAACGAGTCAAGGCACAGTTCGACAAGAATGTCAAACCTCGTATCTTCTCTGAGGGTGACTTGGTTTTGCTTTACGACCAAGAATCCGAAAAATTAGGAGCAGGAAAATTTAAGTCCTTATGGATGGGTCCCTATGTTGTTAAAAGGGTGTTAGCAAAAGGAGCCTACGAGTTAATGGATTATGACGGGATACCACTGGCGCAACCCCGCAACGGGTTGTACCTCAAGCGTTACTATGCCTGAATAGTAACCTGAGTGCTTTTGTTGTATTTTGTTTTCGCTAAAGTGTTTGTTTCGGTTTAGTAATCCACCCTTCTCGTTTGTTGCAGATGTCGAATTTTTCTGAGACATATGTAGGATATGCCGACGGAGCGAGTCGTAGTACGCGGAATTTGTCCTCCGCAGCCTGGGCCATTTTTGATCCAAGCGGCGAGTTAGTGAGTTTCAGAGGTGTGTGTATTGGGCAGTCAACGAACAACATCGCTGAATATAGCGCGTTGATTGAACTCCTCTCTGATACCATCGCTCATGGTATACGCCGACTAATTGTTAGGCTAGACTCACAGCTTGTGATACTACAACTCACTGGTATATATTCAGTCCGCAATCCAGCTATTTATCGAATGTTTCTAAGGGTTAAGATTTTGGAAAGAGAGTTTGATTCAATTCAATACCAACATATTTCCAGAAACTTGAACACATTAACAGATTCATTAGCAAACTATGTATTAGATAGACATTTACGACATATATAAAAAGAGATGCATCGGTGCTATGCAAGTGGATCGCAAATAAACCAGAATAAACCCCGAAAATCAAAATATATAAAGCTGTTTATAGTTTGTACATGATGTGCTGTAATCAAAACAAAATTGGTCGTATGACCTAGAACTCAAAAAGATGCTAGGGGGCACCCTAGCCTAGTGGTGCTCATGATAGTACGTCACGGTCTATGCAATCATGCGCAAGAGACGAGTCCATCGTCTAGGCACGCCAATAGTGTGCCGCTGCAACTGTAAAGGTAACTCGTCAATCTGTACATCCGGAAGACCACGAGTAAGGCTCTCAACCTGCTCCTGCACAGCTGTAAGTGTCTCAGTATCACCAAGGTCGCGAATAACAACTCTCCTAGCAGGCTCTGCTGCTGGGGCAGCAGCTGGCGATCGTGGACAGGCTGCTGGACGAACAGGACCAACATCTACATGCACCCAAGAGTTTGATTGGTTTTGCACAGTAACATCATGAGTAAAAACAATAAACAGTGATATGGTCGAAAATTTTACCAATAGCGCCCCATTGCTCGCCATCCGGTAGCACCAAGTCCGGATCACCTCGGTAGTCCATACCCACATATGGATACTCAGAAAACACCATCTCCTGACGCTCGAACCACCTAAAGAAGGCCTCAGTAAAAGTAATCTGAGGTTGACCAGCATGTCGGGACATGTGGTCAACCCACCTCTGCATGCGTGGCTCGGTCGGGGAAGGCAAGTCAAGTATGATGTACTGAGGCTGCATCAATGGGATTTTCTCCAAGGCGAAGGCAGTCAGAATAGAACCAAATCCAAAGTTCTTTAGCCCCCCGTCCTTTACCTTGGTCAATTGACTTTTCATCTGAACAAGTACTGCATCACACTAGTTAAACACTTTCGGTTGGAGACACTCCAAGGCGTGCTGCATGTGAGATCTGTTGGCAACATGTAAAGCTGCGCTACCGGCCATCCTACCAATGGTAAACAGAATGGACCTAAGAGACCTGTCAGTGATGTCACGGATATTGATCTTGCCGTCTCTGCTCGGCTGTGAACCTTCCCGGCAATACTGACGGATATAGTCTCTGGTGGAATTAGTCCCTCGAACCGTACCTGACAAAGAAATGGGGGCACCCCGCCTTGACAACCCAGTCAAGAAGTACATGTCCTCTATGGTCAAGGGGATGGTTTTCCCCCTAATCTGGAATACTTGGTTAACAGGATCCCAAGCATCAAGCATATACTGCAGTAAAGAAATCTGTGCTCTCATGCTAGAGATACGGAAGAACTTCAGTAGGCCACAGTTCCGAAGCGCGTTCACCGTGACCGGGTCATGGAGTGCAACCATGTCCTCTGCTTCATGTTCTCGTTCTCGCCATGTAAGGGACATTGTGTTCAAAGTTCCCTGCAAGCAAACAAGGGGAGGAGTAAGTTCCTAATTTTGATGAAAAACTGGCGAAAAATCATCAAAAATCACATGCAGGATCAGTTTTTCTAGGCCAAGCGCAGGCAGAGAGTCTCTCCCTTGCGCTGAAGTGCAGTCTGCCTTAAGACAACCTGACATGCAGCGCAGGTTTCGAAAGGAGAACCTGCGCTGATGCCAGGGCGCCTTAATGAAACCCCTGAGGCTCAGAAACCCTGAAAAATGTGCATGAAACTGAAAAAGGAAACCATGAAAGTGAAGGGCTAAGGTTTAGCTCCTACCTGGTCCAAACGGCGCCGAAAATCGTCCACAGAATCTCCCGGAATCAACTGGTGAAAATCAAGGAAGAAGAGGCACCTCCAGAGCTCCAACAAGCAAAATGCAAATGAAATGGTAAATGAGAGGTAAAAACACCTTTTTATGACTTTTTACACAGTTTAAAGTTAAATATTAGGGTTATAATCTCATTTTCATGCAAATATTGTCCATTTCTAACAAAGTTTGTTGCAGCAATTGAAGGTGAAGTACCACATTTGAAAAGAGAAAAGCTAGTAAAAGTAAAAAATCAAATTTGACCATGAATCGAGCAGTTTTAGCACATAGTTCATGCTCGTTAAAAAATAAACGCAAGAATCGAGCAGTTTTAGCACATAGTTCATGCTCGTTAAAAAATAAACGCAAGATCCGAGCAGTTTTAGCGCATAGTTCATGCTCGTTAAAAAATAAACATAAGTTGTGAGCAATCTTCCCCTAGAGTTCAAGCTCACCCAAAAAAAAAAATGAACCGGTAAATAACCTTGGTGAATGTAACCTTTGACAGCCATATTAAAGCCCTTGGTCGTGTTCTTGCAGTCTCACCTCCATCCGTTCATTTGGCCAAACGTTCATCTCCATATGTTTGTTTACCCATTTTGAGGAACAGCTGCGAAGAGTGATTTCACTTAGCCATCCTTGTGACACTGCCGTGATTGGAATATTCCAACTTGTACCTGGAATCTGCTGCTATCCCTGTTTATCACTCGTTCCTCAAAAGACGAGTCTTCTTTGAGCTCTTTTCACTGACTCATAAAATATGAAAAGTTTGCCGAGTTTTGGCCTTCCAGCTCGTTAAAGCGACCGGAAGAGCTATCCCTCCTCTAGATTTTAATCTTTTTGGACCTGAGGGATTATTGCACAAAAAGATCGAGCGCTTGTTTTGTTCGGCTCGTTAAAGCAATCGAAAATTCATCCCTTCTGTATTGTTTTATACTTTTTCGGACTTAAGGGATTAGATGACGAAAAAGGAATTATGGAGTTAACTTTCTGTACCTTTTCAAACTCTCTAAAAATGAAAAGGACCGAGTTTTCCTTGTTGTTAGACTCGTTAAAATGATTAAATAGCGACAAACTTGTCTTTAGACGAGAACGAGTTTCCCTATCGCTAAGCTCGTTAAATCATAGCGATGGGCTTGCCCGAAGGGCAGGTTATAGAACAAGCATATGTTATCCTCCTCAAGCTTGACAAAAATAAAGAGGTACTGGTCAGAAATGACTGGGGAAAAATTGGGAGAACATCAAAGCTTAATGGTAGCAAGTCGCTCTTGAACATGACACTTTTCTTCCGTACCACATCGGGTTGGGTTGTTTCATTCACCGGTCTCTTCACCATGGTCTTCGCCAAACCATCCACATTTTGGGGTAATGCTACCGATCCATCGCATCAGTGTCGTTATATGTTCAAGAGAGGTCATTCTGAAAGTGTCAACCGTGTCCCATCCACTGCCATACATTATCCTTCATCCATTCATGATCGCCACCCTGAATCATATGTCACAGTTTGTTTTCACCTCCACAAAAATCATTAGCTCCGTTCCGTGTCATTGATGTGGGATTCATTAAGGCCCTCCTTTGACGGATCGCTTCTTGTCGACTTTAGCTCATTATCCAAGAAGTTGATCTAGGAACAACCCCATCAGTACTTTGAAGCTTGCATGCCTCAATGGCAAGTTTCTCACTTCCGGCGACAGGTATACATCAATGACCTTCGACCAGAAGATTTTGCGTGGCGTTCGACGCCAAGTCCTTTATTCACGCCACGTGAATTGTACTGCAGTACCTTGAGGGTCATTATCATTATCGGTGATTCCTCTCGCGCTTGTTAACGGTTTTCATCATTGACCGGTAATCAAGCGATGTCTTTCCATGTTCGACTTCAGCGAAATTCTCACATGGATCGACTTGTACTTAGAGTGAAGATAGAACGAGTTTGAAGACCCCGGATCTAGTTTCATCCATCCGGGCTGCGATACGTATTCAGGAAATATAAAAGCATTTGTCATGTACATCATTGCAGCAGATGATCATCCTACTCAAAGGATGATAATTTCAGCAGAGAATTATCAGTCTACCATCAGACGATCGTCTGTTCTATGTACCAAAATGTATTTATAAAGCTGAGCATGGGAATGCCCGCCTCAGCTAGATCATGAAAACAAAATGAAAAATAATGTATTGTATTGTATTGTATTATAGGGCACCTCTCAGCACTTGAATGAACTTCGGACCCTCTGGATAAAGCATTTCACCCGATAAACGACCTCATACTTTAGGGGGCAACTGTTATAGACATTTTTGTGCCTCGCAGCATGGAGCATGAAATGTCAATAATTACAGGGATCCTCAGTCCCTAAACATGTTGTTCTTACCCCTAGAGGAACAAGGTCAGCAAACCACAGCACTTCCTATCAGTTCTCCACCTGAAAACACTTAAAAACATGCTATTTTTGGATCATGTCAACTGCTCCACTGAGCATCTGCGCTGAATGTCAACTGCTCCTCCTTGTACCTGCGCTGAAAGTCAACTTTAATGAAGGCTACCTGCGCTGGGCGAGATTGGCCAAGTGGCGCAGTCATTCTGCAAGGTGTCAATTGCCCAGGAAGCTTCCAAACTGACACTTGGTTCGAGGAATTCACCCTATGATGAGTAAGAGGTACTTGATCTCTATGTGGAAGCAAGGATCTCCAAGTGGACTCAAGAACTGAAGTTTAACTGAAGAGGGAGAGGACACAAGGCAGCTTTATGTCAGTCTCAAGCTGACTCATCCTTTCTCCTTCTACCCTATATATAGAGCTCTTCTATGAGGTCTAGGGAGGCTGGAATTTTGTGCAAAGCAAGGAAGTGCTATTGGTTTACAGTTAGAGCTATTGGGTGATTGCTTTTATAGAGGAGAAGAGGAGATTTCTTGCTGCTGGGGAGGTGCTGCTGGATTGGAGCCATTTATGGTTGTAACCTTCTCAGAACCTTTTTCTTCTATCAATAAAGCCTTGATGTTCTCCTATATACTTGTATTGCAATGATGTATTGTTGTTATCTGTATATTTGATCCATTCTAATCCATGCATCAGTTATGAGTACATGTTTCTTGTAGTTTCCTTCTCTTGTTTTTGCAGGATCTTTGTGTAGCTGGGCCGGCAAAGGGAGCAAGGAGCTGGGAACAAGAGGCAAAGAGAGAAGACATGATCGACAAAAGCGAAAGACATCGGTTGGTCAATCTTTTCTTCCTTCTCTGTACTTTCATAAAGGAAAAATATCAAAGCTTTACTTTCAGTTGTTGCTAAGGAACTATCACCCTTAGAGTAGGGATAGGGTCATTCCGAGTCGGATACTTTTCCCCACAACAAGTACTTTGGAGGAGAAAGTTCTTTAGATACTCATAGTGATTGGTAATGATGAGAAGTATAGTGTCTGAGGTGTAGGAAAGATTATTTTTCAGAGGGAGCATGGATCTCGCCTTACCTTGAACTATGTCAAGTATGTACCAAGACTGAAGAGAAACTTGGTGTCGATCGCGATGTTGGAAGACAGAGGCTATGATGTAGTCTTCACTAAGGGAAAAATTTTCCTTAGATACATCATCACTAGATAGGTGAAGCAGATTGGTTCACGGGTTAAGAACCTGTATGGTCTTGAGGTTCAAGATGCATGAAAAGCCTTGAGCAGCAAGGCAACTGATGGAGACTTGGTGGTTGAGAGGGAGGGTATATTACTTCTCAACATGAAGAGCCAAAATAAGTCTCAGACGATTGTGGAGGAGCCACGGTTGGTGCAGTAGCTTCAGGAGGTTGTTGTGGGGCAGCCACAACAGGGGAAGCTGAGTGGAGATCGAGTAGAGACATCTACTCATGCAGAGACCTCCACTAGGGGGAAACTTCGAGCCAGGTGGGCTGAGGGATCACATGCAGCCATACCTCTAGGTAGGAGGCGGGGAGATATAGAGTGATCGTCCCAAAGAGAAGGGGCAGGATCCTTGAGGTACCCAACCTCTTAGATGAGACCTTGCTACAGGAGCCCCGATGTGCAGTAGTAGGAACTGACTGATTGGGTAGAGATAGATGCGGATGGAGCAGCAGAGAGACTGATAATGCAAGGAATCCTAAGACAGCGCATAGCTAGCATGCTGTAACAATGCGAGAGGCACAAGTGTTTTGCGCAATGCTAGGTGGCATAGAGAGGTGTATAATGGTGCGAGATGCATGGAGATGTTGCAGTAGCGTAGATGTCAGAGAGGGAGCACTTGTAAGTAGCAGGTAGAGCTTCAGCATCAAAGTATGTTCCTAGCCCAACAGAGTGGTCATTTGGGAGTGTTTTTGTTCCAAGTGTTGTTGGAGCAAGTGGACCAGGTAGATGTGTTGCATGCAAAAAATTCCAGAGTTACAGGATCAGGTTCGAGAGAAAGCCTTTCTTGTTGAGAAAGAGTGTTGAAAAATGTGCAACAAGAAATGTTAAATTTAGAATGTGCTAAAAATTAAATATAGCACGTCTAAAAATAACAGTTTTTCCAATGAGGTCATTGGCCACATTGGGTGAGAGGTGAATCTACTAAAAATAGAAAGTTCTAAAAATAGAATTTTTGGGTCCCTTCCTATTTATAGCAATCCCTAGTTTATCTATAGGAAGTAAAATTAATTTTGGTCTTAAAAACAGTTGGAAATATCAATTAATTAATTCAATTGAGTTAATTAGTTAAGGAAATTCAAATTTGAAGTCTTTGTGAGCATGCACATGAGTTGTCCCACTGATTGAGGAATTTATCCTTAATTTCCTCCACTGATTGAGGGAATAAGTATGAGTTCTATAATGAGAGAATCAGTTGACTTAGTTCTAACTAGTCAAGTCCAGTTAGATTATTTTAACAAGTTGTTAAAATAATAAAATATAGTTTGTTAATGCTTGCATGCATGTGACAACTATTATTTTAGATAACCGAGGATTCACTCATCGATAACTGTTGCATGTTAGTTATGTCAGAGACCTAATTGACATCAGATGTGAGACAATGTACTATCAGATGCTTGGACATTTCTAGTAAGTATCTCTTGCATGGAGAAGGATCTATTATAGGATATTGGAGGACTTGTGGCCTATATATTGAGGCTTAGGTAGTCCACGATTTTCATCTTGTGATTGAAGATCATCAGAGTGCAGAGAGAGAAGGATAGCTTAAGAGCTGATTCTTTTTGGATTGTGAAGAGGATTTTCACTTGATTGATAATACATGGTTGGGGTTTTATGTTGGTTCTTTCCCCTGGATATATCTTATGTTATGTGTGATTATTTCTCTTGATCAGTTATGCATGTTTCTACTTGATGTTGCTCATGAATTCGATCATGCTTCCGCTTAATGTTTTGTAGAAGTAGAACAAGTATTATGCTTTAGGAAATTGCCTATATCGGTTTGTTCTACAGGTGAAATTTTTACAGTCCATATGTTAATGGCAAACCCCTAGAAGGAGGAACACCACCCTTCCACATTAGCCTTAGCATCCATGACAATGTTCTTCATAATACATTGTTGGATTTTGGGGCCTCCCACAACTTAGTGCCCAAATTAGTAATGGAGAAATTGAACCTAGACATTACGAGGCCTTACAAGGACTTATTTTCATTTGACTCAAGTCAAGTAAAGTGTCTGGGATTGATTAAAGACCTGTGTGTTACCTTAGTTCAATATCCTACCAAGAGAATCCTTATGGATATTGTGGTTGCTGACATCCCACCGAAGTATGGCATGCTGTTATCTAGATCATGGGGAGCCAAACATCAGGGATCTTTACAACTTGATATGTCATATGCAACAATTTCTATTTTTGGACAACCCAAGAAGTTTTACTGAGAAACTTTAATGAAATACATGGTAAGTAGCCAGGATCAGCCTCAAAATTTTCCTATATACTCGGTACATTCAAACATTGATTCTTTTATCCTATATAATGCTGATCAAACACAAGAAATTTTTTTAGACAGTGTTGATACATAACCAAAAGAAATTGTAGTTTCAAAACAAGAGGAAATTGTCCAAGCTTTAGAACTTTCCACTAAACAAGGTAGTCAAGATGAGGAAAATTTTGTGGAAACAAATGATGTGAATTATGAACATGAGATATTGTGGCATGTTGAGTTTGATGGTTCAGTCAATAAGTTTGGAGTAGGAGTAGGAGTTTGGATATATAATCTGGAGAATGATCACTCAGAAGGCCATGCATACAAACTAAATTTTAAATGTACTAACAATATGCCCGAGTATGAAGCACTAATTTTAGGTCTTAAATTAGTTAGGAATCTATGATCTATAAGAGTTTCTGTCATGGGAGACTCTGAATTAGTTATAAAACGAATTAATGTTGTATATATGACAAAGGACCCTATATTAATTTGTTACACAGGAACCATTGTAGAAATACTAAACATTGTCTTAGAAATCAAGGTTGTTGTAGTTCCTAGAAAACATAATATGCAGGCTCATAGTTTAGCAATGTTTTCCAGCACCTGCAAGTTACCCTTTCAACCTAACCATCAATACACTGCTGAAGTTAGGCACAAACCTTCAATTCCAGATAATTTGAAGAACTAGGAAATATTTGCTGATGACAAGCAGATAAACAACTTTTTAATATTAGAAGAAGAGTTTGTAAATAGCAATATATATACTGATACATCAATAGATCCTAACATTAAAACCAAAATAGAAATAAATGAGATAGAAGGTGAAGAGATAGATAGATTTCATCCCACTAAATTTACGAAGTCAGATGTAGAAAACCTAGATCAACTCGATATTGATGAAATAATTAATGAAGACACTGAAGTAATCAATCTCAAAGACAATTTCTTACCTAAGGGATTAACCCCTTAGGAAGACTTGTTTGATTCAAATGATGTTCCTAGAAAGCCTAAAATGGAACCTTTGAAATATGATATGAAGGAGTGCAATATAGGCAATGATGAATATCCAAAATTGATCAAACTTTCTAAATCATTACCTCTCACTGAAAGAATAAAATACATTGAGTTATTAAAATAATTTCAAGATGTTTTTTCTTGGAGTTATGAGGACCTCATATCCTATGACACCACCATCATACAACACACAATCCCTATAAAAGAAAATAAAAAACCTTTCATACAAAAACTTAGAAGGATTAATCCTATCCTATTACATTCAATTGAAGAGGAAATCCAGAGAATGTATGATGCTAAGATAATTGCACCAATCAGATTTTCTGATTGGGTTTTAAACTTGGTGCCAACTAGGAAGAAAACTGGCGAGATCAGACTCTGTGTCGACCTTAGGAACCTCAACAAAGTATCCCTTAAAGACAATTATCCTCTCCCCAAAATGGACCATATTTGTAGTTGGATCAACCAGAATCTCATTATTGGATGGGTTTTCTAGTTACAATCAGATCTTATTTCATCCTGATGACCAAGCCAAAACTGCCTTCACTACTCCTTGGGTCAGATTCATGTATGTGAAAAAACCTTTTGGACTAACGAATACAAGAGCCACTTTCAAAAGGGCTATGGATATAGCCTTTGCCAAAGAAATTCATGACTTCCTTTTGATATACCTAGATGACATTACTGTATTTTCAAAATCTCACAACCAGCATTTGGATCATCTAAGGCAGGTCTTTATTGAATGCAGGAAATATGGAATTTCTTTAAACCCCAAGAAGTATTTATTTGGGTTAGAAGAAGGAAAGTTACTAGGTCATATAATTTCAAAAGATTGTATTCGAATAGACCCTGCAAGAATAGAAGCCATCTTACAGATACAACATCCAAGGAACATTAAGGAATTACAAGCTTTCTTAGGGAAAACTAACTTTCTTAGAAGATTTATTTCTAATCTAGCAGAATTAATTAGATCACTGAACAATATGTTGAAATAAGATTTGACAATAAAATTGACTGTTGAGGCTAAGAAATCCTTTGAAGACATTAAACTAGCCTTAACTAGAACACCAATTTTGATCAGTTCAAAATTTGACAGAGATTTCATCTTATTTTCCTTTGCTTCTGAGCACACAATTGTTGTAGTTTTACTTCAGAAAAATGATCAGGGCTATGAACAACCTATTTCTTTCTTTAGAAAATCCCTGAGAGATGCCCCCTTAAAATATAACATAATGGAAAAACAAGCCTTTGGTTTGGTCAAAGCCATCAAGGATTTTAGGGTGTACATTTTATATTCTCATATAGTAGCCTATGTTCCTAACTTAGTAGTCAAAGACATCCTAACTCAGGGTGGTCTAGATGGAAAGAGGGGAAAATGGATTGCTACTATTCTAGAATATGTCATAGAAATCAAACCAACTAAGTTAATCAAGGGCCAAGGTCTAGCCAAGCTCATGGTTGAATCAAATTGTCAGGGCCTGGATATAAGCTTTATTACAAAAATAGATAATGAAGAGGAGATGGCGACTCCACTAATCAGCTAGGCCTTTGTTTAATCACCATGGTATGATGATATCGTTTATGTTTTACTAAATTTACAAGCTCCTCCTGAATTATCTAAGACCAAAAGCAGATTTTTAAATATGAAATCCTTAAAATATTTGTATATTAGACAATGCTTTGTTTTGGATAAATCATGAAGGTATTCTTCTCAACTATTTATTAAAATATGAATCTGACAAACTATTACAAGAGTTTCATGCAGGTGACTGTGGAGGACACATTGACTGGAAAACCATTGCTGATAAGATCCTTAGAGCTGGTTTCTATTGGACTACTTTGTTTTCTGATGTAAAGAAATATGTGACCTCCTGTCACAAATGTCAATTTTTTTTATGGAAAGAAAAAGCTTCTACCTTTACCCCTCAAGGCAATATCTGTTGAAATTCACCCACCTTCCTCTACCCAACACAAGTGGATCCTCATTGTCACAGACTATTTCACAAAATGGATAGAGGCCATACCTTCAAGGCAAGCCACTAACATTGTTATCATATCCTTCCTTGAAACCAACATTCTATCAAGATTTGGATGTCCAACTAATCTCATTGTTGATAATGTAGCATCCTTTAAATCTAAAAGAATGATAGATTTCTACAACAAGTATCATATAACCCTGGGTCATTCCACTGCCTATTATCCTCAAGGAAATGGACTGGAAGAATCCTCAAACAAAATTCTGGTGAACATCATCAAAAAGTTGTTAGTAGACAATAATGAAACATGGAATAAAAATTTAGTCAATGCCATATGGGGAGATAGACTAACCATTAAGAAATCAATTGGTACCTCTCCCTACCAACTAGTTTATGGGATGGAAGTTGTTTTTCCATCCTCATTGGGAACACCAGTGATGAAGCTGCTTCAAGAGTTGCAGGTTGAACCAAATAATATCCAAAGAAGAATCAATCAAACAATACATCTTCAACAAACCAGGGAAGAAGTATATATCAGATCTCAGGTTGTGTAGGAAGGGATTAAAAAGATTTTTGATAAGGGAACCAAGGCTAAAGATTTCTACCTTGGTGACAAGGTCCTAAAATGGGATTCAAGGAGAGAAGCTAAAGGTAAACATGGGAAATTTGATTTCCTATGGAAAGGCCCATATGTCATTTATGCTTTTAGAGGTAATAATGCTTTCTTCCTAAGAGAAATGGATGGTACAGAAGCAGAAGGTGGAAAAGTGAATGGTCGAATTCTCAAACACTATTTTGAACCTAGTTATTGATTTTCACTTCCCATTGTACATATTTCATTTTTCTTCAAAAATTTTAGTTTGTACTGGATGGTGATTGTTAAAGTTAAAGCCCAAAGAGAAGGCCCTAAGCTTTAAGGATGTACTGTCATAAGTATCAATGATGCAGAGGCATAGAGGGTAATTTTGCAAGGTGACATCAACAACAATTCAAAGGCTATTGATCTACAAAGTTCTTGACATTTCACAATGAATTTCCATCCCCAAGTGGAGCCAATATTAAGTTCCTATACCAATAGGAGTCATAATTTTGAATGACTAAGGTTAGACCTTGTAATATTGTACATACCTTTGCTTTCTACAAATGTTTTCCATATTAAAAAATAAAAAAAGTAAAGATGGCATTTCCTAAAAGAACAATCAAAGGACAAAAAGAATGAAAATAGGTCAAAAAAATGAAATATATGAACCCCAAAAGACAAAAGGAGACCATGAAAGTGTGCAAGTCAAAATGCCACTACCATTTCTTTTCATGCATACTAAATGATTGTGTATGGCTTGTTACTTATGCCACAAATCCATGATAGTCAAAATGTTTAAACTTGGCTATTTCATGCTTTCAATTTTATGTTTATAGGTAGTGAAATAAATCTGACCAAACAGTGTGATCTTGGCAGATCATTAGATAGGTAGAGTGAATAAAAGGAGCTAATCAGTTTAAGCTGAGCCCTTGGATGATATAAGGTTAGAATTAGGTAGTTTATTTTGTAAAGAAAATAAAAATATTGATAAGGGTTTGCTAGCCTAAATGCAGCCAAATAAAGTGAAGAAAAAATGGTAGGATGAGTAAGTGGGTAAGTAGTAGAAAGGTTGTAAAAATGTCATGTAATTGATACAAAAAGCACTTATGTCATTGTTCCAAATGCATCATTTAAATATGCATAAGTGGTAAACAAAAAAAAGGAAATGGTTCACAATTTGGTTTACTTAACATCGCCTCATTCATTTTAAACTCCATGACACTCACTAACTTCCATTTCATAATAAAAATGTTAATACCTATAGATTTTAAGTCAAAAAGGCTCAGAGAATTTCTTTGAATTCTGGTGGGACTGGACCCTCGACTTGAATACTTAAGATGGAAAGGTGTTAAATTTCATCATAAATCATTCATCCCCCTCACAAAACCCATTTTCCTATGGTTAAGTTCTCTTGACTAGGAAAACCCCTTTATAAACATGTTTTATGTAAAAAACACACCAAATACAATTATCCTAAGTACTAGGTATATGGGAAACACATAACATTTCATGTACCTTAGTACAATACCCCATTCACTCATTTCACTTCATATTAACTTTTTAATTAAAAATATGAAAATCTCGAAAACCCCATTGTCCCGTATATATTTAACTCCCTCATATAAATTAACCTCACCCTTTAGTTTATATATAAACTATATTACTACCCCTTATCCTACAAAAAACATTAAAACCCCACCCTCAGTCGCTATTCCCTCTTTACAATCTGGCCCGATCCCCTAAACTTGGATTAGCCCTTAAACTAATCCTGAAACCACTACAATTAAATCCCCAACCCCCCACTAAATCCCATCATTCACCCCCGCACAAATCGCATCTCCTGATCACCGTTGATCGTCCCTCCTCCACATCCAATGCCCCACAAGAATATTGGGCCGGCTCGACATCTACCCTTTACCCACCCAATAAGGTGGTTTTCCCCCTAGCCCCCAACACTACAGGGCAAACGCTGAATGGAATTGGGTGGCCCCTCCCAAATACCACCCGCACCACAAAAGTGGTGTGATGGACCTCCCAAACCACTTTCCCCTTCCAACCGAAAACCGTCACTATTCATCAATTGGTGAACCTGCCAAAATTAACTGTTTTTCCTATAAAAGCCTAATTACCCCTCTTTTCACTCTTTTCGCGCATTTTTCCTTTAACAACACAGAAAGTCATTGCGACACCTGTAAACAGCCAAATTTCTCACAAACCTCCACCATTACTCTAGAGATGTTGCAGACAATCCACATCGTTCATCAATCTGTAACGGTACCATAAGAACTTCTGCAGCTACCTTCAACCACCATTTATAGTCAATTTCGCCCAATTCTAGGTATTTAACCATGGAATTCCAACTCCATTGTCAAATTGCAAGTCAATTCACCCTCGTGAGACTTTTATTTAAGTAAAAAAGATCAAATTTACATAAATTTTAACATTTTGAGCCATAAACAACTACAAAACCATCGTTCCCTAAAAACTATGAATCACCCCCCACACTCAAATCCAAAATAACTGAGTATGGCTGCCCCAATTGCAATGGATGTGAGGCCCATCACTACACCTCATTTAGACCTGGACCACCTTCCTTTGGTGAATATTTCCAAATAAAAGATACCATTTCCCTAGAACCCCAGCTCAAAGTACATTGCCAAACTAGGGACAAGTTCGTAAACCATGCTGATGAGATTGGCCTTTAGGAGTCAAATTTACCCAAATACCAGTTCCCCCAAGTCCACATTTTCCCAAAGATTATCCATTACTGTCATGCCAATTACATTCCCAGTCAGGGAGAAGTCATGTCCCCAAACCAAACCATACTTTTCACCATCACTAGTAAGTCCATAAACAAAACGCTGTAGCTCCAACCAAGACCAAACATAACTCCCCTCTCAATTGGAAACTTGTTGGACTTGCATCACAAAATTAGCTCTGCAAAGTTGGACCAACTATTCCAAACCTTCATCAGAGAAGAGAAACACATCCCTAAGTACTCCCTTCCATATGTATAAGTCATTTTCTCTCCAAGGTGCCAGAATATTGTGGCCATGATATCTTGTGTTTTGGGTTACTCCACCAGTGAGTACATTGATGAAATAATCCTTGTATTCATGTAGGCCATCTACACTCCAGGGAAGCCTCTTGCTGTCATTTATGACTATGCCCAATTTATAGCTGATAGGATTGCTACACAGTAATTTGTCACTGGCCCCGTATCCCCTGATCTCGGATAAGGTCAGTCCCTGAACGACGTCTTCTCTGTGTCATACCTCAAACAAATGTGTCCACACCTTCCTAAATCATTCAAGAAGATTAACAATGCTCTTTAATCCTGAAGATTGAACCTTTTTACCCATGTTTCAAGATCGTTGCAAGACAACCTCGTTCTGCCTGCGATGATTTCCTGGAATGAACTAGAACGTCGCGCCACCGTCAAGGGGGCACATCTGTTCTCAGCGACAGTCGGATTTTAGAGATCAGTGCAAGTCACTAGTATCCTACTTGCAACGATAGATTTGAATACACTGTGGCTTCACGACGTCGTCTCAGAGTCCTAGTGTTTGACTCGCGATGACCTAGATATGGCGAATTAGTTCAAACAGAATGCTTCTGGGTGGTTTTGGAACTGGTTCTTGGGTCAAGAAAGTTCACCTTTCCTCCTTTGAGATGGTGGTTTCTCATTTTGAGTAACCTCCCATGGAGATAAACTCCCTCTCCCTCATTTGTGGAGGCTCCTCCTCTTATAAAAGCATCCTCCATTGCTATGATCAGCTATTTTTTGGTATTGAGGAAATTAGCTAGTCCTTAGTGTTGGATTGATAGTTTGTAGTGTGAATTGTTGATAGTATAGCAATTGGTTGTGGATTGCCTTAGCCTTATACTAGTGCTTTTAGGTGAGAGAGAGAGTTATCAGCCTTTTGGGAGACCTTTTGAGAGTGAATTCTTGTGAAGACACACTGACTGGACCCTTCAAGGAAGCTTGCGACGTCAAGGCATGGTTGTCAGCTTTACTTTTGATCATATTAATACAATCAATGATTGTTTCCTCTATCTTGTATGAAATACATTTGATAACTTATGGTTCCTTGAATCTGTAAGTAAATAGTTCATTGTTGTGCTCTATTATGTGTTTCGTTGTTCTCTTATGTTGTTTCAGGTGAATCACTCATCAAGGAGAAGGGAACGATAGCTGGAGCAGTGCAATGAAGACTGCATCGAACACTGGAATAAGGTAGGCTCTTTCAACAATGACTATTTAAGAGATTAGTTGTTGTATTTGTCTTGCTGTGACTAGACCCACTCTAGGGCTAGAGGGGTTGTCTCTGTCCGTAGAAGGAACTTTACCTACATCACAAGTTGGTGACTCCACTGGGGAGTCCTTTGTGTGTTGTCTCTGGTTTTGGTCTTGATTTGTTTTTTATTGAATTAGATAGTGTCTCTTGGTTTTGGGACTGAGCCATCAGTGTTCTGGGTTACTTGAGTAAATCTAGTAGTCCCTCTCACTATCTGAGAGATATGTCTAGTGTCTTTCATGTGTTTTTTCTTTGTTTTTCCTCTTAATAGAGATCGTTGTTGTTTAGCTCTTAACAGCTGTGACGAGTCACGCCTGTCCTCTTTGATCAATCTGTACATCACGAATATCCCATCATACAGCTACGATGATTCTTGAAATCAGACCGTCACCGAAGACAGGTGTACTCTTGCGACGACGTCGTTCAGTTGCTAGCTTTGTGCCTGTGACGAATTGGCTTTCATCTCAAGTTGCTAGTTTAACCCCTGCAATGATTCCTGTAAGGTTGTTTTTCACAACCTTGCCTACTGAATCAGCTAGTGTTGCTTGTCCCCTGCTGTCTCTTGTATCTTATCAAGCCTGTTTTGACTGTGTTTGTTAAGGCGCTTTCTCCTTGGTTTCATTTGTCTGAGTCTTGATTTTTCAGGTTGTGTGACCTAAATATTTTTAAGGTTTCATCAAGAAGTCATTTTCTTGGGTTGCTTTTCCTTCCAAGATTCATCCACAACCATATGATTGGTTTGTTTGAAGTTGTTCTACTACTTGTCTTATTTCTGATTGGTCTATAGTGTTTGGTTATCGAACCATTTTATCATGTTGATTTGATTTCCACACTATCAAACATAAATTACATTTGTTTGGATCAATCAGGCTTGCATTTGCTTGTTTGTCATTAAATCCAAAAAAATAAAAAACATTGCATTCATATAGCATACGAAAGTGAAAGCGCGTTTTCATTAGTGAATTTTTCATGATTGAGAAATTAGAAAGAAAAGTTCAAATATTTCGTTAGTAGTTACGAGATAAGTGCATTGATGATTGTGTTTCCTAGTGATTGGATTGCTTGCATGTGTTGCTTCTCTTATATTTGCTTGTTATGGTTTGCATTCGCTTGGAAATGAACTCCTTACCCTCATCTAGGTAGTTGTTCATTGAAAGGAATGGTGTTTTACTCATTGTAGTTGCATCCTAGGAATTGTTGAAACACATTCGGTAGGGCCTTAAAGCCGAGGCTTAATTCAAGATTAATTGTTAAAATCTATTCAGTGAACTTAAAAATGCAATGGAACCTAACACACATATATCTAGAGGTCTAGGCTAGAGACGTGCTCCAACATTGTTAAACCTAGTTACTATTGTGTTCACTAAGGTTGGGTGATTCCTCCTTTTGTGATCCAATAGGCACTAGTACGAATTTGTGTTCCCCATACCGTCGAGTATATATTGAGAGACCCCACTAGGTTATCATCCTATTATCCACAAGAAGCTGAGTCTACCACCTTACGAATCATAATGCACTGAAAACAACATTTGGGAATATTCACTATCGTATGGAAAGTCCTTGGTAATTTCTCTTTCATTTGATCACCAAGGTGTATATGCACTTGTCCTTTCAGGCTCATTAAACATTCGAAGGCGACTAGAGTCATCTTTTGTCCTTTTTCTCAACCCTTTAAACATGAAAAGGTCAAGTTTCATTCCTATGTCATAAAATTTATTTGTCAACGCTCACATTTTACCTGTTAATCTTGGTCGTGTTATTGGTTCACGTAGAGTTGCAACCCTACTCAATTGTCTCTTTTTCTTGGATTTTAAGCTTAGGCCATCCTAGCAGACTCACCGATCCCTTCCTCTTTACCAAGTGACGAAGAATTTGCATCCCTTGTCTCTTCTGAGGTATTGACTATTGGTGTTATCCTTCCCATTGTCCCAAGTGTCCAACCTCTTGACTCTTGAGCTCTGGGAGGGGTGCATTTTGATATCAATTGGAATCCTCTTTGGGAGCCTTTAGAAGAAGACTTCCCATTTACTCCCCATGGTGTTTCGAGTGCAATGTATTCTTCCGACATGGATGAGACAAGCCCCGTTACTAGCGAAGAGAACCCATTGTCAAGCGGATAAATTCCTCTTCCCTCGGAAGGTTTCCCTTTTAGCATTCCTCTTGGCATGTCATTACCATTACGATATCACACCTTGTCAGACATTATCAGTTCCACATCTCTAAATTGGAATTTTGTGTGGTATCGTGCTATAACCCCGACCTCAAAGCCTTTCATACCTCAAATTCACAATGTATCGGTCACGTTTGTTCCGTCAATGCCTATTGTTTGTGTGGCCTCTACAGCTCCTGCTGTTAGTGTCGTTATTACATCCTTGGTGGCTACCACTATTACTGGGCCCTCTGTTGAACCTTCTAGAGGTGGTCCTTCATCCTCGGCGTCTGGAGTCATTAACCCTACAGGTAATATCCCACTTTCTTCCGATTCCACTCTGACAGGGTGGTCATATGAGCAATACATGTTTGCTCTTCAAAACCCGACCCATAATCCTTTGGGCTCCAACCACCGTCCTATCCGCATAACCCGTTGCACTATTATGATCCTTGAGGGTCTCATATTTATCACACTGGATCCCTCCCTCCAGAACCTACGATTGAATTTTTTGTTCCACTATCGGTTGCCTGGTCCCATACTACCTTCCATGGTCCGCAAGGCCAACCTTTGCAAGGGCAACCTTCCGATTTTAAAGGGTAGTCGTATCAAGGGCAACCATATCAAGGGAAACCTTTAGGCCTATAAGGAAAACCCTTATAGGGACAACCTGAGGCCCTTACAGGTTCCTCTTTTGTTTATCTAGCGCAACCTTCTGGTCGACCATGTTAGTCTCACTTCCAGTCAGGCCAACCTGTTGTCCAGTAAGGTCAACCCTCTAGTCAAATAGGCCAACCTCAGATCCAACAAGGCCAGCCTACCGTCCAGCTAGGTCAACCCTCTGGTCAAATAGGCTAGCCTCAGATCAAGCAAGGCCAACCTACTGTCCAACCAGGTCAACCCTCTGGTCAAATAGGCCAGCCTCAGATCTAGCAAGGCTAGCCTATTGTCCAGCTAGGTCAACCCTCTGGTCAAATGGGCCAGCCTCAGTTTCAGCAAGGTCAACCTATTACCCAGCAAGTTCAACCTTCTGGGCAAATAGGTCAACCTCAATACCAACTAGGCCAGCCTTCTAGCCAGTTGGGTCAATGCTAGTTTCAACAAGGACATCCGTCCAGTCAAATCAATCTATTTCTCAGTCAACTGAGTGTTCAAACACTAGTTGTTTCCTAAGCCCCACCTAGTTTCCAGACTTAGGCTGGACTCCAAACTCAACCTGGTCTCCAAAGTCAAGTTGGATTTCAACCCAACCTGCTTATCAAATCTAGCCTGGGCCTCATGCACAGTTTGGAGCTCAGCCTCAATATGGTCTCCAAGTACTTCAGCAACCGTAAGGGCAACCTCAAGGTGCTCTGTATCAAAATTATCAACAATCACAGGTCAATCCTTATCAAAATTTTCAGCAGCCCTATGCTGCCCCTGTTGGTCAAGCTAGTAACCAATGGGTTGTTGGTGGTCAAAACTAGGGACAACCATCAGGTTATAATTATAATCCTTATGGACAAAAACCTTATGGGAAAAATCCTTATGGAAAAAACCCATGGGGGAAACAAGGAGCTGGATGGAACCCTAATGTTGGCTCTTATCAGAGGCCTATGATGTCCTTTAATCCTCAATTACCTTTTCTGGCAACCTTGGAACTACCTGATGTGTCCAACCCGACGAATGATCCCATCCTTCATAATCCATATTGGCTACCAGTTTCAACCAAAATTCTCGGTGATTATCCTAAATTTGATGGTAAATCTGGAGAGGAACCTCAAGCGCATGTCATGACTTATCACCTCTGGTGCTCATCTAACTCATGGCTTGATGATTCTATCCATCTTTGTCTTTTCCAATGGACTCTCACTGGTTCTGCCGTGAAATGGTATATTGAACTCACTCGTGGAACTTTCTAGGACTTCAGTTCGCTAGCAATGGCATTTCTTACCCATTTTCAGTTACCAATTCGTTATGAAATGGGCACGCACCTCCTTATTTCTCTGAAATAGGACAGGGCGACACACATCTCTGATCATATTCATGAATGGAGAAGGCGACATCATTTGATTAAGTTCTGGATCCCTGATCAACTTCTGACTGACTGGTTCACCACCTCTTTTGTCAGTCTGGTAGCCCACGATATGGCTATGGGGGCATGTGTTACTGAAGAGCAAGCTATCACACGTGCTCAGTATCTCGATTTAGTTTATTCACAATCCAACATGCTTTATGATCTCTTACCTGATGCTCCACATCCTAGAACTTCTAAAGCCCCGTCGATGCCCTCCTTCAATGGTTTTATTGGTTCTGTTGCTCAATCTTCCCGAAAGTCTTCCACGAATCCCGTGAAGAAAAAATCTACTGCTCCTAGTGAAAATGCTTCTCAGGCCACATCTAATATTGGTAAAACCTTCGAAGTCAATGTCATCCAGTCGACCGTGGTAAATAAAGCTTCGAAAGGTAAGAAAAAGGGGAAAATAAAAAATACGGTCGATCCACCGAAGAAGGACCCTCCTAAGCCTCCGACCGATGATGGTGCTAAACGCAAACCAAAGTACCATTGTCTCATCTGTGATGAGGATAACTACACTAAAGATTGTCTTAGACAATTTGAAGTTATTCGTTTTCTTAATGGTACTCTAGGAACTCCTGTTGTGCATAAAGAGCCTTTTCCCTCTCAATAAACTCAAATGGTGGTCATCAACCTCAGTCCTCTTCCACTTTTGGCTCCCAAATTTTAATGGCTGGGTCTATCCCTATCCATGTGATTACTCGAGCGAAATAATATCCTCCATCTACCGGAAAGGAACCTAAAGTCCCTTCAAGCGTTCCTTCGTCCAGTTCTGGCCCTCTTCATATTGAATGGCCTAGCGCTGAGTCTATCATTCGACCTCCTACTAAAGGAGTCCTCTCGAAATATTCTTATAAATCCAATGCTCGTGTCGTGTAGCACTATAGTATTGTTGAGGACTTAGCCCAAGCTCCTTTGGCTATGTCCGCCTTAGAAGTTCTCCAGAGTTGTCCCCCCCAACGAAGTCTCTGCTATTTGCCATTGGTGGCATTGACCCGGCCAATTCAGAATTAATTGCATTCGATCTTGAGAACCATGTGCTGTGATTGCCTCATCAAATTGATTTCTTCATTCAAGTCATCATTAACTCAAAGAATATTCATCGCACTATTATTGATGAGGGCACCTCCACTTGCATCATGTCTATTACTTATTGGAAGGCCATCGGCTCCCCGTCTTTGAGTCAATCTCCTAATACTTTGGAAGCCTTTGATGGAAGAGATTCTCGTCGATTTGGTATCCTCCTGTGTTTTCCTATTACCCTAGAAGGGAGGACAGTTGAGGTTGAAGTCAAATTTGTTGACGCAAATTTGACTTATAACCTTTTTTTAGGCCGAAGTTGGACTTATGCCATGTGTGCAATGGCCTCATCTTTATTCTGTGTACCTTGTTTTCCTCATCAAGGGAAAATTATCACGGTAGATCAGCTGTCCTTCTTCGATTCTTCTTCTTCAGATGGCAATGCTCTGTTTGTGGAGAATACCAGTATTCCCTATGAGAGTGTGGGTTCTGGACTTTTCAAAGATCCTGCCCTTATGGGCGTTTTTTCACTCCCACCTCCCAATTTCACCTCTATTAATATGTTTTCTAACCGTTCTGATCCTTGGGTGATTGCCCCCGTCAATCAGGTGGATTCATGGGGTGAGGTTATGCCATTGATCCCTACCGAGCTCAACTATGTTGAAATAGTTTTAGTTTTAGTTTCGTCATCCGACTCTACTCCTTTGAGCGGATCTCTCGACACGTATGTGAAATCCCCTTGGCTTAGAGACACTGGTTCTCTAGATCTGTTACAAGAGACATTTCCTTCTGATGAAGTGATTCTCGAAACTATGTCTTTTGAGGACCCTCCTTAGTTTGATCATCACCATCGTTCCTCATTTCTCCCAAGCCATGGGGCCATGACTACCTGTCTAGAGAATTTTGCTTCCTGTATTCCCTCTCAATTTATTTAGACACCTATCTTGATTCATGAAGTTTTTTTCTGAAGGCAATATGTGGAATATTAGGCAAACCATGCCCATCGACATCTTTGTCAAAACATGGTTTGTTGAGAATATTCACATTGGAGTTACCTATTCTACAGAAGAGATTCAGCTTTACACCAACCTTTTCAGAGAGTTTCATGACATGTTCGCTTGGTCATATGAAGAGATGCCTTATATTGACCCCAGTATTGTGATACATGAAATACCTATGTACCCTGGTGCCAAACCAGTTTGACAACATTTATGCTCCGTGCACTTGAGAAAAGTCGTGGCCATTAAGGGAGAAGTTGAGAAACTTCTCAAAGCAAGGTTTATTTACCCTATCCCACTGATTGATTGGGTCTCTAATATTGTCCCTGTGACCAAAAAGCAGGGCACTATTATGGTTTGTGTTGATTATCTCGACATCAATCGCGCATGTCCGAAAGATAACTATTCTACTCCCTTTATTGACCATCTCATCGATGCTTGTGCTGGGAGTGAGATTTTCTTGTTTATGGACGACCTTTATGGTTATAACTAGATTAATATTTCACCTGCTAATAAACACAAAACCACCTTCATCTGCCCGTGGGGTACCTTTTCTTACAGAAAGCTTCCTTTTGGCCTAAAAAATGCCAGTGCCACTTTCCAGCAAGCAATGTCCTACACATTTCATGACATCTATCACATTGTTCAAACATGCCTAGATGACCTTCCGACTCATTCAGCTAAACTTTCTGACCCTCTGCACCACCTCCACGAGATTTTTATTCGTTGTCGACATTACCGTATTCGTCTTAATCCACATAAGTGTGTCTTCTACATCGAATCTGGTAGAATCTTTGGGTTTGTCGTCTCTAAAGAAGGTATTCGTCTTGACCCCCTCAAGGTTGAAGCTATACTGAATCTCCCACCTCTCTTGCTTCTTTGCATCAGTTGCAGATCATGCAGGGAAAAGCCAATTTCCTACGTCGTTTTATCCCTAACTACGCTGAGATTGCTAAAGGTTACACACATCTTGTTGGGCACTGGAGAAGGTATGTTATTTTCATTTACCTTGTTATCTTTTCTTCAAAATTCACAACCTTTTCACATCATGAGCTAGGCATATGGTAGAAAAATATGATAAAATCTAGAGGGTTTATATGTAATATGAAATAACTAATAATTACCCTTTTTCTATGCAGAAAAAGGAGAAAATGGAGGACTGTCATCCTAAAGGAAGGAACGAGACCAAGATAACTGTTGTCCCTTTGGCAGGGAACCGTGCTCAAACAAGGTGATCCAAATTGGAGTGTAACAACTGGAAAAAGGAAAAGGAGATCTCCAATCGACGCGAAAGAATAAGAAGATAACTGCAAATTAACAGTTTGATGAATCCCTCAAGATCATTTGATCTTAAGGGATCGCTATCTTAACAATCCTCTGCATTGTTGATATCGCCGTTTGGCTGTTATAAAAATGGGTAGCACTGTTAGCTTGGGGGTAGAGAGAAAATTATTGTTATTTTTATGAAATTTTTCTTGGCACTTGAACTTTGATCATCGAATCTCTTTGAAGAGCGAGTCCCTGTAACTCTGTTTAATATTTTAATATAAAAACCTAGTTGTTGTTCTATCGTTGATTCTGGAGTAGCCTGAAGCAGTGAGTCCCTGGAGGCTAAGGGCCCAAACTTCGTGGATCACTTGCTCCTGTATCATATTTCTGATTCATGTGTGGTTTGATTTCTTTCTTTTACTTTGCTTAGTAATCTGAAGCACTTTACTGTTTTACATATCGACTCTGTTATACTTGATTAAATATTACTATTACTTGCAACAGGAATGCTATGTTATCATTCTAACTCTACATTGCATTATTGTTCCTTTTGATAATTCATATAACATTGTTGTTCCTTACATATTACGGATTAACCGCGCTGTATATTCTTAAATCAGTACTACTGTATGATTTATTCTTAAATCGTGATTGTTGTTTATTTAGAATTGTTGTTCTGTTATCGTTGCTGTTCTAAAACAATTGTTGTTCTGAAACAATCACTGTTCCATTACAATTGTTCCTATTTTATAGCTGTGATTCATGCGTATTGTATCGAAGCTCAGATTACTGTTCCTTTTACTGATTAAGTGTGTTGCATGTTTAACTTGGGTAGCTGTACATTCAGATTTGAGTTGCTGCTCTATACTTTGTTTATGAGAGTCTGTTATTCCATTTCTATTTGCTGTTCAAATCAGAAGCTGTTACTTAATTCCTGTAGATTATAATTATTACTACATTCATTTCTGTAGGTTAAGGTTTTGCTATTCAATCTTATTCATAGAGATAGTTGTTGTTCCATTTCTTGTCATTTGAAGATCATCATTTCTTTGGTGTGCAGAAGGTCTGAAACTATAGTGAACATTGACATATGTTGTCTAGTTCCCAGTTTGATGATCCTTCTCTTGAGTACCTTCTTAATTGCATCAGTTTATAGAGGGAAGAGTTATCGTTACTGCACCCTTGACTGATAAAGTATTATATCTTTCTAAACGCATGATTTGAATTTTAGGTTTCTTTTTGCAAATAGATTTCATTTCAAGCATCCGCTTACTCTTGTATTGAGAGCACTATACTACTAGCATTACTTTGACAAATGACCGCCTCAAACTGAGTGCACTCTTTGAAATAACAAATCGTTCCTAGATTGACAATTAATGTAGGGTAAATAGAGGTGAAAAAGACCCTTATTTACTACTCAAAATTTTGGCGTCATTCCCGGGGAAGAGTGTAGCCATTTGTTTCTTTTCCAGAGTAGTGTAAGAACCTGCTAGGAGAGAATTGGGTTTTAAAAATGGAAGGTAAGAACGTGCAGAGCATGTAATAACCCTGCTCCCCTGCCCGCTTTCCTACAGATTTGTTGTTGTTTGGGTAGAAATTAGTAGGTGATTTGTGTGCATGACTAAGCAGAAAAAGCTAGAAAAGAATCCTAAACCTCTATCCAAGCTTGATAAAGCTAAGGGGCTGGTGACCCTTGGATGATCAACCTTTATAGACAAAATCCTTAAGAAAGCAGAATCTCATCCTTCAGTAGGGCCTAGAAAAGTCACTTCTAGAAAACCTACTAGTTCCCTTCAGGCCACAGGATCACCATCTGTAGCCTTTGTTGAGGTGCATAGTCACACCGAAGAGTAGGATTTTCAAGAAATTGAGAATTCTAGCCCAAAATCATTGGAAGAAGGGAACCTTAGCAACCTTTGTGAAGGGGGAAGAGAAACCTGGGAAACTGAAGAACCAAGATCTCCCCTTGGGATAATCCTGCCATTAAGAAACCCAGATAAGGGAAGTGCTGCAAAAATCATCCATAACGAAGTTAAAGAACCTCACGAACCAGAATCACCCCAGACATTAGGAACTCTCATCATCCCAGATAAAGGAAGTGTTGTTAAGGCCATTACTGTTGAAGCCAATCCCCCTCATCAACCTAGGAATACTCTCCTAGACATCCCAAAAAATTATTGGCACATATTTGACCAAATGGCCCAAAACCAGCCAAAAACCCAAACTTCTACACTGCAATATCCCATTGTGGACACTGCAGCTAATTCTCCTATGGAAGCAATTCCTCTCCAGCATATCCCTACATTTCATGGCCTCACATCAGAAGACCCCGATGCATTCTTATTTGAATTTGATGTGTTGTGTAGAGGTTATGACTATACCACCAACCCCTAGAAATTGAAATTATTTCCCTCTACATTAAAAGGAGCTTCTTTACGATGGTTTATGGGGTTGGGTGGTGGTGTTATAAATAACTGGGATCAAATGAAAGAGTCTTTTCTAAAAAAATATCAGGATTATTGTAGGTCTAGAGAGTTGAAAGATGAAATATTTCAGGTGATGGCTGGACCAAATGAAACATTAGAGGAATATGTCGAGCATTTTCAGTATAATCTTCAAAGATCTCCTTATGCATCATTACCCTTACCTGATAATGTATTGAAAACAACATTAATTAGAGGAATGAAGGAACAACGGATTGAAATGCTAAACATTATGGGAAAAGGAGATATTTATCAAGAAAATTTTGCTGGCATTATTAATTTATGTATCAGGAGTTCAAGAGGTAGCACAAGACTAAAACCAGCAGAACATGATCGATTTGCGAGAGATAAAAAAATTTCTGCAGAAGGAGTAACTTGTGTAGAAATTGGAAATTTATTAGAAAATTTTAAAACCGACATATTAGGGACTCTGACAACACAACTTGATATTATGCAGGCCAAGCAGAACCAAGCAAAGGCAAAACAAAATTTGGCAATCTTCTGTCCTAGGTGCAAAAAGAAACACAACCACAAAGAATGTCTATTAGATGTGGTTCAAGTCTGTGCCATTTTTACAAAAGATCATTCTACAGAAGGTTGTCCCTCACTTCCTGGATTGAAAGCAGTATACAAGGAAGCAGAGGAAGAGCCAGAATCGGTGTACCTACTTAATCAGCGCCGTCAATGGCAGCCATGAAAATCAGGTATGTTCTCCAATCCCGCTTCTTCTTTTCAGCCTCCATAATATCATGCTCAACAATTTAGTAATATGTGGCAAAATCAATCTCCATTCTCAAATTGGTCACAACAACCATTTCCTTCATCATCACCATGGTCGAATCCAGCAAATCAACCCAATTGGCCAAATTTTCCCTATACCCCACCATATTGGCAAAATAATGTATATCCACCACAATGGTCCCCTCCTACTTCACAGAGTCAAGCTTGGTAGACAAACTGGCAAAGACCGATGAACTAGCCAGTAGGAACCATTCCGCTCCCTCAACCTACACTGCCAGCATTACAACAAAACCCCCAGTCTAATTTAAGACCACAACTCCCAGCCCAACCCAACCCTAATCCGAATAACAGACCATTCCAATCTATTCAAATAATTGAAACACTAGACATAGGAACTAATCTAAGGGAGTGTAATGACATTCGATTGAGATCTGGGCGCATCATTGAAATAGAGGGAGATAAAACCGCTCAAGTTGAAAATCAGTTACCTATAGAACAACCATTGCAAGAAGAGGATGTGATCAGTAGCAAACTAATAATCAAGTAATCACATCTTCTCCTCCATTTCTGGAATCATTAAGTATACCTTGACCTATACAACATCCCGATTTTAACATTCTTGGAGAACTTAAAAATCTGTATATAAAAATTTCACTCCTCTAGGCCATCCAAGACATCCCAATATATGCAAAAACCATCAAGGAGCTATGTATAAAAAAACAAGGAGGAGAATAACAAATAACTCGATAGTCCAAGTAGTTGGCACTTTATCCGACCTATTATCAGGAAGAGAAACACCAGTTATATATGAAAACCCAGGAAATCCCATAGTAACAGTACAAATCCATGGGCAAACTTTTGCAAATTCCTTAGTTGATTTAGGGGCTGCAATTAATATCGTAACAACCACCACTTGCCAAAAATTGGGCATTACATCAGTAGAACCAACCTCCACTTTATTAGAACTGGCTGACCGATCTATGGTTAGGCCAAAAGGCACACTACATGATGTCATGGTATCCATTGATTCCTGGGAGTATCTTGCTGACTTTCTGATAATAAACCCCAAAAACTGACTTGATGGACATCCATTGATTTTAGGCAGACCTTGGCTTGCAACCGCTAACGCTTATATTAGCTACCGGCAAGGCAGTAAGACCATAACTAGAGGGGCTAATATCAAGAATCTAACCTTGTATCCTCCAGCACAGCCAAGTGTCACAATAATGAAAAATAACACACATCCTATATTATACCTCACCGAAAATATTAGATCTCCATTAACCATAGAAGATGCCCTCGATTTCAAAGATCAAACAAAGGATGATGTCATTAACAACTTTCTTAGTCAGGCTAAATCTAGATCCCACATACAACGCCAGATGATAGAAGCAGCATTTGATAATGAATTAGAAGAAGATCCTCTCAAAGATACTCACGATCAAACAATACCTACTACCTCTGTATCAAATAGCAAAACTGTAGAAATTGAGCCGGGAAAAACTTTAAACATTAATGAAAACCTGACTCTAGAACAAGAACACAAGCTAATCCAGCTGCTGAGAAAACATAAAGAAGAATTTGCATGGGATTATCCTGACATGAAAGGAATTGATCCCCAGTTATGTACACAAAAAATTTACATAGAAAAGGATGCAAGACCTGTTCTCCAACCACAAAGGAGATTTAACCCTCACCTAAAGGATATTGTAAAAGCTAAACTTCAAAAACTTTTAGATGTGAACTTTATTTACCCAATCTCCGATAGAAAATGGGTCTCTCCACTTGTAGTGGTACCAAAGAAGAATGGAAAGTGGAGGAAAGCAACACAAAAATACCACTTTCCCCTTCCATTCATTGACTAGGTATTAGATACGTTAGTAGGAAAGAAATTATTTTCTTTCTTAGATGGCTTCAGTGGATATAATCAGATTCAGATTGCCCCTGAAGACCAAGACAAAACTACTTTTACCTGTCCTTGGGGAACATTTGCCTATAAAGTTTTACCTTTTGGCCTATGCAATGCCCCTGCCACATTTCAAAGGGCTATCCTCAGCATTTTTTTAGATTTAATAAATGAAGGGCTCGAAGTATATATGGATGACTTTACACCATACGGAGATGATTTCGACCCAACATTGGACACACTAAAAAACGTTTTGCAGCGATGCATTGCCACCAGGCTCTATCCGAGCCATGAAAAATGCTATATGATGATGATTGAAGGACTTATTCTAGGCCATTATATTTTAGCAACTCGAATACAGGTAGATCCGGCCAAAATTCAAATAATTTTGTTAATACCTACTCCTACCACTCAGACAGAGGTATGCAGTTTTCTTGGATTCTTTGGTTATTATAGAAGATTTATAGAACATTTTTCTCATATTGCTGCACCTTTATATGCACTGACAGGGAATGTTGACTTTGTTTGGACAGAAAAATGTGATCATGCTTTTGAGAATATGAAAAATCTTATGTCAACAACCCCAGTACTCCAAGGACCAAATTGGGACCTGCCATTTCAAATTTCATCAGATGCTTCAGACACAGCTATTGGAGCAGTCCTTGGGTAGGAAGAAGATAAAAAACCATATGCAATTTATTATATTAGGAAAAATTTGTCTCCTACTGAATTGAACTATACTATGACTGAAAAGGAATTTTTAGCTGTAATACATGCCATTAATAAATTTAGGTATTATATCACTGGATATCCTGTTATTTTATATACAGATCACTCTGCCATAAAATATTTAGCAAATAAACCCATTACAAATGGTAGAGTAACCAAAAGGTTGATTTTATTATAGGAATTCGATATCACAATAAAGGACTGACCGGGAAAATAAAATCTTGTAGCTGATTTTCTCTCACAAATGCCAAAACCAATGGATACAACAGCGGTCGAAGATCAATTTCCAGATGAACATTTGTTTGCTATTACTATTAAAACACCCTGGTATGCTGATGTTACAAATTATCTAGTAGTAGGAAAATTACCAAAACATCTGACCCCCAATGAACAAAAGCAGATTGTCCAACAAAGTACTCGATTTTCTTGGATTGGGGGATACCCGTTTCATACAGGGGCAGATATGCACATCAGGAGATGCGACTGTGAAGATGAAATTTTTGACATCTTGAAAGCTTGTCACGATGGACCATGTGGTAGACACTTCGCAGATCGGAAAACTGGTCACAAAGTACTACAAACAGGGCATTATTTGCCCACGATCTTCAGAGATGCAAAGAAATTCGTTCAAGGTTGTGACAGCTGCCAGAGAGTAGGATGCCCTGGACAGGATGATGAAATGCCCCTAAATCCACAGCTAGTTATTGAACCATTTGAACGATGGGCGCTCGATTTTTTTGGTCCAATTAACCCGTCATCAAATCAGAAAACATACATTCTGGTAGTAACAGAATATGTCACCAAATGGTTTGAAGCAGAGGCATTGTCGAGAGCTACAGAATATTATGTCATATAGTTCCTGTTCCACATATTTGTGCAATATGGCCTCCCAAGAGATATAATTACGGATGGAGGACCTCGGTTTGCTGGTAATAAAATTGCTGCCGCACTAAAAAAGATCATATTCAGCATAAAATTACTACTCCATATCACACACAGGAAAATAGTCAAGTAGAGAGCACAAACAAAATAATAGAAGCAATACTAACAAAAACCATTGCGTCACACAGATGTGATTGGGCTGCAAGACTACTAGAAGCACTGTGGGCATACAGAACAACATGGATAATTACTACCGGTTATTCACCATACCAGCTAATATTTGGAAAGGAACCCATCTTTCTAGTAGAATTTGAAATACAGACATTACGAACAGCACAAGAGGTCGGTCTAGATTTAGATGAGGCCCAGATTAATAGATTACAGAAAATCAATGAGCTAAATGAAATCAGGCTCTCTGCCCTTCAACATACTCCGTTAATTCAATAGCAGCGAGCCAAATGGCATGACGCCCTCATTAAAAAGAAAGTCTTATGTGAAGGAAATTGGGCGCTCCTATACGACTCCAGGTTCCAGGATTTTCTCGGGAAACTTCAGACTCACTGGCTGGGACCATATGAAATCCAGAAGGTACATGATAATGGCACCATTACACTAACCACTATTGATGGATCCGAACATACCTTTAAAGCAAACGGCCACTGAGTTCGATTATATCGCAAACTGCTTACTCGATAATCCTTCTACTATCAACTTTGCGAAGACTCTGCCATGCAGATTCTAGTTGAGGAAGAGAAATCTTCCTCACCGTTGGTTCATTGAGTATTTCTACTACTCTTACACACTATACAATATTTCTTGTTTTGTATATATTTTTCAGTTGTATAGCATTTGCACTTTGCTATTCCTTTCAAAAGGAACAGCATTTTCACCATTCTGCTGTTCCTTTTTCAAGGAACGACACTTCTGCACTTTGTTGTTCCTTTCGAAAGGAACAACATTTTCATAATTCTATTGTTCCTTTTAGAAGGAACATCATTTCCACCATTTTTCTATTCCTCTTTGGAGGGAACAACACTTGCATTTTTTATTGCTCCTTTTCCCAAAGGAACAACATTCGTCATGTTTTGCTATTCCTTTTCCGAAAGGAACAACATTTTCCGTCCTCTGTTGTTCCTTTTTCCAAAGGAACAACATTTTTGTGTTCTACTATTCCTTTTCCAAAAGGAACAACATTTTTCGTCTTCTGTTGTTCCTTTCTTCGAAGGAACAACATTTTTGGTGTTCTATTGTTCCTTTTCCAAAAGGAACAACATTTTTCATCTTCTACTATTCCTTATTCTAAAGGAACAACATTTTTGTGTTCTTCTGTTCCTTTTCCCAAAGGAACAACATTTTTCATTTTCTACTATTCCTTTTTCCGAAGGAACAACATTTTCATGTTTTGTTGTTCCTTTTTCTGAAGGAACAACATTTTCATTTTTGTTGTTCCTTTTTCCGAAGGAACATCACATTTTCGTTTTTGTTGTTCCTTTTTCCGAAGGAACGACACAGTTTCGTTTTTGCTGTTCCTTTTTCCAAAGGAACGACACTTTTTCACTTTTGTTGTTCCTTTTTCCTAAGGAACGACAACTTTTCATTTTTGTTGTTCCTTTTTCCGAAGGAACAACACATTTTCATTTTTGTTGTTCCTTTTTCCAAAGGAGCAGCATTCTTGTTTTCTGCTATTCCTTTTCCCAAAGGAACAACATTTTTGTTCTGCACGGCGTGTTTTTCTTTTCTGTTGTTCCCTCTTGCAGAGGCACAACACTTGTGTTTTCTGTTGTTCCTTTTTGCGAAGGAACAACATTAGCGTTTTCGCTGTTTTTTTTCGAAAAACAAAGCATTCTTTGAATTTTTCTTGTGCTTGTTTTCCTTGCTGATATTTTTAAGGGCACAGTAGTGTCGAGTTTTTCTTTCCTTTTTTTCTTGTGATTTTGTGTATAGCACTTCTTTTATATTTTCATGTGTTTTATCATTCAGATCACTTCTGAAACATAACTATACAATTATGCAATGAATATGAGAACTAGAAGATGCTGAAATCAGCAAATTAAATAAAAATTCGCTATCTTACAAGAATTTTCTCTGAATTGATAAGAGAAAAGAGGAAAGGACACAACTATTGATTATCTTTCTATCACTGTTCTACTAATACCGGTATGGTTGGTTGTATTTTATCATGGTGGTTCCTTCTAAAATCTCATAATCCTCTTTGATCATTATTAAAGAATAAGAATGAAGGGCATATTTTTCTATTGAGATGTTAAGACTTCTTCCACCATCCCTACTCTTAAGGAGTGCTAAACCACCCTTTGTGTACAAATAAGGAAAAGTACTTTATAAAAAAAAAAAAAAGTAAAATGTTGACATAATTTGCTAACATGGTTTGTCAATGAAGGATAGGGGGTCTCATTGGGAGCCAACCTACCATGACCATAAGGAAGAAAGTGAAGTGGCATTCCCATTATGGTCACCACACTAGGGAGATGATCCAAGAGGCACATTAGAAAAAAAGAAAAAGTTCTTGAAACAAGAGGTCTCATCACGAGCCGGCCTGCCCACCTTTCACTCCTTCCTAGTGAATGGAATTATGATTTATCTAGTTACCAAGCCAGCATAATGGACTCCATTTTGACATTCCATAGCACTTTCCTGAACATACACAAAGGATCATGGTTCCATGGGTGAAACAAACAACTCTGTCAAGGTTATGGACACCTGTGGGCAACAGATCTCTATTGATGGTATTGAGGTCACATTCTTTATACACCAATAGCACTTATTAATCCCTTCTTATACCTTTCTAATGGATCAAATAACATTATGAACATAATTCTTTCGAACCTCTAATACATGAAATCTGTTACAATCAATCATGATGGAAAAAGTTGATCGTGACTGCACTGAACTTTTTGTGCACGTCAGCTGTCCTATCCTCCAAATCTCGCATCATATCATGAAATTTTCTTATTTATTAAGCGATTCTATAATACACCTCGATTTTGGAAATCCGCTCGTTCTTGTAAGCATGGCATCTCTGTATACACTGCTCCTTTCTGACTTTGCATCATGTCAATCTAGCATGTTGCTCCCTCATTTGACGGCCGAGGACGATCTATCCCATTACAGGGGGGAGTAGGTGACCTCATAATTCACTGGCATACGTGTCAGTTTTTCATTTGGAAAAATTTTACTCGGGAATAGCAAGGCGTAATGGTATGTCGATCCCAATTTGCATGGCTTGCCATTTCAAAATTATTTCCGCTTTATGCTATGCAACAATTAGCAAGTAATTTTAACTCTAAACAAGCTTGTTGTTCCAACATTTTCTCTGTGGTTGCTAACAGCTTGAACAACCTACTGTTCCATTACCATCTCTGTGTTTTTTTATAGTTTGCTAAGCATGGGAGGAAGATCAATTTGTAGAGAACCACAGGTGTTGACAGTCTCTGATGCCGCATGAGAAATCCTAACAAGGGCAGGATGGATAGTTTATCTTAATTGCCTGCAAGTGTCCAATGAGACCGTGGCAATTGAATTTTTGCAGAACCTACAAGAATATCACTCCACGATAAGAGGGATAAAAATAGTAGTCACCGATGATGTAATTGTATAAGTTTCGAGACTGCCAGCCGCTAGATCTGTGTGGACTTTGAAGAAGATAAGACTGCGCTATGCCATCAAAATCTTCCAAGATGAAGGGCAGAACCTAACTCGAAGTGGGAAGGGAGTTCTACCAGCAGCTTTGGCGACTGTGGGAAGAATTGGCAAAGATCATTCAGAATTATATTACCTGTGAAGGTAGAAAATATGTGGTAAGACCACGCCACCTTAAGCTTTTAGCTGTATTAAAACAAAAATGCATTGTGAATTTGCCTGCATTTTTAAATTCTTTACTACATGATGTTGCCCAAAGCATGAAAAAGTCTTGCCACATAAAATCGGTAGTAAGTCATCACGGGTTGATACGATTGATAGTTAGCTATAGTCTTGCTTAGCAATAGAGCATCTGGGAAGAGATAATTTTTGCAATATATGGGGGATTTGCTTTGCCAGCCCCTAAATGAAAGCATACTGCAAATACATCGAATAGACCATTGAAACAAAGAAAATTCGTTAGATTGGCATGGATCAGAGGGAGGCTGGAATATTCCCAAGGGAACACCAGTCAACTAGTGGAAGTAGTTGATTCAGGGGACGAGCAACCCCCGCAATTGGAAGGAGGAGAGAACGAAAGAAAATCGAACGATGAGGGAGAAACAGAAGGAGAGATTGAACAATCTGGGTAGGTTAAAGAAGAAACAGAGCAATGCAAGGAAAGCCCATTGCAAAATCCACTGCGAGAGGATGAATTGGCCCAAATTCTGGCCAACATGGGAGAATATACTCAACCTCTCAGCCCACTAAACCTCCACACTGAAGAAGAGCCACAGGAGCACTCTGTTCACAATAAGAGTGCATCCGAAGAGTTATGCGACGAGGAAGAAGAAGAAGAGAATCATTAGCCATGATGAAAGTGCATCTGGAGAGAAAAATGATGAAGATGAAGAAGAGGAACAATTTGTTCCAAGTTAGAATACCCCTGAAGAATTTGATGAGGAAGAGAGGGGAGAAGAAGAAGTTACCCAAGAAACTGCAAAGCAAGCTAGGGTTTCTTCTCCCGAGCAACTCGATCAGTAGAATAATGAGGAAGCACCCCAGGAGAAAAACCAAGAAATTGGTCAAGAAGAAAGTATAGGCCCGAGTGTGCGAATGGCTATTCCTTCCAGTAAAATGGACGAAAACAAAAGATTATGAAAGGAACAACAAAGACTGCTTAATGTAATTGTGCGACTTCAACAACAAATTAGGATTCTCAAGATGGGGAAGAGAGAAAAAGGAACCTCAGTGGTAAGGCATGCAACCACTCCATCGAAACCCCTTAGGAAAAAGGTTAAGAGGACTCAGGTCCAGCGTGTTGTTCAAAATCAAAAGGAATAGCATTCGGCTGTTACTCATGTTGAAATTCAAACAGATGACATAATGGCCTGTGATAAAGAAATTTAGACAGAGGCACAGTCCTCTGAAGAAACTCGAACCATAATTATGGAACGACGCAATAAGAAGATTCAAGTGAACCTCTTGCCTACAACTACTATGTGGGATAGTGACCCAAGGACAGTAACCCTACGAGAGGGTTTGATGCAAGCTCAGCAAGCAGTAGAAAAACTAACAGAACAAACTGTCCCTCGAGAGAATTATGAAGAATTACAACAGCAGCTAAGGAATGTCAATTTATCCGAAAGTCGGGCTTTTGAAGGATGGCGAAAGGAAGAAGAAAGAGTCACAAAGGTAACTCATAGGCTATATGTAGTTATCAAACAAATGGATACCTTATGCTCTTTGTACACTGACGTCCTAACATGTAGAGTGCCTGCTAAGAAATATGCCTTGTTTTTAATGGAGAAATATTTTCAATTAAAAATTAAGGCTGTCAAAGCAGGGGTTCCTATACAAATTAACACTATTGATGATTTCATAAATTGTTGTAAGCACTATGGGGTAAAGGTTCAGAGATTATTATGTGAGTTCTATTTGCACAACCTTGTGTTAGATCAAGAAACAAAGTAGAACCCCGACCCTTTCGTTGGGGATATTCAACTGCAGGCATTTATTTCATTTGGAGTTAATCAAATAAAATGGCTTAAAGCCTATAATGCCTTCCAAAGACAAGAAAATGGATTAGATTTATGGGTAAGAGTTGAGCCTAGAAATCCATTGCAGTTATGGAATAAACATAGGAACCTCATGAGGACTCTGGGTGTGATTGAAGCATTAGGACCCATTCATACAACAATCAATCAGCAAGGGATAGAATACTTTTTCACCATCAAAGACCTTTCCATTGCCGCTGCTAAATTTCGATATTAGACTTATAATCCGAATATCCAAACACAAGGAACCATTTAATTATGAGAACTTTAAGTTAGTTGCTGATCGTTTGGACCTCTATGGTGATCTTATTTTGAGGGAAGGGCCATCTTTGTTAGGTTGTAGGCTCCGGAGTCTGGTCATTCGGCATCCTGCACCAGGATACCAAGCCTTATATGAAATGCCTGAGGGTCAGACAGGGCATCTTTTTGAACACCTAGCTAGACATCATGGCTGTAGACCTCCTCATGAGATCCCATCTCCAGTGTACTCCCTCACCACCTTGCATGTCAACTACAATGTTTTCATGAGGCCATGAAAAAGGGTAAGCAGGGGGGTGTGTTGGGCACTGGAGAAGGTATGTTATTTTCATTACCTTGTTATCTTTTCTTCAAAATTCACAACCTTTTCACATCATGAGCTAGGCATATGGTAGAAAAATATGATAAAATCTAGAGGGTTTATATGTAATATGAAATAACTAATAATTACCGTTTTTCTATGCAGAAAAAGGAGAAAACAGAGGACTGTCATCCTAAAGAAAGGAACGAGACCAAGTTAACTGTTGTCCCTTTGGCAGGGAACCACGCTCAAACAGGGCGATCCAAATTGGAGTGTAACAGCCAGAAAAAGGAAAAGGAGATCTCCAATCGGCGCGAAAGAACAAGAAGATAACTGCAAATTAATAGCTCGACGAATCAATCCTCTACATTGTTGATATCGCCATTTGGCTGTTATAAAAAGGGTTAGCACTGCTAGCTTGGGGGGAGAGAGAAAATTACTGTTATTTTTATGAAATTTTCATTGGCACTTGAACTTTGATCATCGACTCTCTTTGAAGAGTGAGTCCCTATAACTCTATTTAATATTTTAATATAAAAACTTGGTTGTTTTTCTATCGTTGATTCTGGAGTAGCCTGAAGCAATGAGTCCTTGGAGGCTAAGGGCCCAGCCCTGGTGGATCACTTGCTCCTGTATCATATTTTTGATTCATGTGTGGTTTGATTTCTTTCTTTTACTCTACTCAGTAATATGAAGTGCTTTACTATTTTACATATCGGCTCTCTTATACTTGATTAAATATTAATGTTACTTGCAACAAGAACGCTATGTTATCATTCTAACTTCACATTGCATTATTGTTCCTTTTGACAATTCATATAGCATTGTTGTTCCTTACATATTACGGATTAACCACGCTGTATATTCTTAAATCGGTACTACTGTATGATTTATTCTTAAATCGTGACTGCTGTTTATTCAAAATTGCTATTCTGTTACCGTTGTTGTTCTGAAACAATTGTCGTTCCAAAACAATTGTTGTTCTGTTACAATTGCTGCTATTTTATAGCTGTGATTCATGCGTATTTTATCGAAGCTTAGATTACTGTTCCTTTTACTGATTAAGTGTGTTGTATGTTGAACTTGGGTAGCTGTACATTTAGATTTCAGTTGCTGCTCTATACTTTATTTCTGAGAGTCCACTGTTCCATTTCTGTTTGTTATTCAAATCGAAGCTGTTACTTAATTCCTGTAGATTATAATTATTGTTGCATTCATTTTTGTAGGTTAATGTTTTTCTATTAAATCTTATTCATAGAGATAGTTTCTATTCCATTTCTTTCCATTTGAAGATCATCATTGCTTTGGTGTGCAGAAGGTACGAAACTGTAGTGAACATCGACATATGTTGTCTAGTTCCTAGTTTGATGATCCTTCTCTTGAGTGCCTTCTTAACTGCATCAATTTACAGAGGGAAGAGTTAATGTTACTGTACCCTTGACTGATAAAGTATTATAGCTTTCTAAACACATGATTTGAATTCTAGGTTTCTTTTTGCAAATAGATTTCATTTCGGGCATCTGTTTACTCTTGTATTGATAGCACTATACTACTAGCATTACTATGACAAATGACTGCCTCAAACTGAGTACACTCTTTGAAATAACAAATCGTTCTTGGATTGACAATTAATGTAGGGTAAATAGAGGTGAAAAAGACCCTTTTTACTACTCGGCACATCTCCGTAAGTGTGACACTCCATTTGTTTGGGATGACGTCACCCAAAGGTCATTTGAGCAACTTAAGACACTTGTTGTTTCTTCTCCTTTGTGGCATCCACCTGACTATCGTCGTGACTATACGCTTTATCTAGCTGCTGCTGATAGTACTATTGATATGGTTTTGGTTCAAAATGACGACAATGGTTCCAAGCACATGATCTATTATCTCAGCCGTAACCTTCTTGACACTAAGACTCAATATGCTTATGTCGAGAAGCTCGCCTTGGAAGCCATCTAGGTTGTCCAACACTTTTGTCATTATATTTTGTTGCATACGATGACTATGATTTCAGATTGCAACTCGATGACATACATTTTGTCACACCAATTGCTAGGGGGCAAGTAATTAAAATGGATTGTTATCCTTCAAGAGTTCAATTTGGAGTTTAATATTGCCAATTCTAACAAGTTATTCGTCTTCACTGAGTTGATTTGCTCATTACCATCTACTACCGCTCCCTCTCGGATAGAGGATCGCATTCTGAATGACACTCTTTTCTTGATCAATACCCTCAATCCCACGTATGGTGACATTATTGTCTACCTCCAGACATCTTCCTTCTGTCCTGATTTGTCCAATGATGATTGGCAACATGTTCATCACCATTCTCAACCTTATCATATTGTTGGAGACACTTTATGCCATCTCGACATTGATTCATTTCTCCGTCGTTGTTTGACATTCGAGGAAGCTGAAGGAGTTTTGAATGGCTGCCACTCTGGCGCCTGTGGTGGTCATATGTTTGGTTATGCTACTACCCAAAAAATTCTTCATGCTGGTTACTTTTGGCCCTCCATTTTTAAGGATTGCATTCTCTCTGTCTGTTCCGGTCACACATGTCAGATTTACCAGCAGAAGATGCGTGCGCCACCTTCCCTTTTGCATCCTGTCATTATCGTGGGCCCTTTTACTAAATGGGGCATTGATTTTATGACCTGTAACCCTCGATAGGCCTAGGGGCATGGGTATATCATCATTGCCATCGATTATTTTAGAAAATGGGCTAAAGCAATGCCTACATTGTCTAATGACGGTAAGGCAACTGCACAATTCCTATTCAATTATTTGATTACTCGATTTGTAGTCTATCTGGCTATTGTCACTGATCATGGTTCTCATTTCCATGGTTATATGATGACCGAGTTAACAACCCATTTAGGCTTGCGTCATGATAGTTCGATGCCTTATTACCCTTAGGCCAATGGCCAAGTCGAAGCCGTCAACAAAGTGTTGGTTATGATGCTTCAGTGTACCATTGGAATGCACAAGTCCAACTGGCACTTGATGTTGTTTTCTGCCTTATGGGCCTACCATACCTCAGTGAAGGATGCAACCAGATTCACACCTTTTCAACTGGTTTATGGTCTAGAAGCTACCCTTTCGATTGAATGAAAAATACCTTCTCTCATGTTAGCTATCGAATTTATCCCAAATAATACTCCTGTGGAAGAACACCTTCTTTATATAGAGCGGCTAGACGAGACCCGTCGACTTTCTTCTTTAGTCATTGAAGCACAGAAGAAGAGAGTGAAAACTCACTTTGACCAGAGTGTGAACCCTCATTCTTTTGTTGAGGGAGATTTAGTCCTTCTATACGATCATGCAAATGATAAGCCGGAGGCAGGAAAATTCAAGCCTATGTGGCATAGGATCTATATTGTGAAATGCGTTTTGCAAAAAGGGGCCTATGAGCTAATTGACTACGAAGGAAACCCTTTGGATAAGCCTCAGAATGGGCTTTATCTTAAAAAATACTATGCATGAGTCTTCCGTGAATTTGCTGTGTACACAAGTGTGTTTTTCATTTTGTACATGTTTGGCTTGGTGTGTAAGCATTTGCCACTTATTGTGTCTTTTTTATTCTTGTACAGATGTTTGTTGCACCTTATATCGGTTCCGCTAATGGTGTCTGTCGCAGTACCTGGAATCTTTCCTCCATGACATGGGTAATCTATGATCCTCAGAGTGAGTTAGTAGACCTTCAAGGTGTTTGTCTAGGGTGTACCACAAACAATGTCGCTGAATATAGCGCTGTCATCAAATTACTGGTTGAGGTCGTTGACCTCAATATTCATGCATTGATTGTGAATCTAGACTCTCAGCTTGTTGTTCTTCAACTTAATGAGCGTTATTCTATCAGAAACCCTCAAATATTAAGGTTGCATTTACGTGTTTTCTTACTAGAAAGAAATTTTGATTATATCACATATCAACACATTCCTAGAACGCTAAATATGTTAACTGATGCATTAGTAAGCCATGTATTAGATAGACATGTACGCAATTTATAAAAATTATAAACAAGTATTCATACGCAATAGGTAAATGCAATAAAGCATAAATAGATGTATATCATGTGTTTCACATTGAGGCGCTCAAAAAATATATGTATATGTCCAAATAAATATATATGTATGTTCAAGTTACATCATGAGACACATGTCTCTCAAAATTTGCAGAAAACAAAACCTAGAAGTCTTCTATGGGTGATGCTCTCTATAGCAGACTACTGCTCGGACCACCCGTCTAAGCAGCCGATGTACCCTATTCGACACACCCACGGTGTGTCATTGGTACTATCTGGGGATCTCTTCGAATCCTCTGTAATCAGGAATCCCATCAGTCAAGCCCTCTAGGTTTTGGGCTATGTCCTCCTCAACATATCCACCCAGAGGTGGTAGGTCGATCTCTCTGGCAGCCCTCCGAGAAGTAGGAGTGAGACCTACGGGTCTCTCAGGTCCAACATCTGCAAAGAATTGAACATAATGATCAGGGAAATTGTATTTAAAATCCAAAAACAACGGAAAAACAAATTACAAAAATTTTGTTGGTCAAGCTGAGTATTTAACCTCTCTCATCCCATTGCTCTCTAGGTGGAAGCAGCATGTCAAGGTCTCCCCTAAAGTCCATCCCTACATATGGCCAATCCTCGATCACCACTTGTGATGATGTAGCCAGTCCATAAATTTAGGACCCCATGACACTGGATGGCCACCGCCTCTTCGCGACATCACAAGAGCTCGCCGAGTTATTTGAGTCTCTCATGGTCCCGACCACCCACTCGCATGTCCTGTAACTAAAGGATAGGTATCCGCTCCAGTATGAGCGGTATCAAGATTGAACTGTATCCAAATTGCTTCATCTCACCTCGCTGGCATTTGGTCAACTGCCTCTTCATGTTCAGAGATGTGGCCTATGCCCAGTCAAACATAGTAGGATTGAGATAGTCTAATGTCAACTGCAGTTGATTTTTGGTTGCCTCATGCTGGGATTGGTAACCAGCCACCCTCGTGATGGTGAATAACAACACTCACAGTGACAGATCATTCACCATAGGTATCTGTAACTTACCACTAGTGGATGATTTCATGCCCTTGGGCACACTCGTGCGATGAGCATATCTAAGGAGTCTCCGGTGATTCACACACCACCCATGCGGGGTCTCTCCCCTTGTCATGATAACCCAATCAAAAAATAGATATTTGTGGCGTCAAAGTCAATCTCTTGCACACAGATGATGAATTTCCCCTCCCTTGGGTTACACAATCAAATTAATTATTCCAGGAGATCTAGTTGTGCTCTCAATAGCAGTAATAAGAACAATTTTAGCAGTCTACAGTTCCGGAGGACATTCAAACACTGAGGATCAACTGCCCCTCTCACGTCATCATTTTCATGATTGCGTTCTTGCCAGGAGAACACCATTTTGTACCTACACGCACAGGCACTCTCTTATTAAAATTCGTTCAACCATTTTCATATGCCAAAGTGGTTTAAAAATGAAGTTTTTGTGTTTTCCGTGCTCGTCACAGGTGTTTCTAAAACAACTGCGACGGTTCGATTTGATTAGTTCATAATTTTTTGGATCATTGCAGGGGTACATCACTTTCCTGTGATGATCCCAACTTTTTCCCATTTAGATTTCTCGGTCGTCACAACCTCGAGGGGGAAACCCACGATGACCGAGGTGAAATTTTTGAACCAAAAATTCCTCCAAAACCCATCCAAAAATGTGAAATTATGTTTCAAATTGACACAAAAAACAAGAGAGGAGAGACGAAGCAATTGGACTCATTGCCATGATGAGACCCGAGCTTCTCCTCCCTAGGGCTTGTTAAAATATTACTGGGTTGGATTTGTCCGAAGGACAAACTTATATTGCAAGAATATGCTATCCCCTTCAAGCTTGTGTTTCAAAAATAATTGGGGTACTCGCCAGCAATGGTGGGGAAAAATTTAGAAATCTTTTGGTGATTACCTACAGCAGCTTGTTGGTCTTGAACATCGACACCTTTGTTGCTTCTCACCGGGTTTGGGATATCCTCACTTCTTTATTGGCCTTCCGGGGTTTGGGTTCTTCATTTTGCCTCATTCTATTCAATCCTTGCTGTCTCCGCATGACCTTTGATCCCTTGGTACCAAAATGCTCCCACATTCCGGAGTTGTGTCACTGATATTTTTGTCGGCTGGATAAGTCGTTATTGCTGAAAAGACCGACCTCCCTAGTATCTAATGATATCTAGCGATAAGCAAACCAAACAAATTCTATCTTTCTCTAAATATGCAATTTATAAATAAAGGAAAACAAGTGTTTTAGGCCTACCTTGGGTCCAATGCAAGTTTGTGGAAGCCTCGCTCCGTTGATCCAAATGAGTTCCTTTGTAAAGAATCTGCAAACACAAACAAGCACACAAATTAAATAGCACCTAAAAAGCCAATATAATAAAGCATATTTATCATGATGATCAAGGAATTCATGAAACAAATCACATAAGACAATTTTTTGAGAAAAATGAATCTGATTGTATTAACTTTAATCAAACAAGAACTTTACAACCTTGGTGCCTTGATGCTGTACAAGCTCCTCCCAGGGTCCAGCAAGAAGTCTCCTCTACTTTGACAAGTTTCACTCTCTTCCCAATGAAGCCAAAAGGTATGTAATCTCTCCTCTCAAGATTAACTAGGAAGTCTCAATTCCAACAACATTTACCCTTAAAAATGTTCAGCTTCTAAGCTCTCCAGCAACTAGCCCAATGCCTTAATTTATAGTGCAATGGAGGGAAGTTACTAGGTCCACCTTCAAAGGGATAAGCTCCTCTCATCAAGAGATTAGCTCCTTCAATTTTGGGATGCATGAACCACCTAGGAGCGAACCATCCACGTCAAGATTCCTTCTAGAATCATCCAGAATTAACCACAAGTGAGTTTTTAATAATAAACTTGCGCCTTTTTGACTTTCACAGGGGTCCGCACCCACTCCTTTACACACAGAGCAGGTAGGTCTGCAGGTAACATGAAAAAGGGGTGCGGGGCTGCAGGTAACAGTGAGAGAAAGTGCGGAACCAGAGCTTTATTGATTTTCAAAGTCTTTCTCTCATTTTCAAAGCTTGACATGAAGAGCTGAGGTTTGAGACTTGCTTAGGAGGATAGTATGAATGATGATAGACCCATACTGACTGCAAATAGTCATGGTGACAATATTTTGTGTAACAGATTGCCCCCTAAAGTGCGAAGTTTGTAGTAGATGAGGATTTCATTTATCATCTAAGAAGAGTGAAGTACTTTATCATTTCGAGGATAATCTTGTGGAGAGCCCGACTGGAACCTGTAAAAACATTCAATGAAAAATATATATATGAGATCATATCATCGCTGAGGTAGGCATTCCCATACTCAGATCAAAACTAACTAGAAAAATAACTACTGCTCTGATATAGGAATGATCTTGTAATACATCACAAGTATAAACACATGTAGACACAGTATGGATGTAGCCAGATGTTTATGAACAGTCCACTGTATAATAAATACAAAATTCCTCGCAGCCTGGATGGTGGAAACTAGATCCAGGGTCTTGATTTCTACTTCTCGAAATAGTACGATTCTATCCATGTGAATGAATGTGTCGAAGTCAAACATGGTAGAAACCACTTGATTACTAGTCAATGATGTAAACTATTAACAAGTGTGAGAGAAACCACCAGTAATGTCAATGGCTCTCAAATTACTCAGTACAATCCATTAGATGTGAATAGATGTGTTGATGTTGAACACGTCACGGAATCCTTTGATTGAAGGTCAATGATGCAACCTATCGTCAAAGGCGAGAAACCTTCCATTGAGGCATGCAAATCCCAAGGTACTGACGATTTCTAGTTCATCTTTCTAGATAATGAGCTAAAGTCGATAGAAAGCGATCTGTTGTAGGAAAGCCCACAACACAAAATCATAGAGCAAGTTTGAAGAAATTTAGTTGCAAGGACTGACTCAGGGATGGTAAAGATGGATGACAGATATTTTGCAGATGAATGGTTTATTTTTACTGACCTCTTGAACACATAATGACACAGCAGATGGTTTGGTGACAATTGACCCAAAGTTAATACCCAGAAACCGGTTGAAGACTTTCAATATGGTTTGATCAACTGTTAGGCAAAGGATTTCCCAACCTAGGTGAATAAAAGTGTCATGTTCAAGAGTGGTTACAAAGTACGACAAACAGGCTCATTTTTCTCTCTTTTCCCCCACCATTTCTGGCAAGTACCTCTTTATTTTTGACAAGCTTGAGGAGGATAACATTTGCTTGATTATAAGCTCATCCTTCGGATGAGTCCAACTTAGTTTAAATTCGAACCCTAAGAAGGAGTGGTCCGTTCCTGTTTGTAATCGAAAAGGTCATTTATTGTTAAATTTTAACGAGTCCAGTATAGGAGAAACTCGACGTTTTTCAATTTTAGAGAGTCTGAAAAAACTTAAGAAAACTCCATGGTTGTCCTTTTTCGTAAATTTGTGTCTCCCAAGCCCGAAAAAGTATAAAATAATACTTGAGAGAACCGCTTGATCATTACGACCAAGGAGTACTTTTCATAATTAGTGCCTCTGATCCGAAAAAGTAAAAAAGTGATCAATGACACGTCGTTTCATAACCAATATCGAATTTGAAACGACAAAAATCTGACAATCTTTTCATGTTTTTATGGTTAGAAAAGGGCTGTAAGTGGACCGTCTTTTTAGTTCCATTTTAACGATCTTAAAAGGAAAAACTCGACAATATTTTCATGTTTTAGGAGTCAGAAAAGAGCTTAAAGGTGACTCTAATGTTTTTTGTCAAAAATGACCAATTTTTCCTGAAAAATCCGTTATCCTGCACAAAAACTCAAACATTACTCATACCTATTTAAAATAGATAAAAATGCTTCAAACGTTGCCTCCTTACAATGAAAAATAAACAAATTAAAAACTTATTTATTCAAAAAATCTTATAAAAAGGGCTTTCGTAAATTCATTTTTATTGTTTGACTTCAGAGTGAGAAAAGAGAGCTTTTGGTCATAAACTTCTCGTGAAGATTGCGGAAAATCTGTCCGTTGGAATCGAATGCCGTCTCCTCCAGGTAATCTACATCATCCTACTCTTTCATTTCATCCGTTTCAAATTTGTTTTCAGGCTTTGATTTCATTTTTTAAGGAATTTTTAGGTTAAAAACCCGCTCGTGGGGGTCCGCATGCATAGCATAGGTAACCTGCGGACCCCGACTTTTTCGTAAAAGGAAAAAAGTTAGGGGTCCGCACCTGCCATGAAGGCAAGGTGCGGACCCACGCACTGTCTCTAACGGAGAGGGTGCGGTCCCCGCAGAAAAGGTTTTTAAACCTAAATTTCTCAAATTTCACCCAAAAAATTTGATTTTAGATAGTATAATTTGCCTTTCTATTGTATGTAGAGTATACATCATGCTTGATTAGCGAGAATGGGAAGACGAGGATGTAGATCTCGCTGTGATAAATCATCAACCTTCGATTGATGCATTGAAGGCATGCATCTTATACAAATTCTGGAACATACCTGGCATGAGGGCCCAGGTGGACTTTTTGCAGTGGCTGGTAGACAGGTGGAACATACAGGACCAGTGCTTCTTCATTGGTGGCCACCAGCTCGAAATGGAGCCGGAAGATATTTACTTTCTAATTGGTTTGCCTAAGAGAGGTGAACATTTGACTCTATTCGGGACTCGGCCAGGTGGCCAGTCTGTCGATAGCCTCCGGCTAGAGTTCTGTAACGACCAAACAAGAGACAAAGGGATAGATATCAAAACTATATCTTGTCCTGAGCTAAAAGTGATTGCGTTTACTATTTTCAGGCTCTGCGGAAGCTCAACCCTACATGTAGCCACTGGATCCCAAATGCGGATGGCAGTTGACTGCTTTCGAGGCACCATCTTCAACTGGTGCGATGCTGTGTTGGGTAATATAAAAGGCCAACTGACTAGAGAAAAGAATGGACAACTGAATACCTTTGGATATGGTGCTTTAGTTGTGAGCTTTGGTCTGGAGAGGGTCCCAATGTTGGTCCCACAACATCTTACTGTTGGAGCTGAACTTCCTCGAGAGCCCAAACTGATGCGTTGGGTTGCAGTTATGGCCCGTCATCCTGAGGAGGGGGCAGAAGTCATTCGATTCACTCCTGAGTATTTTCATTGGTTGGAGAACCAAGTATTTTCTATTCAAGACTTTCCTTATGCTGTGGTAGATTATCGTGGTGACCCAGACATGGCTCTTCCACCAGGAGAGCAATGGGATGACTCAGGTAAAATCATTTTCAACATTTTCTAATTCAATTTTTTTTTTTTTTTTTTTATCTCGTCCCAAAATTGATAGTAAAAGTTTCAAAAGTAGATGTAGGTCCACGATGACCAGCCACTCTCCGGCCCTATGAGAGGAAACAACCAGCTGCAGCAGCACCAGCCCCACAGGATGAATCTACAGAGACCTTGGCCGAATTAGAGAGTCATCTAGAGCGTTTGACAACAGACATTCCGGAGACCAGCATAGATGACATTCCTCTTAGGCTACAATGCTATGTGATTGGGGTCCCAGGAACTTTCAGGAGGTTCCTTTGTAGGGTGGCCCGTACAGTGGTGTCTTATCGTGATCATCACCAGTGATAGGATGATCGCCTGTTGTAGACACATATGACATTTTTTACTTTTTGTACTATCATTTTTGCCGATCATAAGGTGTTTTTCAACCTATGATCGAAGACGATGTATATTTGACACACTTCTATGTTATACTATATCACTATTACCGGCTTATATTGTAAAACATGTTTATGGAATGTTTCTAAATTTACTTGTATGATTATTGCAAATGTCTACTTAACATTCAAGAAGCAATTGCATCTACTAATGTATTTAAATATCTTGGAATATGTTGATATTCAATATAGTCAAATTCACGTTCCAAGAGACGAACTCTCAAAAATAATCTCAATAACACTGGATTTCTAATGGCATATACTCTATTAAGCTATAATACAACGAGTTCAGAATCTAACCTCATTATCAAACTACGAATCCCAAATGAGATGGATTCAGATAATAACTCAATCACTGCACTATACTCTACAATGTTGTTCATTTTTTGACTGAGGCTTACCCCATGCATAGATACAAACCCGTTAGAGGGCGAATAGATAACCCAAGCTACGGAAGAAATGTTCCATGTATTACGACAAGCACCATCAACAAAACCAATGTATGTTTGGAGAGGCGTCGACATCTGCAATATCAAGAGTAAAATCAAGATAAGCAGGAATAATGACAAAAGCACTCTCTAAGCTAAGCACACTTTTTAATCTAAAACACACCAGCTAGGAAGAAAACTAACCTAACTAAAAATCTCCACACCCAGATTTAAGCATAATACCTCTTCAGGTAAAGACCATTTCTGGGTTTACCTAAAGAGAATTCATAGGCCCCTTTTTCCAGCGTTCGCTTAACAACATAAGGACCATGCCACATGGGAACGAATTTTCCAGCGCCTAATTCATCATTTCTTGATCGTACAATAAGACTAGGTCTCCTTCTGAAAAATTACGAGGGGTAACATTTCGATCATATTGAGCTTTAATACGTTTGGCATGAGTTTCGATTGCTAATGCAGCATCACGTCAATTCTCATCTAGCTGAGCCAAATACAACAAATGTTTTTCCTCTTCGAAAGTGGCTCGAAGTAATTCGATGGCCATTTGCAATGACGGGATTTTGCATTCAATGGGTAACACAGCTTCCAGACCATAAACTAGTTGGAAAGGAGTGAAACCGGTTGACGTTTTTACTGAGGTTCGATATGCCCAAAGCACTGAAAATAGCATGTTATTCCAATTTGACCTATGAATCCCAATGATTCGTCGAATCATGATGACTAGAACTTTGTTGATGGCTTCAACCAGACCATTAGCCTGTGGATAATATGGAGTTGAACTATCGTGATGCAAGCCAAGTTGGTCTGTAAGTTCAGTCATCATAATATTTCGAAAATGATGCCCATGATCAGTGATAATCGCTTGTGGAACACCAAACCTAGCAATTATATGATTGAACACGAAAATCGCAGCATTTTTGCCATCTGCCTCAAATGTAGGCATTGTCTCGGCCCAATTGGTAAAATAGTCTACCACAAGGATGATATATGCATGCCCCCCGGCCGAGTGAGGGTTACATGTAATAAAATCGATACCCCATTTCGCAAAAGGACCAATGGCAATTATAGGGTGGAGATACACTTTATCCCAATAATTTTGAATTGTTGGGACTAGAATCGTATTTTCCGACATTCTGATCTTGAAATTTCTGGCCGAAATGATTGGGTTTGGAGATAAACTATGATATCCCCATACCAAGGATCTAAAGTGCTGATTAGAAACAAGGATTCGTCCACAATGGGCTCCTCCGCCACAGTTTCCATGTCAGCACGCGGGAAGTCACACATCAACTCCTCAAAAACTAAAGATTTCTTTGACTTAGAATTTTCAAATTCCAAGTCGAACTCCTGCAGGATCAAAATCCATTTAGATTACTTGCCCCCTAGCAATTTTTTGGTCAAAATATAGATCATAGGGTTGCAATCGGAAATTACTGTAGTTTTGCGTAGTAAAATGTAATGATGAAAATGTTGGACAGCTTGAACAGCTGCCAATGCCAATTTCTCCACATGTGAGTATTTTAGCTCAGTTGGATTTAAAGTGCGACTAAGGTAATATATTACATGTTCAGTACTGAATTCATCTTCCTGAACTAACACCATTCCGATGGTGGAATGCGAAGCGGTGAGATATAAGAAGTAGTCTTGGTTGTAGTTGGGAGGATGCAATAATGGTGCATGGGTCAATGCGTGTTTTAGTGCATCAAAATATTTGTCAGCTATCTCATCCCAAAGGAATGGAGTATTCTGTTTCAACAACCGGGAAAAACCCTTTGTGATCTCGACGTAGTTAGGAATGAATCGACATAAAAAGTTTTCTTTCCCCTGTAAACTTTGGAGTTGGCGAAGACACGAAGGAGGAGGCAATTTGACAATAGCTTCAACCTTCGAGGGATCGACGCAAATGTCGGCTTTCGAAACAGCAAACCCCAGTAACCGACCCGTTTCTATATAGAAAACACACTTGTGTGGATTCAACCTAATCCGATAATGCCTACACCTCATAAAGATTGCTCGTAAATGGATGAGATGATCAGCTCAATGTAATGAATGAGCAGGTAAATCATCGATATAGGGTTGCACAATGTGCTTGATGTCATGAAAAGCATAAGACATGGTTCTTTGAAAAGTTGCCCCGGCGTTCTTGAGCCCAAAAGGTAATTTACAATAAGAAAATGTCCCCCATGGACAAATGAAAGCCATTTTTGGTTGATTAGCAGGTAGAATATTTATTTGATTGTATCTAGAAAAACCATCCATGAAGGAGAATATTTCACTACCGACACAACCATCAATGATTTGATCGATATAGGGAGTTGGGTAGTTGTCTTTTGGATAGGCTCGATTAATATCCCTATAATCGATACATATTCTTATTGTTCCTTGTTTTTTGTTAACAAGAACAATATTCGATACCCAATTTGTTAATAGAATTGGATAAATGAAACCTACTTTAAGTAATTTTTCAACTTCTACTTTAATAGCAACAGCTTTTCGCGGGTGGATCTGATGCAAACGTTGCCGGGCGGGTTTAGCATCCGGGTAAGTTTTGATTTCATGAACAACAATTGCTGGGTCAATTCTTGGAATTTCCTCATATGACCAGGCAAACACGTCGCGAAATTCTTGAAATAGGGCCTTATATGTTTGAAATTCATCTTCCGTACAAGAGGCACCTAAATGAATGTTTTCAACAATTCCAGGCTTAACCGAAATGTCAATAGAAATAGTTTGAGAAATGTTTCCCATTTAACTCAGAATCAGGATTTTTAATTGGATTCTGAGGTTCCTTGACATAATCAGTTGTAAAAATGGATGAAAAATCATTTTCAAAGTAATCAATCTTAGGTAAAAACGAAGATCTATGATGAAGATCTTCCCATGGTAAATCATCAACACACAGGATTTGACGAATTTTCTCATCAGTGTGGACAAGTTCGGAAAATGTTGTTGAATCTAAGTTTGATGTTGAAAATGATTCTTCATGGACCACATTCATTAAGTCAATTTCGGTTGAAGAAGGGTCGGAAAACAACTGCACGGCCTAATACGCAATTTCATATGGACTCAAAGGCATAACATCACCAAATGAATCTATCTCAGATTCGGAAGGTACGATCCAAGGATCATCATAAACAATAGTATCTGATGAAATCATATGAATGGCTGTAGTAGAAGATGATGCATTGATAGGAGGAAAAGGAAAAGTTCCTAGTAAACTAGAATCTTTAACTAGTCCTACTCCAACATCCTTATAAGGGATAGTTGTTTTGTCGACATGTTGGATACTTTAAGAAGAGGTTGGTTTGGATGAAAAGTAAGTTAGCTAGTCTATAGTTATGATCGTTACATTATGAGGGGACTTTATAAGCCAAAATACCGATGAGATAACAACAGTCATAGCGTAATACCAACTACGACCCAAGAGAAGGTTGTAATCTAGAGGGGCATCAACCACCTCCACATCTAGATTAACAGTTTTTCCTTCAACCCCTATAGGTAAATCCTGTAGAATGCCAAAAGGATGGAACCCACGGCCATCAAATGCCTTTAGAATCATCGGGGATTGATTAAGTGTAGGAGAACCAAGCGATCTCCAACACTGAATTGACATAATACACGTTGAGGCTCCCTCATCATTCACAGTCCTATAACAAGGTCTGTTTTTGACTAACACTGGAATCTGGAAAGCCATTTGATGAGGTAAGCGAGGCGCACTATTTTCTAGATCGAAAATTATGAGGTTCGAGTCCTGAACGTCAATAGCTCCTATAGCCGACAATAGCAATTTACGTTGTGCTGGACATGATTGCAGAACTTCCAAAGCCGACATTGCTGAAGGTGCAATAGCCAAATCTTCAACAATGTTATAGTTCTGAGCCACTCTCACATGTGGATTGAAAGCTGAATTTTGAAGTATACCCTTGGCGGGCGGTTTGATTACTAAGTTTGGGTTAGGTTTCTCGATCTGTAGTGGATCGGAACTGGGAGTTGAAGTTGATGGGTTCGAATGAGAAGATTCTACTTCCTTACCACAAACAAGACTTTTACTTCCATAATCTTGCGATCGAGTCGCAATCCTAACATGGGACATCATCATTATGGGTTCTTCGGAGGCATTTAACGAAGAACCTATCATCTTACTGTCTTGACTAGGAAAAGGATCCTTCAAAACAGCAGGCATTTGGGAACCTTTGACGATTTTCGCGACCTCAGCGCGATGAGGGAAGTCTCTTGTAAAATGCTCTTCATCACAAATGAGACAAGGATAACGAGGTTTGTGTTTCCATCAGTTATTTCCGTTTTTTCTGGTTTCTCTTTCGAATTTTTATCTGTTTTATTTTTCTTCTTCCCTTTCTTTTTACCGCCGGATTTTGATTTCGCCGTAGATGACTCTACAACATCAATATCGGCAGAAATTTCCACGGGAGAATCTCCTGTTGGGGAATCTGGTAAAGTTATGATAGGAGAAGAATTCTTGGAAGATTTCTTCTTACTTTTGGTATTAACCGTACCAATCATACCATCAGTGGCATGAGACCCTGAAGGAGCTGTAGTTATTTGATTTTGTTTAGGAAGGTCGGGGATTTTCTCGTGTAACGTACCTGACTGCGTATAAACTAAGTAAAGGTATTGAGCTTGAGAAATTACTCGCTCTTCAGTAATGACTCCTGCCTTAGCTACATCCTCAATGATTTTTGGTAATAAAAATTTTACAAACCATTCAGCTAAGATCTGATCTGGAATAAAAACCTTCACTAAACGCCGTCGACATCTCCATTCATGAATGTGATCTGAAATGTAAGTGGAAGTTGACTATTTTAATGAAGTTAATAATTCTGTGCCATTGTCATATCTCACTGGCAACTGAAAATGAGTTAAAAATGAAGTAGCTAACTGACTAAAGTTATAAAAATTGGCTCGCGGTAACTCAATGTACCACTTGGCTGCAAGACTAATTAGAGTGCGTTGAAAAAGCCTTAAATGGATTGAATCATCTGAAATGGAGTTAGACGCACACCAGAGGTGATAAGTCATCACATGGTTCGACGGGTCCTCTCCTGATTTTCCTTCAAACTTAGGAATATCACTAGGAAACTTATTCGGCATTGGCGGCCAAAATGGAAGATAGTTAATTGGATCGTTCGTAAGGCGTGACAAGTCAGGCAAGTCCAAAGTTGAAATGAACGATAATTGATGATTAGGGTCCCTGAAACCCTGGGTCATGAGACCAGCCCCAGGAGGAGGATATCCATGATAACTAGGAATTGGAATTGCATTTGGGATATTATATCCTCCCAGAAAACGAGGATTAACCGGACTGTACTGGGGTTGTTGAGGTTGTTGATATCTATACCCAGGGTACAGTTGATACTGATAGACTGGCTACTGCACAGCAAGACCGAATTGGTACTATCCCTGGTACGGTTGATAAGTAAATTGAGGTTGACTTGTGACAACCGTACTTGGACCAAGTTGTCCTACAGGCATTTGAACCGAAGTCTGAATCATGGATCGAGACTAAGGTAAAGATGCTTGAGGAGTTGATACAGGAACAGTAGAAACCGAAGCTGTCGATACTCCAGAAGTAGGTGGGGTAGATTGAACAGATGTTGCAGCAGTCGTTTGAGGCGTACTAGGCCCAGGCTGAGAAACTACAGAAGGTGCAGAAGTTTGAATAGTAGACTGGGCAGGTTGCTGGGTTGAACCAGAAACCAAGGGTTGTCTAGATTGAGATGACAACTGCACATTCGGTTGCAAGATTTGTTGAGATTGAGATGGATCCCACACTAAATTCATTTCGGGGTACGGACCCATAGCAGGTTGAGAATATTGAGGATCATAACCGAATTGAGGGTAGGGTTGATAATTCAAAGGTACATTTCCAGCTCCTTGGACAAATGATTGACAGGAAGGTGGTTGGAAACCTTGGGTTGGGTACTAACCTTGAGGTTGATAACCTTGAGGCACATACTGATACTGGGGTTGACCTTGAGGTACATATTGATATTGGGGTTGACCTTGAGGTACATACTGAGTCTGGGGTTGACCTTGAGGAATGTACTATCCCGTAGGTATGTATTGTCCTTGAGGTTGCCCCCCAGGCGGTAATTGGGTACCTTGAGGTTGCCCCTCAAGCGATAATTGAGGACCTTGAGGCTGACCCCCTGGCGGTAACTAGCCACCTTGAGGTTGCGGATTAGGAATAGTACCTGACATCATAAGAATATCTTCTACACTCAACGACTTAGTTCCATTATTACTAGTTAATAACCCTTTTTCAATAGGTTGAGGAGATGCTCCCGAAAAAGTACCAGTAAGTGACTGATACCCAGAGGGAACAGAAGGACCGCCATATAAAAAGGTTTTTGGAGATTGGGAAAACATGGACGAATGTCTTGACATATTTAACGGAGGATAATAACCCCTAGGTGTTGGGTGAAAAGGAATACGAGGTGGTGAAAAACTTAGTCTCGGGTTTTCCAAAAAATTGGTCAATGAAAGATACCAAGCGTCGCTCCTAGGTGCACTGTAAAAGATCGATTCACGCTCCCTATGTTCTATAACTGGTTGCTATTCAGGGATAGGGATACCTTCTTCCGGAGTAACAAGTTCTTCAATAGCAATAAGTCTAGAAGGAAGATTTTGGGTAATAACTCTTTCTACCCTGGGTGAACTAGGATCACTAGAAGTTGGAGAGGCAGATCCCGATGTTGGAGTAGCAACAGGTTCAGTTTCAGGCTCAGATATTTCAGGTTCCTCTGCTAAATCACTAGTAGATGAAAAACTACCAGTAACTTCGGAAAATGAAATAGATTACGGATTATAATCTGCTACTAGAGCTTGATAATCAGGATGTACAACCAATGAAGACTCTCCTTCTTCAGGTGACCCAACTCTAGTATCTCTAGGTGTTACAAGGGCTCATAGCCCTTCAGGCTGGCTCAGTGAAAACTCAGGAGGTTGGCCCCGAAGTCTACGGGACTTCCTCGGTAATTCAGCCACGATGAAATATTTTAACTACTTCACATGCAAACAAAGAAAAATCTCAATGAAAACCACCTAAAGCCTCTAAAGAACCAAACGATTTTTGAATCACACGCCTAAAGAATCTAGGAGGTCAAACCACATGCAAACAGTAACTTTTCGTACCGAAAACACTAGTTGGTGATGAAATCCAACGTCACAGAATTCAATACAGAAATGGCGGTTGGAACAGTTACCCCGACAACCTGCTTAATGAATAGACTGGCACAAGTTTCTCCACTAAACCGTCTCGAGTGAAGAGAACCCCCCAGAAAATCCAAGTGAGTCTAGCCGATGTCTGCTCCAGGTACAGTGGGATCTTCCCTCCACCGTCACCTTAGGAAAGAATCCTATAGAATATGGTCACTATGGTTACCAACGGAAACAAATATACCTGGGGGAATAGTCTACGATCCGATACGCACGTAAGGGCAGAGTAACAAGCTCAATCCCCTTGAAGGCTCCTTGACGCAATCCAAGGTTTACCAACAATTGACCCAAAGCTCCTTGACAATGGTTAATCCGAGGTTTACCATTTTTAATACGTGAATATATTGTATCGTTCCCAATGAGGAAGGATTGATTACCCCACTGGTTTAGACACGATCTCGTGCTTCTCCTTTAAGAGGAGATTTCCCAGAGCATAGATGTAACAATTGGATTTTATCTCCTACCGCAAGATACAGCTACTTGTTTGTTTCACTATCTTGGAGAGTTAATTACTCCCTACTCCAAGATACTAGCCTAAGCTATGTTGGTGATAAAGAGCCCTAAAAATAAAAAGATTACTAGATAGATTTTACTTTAAGTGTTATTTTTATTGGTTTTTTCTTAAGTAAAAAGGTGTGGAGATGAAACTTATGGTGTGAAGACTTGACTCCAAATCACTAAAAAAATGCACTTAAGATGATAAGCAATCTTTTCCCTTCAATGAATTTCTAGCTAGGAAAGAGTTGAGAATGCAAATGCTTGTAAAAACAAATCTTTCCTTAACAAACAAATCAAAAGAAGAGCTTTTTGTCTTTTCCAATACACTAAAAAACGAGACAACTAGTTATGTTCATGAAAATTTCCCTTTTCTTTCAAACACTCAAACACTACTAAAACAAACTTTTTCAAAAGAGATTTTTTTATTTTTATAAAACACTCAAAACTATGGAAAAATATAATCTTGAGATCTATAAATTCTAAAAACTATTTGAAGTAAAAGCTTACAAGATTTATTTTCAAGGATGTTTTACTTAGCTAAGAGCAAACTAAGGACTAATTTGTCTAGAATCACAAATCAGTCAAAAAACAACCAATTTTTGTTTTCTTTTCTAAAAATGAAATCCAAAACTTTCAACACAAGTTTTTTCGAAGTTTTGTAAAGAGAAACACAAGATGGATTCCTCAACAAAGGCAAATTTTACAAAGTGGTCAGACTCATAAGAAGGCCAGTAAAAACCAAGGTGATTTGAGGCTTCTAAGGCTTCTAAGCTCTGAGCTACTACATGACCAAAATGAAAATCAAGCCCGACAACCAAAACTTCTAGGAATTTCACTTAAAACACTAATGCCAATGGAATTAACCTAAGAAAAGTTCCTGACAAGTCACGTGCAGATCTGGACAGAGGCTAAAAACATATAAAACAAATCCTAAGCTGACTGAAAGAGAAAATCTTAAGTTTTTCAAAATTTTGACAGTGTCCGCGGGCTCCCAGTTTACCCAGGTGCGGGACCGCTCTGTGTGTAAAGCAAAAGTGTGGATAGGTCCACATTGTGTTACAAGCAGAGGGTGCGTTCCTCTTCCAAAAGTATGAAAAACAAAAAAAATTCAAGATCTACTAAACCTACCCAATCCCACACACATCAAGCCAAAAACAGAAACAAAAGCATAGTTTCTCAAGTCAAAGTAAAAGCAAAGGAAAAATAAAAAATTCAAGTCCCTGGTGGATTCGCCATTTTGTCGGCCGGATAAGTCATTCTTGCGGACAAGACTGACCTCCCTAGTATCTAATGATATCTAGTGACAAGCAAACCAAACAAATTCTATCTTTCTCTAAATATGCAATTTATAAATAAAGGCAAACAAGTGTTTTAGGCTTACCTTGGGTCCAATGCAAGTTTGTGGAAGCCTCGCTCCGTTGATCCAAATGAGCTCCTTTGTAAAGAATCTGCAAACACAAACAAGCACACAAATTAAATAGCACCTGAAAAGCCAATATAATAAAGCATATTTATCATGATGATCAAGGAATTCATGAAACAAATCACATAAGACAATTTGTTGAGAAAAATGAATCTGGTTGTATTAACTTTAATCAAAGAAGAACTTTACAACCTTGGTGCCTTGATGCTGTACAAGCTCCTCCCAGGGTCCATCAAGAAGTCTCATCTACTTTGACAAGTTTCACTCTCTTCCCAATGAAGCCAAAAGGTATGTAATCTCTCCTCTCAAGATTAACTAGGAAGTCTCAATTCCAACAGCATTTACCCTAAAAAATGTTCAGCTTCTAAGCTCTCCAGCAACCAGCCCAATGCCTTAATTTATAGTGCAATGGAGGGAAGTTACTAGGTCCACCTTCAAAGGGATAAAGCCCTCCTTCAAAGGGATAAGCTCCTCTCATCAAGGGATTAGCTCCTTCAATTTTGGGATGCATGAACCACCTAGGAGCGAACCATCCACGTCAAGATTCCTTCTAGAATCATCCAGAATTAACCACAAGTGAGTTTTTAATAATAAACTTGTGCCTTTTTTACTTTCGTAGGGGTCCGCACCCACTCCTTTACACACAGAGTGGGTAGGTCCGCAGGTAACATGAACAAGGGGTGCCAGACCGTAGGTAACAGTGAGAGAAAGTGCGGAACCAGAGCTTTATTGATTTTCAAAGTCTTTCTCTCATTTTCGAAGCTTGACATGAAGAGCTGAGATTTGAGACTTGCTTAGGAGGACAGTATGAATGATGATAGACCCATACTGACTGCAAATAGTCATGGTGACAATATTTTGTGTAACAATGTTCAAGAGCTTAATCCTTCTACAGTTTTCACCCTTACATCCTCCTCCGATTCTCTGTTTCATCCATCTAGATCTTGTTCCTTTGTCTCATGTCATTTATGTGGGAAACATTATGGCCCTCTTGTGATGGATCGCTTCTAGTTGGCATCGACTCATTATCCATGAAGTTGATCTAGAGACTCCTTTCAAGTACCTTGGAGCTTGCATGCCTCAATGGCAAGTTCTTCATGTTCAACGATAGAATTGCATTATTGGTCTTTGATTGCATTATTCCGTAAGTATTCAACACCAGATCATTCTTCACACTTTGTGGATTGTACTAGTGGTACCTTGAGAACAATTGACATTACTAGTGGTCTCTCTCGCACTTGTTAACGGTTCACATCATTAGCTAGTAATCAAGTGATTTTCTAGTATGCTCGACTTCAAGACATTTTTTTGCATATTAGAAATTGTATGATGGACAGGTTGGATTCAAGACCCCGAATTGAGATTACATAAGTTCGAGTTGCGTGCATTGGTTGGTGATTACATACATGAATATTTGATTGGATGGTTGTCACCATACCTGAGTCCTTCTGGATGGCTGTGGCCATACCTATACTATCATATGGTCTTACTGACTAGGTGGTTGTGTTCTTACCAGAGACCAATTCTACTTGTCTTTTGATTGGTTGTGCCCATACCTAGAATACATGTATTTCTTTCACTATTAGAGATATCAGTTGTAATTGCATCTGCAGGTTCTCTGTGATGGTGTTCAGATTCATTTATGGTTTTGTAAATCAATTCACCCCTCCCACTATCTCAGCCTTCATGCTTTAGGGGGCATCTGTTACATAGTAATTTGTCACTGGCCCCATATCCCTGATCTCGGATAAGGTCAGACCCTGAACAACATCTTCTCTATGTCATACCTCAAACAAATGTGTCCACACCTTCCTAAATCATTCAAGAAGATTAACAATGCTCTTTAATCATGAAGATTGACCCTTTTTACCCATGTTTCAAGATCGTTGCAAAACAACCTCGTTCTGCCTGTGACGATTTCCTGGAATGAACTAGAACTTCGCGACACTGTCACAGGGGTAAATTTGTTCTCAACAACGATCAGATTTCAGAGATCGTTGCAAGTCATCAGTATCCTACTTGCGATGATAGCTCTGAATGCACTGTGGCTTCGCGGCGTCGTCTGGAAGTCCTAGTGTTTAACTCGCGACGAACCAGATATGGTGAATTAGTTCAAATAGAATGCCTCTAGGTGGTTCTGGAACTGGTTGTTGGGTCAAGGAAGTTCACCTATCCTCCTTTGAGATGGTGGTTCCACCTTTTGTGTAACCTCCCACGAAGATAAGCTCCCTCTCCCTCAATTATGGAGGCTCCTCCTCTTATAAAAGCATCCTCCATTGCTATGATTAGCTAGTTTTTGGCAGTGAGCAAATTAGCTAGTTCTTAGTGTTGGATTGATAGTTTGCAGTGTGAATTGCTGATAGTCTAGCAATTGGTTGTGGATTGTCTTAGCCTTATACTAGTGATTTTGGATGAGAGAGAGAGTTATCAGCCTTTTGGGAGACCTTTTGAGAGTGAATTCTTGTGGAGACACACTGACTGGACCCTTCAAGGAAGCTTGCAACATCAAGGTATGGTTGTAAGCTTTACTTTTTCTCATATTAATACAATCAACTGTTGTTTCCTATTTCCTGTATGAAATATATTTGATAGCTTATGGATCCTTGACTCTGTAAGTAAATAGTTGATTGTTGTGCTCCATTATGTGTTTCATTGTTCTCTTATGTTGTTTCAGGTTAATCACTCATCAAGGAGAAGGGAACGGTAGCTGGAGCAACATAACAAAGACTGCATCGAACACCAGCATAAGGTAGGTTGTTTCAATGATGACTATTTAAGGGATTAGTTGTTGTATTTGTCTTGCTATGATTCATTTAATGGGATGCATGAGAAATTCCTTAGAATGAACAATGAAAGGGTTTTTAAGTACTCCTCAGTTTTATACCATATGTTCTTATATTATCAATCAGAGAAGTTCCCATTCACCCTTCAAAATATTGACACCAAGGGTCATCCCAGGTCAGTCATTTTGTGGACCCCATTGAGCCACCAATACTAGTCTTCATACTCTTACTCTGATTTCATTGATTTATTTGTACATCCAGTCGTGGCAATGTTAACTGGAAGTGCTCCTCCTAGAATCATTCTAGAAATAAAGAGAGTCCTTCAATTTTCTAAGCAGACCAAAGTTGGTGACTGGTACCTTTACCATAACCATGCAGAAATTAGAATCTATGGTTGCATTCTTGCACCATACAAGCTACCAAGATACCTCCCAATTAGGTTGTTTTCATTAGAATACTATAGACAAATCATCAATGCAGATTAAGTAATCTTTTTCAATGCCAAGAAGAAGGCCAATTTCAAAATAAAAGACCAACTAGGCCACTTCATATGCAACTCTAGGGAGGCAGGCAAAGAGTAAACTTGATATTGTAGAGAATGAAGTTACAAAGGAGTTTTGTCTGGAGATATGATCCTTTGGAATTCATCACAAAGAAGAGACAAAAGGTCAAGCTAGGACCTTTCATCCACCATCCCATACCTGAAATAGAAGCATATGCAAATCAGATAGAATGGGTGGAGTGTACCCTAGTAGATCAAGACAGCATCGGAGTAGACATAGAGAATGCACTAATTGATTTAGAAAATTATCTTGATGATAGCTCTTTTCTGTAGGTACCAGAACAACCAGAAAGAACCATGAGTACCCCTCCAGTCATGCAAACTCCTCAGAATGAGGAGAATATCCCAAAAAGAAACAGAGAAGGGGCTTCCACTTCAGGAATGGCCACCTTTGATTTACAACAGGAATCAAACAAGAGGCAAAGGCTAAATCTAGCCTCTGAGCAAGAATATATTGAAGACTTAGTTGAGGTCAATTAGGCCTACCACTCCATCTGGAGGCATGCAAGAGCCTTCCACATCACAAACTTAGATGTTGGAAAGGAAACTCAGTGTCAAAGTACCTTCCTTCAGAATTCCTGCTAACAAAGACCAAGATACCAAGGAAAGATATAAAGAAATCAAAGCTAGAAATGAAAGGCTTAAGGCCCAAACATATGCTCAATACCTGAAACTGACTCCTACCAACCAAACAAGGCTAATGTCAGCCTTTGATATTAAAGAGGGAAAGCTGCAGATTACCTTTGTGAAGCCTATAGCCCAGCAGCCAAAGACAACATCAGATTTCAAAAGGGTAGATTTTGAAGTGTTGGCAAGGGATATTCATCCCATATACCAGATTGAATTAAACAAACAAGCTGGAGAAATGATATACTCCACCCTCATAGGTAAAGCCATAACTACCCATCAGCTACAGAACTCTCTAAACAACATCTTAGCACAGTTCCAGTTAAAGAAGGCCTCCTCACAGGCCAAGGATACCAGGATCAAGCCCTTAGAGGACTTAGTGATTGAATTGGGACATGATCCCAAGGATATAAAAGCCTCATAACAACTTATTAAGAAGGAAAATGATGATATTTCTGCACTTAAGAGGCAATTGAAAATACCCCAGCTGCAACATCCTTAGAATCTACAAGCCATAGAGAATCAAACCAGACATGAGGAGTTGATGGACTTGGTCCTAAAACCGAATGAGCAACTAAAATAGACAAAAAAGGAATTGGATAGCTTGATCCAATTAAAACAAGTATATGTGGCCACTAGTAGCATCTTTGGCACCTATAGCTCCACTTGCAACAGCCTTACCAGCAACAGTAGAGTCTAGATCAGTAGCAGGTGCATCAAGAGAGATAGCAGCAGAACTAGTCAAAGCCATGGAAGAGATGTCTATCTAGGCTACTAAAATGAACTGGTTAAAAGGAAAGGTTTCAAGGTTGGAAACAGACTGCAAACTTGCCCAACTAAAGTAGAGAGAAGAAGCACAAAAGGTCTAGAGAATGGGTGAGAGAATCAAAATACTAGAGAAGGATTTAACACTGGAGAAACCACTTGGACAAACCAAGGAAATGTTGTGGGCCAATATCATTGACTCTGTCAATAATATTTGGCCATCAATCCCAATTATTTTTGAACAAACCGAGTTAGTAAAGACAACTACAGAAGCTATCCAGAAAGTGAGGGAGGAGTTGGGAGATAAGCCAGAGGATGCAAATAGAATCATCCACTTCCTCAACAGCAAGAATAGATATGAGCTCCAGGAGCTAAATATAGAAGATAGGACTACTACCATTTTAGAGATAAGGAAGTTCCTTTCCAAGAGGAACCTTATGATTAATTTGGGAGAAAAGTGCTACAATATGAAGGTAGCCATTGATATGTTCATGGCTAAATTCCATATTTTAAGGGAGAAAGGTCTGCCCAGTCCTATGGTTATCAATGAAAAACTCATGACACAGTTGGACTATGGTGATAGATTTAGAAAATTGGCTAAGGAACAAGCCAGTTCTTCATCCATAAAATCCATACCAACAGGTAAAGTGTTATATGACACATTTGAGAACTTGTTTTTCCTTGAGCATGAGGTAAAACATTTGTTCCTCACCAAGCCCAATTTTGCCAAGTATACTAAAGTGGATGAAATCTACAGGAGAATGATGAATGTAAAGTTACTTGATGCAGAATGGTGGGAGAAAATGACATATTTACCATGATAAATTTATAGCAGAAATTTACTACATAGTAAAAACAAAACAACCAAGTAAAACTAGTAAAAACAACACAACAAGGTCAAAGAGTATCAGGGTTAAAGCGTATGAGTTGAAAGATGAAAGTAAAGAAGACTCTCGCGTAAAACTCCACAACTGCGAGCGAGCATAAATGGCTACACTTCAACAATAAAGGCCAGCATAGCCATAATAAAAGGGACATCATGAAGCAACTCATTAGTTTTCTCTATCTTCTTGCAAGAAGATATTTGTATTTCCTAGATTAAATATCAAGTTGTTTTGAGATCTTTTGTATTAATGTTTTGTATAAATACTTCACAATTCGAAGTATGTAGTGTGGATTCTTAGACATTTCTATAGTTTTCTTCATCAAAGACTGTAAGGTATCGTATCACTCTTGGGACCAACAAGCTGGATTAATGAATAAAGCAAAGACATTTCACTGGATTCATGTGTAGTGTGAAATAGAGACAAGTATCTTCTTTTGTGTTGATACTTTCCTTTAAATTTTTTTCCATAATCTTAAATGTATCTGAAATCTAAATGCTATAATACGGAATGATATCTCAGAACTTGGTTAACTACACTTTGTTTTAACTATTATGCATTTTTTATGTTCTCTACTAAATTATCTAACTTGACGAATTCTTGATTGCTCCTTAGTTCAGGTAGTTCCCCTTTTCTCATGATCATCCTCTATTCCTAATTTTAATCCCAGTTTGAGAATTCTTAGTGCTCTCTCACCCTGGTTAAGATCATTTCACCCATTCAACCTAAAAACCTGTGCTTCACTCTGCTAGCTTTCCCATTGAACACTCCCTTTAATGATTTAATCCTAGTTCCGTTGCCCTTGTTTGACTCGATAGCCCAATAGTTAGATACATCATTTGATCCATCTGTTCAAGGATTCCACCATCCAGTTTCCAATACAAATACAAAACCCCCTGAACTTTAAGAACTAACCTAAAATCTCAGCAAACAAAGCTAAAACATATAGAGAGAGCCCTCTCTGAGTCATAGGTGGGCTGGAGCCTATACTTAAAATATTGGTTTGTAGTTACCTCAGTCTTTTCCTTCTCCAGATAACTACTAGGGAAAATTTCTGAGTGATAACAGCTTCAACTCAATGCTGGTCACTATTCTCTGTTTCCTTCAGGCTTTCAACTCGTCATACTAATGATTTACTAGTCATTTGCTTGCACATTTGCTTATGTGCAGGTTTCCAAGCCTGGGGCATGGCTATGATGTTCTTGATTGGTCATATTTGAACCCTCCTAGTTCCTCTCTTACTTTTCTCTGTAGAGTCTTTCCATCTAGGTTTTTAGTTAGGGTTTAGTAGATGTTTGGTTGATGTCTTCAATAGTGGGAGGCCCTATACCTTTCGGTTGCTAGTTTATAGTGCTGCCAAACCTAGATTGAATATTGTGTGTTCTCTTAGGCATTGTGGTGAAGATGTGCCTTCTTCCGGCTGCCACGTTGTGCTGTATAGTTTTGTTTGTGCTTTTGGTGAAGTTGTGCCTTTAACCAGCTATCACGATTCTGCTTCTCTTAACTTATACTTGTATAAATAGGACTCTGTTAGAGTCTAGAACCCTTTTGATTTACACTGGAATGAAATCTTGACTCTGAATGTTTGTATTTAGCTTAATATCTAGGCACAAGAATGTGTGCTCTTATGGTATGAAGTCAATATTCAGTTCATAATCTTTTGTTTGTTATATCTAGAAATGTGTAAATGAAATATTTAATCTTGAATGCAATATTTATGGTTCTCTATAAACGAAAATGTAATGGTTTGGAAAGTAAAAGGGTTATCTGTTCATTTGCCTTAGGGTTTTCATCTTTGGCTTTTATGTAGAAGTTTATCCTTCCAATGGCATCTAATGCTTTCTTCTATGGACAATATTCGCCATGTCACTCTAGGGTTATTCTCAGTTTGTTGATTCTTAGCACCTGCAATTTCCCTTCTGTCTTCTTACACACACGTAAATTTACATCTCACTGATAAACATTACACAGGAATTGTTTTGACAAATAATCTGTTAATAATTGTTATTTCTAGAAATAAATTTCTGTTTACACAATGCACAGTTCATAAAACTCAATATACTCAACAACTTCTATTAATTTCTTTCCCCTTTCTCTTTGCAGTGGCCCCTCTATGGGAATTGTGATTGGCTTTTAAGCCTTTCCCTCTTTCATTACAATTGAGCAACTATTTCCCCAGTTATCCAAAAACAAAATAGTTTCTAATTAAAAGAAACATTTAACTAATCTAACTTAACTAACCTTAAGAGTCTTGTGTAAAGTTACATAACAATTAAAAACTCAAGCAATTCCAAGAAAAGGTTTTTGTCTCCACCACCTCGGCAGGAAACGAAAATGTTTCTTCCAACCATTCCCTCTTAATGACATGCTCCTGCATCAGGTTCCCGGGGTAAATTAAATTCATGGATCGTGTCCATGAGCTCATCAATGGAGTACCTGGTGCATTGAATCTAACCAATATCTAACTAGAAACTATCCTCAATAGGATGGTCCCTCCATTTAATCAAATACTGTAAATACTCCTTCTTCTGAGTCCGTTTGGCCACACATGTGTCTAAAACCTGCTTGATCTCCAAAGGCTTCACTGGAGGCATTTGTTTGATCTAAGGTGCTTCCTCTTCCTGGGTGTCCTGTGTTTGTCTCTCTGAACCATATGCTTCCTGAACAACAATGTAAGGATACATATATACAACATTAAAAATGGGCGAGATTCCTATACTTGGGGGTAACTACAAGTCATAAGCATTTGCAGAAAACTTCTAGAGGATTCTGCAAGGCCCAACATTCTTCATCTTCAACTTATTGTATTCGACTCTGGGGAACCTTTCCTTACGCAAATTTGCAAGTACCAAGTCTCCAACTTCAAATTGTACCTCCAATATTTTTAGATCTACTTTCTGTTTATATTTATGACCGCTGTCCTGTAACTTCAGTTTCACTTCCTCATGTAGGTCACTAACTGTTGTCACGAAATCTTCACCATCAACACTCCTATGTTCTAACTATCCCAAAACTCGTAATTTGAATACTCCTCATGGATGCATTCCATACAGAATCTAGAAAGGACTCTTGCCTGAACTTCTATTGGGTGAGTCATTGTAGGCAAATTCTTCTTGTGCAAGCATGCGATCCCACTGCCTATAATTTTCACCAACTAGAATCCTCAGTGGATTTCCTAGATTGTGGTTTACCACCTCAGTCTACCCATCAGTCTGTGGATGATAAGTTGAGCTGAAGTTCAGCTTGGAGTCCAACTTCTTTCATAACGTTCGCCAAAAATGGCCTGTGAACTTCACATCCTTGCCTAAAATAATGGACTTCAGCAAGCCATGTAATCTGATGATCTTGGTGAAGAACAAGTGTGCTACATGTGTGGCATCACCAGTCTTCCTGCATGGAATAAAATGTGCCATCTTGGTGAAATGATCCACCACCACCATGATAGAGTTGAATCCCCTCTGCATCTTCGGTAGTCCTAAGACAAAGTCTAAACTGACTGAGTCCCAAGGTATGTTCGGAATAGGTAAGGGTGTGTACAACCTTATGTTATGACTCCATCCTTTCACATATTGACAAAATTTACACCTATTCATAAATCTTTGCACATCTCTACACATCTTCAGCCAATAATAGAAGTGGCTCAACTGATCCAATGTTTTGTCGATGGCAAAATGCTTGGCTAATGCTCCACTGTGTTTCTCCTAGACAAAGTTCTCTCTCATAGAATAGTCCAGAATACAAAACTGTCCTCCATCGAATAGCAACCCTTCCTGAATATTATAATCCAACCATAAATTGTTATCCCTTAACGGTGGATTTTGGCAAGCTTCATAAGCTTCTCTAAAATCTGCATCAGCCTCATATAAATCCTTAAGTGTTATAGACATTTTTGGGCACTGCAACCCCAATCATAAATGTCCATAAACCAAGGGCTCCTAAGTCCCTAAAGGTGTTGTTCCGAACCATAAAAGAACAAGGTCAACTGATTACAGCATCTCCCAGAAGTTCTCCATGAAAAACTACTCAGAACTGGTCAAAATTGGACCATTTCACCTGCTCCATGGTCAAAGTGCATTGCATCCCACATACTGACACACAGTAGGTGCGATGCATGTTGAAAATCCCTTCTATGGGGTGCTATGGGCGAGAGTGGACAAATGGCAGGGTCAATATGCAAGGTGGAGAATCATGGAATCTTCCAGAAACTTCTCCTGTGACACTTGCCTCTCTACATTCGCCCAGGGATGAGTAAGAGATCATCAATCTCCAAGTGGAATCAAGAACTACCAGAGGGAGGGCACTAATCAAATCTCAAAAGCTGATTCACTCCCCTTGCAAACATCTATATATGGATCGCTTATCCCAGAGATCCGGAGGTTGGAATTTTGCATCTTGTAAGGAAATGTTGCTGGTTTCTTGGTGCAATATCATAGTGTTGGGTGATCTAACCTTTTCATGAGGTGAAGAAGGGCTTCTTGCTGAGAGGATGATGCTGGGTCAAAACAATTGGTTGTCATTCTCTTGGCTCTTTCTTGATTATCAATAAAGCTATTCAAGTTTTCTTCCACATTTCTGTATGATTGATGTTTTATGCACTTGTGTGGTTAATGTACATCTGGTCCTATATTGTTTATTATAAGTAGATCTATGTTCTTGGATAGTATTATGCTACTTTGATGCTACAGGAGACCTGTGAAGTTGGGTAGACAAGGAAGCGAGTAGCAAAAGATCTGTCAGAAGGGAGAGGAATCGAGCAAGGAACCAAGCGCAAGACAGAGGTTGGTCTCCTTTATTCTTCTCTCATCTATTTCTCATAAAGGAAAACGAAAGTAGTTTTAGTTTTTTTGTTTCTAAGGTAGCTACCAGCCTTAGTGGGATTAGCAGTTCTGCATAGACACTATTCTTGGTAACAAAATGGCGAATCCACTGGGGAGCGAATAGATTGATTTTTTATCTACATTTGTTTACTTTATAAACTTACAGACGGAGCCTGAAGTCAAGCCAACTAGCCTTCGAATTGCATTTGCTATGCAAGTGCAAAGTAGATCAACGCTGCTTCAGTCTATCTCCGGGTTTTGTTTATGAATTAAACAATTGATTACAGGCTCTCTAATTTCCCTTGTGGTGGCTCTAGTAACCTCTTTGGATCTACCCCTGTGATTGATTTACTGATTACCACTTGCTCGGCCTAAATCCCTGAACTCAACTAAAAACTGTGACCCGAAACCCAGTCAAAGTCTCGTCCCTAGTCCATCGCACTATCTCTTCTCTAGATCCTGAATGCATCGCACTTCCCGAGTGTGATAAGTGCGTTGCATTTCATTTTCCCAGTGCTGCAGGTGCGCTGATCAAACCTCTTCTGCTCTTAGTTTTTGACTTCTGTGTTTGTTCCTTCCAGTTCTATTTAGGATTTTTGCTGTTAGTAGCTAGTACACCTTTGTTGAAACCCCCTTCCTTGCCATTATTCTACCTCCATTGTGCAAAGAACTGTAAATGTTTTTATGTATTTTTGAGTCATTATCAGTTCTCTTTTACAAAGAAGTAGCGTAATTGAAATGTCGTTTCTTGATTTGAAAGTGTCGCAAGTGTTGCTTTCAGTCATAGAAGAGAATGTGATTGTTCTTGATATTCAATTACATTGTTACTCTTGTATTTGATCTGAATTAGTAGTTTTTCTAGTGTCGAAAGCAAGTTTTCAATTCCAAATCGCAAAGTGACATCATTGTCTTCATTTTGTTTTGAAAAGAAACTTGTTAGTAATTGTCGCTCTGAAAAATAATTCAGATTTGCACATTAGCTTTCTTTTTATCATTCACACATTAAGAAGGCTGAAAACAAATACGTGCATGTACATTTGCATTTAGACTGTTTGTTGGTTTGATTTAGGATAGTGCATATAGTGTGTGCTCTCTGCTCTATGTTGAAAGAATGATCATCTCTCTTTCCTTAGTAGCTAGGATTTTCATTACACAAAGAAGATAAAGCGATTGTTTGTCATCTTAGATTGCATTTTAGGAATTGTACATATACATCACGTGGTGAACCTGAAAGGAAAATTTCTTAAGCAAGATCAACTATAAAATAAATTTAATGAATCTAAAAACGCTTTGGAACCTAACGCACAACATCTAGAAGTCTAGGCTAGAGACGTATTCCGGCGTCGTAAAGCCCGGTAACTGTTGTTTTCACTGTTGGTTGGGTGATTCCTCCACTTTGAGACGACAAGTGCCAGTACGGACTTGTGCTCCCATGTACCGTCGAGTATATTTTGGGAGACCACAATAGGATTTATCCTTTATCCATAGGAAGCCGTGTCTGCCGCCCCATCGATCGCAATGCACTGAACATAGCATTCGGGAAGATTGACTGCCGTACCGTAAAAAGTATTCTGCAGTTTTGTGATTGGTTTGGTAATCCCTCTGTCTAGATTTCTAGAGTAGTCCCTTTCATTCATTTTTAGACTTCTTAAAGGAAAAGGTCCATCTGAGCACTTGTCACTTCAATCTCATTAAAAATCGAAGGCGACTAGAGTCATCTTTTGTTTTTTCGCGACTCTTAAAAATTGAAAAAACAAGTTGTGTCAAAGCGTCTAAAATTTATTTTAATCAAAATAAATATCACCTTTCCTACATTGGTCTTAGGTTGAGAAAAATGGATTCCACCAACCAAGGAATTCCCCTTGAAGGAAATCCTAGTCCCTTCTCCTCTTGGGGAGATGTTGGTGCACCCCATATGGCCACATTGTCGCTTCCAGGATTGACAATTGGCTCGCCCGTATGGCTCTTCTCAACTTCTGTCGTTCAGAACCCCGTGATTCCTGAACAATCGAGTCAACAAATAGACGATACCAAAGTTACCCCCCAACCTTCTACTTTTTCCAACTCTTCCTCTCCTCCTTCCTCTTCGCTTGATGAAGCTCGTAAAGCCAAAATCAATTAACTGAGAAGAAGAAGGAGAAGAAGAAGAAGAAAGAGAAGAAGAAGAAGGAGCCAAAGGTGAAAAAGGGGCGACCAAGCATCTTCTAGTGAAAATCCACACACTGCACCATCCAGGCCTAAATCGCCATGTGTCATTTGCAAAGGAGACCACTTTCATCGAGATTGTCCTTGCATACCTCGGATCTTAAGGGACTGGTCTCCTCGTTTGCACAATTCAGTGTCGTCAACCTCTGATGATCATGTTGAAAGTACACCATCAACTAGTGAAAGTGAAGCCCCTGGACAAAATGGAAAATATAAATTTCCTTGTAAATTGTGTGAAGGTGATCATGCCGTCCACTGTTGTCCTTTCTTAGATGAAGCTAAAAGAGTTTCGGATGACCGTCCGGTTTCACCATTACGGCTTCCTCCTGGATATAAGAAACTCTTGCCGAGTCCGTCACTAGTTGAAAATCCGGCTGACACGCCCTTGTGGTCGACCAAAGCATCTATCATTGAAGAAAAACCATCTGAATCCATACCAGACAAAAGTCAAAAGGTCAAGATGGCAGTTGACCCAGTCTTGCCTTTAGAGGATCCATCTTCAGATGATACAATCACCGAAGAGAACAAGAACGACACCGTTCAAATTCTCTTCGTAAGCACAGACTCCGAAGAACATGGGGGTAGTCTACCCGTTCCTTTACCGTAGGAAGGAAGTTCTTCAGAGTCATATCCGGTTGTCTATTCGGTCCCACCTCCAAGCAACCTGGTTGTTTCCTTCGACTGGAATCTACTAGGCAGACCCCGTTTACTAGCTAGTGTACCATTTCGAATCATTACTCAAATATATAGAATGGTCATGGCCGGTAACATCATAGATGAAGGGGCTTCTGTGAGTATCCTTTCCTTAACTGCTAGGAAAGCGCTTGGTTCGCCATCGCTTTTGCCTGAAATGAGAAATATAACAGGCTTTGACAAAGGAACCAGTCGACCGTTAGGGATCCTTCCCGATGTGCCAATAACATTGAGAGGGAAAGCCATTCACATTAACGTAATGGTAGTCCAAGGACCCCTGGATTATAATCTACTCCTTGGAAGCGACTATATTTATTGCATGGGAGCCATTGTCTCATCACTCTTTAGACTAATGTGTTTTCCTCATGAAGGAAGAGTGGTCAAGCTCGTAGACCAGCGTTCGTTCCCCAGTTCACGCATAGAAAATAGTCATATACCATCCCTGAATGGACTTTTCGCACAAGGAATGTCTCATCAATCCCCAGTCCATCCTCCTAATGAGCGCGAGTGATTCAGAGGACATGACTGAAACCCAGGGGGCATGCACCCTGGTCTGCTTTGGCAGGAAAACTTCAGGTATAGGGTAGGTTTCCGCGGAGGATATATGACTGGTCTGACAGACCCGTCTGTTTAGGAAAATGGGATTAGACTGGAATAAGATTCCCTCGTCAAAGTTATGTGAGTGGAGGCGTCTGCGCCACTCACCTTTGTCTATTTCGGTAGACATCGCCGAGGAAGTGTTTTGCCTAAAGTATGGATAAAACAATCTTTGGTAACCTGGAAATTTTTCACTATACCTGGGGACATGCAAACCTTTTGGCATGCAAGCGAAGAGAGACCATTTACTTTTTAAATTTGTAGGTCCTCTACCCCTCTAAACTCATAGGATTGGTTATTTCCTAACTTGCATAAAGAAAGGAGGTGGGGAAAAGCTTTGAAAAAATGACGTTTTTAGATGAGACATCCTTATTATATGACTGGATCGAGCAGTTTTAACACAGACTTCAAGCTCGTTAAAAAATAAACATAAGCAATGAGCAAATGTTCCTCCAGAGTTTAAGCTCATTTTAAAATAAAAAATGAACCAATTTCTGGTAAATAACCATCGTGGATGTATTACTTCAGCCTTTGAAGCCTTGGTCGTGTTCTCATCATCAGCTCCACCCTGTATTGGCCGATCATTCACCTACACTTGATTGTTTACCCCTTTTTGAGGAACAGTTGCAAAGAGTGATCCTGTTAGCCATCCTTGTGACACTTCCGTGACTAGAAAATTCCAAACCTCACCTAGAATTAGCTGCTACCCAAATTTATCACTCGTTCCTCAAAAGACGAGTCTCCTTTAAGCTCTTTTCGACTGACTCGTAAAATATGAAAAGATTGCCGAGCGATTGGCCTCTCCAGCTCGTTAAAGTGACCAGAAGTGCTATCCCTCCTTTAGATTTTAATCATTTTGGACCTGAGGGATTATTACACAAAAAGATCGAGCGCTTGCTTTGTTTGGCTCGTTAAAATTACCGAAAATTCATCCCTTTTGTATCATTTTATACTTTTTCGGACTTAAGGGATTATATGACGAAAAATGATTATTGGAGTCTTCTTTACGTCACTTTTCAGACTCTCTAAAACTTAAAAGGACCGAGTTATCTTTGTCGTTAAACTCGTTAAAACCGAATAGCAACAAACTTGTCCATAATAGACAACCACGAGTTTCACTATCGCTAGGCTCGTTAAAACATAGTGATGGGTTTGCTTGAAGGGAAAAATATAGAACAAGCATATGTTATCCTCCTCAAGCTTGAAAAAAATAAAGAGGTACTAGTCATCAATGACTGGGGAAAAATTGGGAAGAAAACTTGAAGAAACTTCATTGGTAGCAAGTTGCTCTTGAACATGACACTTTCACTCTGCATTCGAGTGGGGTTGGGTTGTTCCATTCACTGGTCACATCACCATGGTTCCATCACACCATCCATATTTGGGGTTAATGCTACCGATCCATCATGTCAGTGTCACCGGTATGTTCAAGAGAAGTCACTCAAAGAATTCACTTGTGTCTCACCCACTGTAATACATTCATGCTCCATTCTTTCATGACTACCACCCTAAACCTTATGTCATCAGATTGTTTTCACCTCCATTAAAATCATTTGCTCCGTTCTGTGTCATTGATGTGGGATTCACTAAGGCCCTGCTATGACGGATCGCTTCTTGTCGACATCAGCTCATTATCCGAGAAGCCGATCTAGGAACAAACCTTTCGGTACTTTGAAGCTTGCATGCCTCAATGGCAAGTTTCTCACTTCCAACGACATGTTTACATCAATGACCTTCGACCGAAAGATTTTGCGTGGTGTTCGATGCCAAGTCCCTTATTCACACCACGTGAATTGTACTGTAGTACCTTGAGGGTCATCATCATTATCGGTGATTCCTCTCACGCCTATTAACAACTTACATCATTGGTTGGTAATCAGGTAATGTCTTTCCATGTTCGACCCCAGAACATTTCTCACATGGATCGACTTGTACTTTGAGTGAAGATTGAACGATATTGAAGACCCCGGATCTAGTTTCATCCATTTGGGCTGTGATATATACTCAGGAAAATAAAGACATCAAATGTACATCATTGCTGCATAGATAATCATCCAATCTAAGGGATGATGGCTCTACTGGAATCATCAGTCTACACTCAGATGATTGTCTCTCCTATGTACATGAAAATGAATTTATAAAGCTGATCATGGGAAATGCTCACCTCAGCTAGATCATGAAAAAATTATGAAGATAATGTATCGTATTGTATCTTATTACAGGTAGCCTTCTAGTTTGAAAAACTTCGTATCCTCATGATAAAGCATTTCACCTGACATAAAAAATTAATGACCTCATGCTTTAGGGGGCAACTATTATAGACATTTTTGGGCACTACAACCCCAATCATAAATTTCCATAAACCAAGGGCTCCTAAGTCCCTAAATGTGTTGTTCCGACCCCTAAAAGAACAAGGTCAACTGATTACAGCATCTCCTAGAAGTTCTCCATGAAAAACTACTCAGAACTGGTCAAAACTGGACCATTTCACCTGCTCCATGGTCAAAGTGCGTTGCATCCCACCTACCGACACACAGTAGGTGCGATGCATGTTGAAAATCCCTTCTATGGGGTGCGATGGGCGAGAGTGGACAAATGGCAGGGTCAATCTACAAGGTGGAGAATCATGGAATCTTCCAGAAACTTCTCCTGTGACACTTGCCTCTCTGCATTCGCCCAAGGATGAGTAAGAGATCATCAATCTACAAGTGGAATCAAGAACTACCAGAGGGAGGACACTAATCAAATCTCAAAAGCTGACTCACTCCCCTTGCAAACATCTATATATGGATCCCTCATCCTAGAGATCCGGAGGCTGGAATTTTGCATCTTGTAAGGAAGTGCTGCTGGTTTCTTGGTTCAATATCATAGTGTTGGGTGATCTAAGCTTTTCATGAGGTGAAGAAGGGCTTCTTGCTGAGAGGATGATGCTAGGTCAGAAAAATTGGTTGTAATTCTCTTGGCTCTTTCTTGATTATCAATAAAGCTATTCAAGTTTTCTTCCACATTTTTGTATGATTGATGTTTTATGCACTTGTGTGGTCAATGTACATCTGGTCCTATATTGTTTATGATAATTAGATCTATGTTCTTGGATAGTATTATGTTGCTATGATTCTACAGGAGCCCTGTGAAGCTGGGTAGACAAGGAAGCGAGTTGCAAAAGATCTATCAGAAGGGAGAGGAATCGAGCAAGGAACCAAGCGCAAGACAGAGGTTGGTCTCCTTTATTCTTCTCTCATCTATTTCTCATAAAGGAAAACGAAAGTAGTTTTAGTTTGTTTGTTTCTAAGGTAGCTACCAGCCTTAGTGGGATTAGCAGTTCAGCATAGACACTATTCCCGGTAACATTAAGGTTCTCGAATCCCAACACATGTATCGTACTCTCCTATAGGATCAAACTTCTCCTGCTTAATGCATCTGCCAATTTATTAGTTTGGACTCTGATATGTTTCAAAACAAAAGTGAAACTCTACAAGTACTCTACCCACTTTGCATGTTTGTGGTTCAACTTATGCTACTGCATGATATACTACAATGCAGAATTGTCTAAAAATAATACAAACTCCTTAGCCAACAAATAATGTCTCCAATGCTTCAATGCTTGGATGACCGCATAAAACTCCTTGTCGTAAGACGTGTATTTTTGTCGGCTTTCATTCAATTTCTTGCTGAAATAAGCCACTGGCTTATCTTTCTGGCTGAGTACTGCTCCAATCGCTGTCCCACTCGCATCACAACGAACCTGAAATCATTTTTTTGAAATGTGGTAATCTGAGAATGGGTTTTTCAATTATTTTTTTCTTCAAAAACTGAAAACTTCTCTCAGCTGATTCTGTTCATCGAAAAGCCTGGTTGGACTTCTTGATTGTGTCCAACATCGATGTGTGAATCTCACTGAAATGTTTAATAAACTTTCTATAAAAACTTGACAACCCATGGAAACTTCTTACATCAAATAAACTCTTGGGATATGGCCAGCTAACTATGGATGCAACCTTCTCCAGATCCATCTTTAATTCATTCTCAGATATTACAAAACTAAAATAAATCAGTTACTTCTTGAAAAAAGAACATTTCTTCAAATTTATCAGCAACTTGTTTTTCTATAATTTTTCTAATACACACCTAACATGTCGAAAATGATTTTCCTCCGTCATACTAAATATGAGAATATCATCCAAATACACAATTGCAAAATTACCAGTGAATTCTTTCAGCATCTCATTCATCAATTGCATGAACGTGCTGGGGGCATTGCTCAACCCGAATGGCAAAACCAGCCATTCATACAGGCATTCATTGGTCTTGAAAGCTATTTTCCACTCGTAACCTGCTCGAATTAAAATCTGATGGTAGCCACTGTTCAAAGAAATATTTGAAAAGTATGTTGCCCCACTCAAACAATCCATGATATCGTCCATCCAAGGTAAAGAAAACATGTACCTAATGGTAATCTTATTGATCACTCGGGAATCAATGCACATCTGCCATTCTCCTCCTTTCTTGGAAGCTAGAATAGTCGTAACAGCACAAGGACTCAGACTCTCCTGAATTAGTCCTTTATCCAGTAATTCTTGCACCTATTTTATGATATCCTCGTTCTCTTTTTGGCTCATATAGTAAGCAGCCTTGTTTGGAAAACTGGCTCCTGGGATGGAGTTAATATGGTGACTAAGACTCCGTTTTGGTGGTAACTGATCTGGCAGATCATCTACCACAATATCATTAAATTCCTGCAACATATCCTGTATCTCCACAGGCAAATTAGTAAGTTTGGTGTGTACTAACACTTCCCTTGGTCTTCTCACAACTGCATAACCCAATTCACTCTCTTCAATTTGTCGTAGAAATTCCTTTCCTCCTAGCAACAATTCTTTCATTCCACTTGTTTTTGTTGTCTCATCTTCTTTCATGGGTACCAAGGTATGCTTTATCCCATATTTGACAAATCTGTAACAATTTTTCTCTCTGTCATGGACTACCTTTCTATCTTACTGCCATGGTCTACCCAGAAGAATATGGCACACATCCATCGGCATTATGTCGCAAGTCACCTTATCTTTGTACTTGCCTATCTAAAAATCTACCTAACATTGTTCATCAACTAACAACTGGTGTCCCTTCTGCAACCACGACACCCTCAATGGAGTTGGATCCCTTCAAACCCAGTTTCTCCACCATCTTCGTATTTACCAAATTATCAGTGCTCCCATTGTCAATAATCAATTTACATCATTTTCCATGTGACTTACATACAGTCTGGAACAATGCTTTTCTCTGCGTCACATTTGCCACTTCTTTCACTAGTTTCAACAAAACCTTGTTCAACACCAAGGCTTTGCTTGTTTCTGGTACATTCTCCACCTCATGCTGTGGTTTCTCTGCTACTTTAGGTTAAGCAACATACACTCCTCTCTGTCTAGTAGTTTCATTTTCAAGACATTCAAACGACCCGTGTTCCCACTTGTAACACTTGTAACACTGAAAAGCATTCCCTCTGCCTCTGCCATTACCTCTTCCTCTTTCATATGGCCTTACTCCCCTAGTGTTACCTTCCCTCTCAGTCTGTCCTAAAGCTTTGGAACTGCTTCCCTCTTCATGGCTATTGGTAGTCTTACCTCTTCCATACGATTGTCCCCTTCCTCTATCGGAACCATGTCCTCTTCTCACATTCTGCTTCCTAGTAAGCTTCTCCTCTGCCTTCAAGGCACATTGGTATTCCTCCTCCATAGTTTTAGGTGAAATAATGTTGATCTCGTCTAAGATCTCCATCTGTAGACCATTAGAAAATCTTGTTGTCTTTTCAGGGGTATCTTCCATATATCCTGCTCTCAAATTTACATTATAAAATGCTTCAATGTACTCCTTTACAGTCATCCCTCTCTGTCTCAGGTTTTGTACCTGTCTGTAAAGGTCAATTTGATAATATTTAGGTAGAAACTTACTCTTCATCTTCACTATCATTCTGTACCAACTTCTAATCAATGATTTATTTAGTCTTCTTTGTTCTTCCTATACACCATCCCACCAAAATGTTGCGTGTCCTTTCAACTTTGTAACAACAAATTTGATCTTCTTGTCTTCACTAATTTCTTCATATTCAAAATACTTATCTAGTTTACTAATCCAATCCAATAGTGCCTCTTTGGAAAAGATGCCATCATAACTAGACAATTCTAGTTTTGGCTTACTATTGGCCAACAAAACTGATCTTAACAATCTAAGTTATGGCCCACGGGGCTTTGGATTGACGGTGAATGGGTGCACTGTTAAGGCACTCCTTGCAATAGGTAACCGGTTCAAACCCCCGTGGGTACTTAGGTTAGTTTTAATTAGAAAAAAAAAAACAATCTAAGTTATGGTGCCTCCTCATTTTTCCCTTCTATTGCTACTAGATTTTCTTCCTCTTCACTATCATCCCCACCATTAGGATCCCTATGTATTCCTGCTTCTAATGCTACTAATCGTGCTTTCAAAAATCTAATCTCTTCTCTTAATCCATCATATGTTGCTCTTCTATTACCTCTATCAAGGCCTCTCCTACCTACCTCCATCTCTGTTAAGAAGAGAAACTTGCTCTGATACCAAAAAATTGGTGGCGATGTATCCGATGCAATAAATATGGTTGTTGAGATTTTATGTTATTGTATTAATATGCATGTCAGTCACTTCTTACTGGTTAACCTGGTCACGGTGCTATACCCCCGTAGCTTCTAAGGAATGTTCTGAAATTTCTTTATGTTGTGGCTCTACCTATGCACCCATCGCTGCGACTACTCAGCTTGTTGATGTTATTCTTCACTCTGTCAGTCTGTGCATGCTTATTATGGTTCTGTTTGTGTGAGGGTCTTTGGTGTTTCTTTTTGTCAGCTGGTTAGCACTATATTTTGGTTTGTTGAGTTGGTTGACTGTGTTTTTGGGCTATATTTCCCTTAGGGCTTCAATTTTCTTGCCTGGTGCTTTGCTCTCAATCAGTCTCTCAAGTTTAGTTGATACTTGGCCCTCTGGTATTTTCGGTTCTTTGCAGTGGCTCAGTGGTTAGCTCAACCTCTAAGGCACTCTGCGATGCATCCAAGGTAAGTTTTAGCTCTGCTTATACTTTTTTTATCCTCTCTTTTCATTTTATCCTCTCTTTTCATTCTCTTAATCTCTTGGCTCCTCTATGAGCAGGGTGTTCATGCATACCCAATCTATGGTGCTCTGTTCTCAACATCAAGTTTATTAGTCGGTCACGTTTGCTCTACAGGTAATGTTTTGATGGCTTCCACTTAATGCTGGTCATTATTCTGTGTTTCCTTCAGGTTTTCAACTCGTCATACTAATAATTTACTGGTCATTCGCTTCCCTGTTCGCTTGTGTGTAGGCTTCCAAGCCTGGAGCGTGGCTCTATTGTTCTTGCTTGGTTGGATTTGAACCCTCCTAGTTCTTCTCTCACTCTTCTCTATAGAGTATTTCCATCTAGGGTTTTAGCTAGGGTTTAGTGGATGTTTGGTTGACGTCTTCAATAGTGGTAATCCCTATACCTTTTGGTTGCTAGCTTGTAGTGCTGTTAGACTTGGAATGAATACTGTGTGTTTTCTTAGGCATTGTGGGGATGCTGTACCTTTATCCAGTTGTCACGTTGTGTTGTATACTTTAATTTTTGTTTTTGGTGAAGCCGTGCCTTTAAACGGATCTCATGATTTTGCTACTCTTAAATTATACTTGTATAAAGAGGACTCTATTAGAGTCTGGCACCCTTTTGATTTACAGCGGAATAAAATCTTGACTCTGAATGTTTGTATTTAGCTTAATATTTTGGGCATGAGAATGTGTGCTCTTATGGTATGATGTTGGTATTCAGTTTAGAATATTTTGTTTGTTATATCCAGGAATGTGTAAATGAACTATTTAATCTTGAATGCAATATTTATGCTTCTTTGTAAACGAAAATGTAATGGTTTGGAAAGTAAAAGGGTTACATGTTCATTCGCCTTAGGGTTTTCATCTCTGGTTTTTATGTAGCAGTTTATCCTTCCAATGGCATCTAATGCTTTCTTCTCTGGACAATATTTGCCCTGTCACTCTAGGGTGATTCTTTGTTTGTTGATTCTTAGCACCTGCAATTTCCCTTCTGTCTTCTTACACACACACAAATTTACATCTTAGTGATAAACATTACACAAGAATTATTTTGACAAATAATCTGTTATAACTATTATTTATGGAAATAAATTCTTGTTGACACAATGCACAGTTCATAAAACTCAATAGGCTCAACAACTTCTGTTAATTTCTTTCCCCTTTCTATTGGCAGCAGCCCCTCTATGGGAATTGGGATTGTATTTTAAGCCTTTCCTCGTTTCATTACAGTTGGGCAACTATTTCCCCAGTTAGCCAAACAAAAGACAATTTCTAATTAAAAGAAACATTTAACTAATCTAAATTAACTGACCTTAACAATATTGTGTAAAGTTACATAACAATTAGAAACTCAAACAATTCCAAGAAAAGTTTTTTGTCTCTGCCACCTCGGCAGGAAACAAAAATGTTTCTTCCAGCCATTGCCTGTTAATGAGATGCTTCTGCATCATTATGCTTTAATAATTTAAATTTTAACTGTCTTTGTCGTGATTTTATGTATAGATAAGCACATGTATATTATTTGTGAGAATAAATATTTTCATTTCTCTATCTCACATGGAAAGATGATTGACTTGTCTTGATTTAACTTTTTATGCTTTAATTTAACCATATCTCTTGCATTTTTTAATAATAGTCATTTTCGTTTTTCTCTCTTAATCAAATAGCTGATGAACTAAGTTTGATTTGTTTTTTCAATATATTTTGATTTAGGATATATTTTTCTTTTTTGAATAACACATAATTTTACTTTTTTTATATACTAAGTGAATGTATGATTAACTTAACTTGATTTGCTTCTTTCTATATGTTATTAAGTAATCAATATGTATTTCCTTTTTGAATGATATGCATTCTCACTTCATTTCTATAAAGTGAGGAATGATTTCATTTAGTGATACATTTTTCATTCATCACTAATACATATTTTGACTTTACCTATATACTATGTTAGATGGATGATTGACTTGACTTGGTTTGTTTCCTTAAATATACTATTAATTTAGGAATATGTATTTATCTTTTTTGAATAATATATATTCTCAATTTTACAAAGTGAGGGATACTTTGATTTAGGGATATATTCTTCATTCTTGAAAAATACACATTTTGACTCTACCTATATACTATGTTAGATAGATGATTAACTTGACTTGAATTTGTTGATTTGATATGCTATTAGTATAGGATTCTGTATATCGTTTTTGAAAAACATATATTTTCATTTATATAAAATGAGAGATGCTTTGATTTAGGGATACATTTTTCATTTTCGAATAATATACATTTTGAATTTTCCTATATACAAGGATTACAGATGATTAACTTGATTTGTCTTTTTAAATATGCTATTAGTTTAGGGATATGTCTTGCTTATTTGGATAGTATACATTCTAATTCCTATAAAGCGTGGGATGTTAACTATAAGTGTACCAACATCTACATAAATTGATGTCCATCCTCTTGATTAAGCATTTTACACAATTTTGTGTTAAAAATGGATATGTATATATAGATTATTTTATATTCTCATCATTAGTGGAATCATATATTTTATGTGATTTCCTTTTAATAATTTCACAATTAAATATTTTTCATTCTTCCAATGAATATATCACAAACATGTTATTGGCTACAAAGAATCACTTTCATGTGAAACATAACATAGCTGCTTTGCATCTCATCCTTTGTTCCTAAATACATACATATATAGGAGAAATAGGTATATTTAGTGAACATTGGATAGTTTAAAATATATTATCATGAATAAAATTGCATTAGTTAAACTTTCATCAGCTATAAATAGCCATTCATGCATGAAGAATGTAGAATCCTTAACTATGATAATTGTTATTGTGAGAAAATTGTACACTCGTTTGTAAGTAGCAGTGTTATAGACATTTTTGTGCCTTACAGCTCTAAGCATGAAATGTCCATAAATCAAGGGCTCCTAAGTCCCTAAAAGTGTTGTTCTAACTCCTAAAGGAACAAGGTCAACAAATTACAGCTTCTCCCAGAAGTTCTCCACCAGAAACTACTCAGAATAAGTCAAATCAGGATCATTTCAGTTGCTCCACTAGCCAAGTGCGTTGCATAGCACCCAAGTCCACTAGCTAGGTGCGTTGCAACATACCTAAATGCACTACCAGGGTGCGTTGAGCGGGAAATGACAAGTGGAAGAGTCATTCCACGAGGTGGAGAGACAATGGAAGCTTCCAAAATCTTCTCCAATGACACTTGCCTCACTGAATTCGACCAAGGATGAGTAAGAGGCTCTCAGTCTCCAAGTGGAAGCAAGAATTGACAGAGAGAAGCCACTAATCAAATCATGGGCTGACTCATCCTCCTTGCATACATCTATATATGGATCCCTCATCCCAGAGATCCGGAGGCTGGAATTTTTCACATTGTAAGGAATTGCTGTTGGTTTTGAGATACATATCAGAGAATTGGGTGATCTATGCTTTGTTGGGGTTGAAGGAGGGACTTCTTTGCTGGGAGGTTGATGCTGGGTCAGGAATCATCGGTTGTAACTCCTCCTGGATCTTCTTGTATATCAATAAAACTATTTGAGTTTCTTCTCCATGCTTGTGTTTCATTGATGCTTGTTACATTTGTATGGTTAACTTAAATCTGATCCTAGGTTATTTATGAATATCAACCCATGTCTTTGTATAGTTTCCTTCTTCTGTGATCTTACAGGTACTTGGTGAAGGTGGACAAGTAAGGGAGCAAGTAGCTGGAAACTGTCAAAGAGGAGAGAGATTGGATCAAAGAACTAGCGCAAGACACAAGTTGGTTCATCCTATTCCTCTTTGTTTATAGTTCATAAAGAAGAATACAAAGGTAGTTTTCTCTGTTTGTTTCTAAGGTAGCTGTCACACCTTAGTGGGATAGAGTCGTTCTAAATAGACACTTTTCCCGATAACAAAATGGAAACTCCACTGGGGATCGTGTCTAATTAGTTTGTTTGTGTTTCTCTTGTTGTTTATTTCATAAACTTATAAGCAACAATCGAACTGCATTTGCCATTAACAAATGCAAAGTAGACACCTGCTGCTTTAGTCCATTCAGTGGATCTGTTTATGATTTGAACAACTGATTCATAGACTAAATGATTGCCCTTGTGATAGCTCTTAGACCCCCCTTAGATCTATCTCTGATTGTGCATTACTGATTGCTTTTACTCGGCCAAAAACCATAGATTAAACTGCAAACCGTGACCCAGAACCCGGATAGAATTCTCGTTTCTACCCCAGTGTAGGCTCTGTGAAGAGGTTCTGCATTTCAACGCACTTCCCGAGAGGGCTACCTGCGCTGTAATGTAGTTTCTTTGTGTAACAGGTGCGCTGATTAGCCTAGCCTTGTGCAGCTGAGGTTCTTTGCTTCATTTTTCCAATTTTGTCTCTGATTTTTGCAGCCTGTGATAAGTATATGACTGTTTCAGACCCCTTTTCCTTACTGATATTCCGCCTCAGGTGTACAAAAGAACTGTAGATGTTTTTATGTGTTTGTTGAGTCATTTACAGTTTTCCATTGCAAAAGTATAATAGTCGTACTGTCGTCCTTTGATTTAGATCTGTCGCAAGCATCGATTTTGATCATAGGATAAAGTTTATTTGCTATTGATAGTCGATTATGCTTTTACTTTTGCCTTTGGTTTGAATTTGTGACTTTCTAGTGTCGAAACGAGTATTTATTTCAAAATCATAGTGTCGTAACATCTCTACCTTTTGATTTCGAAAAGAAGCTTATTTGTGTTTGTCGCTTGAAAGCAAATTCAGATTTGTACATCAACTTTCTTTTTAGGCATCAATATTAAGAAAGTGAAAAACAAAACACATGCATGTGCATTTGCATATTGACAGTCTGTTTGGCTTGATTTAGGAAAGTGCATTTACAGTGTGCTCTTTGCTCTTTGCAAAAAGATTGTGTCTTTCTTTTCCCCTAGTAGCTAGGATTTTCATTGCTGAAAAGAGATAAAAGTTTGTTTATCATCTTTAGATTGCATTTTAGGAATTACATATACATCTCGTGGTGATCCCAAAAGACAAACTTCATAAGAAAAATCAACTTAAAATAAATTCAATGAACTTAACAACGCTTTGGAACTTAACACACAACATTTAGAGGTCTAGGCTAGAGACGTATTCTGGCATCGTAAATTCTGGTAACTGTTGTCCTCACTGATGGTTGGGTGATTCCTCCACTTTGAGACGATAAGTGCCAGTACGTACTTGTGCTCCCACGTACCGTCGAGTATATATTGGGAGACCCCTATAGGCTTAAATCCTTTTATCCATAGGAAGTCGTGTCGGCCACCCTACTGATCGCAATGCACTGAACACAGCATTCGGGAAGATTGACTGCCGTACCATAAAAAGTATTCTGCAGTTTTGCGAATGGTTTGGTACTCCCTCTACCTAGACCTCCAGAACAGTCCCTTTCGTTCCTTTTCAGACTCCTTAACGGAAAAGGTCCATCTGAGCACTTGTCCCTTCAGGCTCATTAAAAATCGAAGGAGACTAGAGTCATCTTTTTTTTTTCTCGACTCTTAAAAACTGAAAAAACAAGTTGTGTCAAAGCGTGTTAAAATTTATTTTAAATGGAATATTCATACCCTTTTCCTACGTTGATCTTGGGTTGAGAAAATGGAGCCTACCAACCAAGGAATTCCCCTTGGTGGAAATCCTAGTCCCTTCTCCTCTTGGGGAGATGTTGTGCACCCCATATGGCCACATTGTCGCTTCCAGGACTGACAATTGGCTTGCCAGTATGGCTCTTCTCAACCTCTGTCGTTCAGAACACCACTATTCCTGAACAATCGAATCAACAATTAGACGAGTCTAGAGTTGCCCACCAACCTTCTACTTCCTCTAATTCTTCCTCTCCTCCTTCCTCTTTGCTTGATGGAGCTGGTAAAACTAAAAGCCAAGTTCCTAAGGAGAAGAAGGAAAAGAAGAAGAAAGAGAAGAAGAAGAAGGAGCCAAAGGCGAATATGGGAAAACGAGTGTCGTCTAACGAAAATCCACACACTGCACCGACCAGGCCTAAATCGCCATGTGTCATTTGCAAAGGAGACCACCTTCACAGAGATTGTCCTTGCATCCCTCGGATAGTAAGGGACTGGTCTCCTCATTTGCACAACCCGGTGTCGTCAACCTCTGATGATCATGTTGAAAGCACATCATCAACTAGTGAAAGCGAAGCCCCAAGACAGAAAGGGAAAGCTAGATTTCCTTGTAAACTGTGCGAAGGCAATCATGCCGTCCACTGTTGTCCCTTCTTAGATGAGGCTAAAAGAGTTTTGGATGATCGTCCGATTTCACCGTTACAACTTCCTCCTGGATATAAAAAACTCTTGCCGAGTCCGTCACTAGTTGAGAATCCGGCTGGCCCGCTCAGGTGGTCGGATGAAGCACCTATCATTGAAGATAAACCAACTGAATCCATACCAGACGAAAGTCAAAAGGTCGAGGCGGCAGTTGACCCAGTCTTGCCTTCAGAGGTTTCATCTTCAGATGATACAGTCACTGAAGAGAACAAGGATGACACCGTCCAAATCCTCTTCATAAACACAGACTCAGACGAACATGGGGGCAATTTGCCCATTCCTTTACTGCAGGAAGGAAGTTCGTCAGAGCCGTACTCGGCCGTCTATTCGGTCCCACCTCCAAGCAACCTAGTTGTCTCCTTCGACTGGAATCAACTAGGCAGACCCGGTTTACCAGCTAGCGTACCATTCCGAATTATCGTTCAAATATATAGAATGGTCATGGCTGGTACTATCCTAGATGAGGGGGCTTCTGTGAGTATCCTTTCCTCTACTGCTTAGAAAGCGCTTGGTTCGCCATCTCTTTTGCTTGAGATGAGAAATCTGACAGGCTTTGATAAAGCAACCAGTCGACCTTTAGGGATCCTTCCCGATGTGCCCATAACATTGAGAAGGAAGACAGTTTGCATGAACGTAATGGTAGTTCAAGGACCCTTGGATTATAACCTACTCCTTGGACGAGACTATATTTATTTCATGGGCGCGATTGTCTCCTCACTCTTTAGAGTAATGTGTTTTTTGCACGAAGGAAGAGTGGTCAAGCTCATGGACCAGCTTTCATTTCCCGGATCACGCATAGCAAATAGTCATATACCATCCCTAAATGGTCTTTTCACGAAAGAAATGTCTCAATTTCCAGTCCGTCCTCCTGATGAGAGCGAGTAATTCGGAGGGATATGACTGAAACCCAGGGGGCATGCATCCTGGTCTGCTTCGGCAAGAAAACTTCGGGTATAGGGTAGGTTTCCACGGGAGAATATGACTAGTCTGTACCCCGTCCGTGATTGGAAGAGGGGTTATTCTAGAATAAGATTCTTTTTTCAAAGTTATGTGAGTTGGTGGGCATCGTCACTCACCTTTGTTTATTTCGAGCAACATCGCCAAAGAAGTGTTTTGTTTATGCCGTAAATAGAACAATCTTTGGGTAACCTGTAAGAGGTAGGCCTCTCTCGGTAAAACAAATGTTTTGACGGAAAGAAGTAGAGGTAACCTTGAAACTCTGTTTTATACCTGGGGGCATGCAAACCTTTTGGAGTGCAAGAAAAGAGCGACTATTTATTTTTTAAATTTATAGGACCTCTAACCCTTTAAACTCGTAGGATTGGTCGTTTCCTAACTTGCATAAAGAAAGGATGTGGGGCAACACTCGAAAGCTTGTCGTTTTTATATGAGACATTCTTATCATATGACTGGATTAATCGAGCAGTGTTACCGCAAGGTTCAAGCTCGTTAAAAAATAAACCCGCACCGAGCAAATGTTTCCACCCGCGTTTAAGCTCGTTTTAAAAATGAACTATTCCCTGGTAAATAACCACCGTGAATGTAGCATTTCAGCCATTAAAGCCTTGGTCGTGTTTGCACCGTCACCTCCACTTTTCCATTGGCCGATCATTCACCTCCATTTGATTGTTTACCCATTTTGAGGAACAACTGCGAAGAGTGATCACTAGCCATCCTTGTGACACTGTTGTGATTGGAAAATTCCAAACCTTACCTGGAATCAGCTGCTACCCATTTTATCACTCGTTCCTCAAAAGACAAGTCTTCTTTAAGATCTTTTCTGACTCGTAAAATATGAAAAGATTTCCGAGTTCTGGCCTTCCAGCTCATTAAAGCGACGGGAAGTGCTATCCCTCCTCTAGATTTTAATCTTTTTGGACCTGAGGGATTATTGCACAAAAAGATTGAGCGCTTGTTTTGTTCGGCTCGTTAAAGCGATCAAAAATTCATCCCTTCTGTATTGTTTTATACTTTTTCGGACTTAAGGGATTAGATGACGAAAAAGGAATTTTGGAGTTACCTTTACGTACCTTTTCAGACTCTCTAAAAATGAAAAGGACCGAGTTATCTTTGTCATTAGACTCGTTAAAAAGATTAATAGCGACAAACTTGTTCTTAGACGAGAACGAGTTTCACTATCGCTAGGCTCGTTAAAACATAGCGATGGGTTTGCCCGAAGGGCAAATTATAGAACAAGCATATGTTATCCTCCTCAAGCTTGACAAAAATAAAGAGGTACTGGTCAAGGGAAAAAAATGGGAAGAAAACTCAAAGAATCTTTATTGGTAGCAAGTCGCTCTTGACCATGACACTTCCACTCCGTGCCCGAGTCGGGATGGGTTGTTTCATTCACCGGTCACATCGCCATGGTCTCGCCATACCATCCACATTTGGGGTTAATGCTACCAATCCATCACGTAAGTGTCGCCGACATGTTCAAGAGAAGTCATCCAGAAAGGCCACCTGTGTCCCGCCCACTACCATACATTATACTCCATTCTTTCATGACCGCCACCCTGAACCATATATCACCAGATCGTTTTCACCTCCATCAAAATCATTTGCTCCATTCCGTGTCATTGATGTGGGATTCATTAAGGCCCTCCTATGATGGATCACTTCTTGTCGACATCAGCTCATTATCCAAGAAGTTGATCTAGGAACACCCCATTCAGTACTTTGAAGCTTGCATGCCTCAATGGCAAGTTTCTCACTTCCGGCGACAGGTTTACATCAATGGCCTTCGACCAAAAGATTTTTCGTGGTGTTCGACGCCAAGTCCTTTATTCACACCACATGAATTGTACTGCAATACCTTGAGGGTCATTATCATTATCGGTGATTCCTCCCGCGCTTGTTAACAATTTACATCATTGACTGGTAATCAAGCGATGTCTTTCCATGTTCGACTTCAAAACATTTCTCACATGGATCGACTTGTACTTCGAGTAAAGATCGGACGAGATTGAAGACCTCGGATCTAGTTTCATCCATCCAGGCTGAGATATATATTCAGGAAAATAAAGACATTGAAATGTACAGCATTATAACACAGATAATCATCCTACTAAAAGGATGATGGCTCTATCAGAATCATCAGTCTACCATCAGACGATTGTTTGTCCTATGTACATGAAAATGAATTTATAATGCTGAGCATGGGAATGCCCGCCTCAGCTAGATCATGAAAACAATATGGAGATAATGTATTGTATTGTATCTTATTACAGGTCTCCTCCCAGCATTGAAAGAACTTCGGATCCTCCTAATAAAGCATTTCACCCGATAAACGGCCTCATACTTTAGGGGGCAAATGTTATAGACATTTTTGTGCCTTACAGCTCTAAGCATGAAATGTCCATAAATCAAGGGCTCCTAAGTCCCTAAAAGTGTTGTTCTAACTCCTAAAGGAACAAGGTCAACAAATTACAGCTTCTCCCAGAAGTTCTCCACCAGAAACTGCTCAGAACTAGTCAAATCAGGATCATTTCAGCTGCTCCACTAGCCAAGTGCGTTGCATAGCACCTAATTCCACTAGCTAGGTGCGTTGCAACGCACCTAAATGAACTACCAGGGTGCGTTGAGCGGGAAATGACAAGTGGCAGAGTCATTCCACGAGGTGGAGAGACAATGGAAGCTTCCAGAATCTTCTCCAATGAAACTTGCCTCACTGAATTCGACCAAGGATGAGTAATAGGCTCTCAGTCTCCAAGTGGAAGCAAGAACTGACAGAGAGAAGCAACTAATCAAATCATGGGCTGACTCATCCTCCTTGCATACATCTATATATGGATCCCTCATCCCAGAGATCCGGAGGTTGGAATTTTGCACATTGTAAGGAATTGCTGTTGGTTTTGAGATACATATCAGAGAATTGGGTGATCTATGCTTTGTTGGGGTTGAAGAAGGGACTTCTTTGCTGGGAGGTTGATGCTGGGTTAGGAATCATCGGTTGTAACTCCTCCTGGATCTTCTTGTATATCAATAAAACTATTTGAGTTTCTTCTCCATGCTTGTGTTTCATTGATGCTTGTTACATTTGTATGGTTAACTTAAATCTGATCCTAGGTTATTTATGAATATAAACCCATGTCTTTGTATAGTTTCCTTCTTCTGTGATCTTACAGGTACTTGGTGAAGCTGGACAAGTAAGGGAGAAAGTAGCTGGAAGCTGTCAAAGAGGAGAGAGATTGGATCAAAGAACTAGCGCAAGACACAGGTTGGTTCATCCTATTCCTCTTTATTTATAGTTCATAAAGAAGAGTACAAAGGTAGTTTTCTCTGTTTGTTTCTAAGGTAGCTGTCACACCTTAGTGGGATAGAGTCGTTCTAAATAGACACTTTTCCCGATAACAAGCAGAAGACACTCAAATTTGGTGATGAACATATGTAAATATTACATTTCGAGCAGGAAACATTATGAAATAAAAAAAAAATCAAAATCTTTCGTAAGGTTTAATTTCAAATCAACGTTCGTAGGTGCTAAAAAGATGAAAATGAACTACCTTGTCTCCTTTCCATTGATAGTCATCAGAGTCGCTAGAAGCCTAGTCAACACCTCAAGACACGAGCTTGCTTGAAAAACACTTCATATCCTAAAATGATGGGTTGACCATTTAATCCTTGAGCCCCAGTAAGCCTTAAGAGAAATAGGATGGTAGCTCTCATCTCATGTATGAGGCAAACGACCTCATTGATGAACCAAAGAAGGGAAGGAGTGTTTAAAATTTCTATAAAGACAAGTGCATGGAGAGCCAAAAACAAGAAGTTGTGCATTGTTATGTTTCCAAAATTGCTCCAAGGAAATCTAGCATACCATTGTGAGGAGAATTCCACCACTCTAGAGAGTTTTCTATGCTTCTTTGAGAGGGAAAGAACATGAAAAAGAGATTGAGAAGGGGAAATACTTTTTGAGAGATATTGAACACCATTGATCAAGAAACTCTCCTAAAGTGTCTTTGATACTTTATGTGTTACTCTTCTACTATCAACAACCAATAACAAGGATTATTTTCCTATTCCTTTGTTGATTTATTTTGCTTCACAACCTTGTTTCATGTTATTTAGTCTTGTCTTAGCTTAGATTTTTTCATGCATTATTTCCATTTTATTCAATGCTTTGTTAGTTTGATCACTAATGTCACTCATTTGCTTATATGCTAGGAAGAAACCAATTGCAAGGAAGTTTTTTTTGAGACTCATAGGAAACCAAATACACCATACAAAATGGTGACTCTGCTTTCTTTCCTTTTTTGATATAATTGGTTGTTTTACATGGCTTTAAACTTTGTATTTTCACTATGTTTCCATCACATAATTTCTATAGACCTGTGTAGGCAACCCATGGACCTGTGTGCAGTAAAAAATTAAGCACTTTTATTTATTTGATTTGGCCTCACAATGTTTTGTACAGACAGTCACACAAGTCTCACGACTTTGCAGAAAATAACTTATGAGACATAGAGAGAGTCAAAAATTTCATTAAAATTCTCTTTCCTAGAGTGTTGTGGTAGCCTTTAGTGACTTGCCTACATGCCTACATTTGTTTTTAGTTTATATATGCTTTTAGTTTTCTTTGCCGACCACTAAAAGTAGAGAGATTTATTATCTTTTATTTTGGAATTTTCAATTCAAACATAGATTAGCTAGGAAGAAAGTAATCCCTAATCCACATATATTTTTTCTTGTGTTACTCATTGCAACTCACCTCACACTTAGCTTAACTAAGAGGAAACTAAGTGGCCTTAAATCTACACATCTTTTTTACTTGTTTTTCCTTGCCTCCCTTGTGTCCTTGTTGAAAACCTATGGTGGAATATGAAATATTTCTTAAACCAGTAAATTTGCATCTCCTTATATTCTCACCTAGCATAATTAGGATACAAGTGACCAATTATCCACACATATTTATTTTTCTTGCAAGGAATAAACATAACATTGCGTAATTAGGGGAATTGTAAAGGACTACCACATATTTGCATCATTATAATCCACACTTTCTATGCTGACAATTTCACTTGCCAAAACTTTCACTACACACACTAAGCTAACTTAAACTTTGTATAGAGGGTATCCTCTTTTCGGAACCTTTGTAATTAGTTTCTTTTAGCTCAGATTTTGTTACACACCTATTTTAGCCGCTACAACACCACACAAAATTTTGGGCATATCTAAAATTTTGGGTCCCCCTCTGCTCACCTAAAGCCATTAAGGGATGCTCCAGTAGTCGATTACATAGTACACACAAGGCTTGTTCTTATCAGACCCTATCGATATACTCACCCATGCTATCATGCGATACATATTGCATTCTTTTGTTATGCATTGTCTCACACATTGACCGTAGCATTGCATTAGGGTTTCAAAAGTGTGATGTGTTAGGGTCCTATAATTTATAGGATCTCAAGGTGATTGAGTATTTCACAGTTTGCATATTTCAAATTGTTCGTAGATTTCAATATTCAATTGATTTCACAAAAAGGAGAAAATAAAAGAAATGAAAAGAGGGTATAAAAAAAAAAGAGGAAAAGAAAAAAAGGAAAAAAAATGAGAAGAAAAGAAAACCCCAAATCTTGTTCAATTCATACTGTCTAAGCAAACTAGTAGCTAGGTAGAAATGAAATTTCTTCAACTGTTCAATCTGGACCAATGGGAGAGATAAGTGATAGAGTAGGTTAGAAATAAAAAGAAAGAAAGTGAAAAATGGTCTGCAAGTCCAAATGCACCCTGAAAATGAAAAAAGGGAAAAAATTGTTAGATTAGAAATAAAGGGTAGGTAGATTGAGAAGAATTACAGAGGGAAAGGACATGAAAAGTTCTTTTAATGTTTTATGACATAGTTCATGTGTTTTTCCTAATGTTGGAAAAAAAATTAAAATAGGGAAAGGAGTCTTTTATGTAGGTTCTCACCCCGTACATAAATTACCTGCATACCAATTCTAAAACACAGAAAATAAACAATGCGAGAGCATAACACATAAAACACATATACACAAAGATTTTTCCCTGGATCCCAAAACCGGGACTACCAGCTTGATTTTTCATTATGTTCCATTCAATGTTATAATACATATTTATACATGTCGAAGCATCTAATACCGTGGACTGAAAACCATCACATCCAAAAACATGTGCGAAAAACATGCACAAAAACATAGGTGGGTCCACCCAACCTAACATAGGTTCCAAAACCAAAATTTTTTGGGGCGCTACCCCGAACCCTATAGAGTGGGGTTAGTTGCACCCCTAAAAACCCATATGACCCCCCTCTATGCAAAAAATGGGGCGCGCTGCCCCCCCTCTAATCCCCGGTTAACTACGTGGGTTAGTTGTGGAAAGAATATAACACAACCCAACATTTTACTATTATTCCTAGCTTCAGTTTATACTCCACCTGACCCCTTTTAATTTTCCTACCTGACCACTCATGTACACATCACATCAACTATTACCCATTCCTCACCTCTCATCTAATCTCCACACTCACTATTCGATCCAACGACCCACATGATTGTCAACCACCCCTCACCCTTTGAATGTTAATGTCGGGGGGGGGGGGTTCGAAATCAGTGGTTTCAGACCACTTACATGTCACACTGTCACGATTTTGCACCCCCTTCCTCCCACTAATTCCACTTACCACTCCAAGGGCCCACAGAAAAGTGGTTTTTGCGTTCCACTAAACCACCTCCTTCGTTATGATCGTTCACCTTCATTCCCGCGCTATACCATTGTGCATTCAATTCGTTGGACCATTAACCAACGGACCCGTGCCACTTTAGCCAATCCAATGGGAATGCTCCTAAAGCTAAAAATACACCATCTCCCACCCATTTACAAAATTTTAATGTGTTCTCTTTACATACAGGTGAAAGTCAAGATTCATTCAAGCATACACATAGAAGTAGTCAACAAAATGAAACAACAACACAATTGGAGAAAGCTTAATTTTTCTACATTTATCAGACATCCCCCTTTTTGAATCCCACTTCCTGTTCATTCCCTTTCTTTTTCCCTCTCTGAGTTCCCTTTTCTTATCATTACTTTTCTATTGCAGTTCACCTGCAAATTCAATACAATCCAGGTTTAAAAATTTGCAGAACACAACCATGCCACCAAAGAGGAAAGAATAAGAGATGTTCAATCCAATGATGCACCCACCAGTGGACTTGGAATATATTCCACTGGCAGACAAAGACTTCAAAATATATGATACACTTTCAGAATTTGATCTCTTTGACATCTACTGCTGGTGGGAGGACAAATTTGTTGATGAAGTGGATGACATAGGGCTCTGGGATACCAATTTTCCTTTCTATATTTTTTCCAAAACCCATAGCCACCCATAACTAATTAGAAAATGCCACTCATGCTATAACCCACAACAAAGGGTAGTGATAGCCCGAGCAGGAGACATATTGTTTAGCATTGATGCTAAATCTATAATGCAGATGATGCAAGCTCCTATCATTGAAGGAACCACTCCTTTTTCCCATGAAATCCTCAGTGAAATGTATCGGAGGCTAGAATTTACCAAAAGAGCTAAAACCTTGGAACTCTTCATGAGTGAATAGACCCCACTGCCTAGAAAAAATCCTCCTTATTCCTCCTCTTCTTTCCATGATAGAACCGGGCATATAGTCATTGTACTTTCATATTTGGTAGGATATTATTCAGATCAGTTGCTTGATGAAGATATAATAGGTTTCCTATCCATCTTATCAGTAGAGTCAAAGCCTTCTATCCTATTTAATTTCAATAAATTCCTGGCAGATGACATCCATGAGAAATTTGTAAATTTCATCACAGAGGAAGTGTTTCAGTACTCTTCGGTATTGGTATATATATTTGTTTATTTTTAGGAAGACATATTTCAATTTACAATGAGCAAATTAAATGAAGAAGGTGAACTCCAATCTATCATTTTCTAGACAACCTTAGTGACGAAGGATAAAAAGGACTTCACCTACAAAACATTTATAGAAATGTTTGTTCACCCAGCTATGAGCCTCCTTAGTGGGACTGCAGAACCCAGAATCAGTGAAGAAATTAAAAGGATCATGCAGTTGACAGACCAAGCAAGAATAGGAGATTGGTACTTGTACCAAAATTATACAGAATTAAGAGTATATGGATGTGAGTTGGCCCCTTACAAGCTTCCAAAGTTCCTCCCCATGAAGATCTTTTCACTTGAATATATCAGGCAGATGATTAATGCAAATGAACTACATTTTGTAGCAGCAAAGAAAAAGTCACAATTTAGGATCAAATCCCAAATTGGTGCTTTTATTTGCAACAACAGGGCAGCAGGTGAGGGGGCAGACGAGAAATTGAAGTTCACTCACAGTTTTACATGGTCCTATGACCCATGGGGCATTATCTCCAAGAAAAGGGTGGAGAACAAATCAACAACCTACATTCACACTCAAAGCCCTAAAATAGGAAAATTTATGAACCTGATTGAGTGGATGTCTGACACCCTGCAAGAGGCTAAGAAATAAATACTTTCTTCTACAAGTGCATAGACTCCTAGACAGCACGAAAGGAAGAGTATAGATGATAGATCGAACAAGGGCAAAGAACAAGAAAAGGGAACAACTCGGAGAAGGCCAAGAGAATATTAGTCACCATCAACTGAAACTTCTATGAAGAATTCAAATTGAAATTTACGAAAGGGATCAGGATGCACATGGACCTAGGCATGGAATCACTACAGCAAACAATCATTAATCTCATTGATATTCTTGATTCATCTCCAACTGGAGGTCAATCTCGTCCTACCACTCCAATATCAGAAAGGAAACAGACTCTTCAAGTTTCCACATTTACCAATGTAACTAGAGAAAATGAGGAAACCATCTTGGACACCTTCAAATATATAAAGATCAGGAATCAAATGTTGAAAAAGAGTGTGCTCAATTCTGGAAACAAAGTTTTTCTTCTCAAGGCAGACTTCTCTCAACTTTTGATTCAAAAAAAGGAAAAATGCATGTAGCATTCTTGGAAGCACAAACAGTTGAACCTAAAACTCCAGTTGATTATAAACATACCTCTTTTGATTTTGATGCCAGGAATGTTCATCCTATTGACCAGTTGCAAATGCACAAACAAATGGGAGAAATGATCTCCTCTACTCTAACCAGTACCTCTATGAGTTTGTTTAAAATGAAGGTGGCCTTATCAAATGCTCAATCTCAGCTAAAGTTGGAAAATATTTAATCTCAATCAAAAGACAATAGAATTAAGTCTTTGGAAGACTTAGTAGTGAGAATTGGATATGATCCCTCAGATCTAAAAGTAGTACAAGAGATAATTAAGAAGAAGGAGATTGATATAGCAACTTTGAAGAAGCAACTCAAAATGCATGCAACACATGATCCCTTGGCCAAAGAGATTAAGGAAAAAGAGACTCAAAGGGCCGAAATGATGAAATTAATAATGGATCAGTCACTCTAAATAAAACAAATGGAAGCCAAAATGGAGAATATGGTATAAGAGAAGGAAAGGGAAGCATAGTTTGCTAGCACCACTATGGAGGCTCTTCCTCTTACATCTATTCCTACAACCACTCTAACAACTACTGCTACAGGGATAGGAAGCAGTGCAACAACTAGTGAGATCCATGGAGAGCATGAATCTTTAGACTAAGGAGATCAAGAGACTAGAAACACAATTCAATGTTCTACAGGACCAAATAGAAAGAGCTGAAAGTGCACATTCAGTGGAGATGCAGAGGGAACATACCTCAATCGAAAAGTTGCAAAAATCTGAAAAGGAATCATCCATTGGTAACACTCTAGGAAGGGTGAAAGAGATCATCTGGAAGAACATCATCAATGGTGTGTATGAGATCTGGCCCAACATCCAAATTATATTTGAATAGAAGGAGTTAGTTGAAAAAGCTAAAGAAGTTATTTCATCCACTAATCTAGAGTTGGGAGATATGCGAGCAACAACCAACAAAATCATTAAATTTCTCAATTCAAGGAAAAGGTATGAACTAGAAGAGCTAGGAGTAGTAGAGAGGACATAAACTATTCTACAGGTGAAAAATGTATTGACTAAGAAGAACCTGAATGTACAGCTTGAGGAAAAATGCTAGAATTTGGAGCTGACAGTGAAAAGGTTTTTCAACAGAATTGAGCCTTTAACACAGAAAGGTCTCCCTTCTCTATTTTTCATTAATGACAAACTCATGGCCAGAGAAGATTATGTGAAGAGGCTCCAAGGCATAGCCAAGGATGTTGTGAATCTCTCCAATATCAAAGGTAGCAAAACAGGAAAAGAATTGCTAGAAGCTATTGGCAATCCAATCTATATTGAGCATGAATTGAAGAACATTTTCGCAGTAAAGCCTACTTTTGCAAGGTACACTAAAGCTAATGAGATATACAGTAGGTTAATCAAGGTCAAGATTCCAGATGAAGAAGCATGGAGTGACTTGTATGATTACCAAGAGGAACAAGACAAGTAGGATTGAAGGAACAACGCAGATCTGAGTCAGCACCCAACCAAGTTGGCAAAGCCACTATAACAAAATTAATTACCCAACGACAACATCCCAAACAAAGGGGGCAAGATTTCCAAGTTATCTCATCGTGACCACTTCGTGGTTACACTAGCCAAATTTTCTTTCATTGTAATGAACAACAAATTGCCAAGTGTATAAGGCAATCGTTGTAGGTTTTTGTTAAATACTTCATGCATTGGAAGTATTAGGGGTTGGACCCAAGTTATTGAAAAATCTCTCTTTTTAGAGCACTGTAATTTTGAGCTGGAGCATTAATAATAAAATACCATTTGCAATATACTTGAATTGTTTCTAACTTGGTGATGTCTTCTTTCTGTGTTGAATGTATTGTTGTTTTGTTCATTATGCATCATTAAATCTTATTGTAAAGCAGAAATTCTAGATTAAGAAATGTTGTTGGAGCACCTTATTTCTATCTGTGTTTGCAATATAAATGTTTCCTTTTGACGTATGATTAAGAAATACCTAATTGTTTTTTAATCATTACTGATTTTACTATTCTGTCATCTCATTTTTCATTATGCTTTTAGATCCATTAAAGATAGTTAGCTTGCCTTGCAAATTCTCTGGAAAAATTGATGTTACTACCAAGCCTTTGACTCCATAGCCCAATGGAAAGGATTTGAATATGACCTACCCCAACCAAAGAAACAAACAACCAAGCAATCAAGTAATAAATCTCTTTCACTATTACATCTCGCCTGACACATTGAAGTAAAGTTAACTCTTAAAATCTACAGAGAGATCCCTCTCTGAGTCTAGGAGGGCTAGATCCTAGACTCCTAAGTGGTTTGATGTATCCTTTATGATTTTCTCTTGCCAATCTTCAAAATCATAGAATGATAGCTTGATGTATTTCCCACGACGTTGAAGTTTATCTATATGTAATATACCTTTCAATCTATGGCAGCATCGTGTGTGGGAAGATCAGAAATGGCATGATGCAATCATAAAAGAAGAAGATCCTTTGGCAATGTATATCGATGGTAGATCATTATAAAAGGTGTTAGGGACCACAAATACTTATTTTAAACAAGGTATTCATTATTTTAATGCAACACAATATCCAAGGGGGCATTTTATAAATATCCAAAACGTTGGGCATCGCATACAATGGAGTTGTCTCGAAAGGATTCTTTGCAAGGCACGCATCTGACGAGAACAAATTCAAATGAAAACGGAAAGGGAGTTCATGTGATTGGCGTTATATACTATTCACTCTGATCTCATTCTACCGACGCATCATGTTACTCTGACCATAATTTATAGTTTAGCCATTCAACAAACTGCCTAGTTTTGACTGCATGACAACGCAATGGAGACTACACGTAGTTCAGACCCTTGAAGATGACCCGACATTAGCTAACGAAATTATTGTTACTAGATACATTAAGGGGAACTTGATTATGGAATGCATGGTACCATTTGTCGGTTTTTTGTATATACCGAATGGGATGATCGCGTCTACGAAGTGTTTCGGGGGCTAATTCGAAGGAAAATCTGCTCTCGACAATGTGCAAGGCTAAATATTTTCCAAGAGGCTGAGTCACCTCCCATCAATTTCTCTCCTCATGTCGCACTTCCAAAAGCGACCCTCAACAAAGCACAGTCCCTAGATGCACCATGCGACCTCCACAGGGAACACTTCCTTGAAACAACCACTCACAGGGTCACAAGCTTGTGAGCCAACAATCCCCACGACCTCCCAAAGTCTGCGACTTTGTGACCTCCCCTTTGCTGGCATTGGTGAAGTGTGACCTCCATCACAATGAAGCTATGCGACCTCATCAATCGCAGTCTGTGAATGCGACTAGTCGTAGGATCAACATGAAAGAAACCATCGGTCCATGTGACCCAGACTACGGTGTGACCTGTGCGATTGGCGACCTGCCGAATCATATGCGACCTCCAAGGTAAGGAAAATTATGATCTGCAGATGCAAAATATGATATGTTTGAGGTCCAACTTCCTATATTGGACTTGAAAAGTGATGAATGCAAACATGAGCCAACGAGTGCCAGAGATAGCGTTGCGTTGAAATAAAAAGTGTGCCATTGATGTATTTAAGGCTACACACAAGTGCAGTGTTATACGGTGTTATATGAAAAAACCAAATCTGCATGAAAATGATTTGAATATGCGATGAGAGGCTAATAAAGCAAGAGATACCATTGTTCAAAGGATGAAATAAGACGAGGCATCAAACAACACCATGACAACAACAGAAAATGGCATATTATGATCGAGGATGTGTGTGAGAAAAGGCATGTTAAGGGATCAAAATATGGAAAAGGATGATTATTATGCATATGGGTGCCTAGTCAAAGTGGTGAAAAGGGAAGCACAAGAACGAAAAAAGAACATAATCAAACTAGCGAGGGAATACTTTAAAAGAAAAAATTCCGACACAGAGAAATGGCCTACTCTCCTATGTGTTAGCTACCTATACCAATAGGTTTCATATGTCATGATTGGCAAGGGAAATTCCAAATATGCTCTGCTTTGATGATACAAAGATCACATATTTCCCAAAGGAACACAAGGTGTGTAAATAGCTTGATGTGTCCCAATTTTGATGGATGGTCCAACAGTCTAATCTGGATCATGCCATGGTTTAAATTTGCAGTTGTAGGTAGAGAAAGAAGTCTGTCCAAACTGTTCAATCATGGCAGGCAAGTAGTTTAGGTAGAGAAACAAAGGCTCCCAACTGCTTAATCTAGGACCTTGGAAGAAATAAGGGTAGAATTAGATAGGCAATCAAAGAAAAAGCCAAAGGAAAGAAAAGGCAAACAAAGGGTCTGCAAGCCTAAGTGCACCCTCCAAGAAGAAACAAAAAATGTTAGGCAAATAGATGGGTAGGCAGTTGGGGTTGCAGAAAGGTTATCTTTACCATTGCATGTGTGTTAAATTTGTTTACCAAAGCAAAGTCAATGAATTGAGAAGGTGTTCTTCTTCATCAAGTTGCAGCCAGCAAAGGAGCATGTCTAACCTCCCTTCTTTCCCCTTTTCAGGTCATTTACTAACATCCCCTCATCAGTTGAGATTCATGGAAGGATTTATGGTTTCATGGAGGTCCTTGGTCCTTTAAAAGCCACATTTCTTGTCTAAAATTCTTTTCATTTTGATCTACTCCCTAAACTAAGTGAGTTTCAAATAAACTTAGTGATATTCCCCCTCATCCACCCATTTTATCCATGTTAACCACTAATTCTATTATATAAATCCCCTATCTTACCCTTTCCCTAGTATTATAACACCATGGTGTATAAACCCCAAACATGGTATAAATATCCCTTCCCTTGGCATTATAGCCATATGTTCTCTTTCGGGGATCAAATGGACATCTGGTCAGTTTGATAAGCCCAAGCCTTACCCCTCTCCCCTATTCTGAATCCATTTGGCTCATTAAACCTTCATTTGCAAAGAAAAACCCTATAAAAACCTTTTCCTACCCATAACCCCTTTGAAATCATGAAAAAACCCAAAAACCCACCCTTTTTCGCTTAAACCAAAGTATCGGCGCATGTATTTGATTTTTCGAAATACATTGAAAAAACATTGAAAAATACCATATCTTAAAACTTTTCCGCTGAGCGCGTATCCCAAAAAGAAATATTTTTTATTACTCCGCCCGCGTCCGTATCCACCGATCACATCGCCCTTCCGTCCACCGTCGGATTGAACCCAACTCATCCGACGGTCCTCGTTCATATCGGAGCGGCCCCGACGTCTGACAGATACCTTCCGATATCTGTTAGAAGGTTACGTCACGCCACCGCCACGCGCCTTCCCCACGATGCATCGGAGGTACACCTGACAGTTTCCGCCCCCATACCCATAGCGGTGCGATATAAAACCGCTAACCATTTCTGGTTTCGGTCGATCCGCTCATCCAACGTCACCCCCACGTCAGAGCCACGTCATTGCCACCCCGCCATCGCGTCAACATTTCTGTCCACCCATGTGCCAATGTGTCTGCCACCGCATCATCCGCGTGGACCAATAGCAGCTCGCCACCTCACCCGATGATGTCATGCTGACGTCATCCGAGCTTGACCCCACCCTATGACGTCATGCTGACGTCATCCGAAAAAGGCACCAAAATGCCAAAAGGTCCATATTTGGCCAAAAATCGCGTTTTTTCATACTTTTGTTCACTTTGCCATTGTTTCCGCTGCATGGTCTTTACGTCCAAAACTGCGCCACCCTACTGGAATCGACCTGAACACCTCCGGAGCACCAATTCTACCCACATTCGCGGCCGCCGCTCGCTGTTTGCCAGGTATTTCTCCTCGTTCTTCCTCCCTACACCTATATTGTCTGTAAATTCCTCAAGAAGGCCCAAAGGACACTGAAACTCATCATTTTACCGGCAAATTCCCTCTGCAAAGCCTCTATTTCCAACTGCAAGCTCGAAAACCACCAGCTGAGCCTTGATTTCCGATTTCTTATCAAAAACTGCACACTGTTCGCGCAATCGTGAAACAGTTGGTGAAACCATCAATACCTGCTACAAAAGACAGAGTGAGACCAGACATTGGTCTTATTTACACTTCAAACAGTATTTCAACTGCTGCGCTTCATCATTAATCCTTTATCTTTGGAAAAATTCACCTTACTCCTATAAACATAGCTCCTTTGCGCTAATCTGCATATTAGCACCCATTTGTAATCCTAGGAGAAACCATGGATCCACCAGTGGCTCCTATAGCACTAGATGTTGCTCCACTAAATGCCCCCCAAAGAGAATTGGATTGGAAGCCATTGGCTGACCTGGATTACCAAATATCGGAAGAAATGTTTATGAGCAGTAAGTTCCACATCCACTTATTGAATGAGTTAAAGACTAAGCATGAGAGTGGAACAGATGTGCTGGGCATATGGGACTCTTTTCTCCCTATTTTTAAGCTCCCCCAGGTCAACCAGTTCCCTGAGCTAATCCACCTGTGTGCTGACTGTTATGATGCCACTCAGAGGGCTGTCATTGACCCTTCTGGCTCAGTTGTTTTCTATGTGACCCCTGAAGCCATCAGAGACATGCTCTGCTTCAAGCCTCAGAAGAAATTGGTCCCTTTGTCACTGATAGACTTGATAAATCAAGGAGCCAAGTTGACAGATGCTCAAATCACTAAACTAAATCAGTTATATATTGACTCTGATACTGTAAACTACCCTCCAATTGGTCATGTATATCTCAACAGGCTGGGCAGAGACCTTGCAGATATGATTAGTCCCATCTTAGGCTATAATTCAATTGAAAATATTGATGAAACTGTGCTGGTGATGATGCTTATGTTTGCTCCTGGCAAGTCACCAATCTGCTGCGACTATGCCACCTACATATCAGATAAGATTCATGAGCAATTGATGAATTTGGCGAGAGAAAGGGTGTTTAGATACACCTCCTACATCTACCATTTGATCTTGTACCATCAACATGAGAAATTTCATTTTGCTATCAAAAGGGTGGATGCCCATGGCAATCCTAGATCAGTAGTCTATTGGTCCTCAGCCTTCCACCTTATATCTGATTCTCCATATACTTACTGTGAATTCATAGATCTTTTCATCCATCCAGCTATGGCAATGCTGATGAGCTCACCTCCTCCAAGACTCACTGATGATATGCAGAGAATTCTTCAGCTATCCAAAGCTTACAGCATTGGAGACTGGTACTTTTACCAGAACCACACCGTCATCAGGATATATGGGTGTGAATTGCCTCCATACAGACTGCCCAGATATGTGCCTATGAGGCTGTTTGCCCTAGAATACTTCAGGCAGTTTGGCAATGTTGATGTGCTTCACTTTTCAGGTAAAGGCAAGAAAGCACAGTTGAAGGTCAGGAACCAACTTGGCCATTTTATCTATAACCAGAGGGAGGAAGGTTGGAGGGAAGCAGATAGAATGCTTGAGTCCCTTGGCCTTCAAACCAGTTTCATATGGAAACCTTATGACCCTAATCACTTTATAACTATGAGAAGGCTCAAATATAAGTTGTCTGCCTATGATCATGTTCCGATTCCTCACATTGAAAAATATGCAAATCAACTCAAATGGAGGAGAGGGACCTTAGAAGAAATTGTTACACAAGAAGAGCTGAATCAAAGAGCAGTAAGGAATCTAAAGAAGATGGCTGACCTTGAAATTTGTTCACAGGTGTTTACACTTCCAAGCACACAAGTGGGAGCAGTTGCGTCCTCATCGACTGCAAATCAGCAAACCACTAAGGCCACTAAAAATATAGCCAGCAAAGGCAAGGAAAAGGAAACGCAGACCGAACAATCACCTCATGAGAAGGAGAAGCCACCTTCTACGACTCAAGAACAGGTAGATAAAGAGGTGCAGCAACAAGTTGAGCAACAACAACAGGAAATGCAGCAAAAAGAAGGGCAGCATGACAGAGAGCAGCCCCTACAGCAAGAAAGGCCAGTTGATACCTCAATTTTCACTGAGCAGCAGGCTCAGAACATAGTGACTCCTAGGCGAGAAGCAACTAATGAAACCTCGGTCCTTCAAACTCCACAGAAGGAGGACATAAGCAGGAAAAGAGACAGAGAAACTCCCTTGACAACATCAATAAGTCATGGTGAGAAGAGGCACAGAATGAATCCCCTTTCAGAGGAAGAGATGCCTATAGGGCAATCTCTGGGCATGGGTCCACCCAGCATGGAGGCATCCGCAAGTTCCTTCCAGCAGGAGCAGGACAGAACTTTGGGAGGAGAGGTCAGCTCCTCTAGCCAGCAAAGAGAGGGAGAAATGGGCATTAAGCAACAATTCATAGAGATTAAGAGGAGAAGTGACCCCATAAAGATACAGCTGTACAACCACTTGTTAAAAATGGTTCCCACCAACCAGCAGCGACTAATGTCTGCATTTGATGTCCAGGAGGGAAAAATGATTATGAGCCATTTCATGCCACCCACTATGCATCCACAGTCCACCTCTGATTACCTAAGGACCAACCTGGAGGTCCTTGCCAAGGACATACACCCAATGGACAAGATTGCACTGCACAAGCAGACTGGGGAAATGGTGTATGCCTCTTTGGCAGACAAAACTTCAGATAACTATAGGCTGGAAAATAGCCTTAAGAATACAGCCTCTCAACTGGAGTTGGAGAGGGCATCATCCCAGGCAAAGGACAACAGAATAAAGTCCTTAGAGGATATAATAATTGAGATTGGGCATGATCCCAAAGACATCAAGGGAATACAGGAGATATTGAAATTAAGGGATGCTGATATGGCTGCCTTGAGAAAAAAGGTCAAACTCCCAGCCACCATTCACCCTCAGACAGATGAGGTAGCTCAACAAAGGCATGATCAGGATGCCACAGCCTTGCTGATTTCTCTCTATAAACAGCTTATTAAAGCACAAGAAAAATTGGGAGAATCAGAGGCTGCACAAGCAACATTGCAAGCAGAATTGAAACAAAAGGAAGAAGGACAGACTTCCCAACCTTCTCCTCTAATCATTAATCTTGACGAAGCTGCCCCTATTACTACTCCTCCTCCTCAACAGACTGAGCAAGCAGCAACATCTACTTCAGCACCAACAACCACAGAGCAGGCCCAAAGCTTGGATATGCAAAAGCTAAGGACTGAAATTCAAGCCCTGGAAGCTCAAATGACAGAGTTAAATGAGACCAGGGAGAAATTGGCCAAAGTCAATGACAGGTATGACAAATCAAAGCGAGATGTGGCAGAAAAGGGCAGGGAAATCAAAGCCCTTAAAGACAAGATCAAAGAGCTGGAAAATGAGCTCAAGTTAGATAAAATTGTGGCTGAACTTAGAACAGTGCTGTGGGCCAATATTGGCCAATCTATTACTAACCAATGGCAATATATTGAGACAATCCATGAGCAGTTAGAGCTCATTCCAAAGGCACAGAGGGAAATTCAAAGATCAAGAGCTTCATTAAGCAATATGCCTGAAGTGGCCACCAGAATGATTAATGTGCTTAACAATAGAACAAGTTCTCAGTTAGCTACCCTGGGAATTACAAACAGGACTGAGACTATTCAAATGATCAAAAGGGTTCTAACTCTGAGAAATCTGGTGCAAACGTTGGAAAGAAGAACCCAAGACATGCACATTGAGGTAAATAGGTTCATGGAGAAGTTTCAGGTGTTACAGAACAGAGGACTCCCTAGCTTACTGAACAGTGCAGGGAAACTATTCACACATGAACAGTATGCCAAAAGGGTAAATGCTTTTGCCTCAAGTCAGATCAATGAGAAGCCTAGCACCTCAGAAGAAACAGGGCCAGTTACAGGACATACTCTCTACAATAAGGTAGAAAGTTTATTTTTCATAATGAATGAAATCACACACTTGTTCGATGTGGCTCCAAATTTTTATAAATACACAGAGGCAGAGGAGACTATGGATGCCATTCTCAGGCATCAATTACCTACACAGGACTGGTGGACCAAGGCAATACAAACAATTTTGTAAACAGAAAGCCGTTCACCAAATTTTGGTTACAGAAAATCTGAATTGTCGTGCACAGGACAGTTCAAAAGAGTCAGCATACATTAAAGATGAAGGCTGAGCCAACTCAGCAGAACTTGTGGCCAGCAAAGCAATATGAGAAGCTACAGGTGTCCAGACCAAGAAGCTACAGCAAAGCAGCTCCAAAAGCGCATTCTTGAGCATTAACGCAGATCATTTCAACCGACTTGTTGGCCTCCAAAAGCCAAAATATCTTCTGACTGATTGAAAGATCATTTATGTTGTATTAAAGGCTGCAATAACTTCTGATCTACCATTCTGTACAAAGTTGGTAAATCATTTATTTCTCAGATGACTCAACGCCTTAGATATTTTGTAATACGACTTGTATATATTTGCCTCTCGCAGAAGCTTGAGGGGTTGGTTGATCGTTGTTTTATTTTCTCTTGAAGAAGTTCTTCTGCTGTAATCTCTCTGAGTTAATAAAGGAAAGTGATGGAATTTCTCAAGGCCTGAAGTTCTCTGAATGCATTGTGGTGTTAGTTTAATACTGCAGGATTCCCGTGCATCTCACAAAACAATAAGTTTTTCTGTAACCCTCGTCGTTATGTGTCTAAATCCTTTGCAATCCATATATGTTTCTGAAATTATTAATGTTTAACAACAGAGAAAAAGAATAGCCTTCAGGATTTATTCACTGAATACCCTGGGCTCAATCTGTGTTTGTTAATGAATGTTTCTCTTCAGCTATAAACTGTATAAGTGTAATTCTTAATTGCTACACTTTCAGCATATATCTTTCACTGTGATCATAGTTTTCAAGAATTCAACTCTGCTCCTGGGTACATATTTCACTTTCTCTTCACCTGCTAATGGAGAATTCTTAACTGCCTTTCATGGGCTAATCATATTTTCATCACTCAAAGTTTAAATTGTCTTGTTAGATACCCAATAGGCCCTGCAGGCTAAGCATCCATTTCAAAGCATTCCAGATACTTCATACCTTCAGACTCCATTGCCCAATGGTATATAACTGTTAGAACATTACACCTTAAGTGTTGAACGAAAGTCTTCCAACCAAAACGAAAACAAAACCTGAGCATAATAGCTAGCCTGAAACCTTACGAAAACAGAGACAAATCATAAAGAGGGAGCCCTCTCTGATTACAGTTTGGCTAGGAACTGTAATCCAAAGATTGGTTAGTGGTTACCCCGGCCGTATTCCCTTGGGAGTCAAAGGGAACAACCTGGGTATTAACATAATTGGCGACTCCGCTGGGGAAGTTAGGATTTTCTGATTACTATCTATCTCTCAAAGCTATAGATCAACCCTGTAAATCAGTCAGGAAGCCTTCAAAACTGTTTTTGTGTTACATTAACAGCTTTAGGGAAGAGCTGTTCCAGTTAATCTTCTTGGCTTTGAAACATATATAGCCATTTCGAAATCTTTTCCAGTCCTTGCAGATAGATAAATTTTCTGAAAAATTCAAAAAACATTTAGAAGCTGGCTCCCAAAAGGAAAACCAGACATACTAGGTCAAACCCTGACCCAGAATCACCAGCTGTTTTCGAAAATCCTAATATAATCCCTAGGATCATTAGGAAGCAGCAGGGACAGCAAACTCTTGCTGACTCAAATCCTGAAACAGGTTATCCCAACCTAGTTCCAACTCCAATCAAGGTTCTGTTTCGATCTACCATCGATTCCCCCAGTTCCTCTTCTACATCTCACGGCCCTCCCTTCACACCTTCATCCACTGCATATACTCCTTTAACTAACATCCTAGTTTCTACCCCTCCCACAAACCCTGTTATACCTGTTATCCCTGTTATCCCATTAAACCTTGTGAATATGGCTAACAGATATGCACCCTTGCAAATACCAGCTAATGCTGCAGCCCTACCCCAAGACTACCAAACCAAAATATCATACTTTGACTCCACTGGCCCTTTGACAGCTCTTCAGCATGCCAAAAAGATGCAAGACCATTTTGAGACCTATGAAATAGATGATGATAGTGTGAGAATGAGGATGTTTGTCCAAAGCCTAACTGGGGATGTGAGAACTTGGTTTAGATCTCTCAATGCAAATTCCATCACAACTCCTGATGAACTATATCAAGCCTTCACTAATAGATGGGAGAAAAAGAAAGACCCTCTGCACATACCTGGGGAATATGATACTATCAAAAGAGGTCCCCAAGAAACTGTTTTGGAGTATTGTGCGAGATTCAACAATGTATATGATGCAATTCCACAAAATTTAAGACCCCCTCCTGACTTAGCTTTGTACAAGTTTCCTGATGGCTTTGACCCTGACATGGCCTATCAGTTAAAGGAAAGAGACCCTCAAAGCCTTGCAGAGGCCCAAAGGGTTGCTGTCACAGTGGAAGCTAACCTGATCGCCAAAAGAAACAGAGCAAGGTTGGAAAAGAGGACTGTTTTCAAAGAGGAACCCACTGCTTTTGATCAAAAGCTAGATGCAATACTCAATGGAATGAAAAGATTGGGTGAAAGAGTGGAATCAATCGAAAGGAAATCATCATGGGAAGCACCACAAAACAACCCTCCTAGGAATCCAAATTTTAGGAGAACTCAAAACCTAGGCGCTGGTAAGGCCAGTGCTGACCAAGACATAAGACCCCCTTTCCAAGAAAATTATGCTGAAACTTCTACAGCAACTGAACCCAATGAAGATTCTCAGATTAATTTAATGGGTCTGGATGGTGAGAGTCAAGTTTTCTTAACACAAGAAGATCATGAGAATCAAGAAGATCATGAGGATGATGAAATCAAACTATTCCAAACTAAATCAGGTGAATCCTTTGACTTTAAACAAGGCTATGACACTGCTGTTTATGAAGTCCACAAACAATACAAGCTAAGGAGCAGAACTGTGAATGCAACTCAGCCTGAAAAGACTAAAGACAGCCAGCAGCCCAAAAGAGCCCTGGTGTTAGAACCTAATGATAAAACAAATTCACCTGCAGAAGAAGTAACTATTGAGGAAGTCACTGAATCATCCTTCTCAAAACAACAGCCTATGGCAACATCTTCTTTTCACTCTAATCCAAATGTTACTCCTCAAGAGATGAGTAATAAGGACAAACCCCAACATCAAGATACAAATCAAAAGGAAGAGTTAGGGAACAAGGAAAGGACTGTTATCCAAAACCCCAAGACCCAATTTGACAAACCCTTTCACCTAGAATCTGAACTTGGCAAATTAAAGATAGCAATTCCTCTCTTAGAACTAGCTAAGCATGACATTTACAAACAATAGATCAAGAAGTCCCTTCAACTTTCCAACAGCAAAGATGATGTCAATGTGTTGGATGACACACCAGAATTGTTGTTTGGCCCATAAGTGGATGGGAAAACAGTAGTCACAGGGATATTACCTTTTTATGTCAGCTTACATATTCATGACAAAATATTACATAATGCAATGTTTGATTCAGGTGCCTCTCACAACCTCATGCCAAAAGCAGTCATGGAAAGATTGAATTTAGATATAACAAGACCATACAAGGACCTGTTTTCCTTTGACTCCAGCCAAGTCAAGTGTTCAGGTCTCATAAAAGATTTGTGTGTATCTCTGGTTCAGTACCCAAACAAAACAATTCTGATGGATGTTGTAGTTGCCGATATCCCACCTAAGTATGGGATGCTATTATCAAGATCATGGGGGGCCAAACTCCAAGGCTCCCTACAATTAGACATGTCATATGCCACTATCTCTGTTTTTGGGCAACCAAAAAGGCTATACAGAGAAACACTCATGAAATACATGGTCAGCAGTGAAGAAAAGCCTCAAAACTTTCCCATATATGTTGTCCATTCAGACATGGACTCATACATTCTTTTCAATGACAGCACAAATCTCTCAAAGAATGATGTTGAAGCCAAGACACTCATACAAGAGGAAAATACAAAGCAAGCTCCTTCTACCCATGAAACAACATGCAATCAATCTCTAGACACTGCTGCTGCTCTAGTTGTGAAACATATTCAAACAAATGATGAGACTGATTTAGAAGACAAGCCAGATGAAAAACCAGAACTTCAACTTACATTGCCTTCACATAAACAGATTACTAAATCCCCTTCCCAACAAGATACTCTGTGGTTCCTTGAATTTGATGGCTCAGTCACCAAATTAGGGGCAGGGGCTGGAGTTTGGATTTACAACAAAGAAAACAGTCATGCAGAGGGCAGAGCCTATAGATTAAACTTCAGATGCACTAATAACATGGCAGAATATGAGGCTCTGTTACTAGGCCTCAAGCTAATGAAGTTATTACAAGCTGCCAGGGTATCATTCATGGGAGATTCAGATTTAGTCATTCAACAAGTAAAGGGAAATTTTGTCACCAATGACAAAAGATTGAGGTCTTATAGGTCTGCTGTGGCTGAAATACTGAGCTCCCTCTCTGAATTTCAAATCACTAAAATTGCTAGGACCCATAATCTGCATGCTCATAGTTTGGCCACGTTTGCAAGCACTTGCAAATTACCATTGGAGCCTAACAATCGCTTCACAGCTGAAATAAAACACAGACCCTCCATTCCAAACAATGTTAAAGATTGGCAAGTATTTGAGGATGATACGCAAATAAACAATTTTTTAACCTTGCAACAAGAATTTGCAGGACTAAATATTGACACTGAGAGAGCAAGTCAATCACAAATACTTGAAAGAGCAAGTCAATCACAATTACAGTTTGAGCATAATATTCACCCAATATCACCTAGAACAGCAAAACAAATGCTACATCCAACCATTTTCAACAAGGAAAACATTCAGCAAATTCAAAAAATTGGTTGTGAACAAATGGCCACTGCTGAGGCTGAAATCATAGAGCTAAAAGACAATTTTCTTCCAACGGGCCTCACTCGATTAGAGGACATCTTTGATTCAAATGATATTCCTAGAAAACCAAAAATGCAGCCCTTGAATGCAGCTATTGAAGAATGTAATATTGGAACTATTGACAAGCCCAAAATAATAAAGTTGTCTGCATCTTTACCTCGTGATCAAAAACCCAAATACATAGACCTTTTTAAAGAATTTCAGGATGTTTTTGCATGGGGTTATGAGGACTTAAAGTCCTATGATACCTCTGTTATCCAGCATACTATCCCTCTCAAGCCTAATCAAAAACCATTCAAACAAAAATTGAGAAGGATCAATGCCATGCTCCTTCCTTCAATTGAAAAGGAATTGCAGAAAATGTTCAAAGCTGGTATCATAGCACCAATCCGGTTCTCTGATTGGATTTCAAACTTGGTCCCTACAAGAAAGAAGACTGGTGAAATAAGGCTGTGTGTGGACCTAAGGAATCTAAATCAAGTGTCACTCAAAGACAACTACCCCTTACCCAAGATGGATCACATTCTCCAAAGAGTGGTGGGGGCCTCAAGGATCTCACTGCTTGATGGATTCTCAGGCTTTAATCAAATTCTGGTACACCCGGATGATCAAGACAAAACTTCATTTACAACCCCATGGGGAACTTTCAAATATGTGAAAATGCCTTTTGGATTGAAAAATTCAGGGGCAACATTTCAAAGAGCAATGGATATTGCTTTTGCAAAGGAGATTCATGACTTTTTAGTCATTTACTTGGATGACCTCACACCTTTTTCAAAATCTGACCAAGAACATTTAAAACACTTAAGACAGATTTTCTTAACATGTAGGAAATATGGAATTTCCTTGAATCCCAAGAAATCCCTGTTTGGTTTGGAAGAGGGTAAGCTATTGGGACACATCATTTCAAAGGATGGCATAAGAATTGACCCTGATAGGATACAAGCTATCCTACAAATGCCCCACCCAAGAAATATCAAAGAATTGCAAGCATTCTTGGGAAAGATAAACTTCTTGAGAAGGTTTATCCCAAACTTAGCAGAACTAATCAGATTACTAAATAACATGTTAAAGAAGGATTCAAAAGTAAAATGGACCGTTGAAGCCAATCAAGCCTTTGAAAGTATAAAACTAGCCCTTACCCAAACCCCAGTCTTGACCAATCCTCAATTTGAAAGAGAATTTATCATCTTCTCTTTTGCCTCCCAGCATACTATTGCTGCTGTTTTGTTACAGAAAGATAACCAAGGCAATGAGAAGCCAATTGCTTTCTTTAGCAGAGCTCTTAGAGATGCACCTTTAAAATATCAAATCATGGAAAAGCAAGCTTATGCTTTGGTCAAAGCTATTAAAGACTTTAGGATTTACATCCTCTATTCACATGTTATAGCTTATGTACCAAGTCCTATTGTCAAAGACATTCTCACCCAAGAAAATCTAGAGGGTAGAAGAGGAAAGTGGATTGCCAACATTTTGGAATTTGATATTGAAATAAAACCTACGAAACTAATAAGAGGGCAAGGTTTGGCCAAACTAATGACAGAAGCAAATTTCCAAGCCTTAGACATCAATTAGTTGGACAGTGAACCGGAGCTGGTGACTCCAATGATCAATATAGCCTTTGAACAATCCCTTTGGTACTCTGATATATGTTATGTATTACAAAACCTGTGTGCTCCCCCAGGATTGTCCAGAACTAGATGTAGGTTCTTAAAAATGAAAGCTTCTAAATTCTGTGTTATGGATGGAAATTTATTTTGGAAGAACCATGAAGGGATATTGCTAAACTGCCTAATTGAGAATGAAACTGACAACATTATGAAAGAATTTCATGCAGGTGACTGTGGTGGACACTTGTACTGGAAGTCCACTGTGGACAAAATACTGAGGGCTGGTTACTACTGGCCCACCATGTTCTCTGACGTCAAGAAATTCACCACCTCATGTCACAAATGTCAAGTGTTTGAGGGAAAGAGACAATTGCTGCCACTTCCCTTGAGGCCCATTGCAACAGAGAGACCTTTTCAACAATGGGGATTGGATTTTATAGGGGAAATACATCCCTCATCTTCAGGCCAACACAGATGAATTTTAACAGCCACAGATTACTTCACCAAGTGGATTGAAGCTGTCCCATGCAGACAAGCAAATGATTCAACAATCATTCAGTTTTTAGAGAATAACATATTGGCTAGATTTGGCTGCCCTGACAAAATAATAACAGACAATGCTGCTGCTTTCAGATCCAAAAAAATGGTGAATTTCTGCTATAAATTTCACATTACCTTGGGCCATTCTACTGCATACTATCCCCAAGGAAATGGCCTTGCTGAATCATCAAATAAAAGCCTAGTAAACATCATAAAGAAGGTGCTGGAAGAAAATAAGAAGAATTGGCATAAGAAGCTGGTCAATGCCTTATGGGCAGATAGACTAACCACCAAAAGATCAATTGGGACCAGCCCATATGAGTTGGTTTATGGATTAGAAGCCAAATTTCCCTCATCACTAGGAGTGCCTGTTATGAAACTTCTTCAAGAAAGCCATGCTGAACCAAATAATATGCAAAGAAGGATCAATCAAATAATTTGTTTACAGCAAACCAGGGACCAAGTTTTCAGCAGAGTTCAAGTGTTACAAGAAAAGCTAAAGAAGGCCTTTGACAGAAGAACTAAGGCAGAAGACTTTAATGTTGGAGACAAAGTCCTCAAATGGGATTCAAGAAGGGAAGAGAAAGGAAAACATGGAAAGTTTGATTCCCTTTGGAGAGGACCATTTGTTGTCCAAGCAGTGCAAGGTAACAATACATATTTCCTCAAAAGTCTAAATGAAACTGACTTGGATGAAGGTCCTGTGAATGGCAGGATGCTGAAGCACTATTTCGACTATTACCCATAAGTGCAGCATGGGTCTCCATTGTACATACTTATGTATATATATTACTTTCTGTGAAAATGTAAAAATGCAGTTTCTCAAGTGTTATTAACTATCAGCAAAGGATAAATAGATTCAGAAATCTACCAAGAAGGAAAGGTACAATTTGGTATTCCAAAGCAACATACTTCAAAGTTCTGGTAAAAACAATCAAGGGGCAAGGCATTCTGACCTGCTGTTCTTGGTTTTTCAAATGAAAAACCATCCCCATGTGGAGCCACTGTTAGCTACCTATACCAATAGGTTTCATATGTCATTATTGGCAAGGGAAATTCCAAATATGCTCTGCTTTGATGATACAAAGATCACATATTTCCAAAGGAACACAAGGTGTGTAAATAGCTTGATGTGTCCCAATTTTGATGGATGGTCCAACAGTCTAATCTGGATCATGCCATGGTTTAAATTTGCAGTTGTAGGTAGAGAAAGAAGTCTGTCCAAACTGTTCAATCTTGGCAGGCAAGTAGTTTAGGTAGAGAAACAAAGGCTCCCAACTGCTTAATCTGGGACCTTGGAAGAAATAAGGGTAGAATTAGATAGGCAATCAAAGAAAAAGCCAAAGGAAAGAAAAGGCAAACAAAGGGTCTGCAAGCCTAAGTGCACCCTTCAAGAAGAAACAAAAAATGTTAGGCAAATAGATGGGTAGGTAGTTGGGTTTGCAGAAAGGTTATCCTTACCATTTCATGTGTGTTAAATTTGTCTACCAAAGCAAAGTCAATGAATTGAAAAGGTGTTCTTCTTCATCAAGTTGCAGCAAACAAAGGAGCATGTCTAACCTCCCTTTTTTCCCCTTTTTCATCTCATTTACTAACATCGCCTCATCAGTTGCGATTCATGGAAGGATTTATGGTTTCATGGAGGTCCTTGGTCCTTTAAAAGCCACATTTCTTGTCTAAAATTCTTTTCATTTTGATCTACTCCCTAAACTAAGTGAGTTTCAAATAAACTTAGTGATATTCCCCCTCATCCACCCATTTCATCCATGTTAACCACTAATTCTATTATATAAATCCCATATCTTACCTTTTCCCTAGTATTATAACACCATGGTGTATAAACCCCAAACATGGTATAAATATCCATTCCATTGGCATTATAGCCATATGTTCTCTTTCGGGGATCAAATGGACATCTGGTCAGTTTGCTAAGCCCAAACCTTACCCTTCTCCCCTATTCTGAATCCATTTGGCTCATTAAACCTTCATTTGCAAAGAAAAACCCTTTAAAAACCTTTTCCTACCCATAACCCCTTTGAAATCATGAAAAAAACCCAAAAACCCACCTTTTTCGCTTAAACCAAAGTATCGGCGCATGTATTTAATTTTTCGAAATACATTGAAAAAACATTGAAAAATACCATATCTTAAATCTTTTCCGCCGAGTGCGTATCCCAAAAAGAAATATTTTTTATTACTCCGCCCGTGTCCGTATCCACCGATCACATCGCCCTTCCGTCCACCGTCGGATCGAACCCAACTCATCCGACGGTCCTCGTTCATATCGGAGCGGCCCCGACGCCCGATAGATACCTTCCGATATCTGTCAGAAGGTTACGTCACGCCACCACCACGCGCCTTCCCCACGATGCATCGGAGGTACGCCTGACAGTTTCCGCCCCCGTACCCATAGCGGTGCGATATAAAACTGCTAACCATTTCCGGTTTCGGTCGATCCACTCATCCAACGTCACCCCCACGTCAGAGCCACGTCATTGCCACCCCGCCATTGTGTCAGCATTTCTGTCCGCCCCTGTGCCAATGTGTCTGCCATCGCATCATCCGCGTGGACCAATAGCAGCTCGCCACCTCACCCGATGACGTCATGCTGACATCATCCGAGCTTGACCCCACCCTATGACGTCATGCTGACGTCATCCGAAAAAGGCGCCAAAATGCCAAAAGGTCCATATTTGGCCAAAAATCGCGTTTTTTCATACTTTTGTTCACTTTGCCGTTGTTTCCGCTGCATGGTCTTTACGTCCAAAACTGCGCCACCCTGCTGGAATCGACCTGAACACCTCCAGAGCACCAATTCTACCCACATTCGTGGTCGCCGCTCACTGTTTACCAGGTATTTCTCCTTGTTCTTCCTCCCTACACCTATATTGTCTGTAAATTCCTCAGGAGGCTCAAAGGACACTGAAACTCATCGTTTTACCGGCAAATTCCCTCTGCAAAGCCTCTATTTTCAACTGCAAGCTCGAAAACCACCAGCTGAGCCTTGATTTCCGATTTCTTATTAAAAACTGCACACTGTTCGCGCAATCGTGAAACAGTTGGTGAAACCATCAATACTTGCTACAAAAGACAGAGTGAGACCAGACATTGGTCTTATTTACACTTCAAACAGTATTTCAACTGCTGCACTTCATCATTAATCCTTTATCTTTGGAAAAATTCACCTTACTCGTATAAACAGAGCTCCTTTGCGCTAATCTGCATATTAGCACCCATTTGTAATCCTAGGAGAAACCATGGATCCACCAGTGGCTCCTATAGCACTAAATGTTGCTCCGCTAAATGCCCCCCAAAGAGAATTGGATTGGAAGCCATTGGCTGACCTGGATTACCAAATATCAGAAGAAATGTTTATGAGCAGTAAGTTCCACATTCACTTATTGAATGAGTTAAAGGCTAAGCATGAGAGTGGAACAGATGTGCTGGGCATATGGGACTCTTTTCTCCCTATTTTTAAGCTCCCTCAGGTCAACCAGTTCCCTGAGCTAATCCACCTGTGTGCTGACTGTTATGATGCCACTCAGAGGGCTGTCATTGACCCTTCTGGCTCAGTTGTTTTCTATGTTACCCCTGAAGCCATCAGAGACATGCTCTGCTTCAAGACTCAGAAGAAATTGGTCCCTTTGTCACTGATAGACTTGATAAATCAAGGAGCCAAGTTGACAGATGCTCAAGTCACTAAACTAAATCAGTTATATATTGACTCTGACACTGTGAAGTACCCTCCAATTGGTCATGTATATCTCAACCGGCTGGGCAGAGACCTTGCAGATATGATTAGTCCCATCTTAGGCTATAATTCAATTGAAAATATTGATGAAACTGTGCTGGTGATGATGCTTATGTTTGCTCCTGGCAAGTCACCAATCTGCTACGACTATGCCACCTACATATCAGACAAGATTCATGAGCAATTGATGAATTTGGCGAGAGAAAGGGTGTTCAGATACACCTCCTACATCTACCATTTGATCTTGTACCATCAACATGAGAAATTTCATTTTGCTATCAAAAGGGTAGATGCCCATGGCAATCCTAGATCAGTAGTCTATTGGTCCTCAGCCTTCCACCTTATATCTGATTCTCCATATACTTACTGTGAGTTCATAGATCTTTTCATCCATCCAGCTATGGCAATGCTGATGAGCTCACCTCCTCCAAGACTCACTGATGATATGCAGAGAATTCTTCGGCTATCCAAAGCTTACAGCATTGGAGACTGGTACTTTTACCAGAACCACACCGTCATCAGGGTATATGGGTGTGAATTGCCTCCATACAGACTGCCCAGATATGTGCCTATGAGGTTGTTTGCCCTAGAATACTTCAGGCAGTTTGGCAATGTTGATGTGCTTCACTTTTCAGGTAAAGGCAAGAAAGCACAGTTGAAGGTCAGGAACCAACTTGGCCATTTTATCTATAACCAGAGGGAGGAAGGTTGGAGGGAAGCCGATAGAATGCTTGAGTCCCTTGGCCTTCAAACCAGTTTCATATGGAAACCTTATGACCCTAATCACTTTATAACTATGAGAAGGCTCAAATATAAGTTGTCTGCCTATGATCATGTTCTGATTCCTCACATTGAAAAATATGCAAATCAACTCAAATGGAGGAGAGGGACCTTAGAAGAAACTGTTACACAAGAAGAGCTGAATCAAAGAGCAGTAAGGAATCTAAAGAAGATGGCTGACCTTGAAATTTGTTCACAGGTGTTTACACTTCCAAGCACACAAGTGGGAGCAGCTGCGTCCTCCTCAACTGCAAATCAGCAAACCACTAAGGCCACTGAAAATATAGCCAGCAAAGGCAAGGAAAAGGAAATGGAGACCGAACAATCACCTCATGAGAAGGAGCAGCCACCTCCTATGACTCAAGAACAGGTAGATAAAGAAGTGCAGCAACAAGTTGAGCAACAACAACAGGAAATGCAGCAAAAAGAAGGGCAGCATGACAGAGAGCAGCCCCTACAGCAAGAAAAACCAGTTGATACCTCAATTTTCACTGAGCAGCAGGCTCAGAACATAGTGCCTCCTAGGCAAGAAGCAACTAATGAAGCCTCGGTCCTTCAAACTCCACAGAAGGAGGACATAAGCAGGAAAAGAGACAGAGAAACTCCCTTGACAACATCAATAAGTCATGGTGAGAAGAGGCACAGAATGAATCCCCTTTCAGAGGAAGAGATGCCTATAGGGCAATCTCTGGGCATGGGTCCACCCAGCATGGAGGCATCCGCAAGTTCCTTCCAGCAGGAGCAGGACAGAACTTTGGGAGGAGAGGTCAGCTCCTCTAGCCAGCAAAGAGAGGGAGAAATGGGCATTAAGCAACAATTCATAGAGATTAAGAGGAGAAGTGACCCCATAAAGATACAGCTGTACAACCACTTGTTAAAAATGGCTCCCACCAACCAGCAGCGACTAATGTCTGCATTTGATGTCCAGGAGGGTAAAATGATTATGAGCCATTTCATGCCAACCACTATGCATCCACAGTCCACCTCTGATTACCTAAGGACCAACCTGGAGGTCCTTGCCAAGGACATACACCCAATGGACAAGATTGAACTGCACAAGCAGACCGGGGAAATGGTGTATGCCTCTTTGGCAGACAAAACTTCAGATAACTATAGGCTGGAAAATAGCCTTAAGAATACAGCCTCTCAACTGGAGTTGGAGAGGGAATCATCCCAGGCAAAGGACAACAGAATAAAGTCCTTAGAGGATATAATAATTGAGATTGGGCATGATCCCAAAGACATCAAGGGAATACAGGAGATATTGAAGTTGAGGGATGCTGATATGGCTGCCTTGAGAAAAAAGGTCAAACTCCCAGCCACAATTCACCCTCAGACAGATGAGGTAGCTCAACAAAGGCATGATCAGGATGCCACAGCCTTGCTGATTTCTCTCTACAAACAGCTTATTCAAGCACAAGAAAAATTGGGAGAATCAGAGGCTGCACAAGCAGCATTGCAAGCAAAATTGAAACAAAAGGAAGAAGGACAGACTTCCCAACCTCCTCCTCTAATCATTAATCTTGAGGAAGCTGCTCCTATTACTACTCCTCCTCCTCAACAGACTGAGCAAGAAGCAACATCTACTTCAGCACCAGCAACCACAGAGCAGGCCCAAAGCCTGGATATGCAAAAGCTAAGGACTGAAATTCAAGCCCTGGAAGCTCAAATGACAGAGTTAAATGAGACCAAGGAGAAATTGGCCAAAGTCAATGACAGGTATGACAAATCAAAGCGAGATGTGGCAGAAAAGGGCAGGGAAATCAAAGCCCTTAAAGACAAGGTCAAAGAGCTGGAAAATGAGCTCAAGTTAGATAAAATTGTGGCTAAGCTTAGAACAGTGCTTTGGGCCAATATTGGCCAATCTATTACTAACCAATGGCAATATATTGAGACAATCCATGAGCAGTTAGAGCTCATTCCAAAGGCACAGAGGGAAATTCAAAGATCAAGAGCTTCATTAAGCAATATGCCTGAAGTGGCCACCAGAATGATTAATGTGCTTAACAATAGAACAAGTTCTCAGTTAGCTACCCTGGGAATTACAAACAGGATTGAGACTATTCAAATGATCAAAAGGGTTCTAACTCTGAGAAATCTGGTGCAAACGTTGGAAAGAAGAACCCAAGACATGCACACTGAGGTAAACAGGTTCATGGAGAAGTTTCAGGTGTTACAGAACAGAGGACTCCCTAGCTTACTGAACAGCACAGGGAAACTATTCACACATGAACAGTATGCCAAAAGGGTAAATGCTTTTTCCTCAAGTCAGATCAATGAGAAGCCTAGCACCTCAGAAGAAACAAGGCCAGTTACAGGACATACTCTCTACAATAAGGTAGAAAGTTTATTTTTCATAATGAATGAAATCACACACTTGTTCGATGTGGCTCCAAATTTTTATAAATACACAGAGGCAGAGGAGACAATGGATGCCATTCTCAGGCATCAATTACCTACACAGGACTGGTGGACCAAGGCAATACAAACAATTTTGTAAACAGAAAGTCGTTCACCAAATTTTGGTTACAGAAAATCTGAATTGTCGTGCACAAGACAGTTCAAAAGAGTCAGCATACATTAAAGATGAAGGCTGAGCCAACTCAGCAGAACTTGTGGCTAGCAAAGCAATATGAGAAGCTACAGGTGTCCAGACCAAGAAGCTACAGCAAAGCAGCTCCAAAAGCGCATTCTTGAGCATTAACGCAGATCATTTCAGCCGACTTGTTGGCCTCCAAAAGCCAAAATATCTTCTGACTGATTGAAAGATCATTTATGTTGTATTAAAGGCTGCAATAACTTCTGATCTACCATTCTGTACAAAGTTGGTAAATCATTTATTTCTCAGATGACTCAACACCTTAGATATTTTGTAATACAACTTGTATATATTTGCCTCTCGCAGAAGCTTGAGGGGTTGGTTGATCGTTGTTTTATTTTCTCTTGAAGAAGTTCTTCTGCTGTAATCTCTCTGAGTTAATAAAGGAAAGTGATGGAATTTCTCAAGGCCTGAAGTTCTCTGAATGCGTTGTGGTGTTAGTTGAATACTGCAGGATTCCCGTGCATCTCACAAAACAATAAGTTTTTCTGTAACCCTCGTCGTTATGTGTCTATATCCTTTGCAATCCATATATGTTTCTGAAATTATTAATGTTTAACAACAGAGAAAAAGAATAGCCTTCAGGATTTATTCACTGAATACCCTGGGCTCAATCTGTGTTTGTTAATGAATGTTTCTCTTCAGCTATAAACTGTATAAGTGTAATTCTTAATTGCTACACTTTCAGCATATATCTTTCACTATGATCATAGTTTTCAGGAATTCAACTCTACTCCTGGGTACATATTTCACTTTCTCTTCACCTGCTAATGGAGAATTCTTAACTGCCCTTCATGGGCTAATCATATTTTCATCACTCAAAGTTTAAATTGTCTTGTTAGATACCCAATAGGCCCTGCAGGCTAAGCATCCATTTCAAAGCATTCCAGATACTTCATACCTTCAGACTCCATTGCCCAATGGTATATAACTGTTAGAACATTACACCTTAAGTGTTGAACGAAAGTCTTCCAACCAAAACGCAAACAAAACCTGAGCATAATAGCTAGCCTGAAACCTTAACAAAACAGAGACAAATCATAAAGAGAGAGCCCTCTCTGATTATAGTTTGGCTAGGAACTGTAATCCAAAGATTGGTTAGTGGTTACCCCGGCCGTATTCCCTTGGGAGTCAAAGGGAACAACCTGGGTATTAACACTATGGATCCTTAAAGAAAACTATATTAGTGCATCCCCTTGAATTGAAGATGCTTGTGCGAGTTAGAACAATCAAACCACGTTCAACACTTATTTCATGGATGAGAGAAATCCCATAGATGAAAATACATCTAGGGAAGTTTGGGAAGAATGTGTCAATCAACTTATTCTAGCTACATCGTAACACCAGAAACCACTATCCATGAGTCCAAAGTTGATTTAGGTCCTTCAAGATTATTATTGATGATTTATTTATTTTTTACATTCTATGGTATTGATGTTGATTATCGGTATGTATAACTATTGTTATTTTCTTGCAGGGTGAAGGAGAATGAGAATATGAACTTATGTGGAGAAAGCTAGGGTTACTTGCAATAAGTTGTGCAACGATGTTCACCATTCGTAAGCTAGATGGCTCCATGGAAGATTCATATATACCTAACAAACTCAAAGTCATGACACCAATAACAACAAGGGTTTTATGGTTTATAGAACCTTCCATACTCTCCTCATGTCCTCTCTGTCACATTTTAAATTTTTCTTATCATGTTGCTACTAGCTATGAGCATGTAACAATCATTAGGATTGAGGAGGAATTAAGTAGTTGAAAGGTCATGAGGGTAGCTAAAAAGGAATGAGGGAAGGTCAAAGATCATGGTAGGTGAACGATCACCTAACCTCTAGAAATGTACCCTCATGCCTCTGTTATTGGGTTACTTTAGCACTTGAGTTGAGTTTAGGATTAGATAAGTGATTTATGTTTGAGAGCTAGAGCCACTCAACTCTTGGTAGCTAGTAGAGTGGATTTGAAGTGGGGCTAGGGTTTTGCATTGGGAAATGATATGAGCAGCCCATGTTCCACTATTGTTTTTTGACTAATTTAAAATATATACTTAAAGTTGCAACAACATTAGTAAGATGTTCTCTCTATTCGACATTGATTCTCATGCTTACTTTTGGTGGTTGTATTAGTTTTATGATACTTCACTATATTTGTATGTGCAATTTCATATAAGTAATATGTTATGGACTGATACATAGTGGTTGCATGTATGTTTTTCATTTGAATCTTTTCTTACCTGTTTCTTGCCATGTGAGTGATCTATTGTGAACTACTTTGCAATTAAATTTTGGCATGTTCCTGTTTATTGTATGCCTGATTGGGCTTTATCTCACTGATACCTCTCATGGAATACCTCTTCTTCTTATTGTTGTTGAGACTTGTTTGTACCTCTTTTTGCAATATGTCAATCTTTGGCTAACTTTGTTTCACTCTCTGGTCATTTGTTCTTGTCCGCCCTCTGACACATTCTCATTTGATAACCCATAGTGGAAACATTCATGGTGGAAGTCGGGCCTACATATGAGATGGGGCTCCTATCCTAAATGGTGTGAGGTCTAATTGGGAATTCATACTGAGGAGACCCTCTAGTTGTTGGTGGTAAATTTCAGTCCGTTAACAAATTGGTTCTAGAAAAAGGGCTTGATGATAAGGTGAGCCCTTATATCTTGTAGCTTAGTCTCATATATTGAAAGGGCTCCTTTCCAAATCTTTCTCCAAACTGTTTGGGCATCACATATAAGGATCCAAGCTGTTGGGCAACGCATATAGTGGAGGTGTCTGAAAAGGATTCTTCGCAATGAACACATATGACAAGAACTAATTCAAATGACCACGGAAAGGGATTTCATGCAATTGGTGTTATATACTATTGAATCTACTCTCATTCAACTGACACACTTATTAAGTACACATGTTGTTGGGACCATATTATATGGTGACGTGTCATGTATAGTTTTAAGGCATTCAACAAACTGTCACGTCTTGACCACATCACTACACAATGGAGGCTACACGCAAATCAAATGATTGGAGCTTACCGGACATTAGTTAACGTAATTATTATTACTAGATACATTGACGGGGACTTGACTATGAATGCATCGTACCATGTGTCGGTTTCTTATATATATCGAAACGGGTGATCACATCAATGAAGTGTTTGGGGCAATTCAAGGAAAATTTACTCTAGGCAGTGAACAAGGATAAATATTTTCCATGAGGCTCAGTCTCGTCCCATCAACTTCTCTCATCATGTCACACTTCCAAAACTGACCCTCCATGAAGCCGAGTCCCTTGATGCGACCATTTGCTAGATCAGAGTTAAGGAAGCCCCTAAATGATGTGACCTTCACTTGTCATAGTTTGAGAACCCGGTCTACTCCAAAAGATGCAACCCTCCACAAGTCATAGTCTCTTAATGCGACCAGTCGCGAGATCGCAATTGAAGGGGCTACTGGAGCATGTGATCTCCACAGGGCACAGTTACTTGACACGACCTGTCTCAAGGTCACATGCTTGTGAGCCAAACCTCCCAAAGTATGTGAATTTTCAATCTCCCCTTTGTTGGCATTGGTGAAGTATGACCTTATCATAATGTAGCAATGCAACCTGATCAATTATAGTATGTGAATTTGATTAGTCGCAGGATCAACATTAAATAAACCATCGGTCCACGTGACCAACACTACTGTACGACCTTTGTGACTAATGGCCTGTCGAATCACATGCGACCTCAAAGCCAAGGAAAATTATGATTTGCAGATGAAAAATATTATTTGGTTGAGGTATCACTTCCTAGATTGGACTTGAACAATGATGAATGAAAAAAATGAGTCAATGTGTGCTAGAGATAGTGTTGCGTTGAAATAAGAAGTCTACCATTGATGTATTTAAGGCGACACACAGATGCAACATTATACAGTGTTATATGGAAAACCAGAATGGCATGGAAATCAAGGATGAGACTATGCGATGAGAGGCTAATAAAGTAGGAGATATCCTTATTCAAACGATGAAATAAGATGAGGCATCAAAAAACACCATGAAAATAATTGAAAATGATATATTATGATGGAGGATGTGTACAATAAAGGCCATGTTGAGATATCAAAATATGGAAAAGGATGATTCTTGTGAATATGGGTGCACGGTCAAAGTCATGAAAAGTGAATTAGAGGAATGTAAAAATGACATCATCAAACTCATGAATGACTTAGAAGAAAAAATTCAGGCACAAAGAAGTGGGCTACTCCTCTAGCAATCCCCTAATCAAAATTATATTAGTGCATCCCCTTCAATTGAATATGTTTGTGCAAGTTATAACAATCAAACCACATTCAACACTTGTCTCATGGATGAGAGCAAGCCCATAGATGAAAATAAATTTGGGGAATTCAAGGAAGACCGTTTCAAGCCACTTATTCTGGAAACACAGTAACACAAGAAAGGATTATCCAGGGGTACAAAGTTGATTTCGTTCCTTTGTGATTATTATTTTTTATTTATCTATTTTTTATATTCTATGTTATTGATCTTTCATTACCGATGTGTATAACTACTATTATTTTCTTGCAGGGTGAAGGAGAATAAGAATCTCAACTTACGTGGAGAGAGCTAGGGTTACATGCAAGAATTTGTGCAACCACGTCCCCCACTGGAAAGATATATGGCTCCACGAAAGATTCATAAACACCTAACAAAATCAAAGGCATGGCATCAACAACCACAAGGGTTTTATAGTTTCATAGAACCCTCCATACTCTCCTCATGTCTTCTTCTCTGTCAGCATGTAAATTTTTCTGATCATGATGCTACTAGCTATGAGCATGTAACAATCGTTAGGCTTGAGGAGGAAGTAAGTAGATGAAAGATCATGAGGGTAGCTGAAAGGGCATGAGGGAAGGTCAAAGGTCACGATAGGTGAACAATCACGTGACCTCTACAAATGTGCCCTCATGCCTTAGTTATTGGGGGACTTTTGCACTTGAGTTGAGGCTAGGATTAGATAGTTGATTTATGCTTGAGAGCTAGAGCCACTCAATTCATGGAAGCTATTAGAGTATATTTGTAATGGGGCTAGGGTTCTACATTGGGAAATGATATGAGCAGTCCATGTTCCACTATTGGGTTTTTGACCAATTACAAGATATGTACGTGAAATTGTAGCAGCATTAATACAATGTTCTGTCTATTTGACACTGATTCCCATACTTACTCATGGTGGTTGTAGTGGTTGATTGAAACTTCACTATATTTATATGTGCGCTTTCATATACAAAATATGCTATGGAATGATACATAGTGGTTGCATGTATTTTTTTCTTTCGAATCTGTGTTTACCTATTCTTTTCCATATCGACGATCTATTGTGAACTACTTTCAAAATAACTTTTCACATGTTCCTGTTTATTGTATGCCTGATTGGGTTTTAGCTCACTGATCCCTCTCATGGCATACCTCTTCTTCTTATTGTTGCTGAGGCTTGTTTGTGCCTCTTTATGCAATAAATCAATCTTAGGCTGACTTTTCTTTCACTCTCTGGTCATTTCGTTCTTGTCCCCACTCTAACACCTTATCATTTGATAACTAAGAGTGAAAACATTGATGGTGGTTGTCGAGCCCACATATCGAATGGGGCTCCCATCCCAAACGGTGTGAGCTCGAATTCAGACTTCACACCGGGGAGACCCCCTAGTTGATGGCAGTATATTTCAGCTCATGACATGCTAGGTGAAACAAATAATTTCTAAAACCAACCTTAACTTGAACACATTAAATTGCCCATAATGGCCATAAGATAATTTATAGTTTTGGTTAGGACCATAGGGGTAGGAAACAAATAAGCCACCATGGTTGTTTTCATCTTGGAAAATGGAAGTTTTCTTTTAGGCAGCTTAAATTCTTGCATCATTATTATACACAAAAACACCTCCTCATCCATTGAGAGGAGAAGGACACTTTGAATTCTAGTTCATTTTCATTGTATGACTAGATTACTTTGTTTATTATTAGCTTTTCAAGAAATTCAAGCTACAAGGGTGTCATAGTGGGCTAACTCCATTGAGTTACTTTTTTATTAAGTTAAAAATAGGGGCTTGCATGAATATAGATTTTACAACAATTATGTCATTATGTGTCAAACATTTTTTTTAAATCAATGCCCATGTATACAATTTCAATGACTTTCATAACTCCTCACATAATTATTTAAAGGGTGCTAGCTCAATGGAAGAGTGCTTGCCATGCACGAGGTTGGTAGTTCGATTCCACTGTACCATAACTTGAATTATTCAATAATATTGTATTTTTGTTTATTTAAATATTTTTATATTGATTTATTTTAATGGTGATATAGTTTTTTGGATTTGTTTGTCTATATTGTCTCTAAAGCGGAAAAAGATAAGATTAAAGACATTGTCTCCATAAAAACAATATGTCTTTAATTTCAATTGTCTTTGGAGAGACAAAAATGAAATTGTTTCGTAAGAGACAATAATGCTTGTGTTATATATTGTCTTTATAAAGACAAATTTTTAAGACAAAAAATGAAATTGTCTTTGGAGAGAAAAAAATGAAATTGTCTCATAAGAGACCATAATGATTGTGTTATATATTTTTTTTATACAAACAATTTTTTAATACAATAGTTTGAGACACGCATTTAAAGACAATATTTAAGACAATACAAAAATTTATTTTTGTCTCAAGTTAAGATAATTTACCCTAAAATTATCTCAAATTTTATCTTAAAACCCCCTTTGTATTGTATTATCATTGATATTTTTATTTAAAACTATTAATATATGATCTATATATAAATATTGAAATGATAAATATTTTAATTTTTTTCTATCTAAATAAATAATTCACTAGTGATTTTAAATATACCTTTGATTCATAGATATATATTGTAGTGTTAGATAATCACGTTTTCACTCTTTTTGTTTTACACAAATGGATAATTCATAGATATATATTGCAGCATTAGATAATCATATTTTCACTCTTTTTGTTTTATACAAATGGACAATTTATAAGTCGTTTTTTTTGTTTTATATAAATAGATAATTTATAAGTCATTTCTTTAATATAAATGGATAATTTATTAGTTATTTCTTCATGACATATCTTAAATTTTTAAAGCAATTTTTAATTGATTTAAATTTTATTTATCTTTTTCATATATTTTATTTAGAGATTTGTATATGTTAAATTTCTCAGGCAATTTATAATTGATTTAAATTTGATTTATAAGATTTTTGTATATTATTTTTATTTGTATATGTTAAATTTCTAATTAATTTAAATTTATTTATAAGAAATTTGTATATTTTTTTTAAGGAATAGATATTTTATTTTTTCCTTTTTATTTTATCTGGATAAATGATTTACTGGTATTGGTTTATCTTTTTCGATATCTTTTAATTTAAATATATGTTTTATAGTCATTTTCATTTCTCTACTCTAATTTAATAATTATTTATTTTTGAATAATACACATTTGACTCATTTTTATAATATGTTGACGGATGATTTAACTTGATTTGACCTATTTCTTTAAATATGTTATTAGTTTAAGAATATGTTATGTTTTTGAATTATATAAATTTTCATTGGTATAAAGTGGAAATGTTTTGATTTAGGAATATATTTCTTATTTTTGAATAATACATATTTTGACTTTTCCTATATATTATATTAGGCATAATTGACTTGATTTGTTTCTTTAAATATGCTATTAGTTTAGGAATATATATTCCTCACTTTGATTTAAGAAGATATTTTCCATTTTTAAATTATACACATTTTTACTCTACTCATTTATTATATTGATGGATGATTGACTTTGAGTTGATTTATTTATTTAAATATGGTAATAGTTTAGGAACACGTATTTTTTTTTGAATAATATATATTTTCATTTATGCAAAGAGATTCTTTGATTTAGGGATATTTTTTGATTTGTGACTAATTTCTTTTTTGACTTTTCTTATATACTAAAATGATAGATGATTAATTTGATTTATTTCTTTAAATATTTTATTAATTTATAAATATTTCTTTCTTTTTCTTGATAATATACATTTCCATTTCTACAAAATAAAAGATGTTAACTATGTACCAAAAATTATGTACAAAATTTTTACATATTTATATATTTATTATTTATATTATCATCGTTCCCAAATAATATCTTTAATTATATTTATTTTTAATAATTTTAAAATTCAATATGGTCCATTATTCATTATTCCGTTCTTCCAATGAATATATCACAAACATGCAGTCGATTACAAAAAATAATTTTCATACATACTCTTAATTAACCATTTTACATAACTTTATATATAAAGTTATATATATAATCACCACTAGTGGAATCATATATTTAATAGGATTTCCTTTTAATAATTTCACAAATAAATGTTCATTCTTCCATTGAACATTTATTTTCAAAGGGAGCAAAAACCAATTCTATGACGGATTGACTGCCTTGACTTAAGTCACCTCCATGATTGACTTGGCTTCATCAGTGTTTTAATATATGAGGATTGGTATTTTGATGTTTTTATATAGATTATGTTTTTGTAAGGATAAGTATTTTTAATTTATATCGCATTTTGAAGTAATAGTTTTACTCTTTTGTTTTATGTAAATGGATAATTTCTAAGTTATTTCTTTTTGTCGGTTTTGGTTTAAGATATATATGAAAATTTTCAACCATAAATATTTTGAAGTTAATTTATAATTGATTTTTTTTTCATTAATTATATATATATATATATTTTGAAATTTATTTATAATTAATTTCAATTTTAATTGTATTTGTCATGATTTTATGTATAGGTAAGTATAGGTATATTATTTGTGAGAATAAATATTTTCATTTCATTATCTCACATGGAAAGAGATGATTAGCTTGTATTGATTTATCTTTATGCTTTAATTTAACTATATATCTTGCATTTTTTTAATAATAGTTATTTTCATTTTTCTCTCTTAAATAAACGGTTTTTTTTTTTTAAGCTAGAGTAGGACCATCGATTTTCTATTTAACTAGGTTAAAATAAGTACAAACGTTTGGTGGCCTCAACCTGCCCCGAAGGGAAGCTGGGTCTGCTGGCCACCTTAAGTCTTTATAAGCTGACTAGTAGCAAAAAATAATAAGTCTGCTTATCCACGCCAAATGAATGATACTACCAAAATTACTGATCTGATTTCTTATCGACATTAGAGACTATAAACAGAAAAAAAAAAGAGCTTGTTCTTAGCGAACTAACAAGGAAAACCATTAGAACAACTAAAAGGATTAATCTACCATGTTTTCAGGTGCGGTGTCTTCATCTTTTGTCACCGGAACTAGCTTCTTCAGTTGTTGTTGAATCTCCTCCAACTTGCTGTCCTGCATGAGCAAAGTGATTTGGAGATTCTTCATTTCTCTCCCTAAATTGGGAATGCCCTGAGCCATCTCGGCCATTTCTGCTGCCACCTGCTACATTTCCTTTTCCAGTAATCTCTTCAACACCCAATATACATGTAAAGTTTGGTTGTATAAGGACAGGAATCCCCTGGTATTACCCGGGTCGGGGATCAAGTTACCCCAGTCTTCCATCTCTGGTTCCGAGTCTTCCTGCATTACATTTGCTTCTAATTCTTTAATTAACCTGTGGATATCGGCGTCAGTTCCTTCGTTATAAGCTTTTTCTGCCTCTTGTAGCATATGCCTCATCGTTCTCCGACCTCATCTCAGACAACCTAGAGATGGGGGTCTGGATTCCCGTTTGTCGGTTCGTCGACCTCTTCCTCTGCCCCTATGCCCTCTTCCGCAACCTAGGCGAGCTGGTTTGTTTCTGGAAGCAGCTTGACTTCCCTGTCCAACGTCGAAGGATGCGTTCCTTGTAAATTCCTCACCTTCAGAAACCTTAGCTTTCTTTTCCAGATTCATTCCCTCTCCTTGCTGCCCTTTTTCGGGTATTTTGACCTTCCCCACCCCACCTTTCCTGGAATGGAATTGGTAATTCTGCTCGGGGATCTTCTCTTCCTCCCAAACCATCTGCTTTTCCATCTCCGACTGCCCCTGATCAGTACCTAACCGAGAACCTTGCATGCTCTTCTCCTGACCTGTCTGACTCCTCTCCTTGCTAGATTTGACCCCAACCTTTCTCATTCTCCCACCCACTGTCTTCTGACTGGTATAAAAATGGATGAATTTCCGGTCCCTTTCCCTTCGTCGAACTTCTGCAGCGGTTAAACCTCCTCCTATCTCCTTAATATTACTGGTGATATCAAAGAAAGCAATGGACAATTTTACGGATTCATACCCCTTTCTGTGATGGGTTGCAGAGAATGTTGAGCAGCCTCGAACTCCCTTCGTCTCCTTCCTTTGCTACATGCAATCTTCAGGTCTGCCTTCTCCTGTCCTTATTAATCCTCTACTAGCTACCCGACGTCCCATCGTCCATTCGCCGCCGTTCTTACCTCCTTCCTCCTCCGCTTCTCTATCGCCTCTAGTCCTCGGGATTCTGCCCTTCCTCCTCCACTTCTCTGTCGCCTCTAGTCCTCGGGATTCTGCCTAGCCTGCAGGACATCTCGATATCCTGTGTAGTTATCATGTTGCATGGTGACCTGCATTGCCACCTTCCTACCTTCATTATATTTCCACACATCGCCACCTCATCCACCTTGATCGGGGGAAAAATCCTCACCAGATTTTATTTAAATATAATTGGAATTTCCATAACTTCCTAAACAACCTCTCCTAAACAAACGGTTAATGGACTAAGTTTTATTTGTTTTTTAAATATATTTTGATTTTTTGATATATTTTTCATTCATCGCTAATACATATTTTGACTTTATCTATATACTATGTTATGTATTTTGAATTTACCTATATACTATGTTAGATGGATGATTGACTTGACTTGAGTTGTTTCCTTAAATATATTATTAATATAGGAATATGTATTTTTTTTTTAATAATATATATTCTCAATTTTAGAGAGTGAGGGATATTTTGATTTAGGGATTTATTATCAATTTTTGAAAAATACACATTTTGACTCTACCTATATATTATGTTAGATAGATAATTAACTTCACTTGATTTGTTGTTTTGATATGCTATTAGTTTAGGAATATGTATGTGGTTTTTCAAAAACATATATTCTCATTTATATAAAATGGTTTAGGGATACATTTTTTATTTTCGAATAATACACATTTTGAATTTTCCTATATACTAGGATGACGGATGATTAATTTGATTTGTTTTTTTCAATATGCTATTAGTTTAGGGATATGTCTTACTTAGTTGTATAGTATACATTCTCATTCCTATAAAGTGTGGGATGTCACCTATAAGTGTACCGACATCTACATAAATCGATGTCCATCCTCTTGATTAAGCATTTTACATAATTTATGTTAAAAATGGATATGTATAGATAGAAATTATTTTATATTCTCATCATTAGTGGAATCATATATTTTATGTGATTTCCTTTTAATAATGTCACAAATAAATATTTTTCATTCTTCCAATTAATATATCACAAACATGTTATTGGCTACAAAGAATCATTTTCATGTGCAACTTAACATAGCCGCTTGCATCTCATCCTTTGTTCCTAAATACATATATAAGAGAAATAGGTATATTTAGTGAACATGGGTTAGCTTAAAATATATTATCATGAATAAAATTGCATTAGTTAAACTTTTATAAGCAATAAATAGTCATGCATGAATGAATTATGTAAAATCCTTAACTATGATAATTGTTGTTGAATTGAGGCTTGTGTGATCCATATCATTTACGGTATATTTTCAGTGTAAATCACATGATATTTCAATAGTCGATGCGTTTCGAACCAACTAGTTTGGTTCATCGTCAGGACAAGTTGAGGAACAGATCAAGCTATGCATGTTAAATAGATAGAGCATACCTCCAACAGCTATAAATCAAGACCAGGTAATGACTAGATTTGACTAGGGAATGATTAGATAGACTAGGACAAAAATAGGACAAAAATAAGGTAGATTTAATAAGTTATATTATTATAACAAATCAAAGGGGCATACGAATTTTAATTATAACCCCATATATATATATATATATAAAAAGTTAATAAGTTAGTTATAAAAGATATTAAATAAATACATAAATATATAAAATAAAAAGTCAAAAAAGAGGATAAGATTTTAATTATATATATATATATATATATATATATATATAGATATATATAGAATTTTAAATGATTATTAAGTTATTAGTTAGTTATAAAAGCTATTAAATAAATATATAAAATATAAAAGACAAGTATTAAGGTTATATATTTAATATGTAAATAAAAATAATAAATTATCTAGATTTAATCCATTGTTTATACAATGAATTTACATAAAGGATTTTTAATTACTTTACAACTTTTAATTTTATATATATATATAGAGTAATGATTATGAAGTTATTAGATTAGTTATAAAAAGTACTATGGGGTGTAAGATTTTAATTATATATATATATATATATATATATATATATATATATATATATATATATATATAATTTAAACGATTATATGGGGTGTAAGATTTTAATTATATATATATATATATATATATATATATATATATATATATATATATATATATATATATATATAATTTAAACGATTATAAGGTTGTTAGTAAGTTATAAAAGGTATTAAATAAATATATAAATTAAAATTTAATGGTTAGATCATATTTTAAAAATAAATGTTTATCCAATTAACCTAGAAGTTGACCTATTCAATAAATTATCGAGATTTAGACGGATGTTTAGATGAAATTACATAAAAAAATTAATTACTCTACAATGAAATTATATTCGGGTAATAGTTATTCTAAAAGGAATTGATAATAATATTATAAATATCCCGAAATAATTAATCGAATATCTAATTGTCAAATTCACTTATTATTATATAACTCTACAGGTAATAAAAATTATCTATCATGTAAAATAAGATTAAGCCAAAGAAAAGGGGGAGGGAAGAAAGGAAACAACTAGGAAGAGAGTGTTGGAACCCAACAACTACTAATTTTCCAACCATCATCTCTATTGAGGTTGCTCAACCTTTTTTCAATCTCAAGAGCTTCCCTAAATTTCCGATGATGCAATTGCGAAACCCTAGCAATCACACTATCTTCCTCAATACAAACATGATGATTGGCTTTTTCTGCATGCTCTGCTAAGGTGGAAGACTTGGTTCTACTATGATTAAGGTCAGTTGCATGCTCACTAATCCTTTGATTAATGGACTAGTGAGCACGCAGCTGACCTTAAGCATAGTAGAACCAAGTCTTCCACCTTAGCAGAGCGTGCGGAAAAAACCAATCATCATTTTTGTATTGAGGAAGCTTGTGTGATTACTAGGTTTCGCAATTCCATCATCAGAAATTTAGGGAAGCCCTTGAGATTGAAAAAAGGCCAAGTAACCTCAATAGAGAGGACGGTTGGAAAATTAGTAATTGCTGGGTTCCAACACTCTCTTTCTAGTCGTTTCCTTTCTTCCCCCCCCTCTTTTTTTGGCTTAATATTATTTTACCTGATAGATAATTTTTATTACCTGTACAATTATATAATAATAAGTGAATTTGACAATTACATATTCGATTAATTATTTCAGGATATTTATAATATTATTTTCAATTCCTTTTAGAATAACTATTACCCGAATATAATTTCATTGTATAGTAATTAATTTTTTTATGTAATTTCATATAAACATTGGTCTAAATCTCGATAATTTATTGAATAGGTGAACCTCTAGGTTAATTAGATAAAGATTTATTTTTAAAATACGATCCTAACCCTTGGCTTTTAATTTATATGTTTATTTAATACCTTTTATAACTTACTAACAACCTTATAATCGTTTAAATTATATATATATATATATATATATATATATATATATATATATATATATATATATATATATATAGATATATGTTGTAAAGTAATTAAATATCTTTTATGTAAATTCATATAAACAATGGATTAAATCTAGATAATTTATTATTTCTATTTATATATTAAATATATAACCCGAATACTTGTCTTTTATATTTTATATATTTATTTAATACCTTTTATAAGTAACTTATTAACTTAATAATAACATAAATACACACACACACATATTTATATTTATATTTATATTTATATTTATATGGTTATAATTAAAATTCATATGCCCCTTTGACTTTTTATAATAATATAACTTATTAATTCTACCTTTTTTTGTCCTAGTCTATCTAACCATTCCCTATTCAAATCTAGCCGTTGCCTGGTCTTGATTTATAGCTATTGGAGGTATGCTCTGTCTATCTAACATGCATAGCTTGATATGTTCCTCAACTTGTCTTGACGATGAACCACACTGGTTGGTTCGAAACACGTCGACTATTGAAATATCATGTGATTTACGCTGAAAAATGTACCATAAAATATGATATCTGTTATTGTGAGAAAATTGTACACTCATTTGTAAGTAGAAAAAGACACTCAAAGTTGGTGATCAACATATGTAAAGATTACATTTCGAGCAGGAAACATTATGAAATAAAAAAAAATCAAAAGCTTTCCTAAGGTTTAATTTCAAATCAACGTTCCTTTGTGCTAAAAAGATTAAAATGAACTACATTGTCGCTTTTCCTTTGATAGTCGCGAGAGTTGCTAGAAGCCCAGTCAACACCTCAAGACACAAAATTGCTTGAAAAACACATTCTATCCTGACATGATGGGTTGATAATTAAATCCTTGAGGCCCAAGAAGCCTTTAGGGCAATAGGATGGTAGCTCTTATCTCATGTATGAGGCAAACAACCTCAATGATGAGCCAAAGCATGGAAGGAGTGTTCAAAATTTATATAAAGAAAAGTGCATGGAGAGCCAAAAATAAGAAGTTGTGTGTTTTTATGTTTCCAAAATTGCTCCAAGGAAATCTAGAATACCACTATGACAAGAATTCTACCATTGTAGAGAGTTTTCTATGCTTCTTTGAGAGAGAAAGAGCTTGAAAAGGAGATTGAGAAGGGGAAATCCTTTTTGAGAGATATTGAACACCATTGATCAAGCAACTCCCTTAAAGTGACTTTGATACTTTATGTGTTACTCTTCCACTAGCAGCAATAACGAGGATTACTTTCCTATTCCTTTGTTGATTTATTTTGCTTCACAAGCTTATTTCATGTTATTTAGTTTGGTCTTAGCTTAGTTTTATTCATGCATTATTTCAATTTTATTCAATTCTTTGTTAGTTTGATCACTAACATCACTCATTTGTTTATATGCTCATTTTAGGAAGCAACCAACTACAAGGAAGGTGTTTTTGAGACTCATAGGCAACAAAACACACCATACAAAATGGTGACTCCACTTTCTTTCCTTTTTTGATCTAATTGGTTGTTTTACATGGCTTTAATCTTTGTATTTTCACTGTGTTTCCATCACATAATTTCTCTAGACCTGTGTAGGCATCCCTTGGACCTGTGTGCGGTAAAAAATTATGCATTTCTATTTTTTTATTCATCCTCACAACTTTTTGTAGAGACAATCACTCGAGTCTCACCACTTTGCGGAAAATAACCTATGAGACACAGAGAGAGTCAAAAGTTTCATTAAAATTCCCTTCCCTAGATTTTTGTGGTAGCCTTTAGTGACTTGCCTGCATGCTTATATTTTTTTTTAAGATTATATACGCTTTTAATTTGCTCTGCTGACCACTAAAAGTAGAGAAATTTCTTATCTTTTATTTTGGAATTTTCCATTCAAACATAGATTAACTAGGAAGAAAGTAATCCCTATTCCAAATATCTTTTTTTCTTGCCTTACTAATTCCAACTCACCTGACACTTATCTTAACTAATAGGAAATTAACTGTCCTTAAATCTACACATGTTTTTTACTTGTTTTGCCTTGCCTCCCTTGTGTCCTTGTGGAAAACCTATGGTGGAATGTGAAATATTTCTTAAAGCAGTAAAATTCCATCTCCTTATATTCTCACATAGCCTAATTAGGAAACAAGTGGCCAATCATCCATACATATTTATTTTTCTTGCAAGGAATAAACATAACATTGCGTAATTAGCGGAATTGTAAGGGATCACCACATATCCACATCATTGTAATCCACACTTTCTATGCTCACAATTTCACTTGCCCACACTTTCACTACACACACTAAGCTAACTTAAACTTTTTATAGAGGGTATCCTCTTTTTGGAATATTTGTAATTAGTTTCTTTTAGCTTAGATCTTGTTACACACCTATTTTAGCCGATACAACACCACCCAAAATTTTTTAGCATATATAAAATTTTGGGTCCCTCTCCACTCACATAAAGTCATTAATCGATGCTCCAGTAGTTGATTGGATAGTCCCCACATGGCTTGTTCTTATCAGACCCTATCGATGCACTCACCCATGCCATCATGCCATATATATTGCATTCTTTTGTCGTGCCTCATCTCACAAATTGACCCTACCATTACGTTAGGGTTTTGGAAGTGTGATGTATTTCCCATGACTTCGAAGTTTATCCATATGTAATATACCTTTCAATCTATGGCAGCATTGTGTGTGGGAAGAAAAGAATCCAATCTGGGTTTCATTATGCTGACCATACTAAGGTTTGCGGAGAAACCCTAAATTGGCACAAGAATGTCTCCATTCATGATTTAACCTCATTCATACACCTCTTGGAATGGAATAGCATCATGGTAAGAGTCATTCCATTTCATATTCCCCTAGATCCATGTTTAGCTCCCCATCTTAGCATGTGCATTAAGTTTGATGAGAGTTATAACTTTCCCTTACATACTTGTAACACTAGGGTCATGTGATTGAAGACCCAGGATGCATGTTGAAAAGTACTTCAAACACTTACTCTAATAAGTACATAATCACCATAAGCAACAGTTAATATTAAATTCATTTACAATTAGTGCCTCATGGAAATGCTTAAATTTGAAATTCATTTCCAAATTAATGCATAATATGCTCAACCCCTCAAATTTATAAAATTTTAATTTGGGTTATTTTCGTTCATGATCCCTGAGTAAATTATTCTTATTTACTTACTAATATTTGTTTTATCCCATGACCTCACATGAAGAGCATCTCTTTGGTAAACTAATATTTTGTTTCACCTTATTTTCAGGATATTGAGTAAAGATTTTTTGGATGCACATCGAATTAGGAAACACTAGAATTAAATAAAACTTTGATATTGACACTGCTCTAACAGTGGAAGAATGGAGATTTTAGAGTTTTGTAAACACAACATACAAAGCGGCCAAGGAAATAAACGCAGGCATGAGTTAATGAAGAAATGAAAACTTTAGAAATGGTATGATGCAATCATAAAAGACGATGATCCTTTGGTAATGTATATCGATGGTAGCTCATTATAAAAGGCGTTCGGGACCACAAATAATTATTTTAAATAAGGTATTCATTATTTTAATGCAACATAATATCCAAGGGGGCATTTTATAAATATCCAAAACGTTGGGCATCACATACAGTGGAGTTGTCTCGAAAGGATTGTTTACAAGCAACGCATTTGACAAGAACCAATTCGAATGACAACGGAAAGGGAGTTCATGTGATTAGTGTTATATACTATTGACCCTCCTCTCATTCCACCAACTCATCATGTTAACATACACATGCTACTTTGACCATATTATATAGTGATGTGTCATGTATAGTTTTAAGGCATTCAACAAATTGCCTAGTTTTGACTACCTGGCAACGCAATGGAGACTACACACATCTCAAACGCTTGAAGTTGACCCAACATTAGTTAATGAAATTATTGTTAGTAGATAAATTAATGGGAACTTTATTATGGAATTCATTGTACCATGTGTCGGTTGTTTGTATATACTGAAAGGGATGATATCTCTCCTACGAGTCTAACTTATTAACAAGATAAATAATAACATATTTCTTATGGGGAATTCTAATTAGTTTGAATGACTATTGGCTGTGTGGGGCCTGACCCAGGTTCAGCATTACCTATCCAAACATATCCCTACATTACTAGCCCTTTCAGCATCAGCCCGTGGAACGCGGGCTGAAGTCTCACCAAAAGTAGTATGGGGGGATGTTGGAACCAAGTTTCTGCACCTTGAGATGGTTGTGATGTCATTTTATTCCTTCTATTCCTATTTTTGCATAGGTCATTAAGTTCTAGGGCTCTATCTGTATAGCCCTTTATTCCACCCTTTGGTACCTCCGTGAAGGGATATGATTGGACTTCACGTCACCTTAACCTGTGCTTCAGGGACTTTCACACTATTAGGGAAGTGTATCATGTAGATTCCCAAACTAGATTAAGTGTTGTACTTATCTTATTAAAAAATCAGCATTAGCACTACGTAAACAGATATCCTTACTTGCATTCAATTATCCAACATAATTACATCCATTCGTGCATCACATAAGCATTATAAGTGAAATTCATGCACAATATGACAAGATGCATTAACATGAAACAAAGACACAGAATTTGTAAAATGCTTCTCTTTATTAATATCTTCATATGATTACATACTCTATCTGCCATGTGCACATAGCTGCAGGGGTCTACGCATACAGACTTCCACCTAGGCATCTACAAACTCAACTACAACACCTCTACCTACGCTAAGACCTGAAACTTAAACTTCTCTCCTTATCGCTCAAGACTTCTTACTTCTCCCAAAACTTATTACTACTTAGAGCTTACTTACTTAACTCCTTTTATACAATCCCATGGTCCACAGACCATGGGTGGATCTTTACAGCCAAATTTACACTTTACAAAATAAGGGTGGACAACCCTTTATGACTCATGGCACCTTCATGCTCCGCGACCACAAATTGTGGAGGCTTTACAACTTTATTACAAAACTTGACCCAAAACATGGGCTTTTAGCCCCAAAACCGTCCTTGGGGGATCCCGTTCCCAACAAGCCCCCAACACAAACATTGTGGCTCACCCTCAAGTCACTTAGCAGGCACGGAGATCTTAGTGCAAAGACCTCCTAGCTCGACCTATATGACCACAACCTCGACAGTGCATTATGCGGCCGCCTGCTTCGCGTCTTCAACCATCTGCTCAATTACTGCTCCTGAATTGTTGGCCTAAAGCTTTTGCTGAGTTGCTTGCAGAGTCACAAGCTTTGCTTCAATAGAGGTTGTGACCATGTAAGCCTCATCTAGCCTGGGCTTCAGTCACGCCTTTAACACTACTTCCTTGTGCAGTACTGCATCCACCTGTTCTTTCAGCTACGTGATATCCTACAGCTTTTGTAGTCTTTGTGTGAGCGTGACGGTTCACGCTATTACTTTGACTTCATCATAGCGCTACTGCAGCTCATGCACTTCTGTCTCTAGTTGTTGTACATTAGGGTCCTCCAGCAAGTTCTTTAGGACCTCGAACGACTACTCAAAAAGTTGTGTGCAGTCTGCTACTACACTATACTACACTATCAATCACCACTATTGCCTCTGTGACAGCAATTGCATGCTTCTCCTTTACTTCTGGCAGGGTTGAAGGCTATGCATTCAACTATAACTCGATGATCTGCAGGTTTAACACCAACTGAACCCTCACCATTTATGTATGAGCTTCGCGCACCCCTGTAGCCAGCTTGCGGACGCACACCTAAACTGGTTCTTCCTCAGGAATGGCCAACTCTGGTACCATTCAACATGCCTCATCGATGACCTACATTATATGCCTTGTCAACGACCTCCTTCTTTCTCTTTTCATCCAGCTGCATCATCTTGCACTGTGTGGCAGACTTGCTCCCTCCCATCGCTAAGTATGTTGTAGTGTGAAATTCTGCCAGCCAATGATCTAGTATTGCATCAATGGCATCAACCGTTGGCAGGTAATGCAAGTCATATCATGTTTGCGCAAGGTCCTTCTACGCCATGATGGACACGTGGTGAAAATCTATTTTAAATTCTACGTAGCCCTACAAGTTGGTAAACACCGTAGGTGACAACCACAGTTTATGATTGATGGCCATGCAGATGTTCATCTCCATCAATATCCAGAAGTTCTTGTTGTCCTTAATGCACTGCGCATCCTTAGTCACCCATAGTGAAGCGTACTTCATTGCTTTTGGTAGGTATGGTGCGACTGAAGGGAATTGACTATCCTCTGGTAGCTCCCATGCTACCAACACAATAGATAGCAAGAGCCGTGAATAGTGGAATGTCTTTCTAAGCTCCTGTGCCTCACGACAATTCACATGGAACACACCACGAAGATAATCTGCCCAATTGAACTAGACTCCTTCGGCGCACTAGGCTGCTAGCTCAACGATAGGTGGCAGTACCTCATTGGCGTGACACTTCCTCATCACCTTCCCTGCAAACATCTGTGTAGCCACCTTGACAACAGGGTCATAGATGTTGGATATGGCATATCCATGCGGCTTCTTTACCAGCTTAAACTTCTCTCTCATGGCCTCTGTGAGGCCCTACTCACCACCTTTTCTGCCAAATATCATGGCCGGATTTTCTCCTCTATAGGGCAACTGCATGATCATGTGGATCAATATGTTATTGATGGGTATTGGCTCCTCTAGCAATAGAAACCCATTATGCACCAAGCATAGCAGCTGCTTGATGACCAAAACTATAATCAGGTTGTGGTTGTAGTGCAACACCCATAGCAAGTTGAGCAGAACTTCCTTGTCTACTCCTATGAGCCACCTCCATGGCTCCAATGCGGTCATTCTGGTGATTGTATCGATAATTCGGTGCATCAGTTGCTCGGTCGCCAAGTGTGGGAACTTTTCATCATCAGCCAAGACCTAGTATTCGAGTCTTAATATAGGAACCCACCCCTAGGGCAGTCCTTCGAAAATAATTTCATCCGATAGTAGAGGGGTTTGCAAAGGGACCTTGCTCTCATCGATATATTTTGGCACCTTGGTATTTCCCTTGCATGGATGGACGTACTCAGGCAACCGAGTGATAGTGTTAGCGCCCTGAGCTTCAACTTCGTCCACGTCTAATCCCACATCCTCATCCATCGGGATGTCTTCAATTTCTTCCTCCTCTAGCTCTAGATTGATGGCTTTGCCCTTTTCCTGTGTGGTGGGCTTGTCCTTTGGTGGGTTTCTTCTCGGTGATGCACACAATGGTATTACAGGTTGCTTGCCCTTCTTATCCTTCATGCTCTCCTTGGTTGGGGTGGGCTTTGGTCTCGGCGTCCTTGGCAATTTGGGGACTTCCGCTAATACTTCGGCAACCTCCAGAGCAGCTTTTTCGGCCCCCTTATCAATTTTTGGCAATCATCCTTAGCTGTCACTGCTTCGGTGTCCATATTTGTGGCAGGTGTCGATGTAACGCTACTCATAAATGCTCGTGATGTCTCTCGTAAGTTCTTAAATGTTGAACTCACTATTAGAGCCTCGAAGAACTCTCTGTTCATGTGTGCCTAAGAGCTCAGCAACATAATTCGCAAAATTCCAAGCGTTTTTTGCTAGGAATCCACCCATAATTTATAGGGAATTTTGAATTCAAATCCGACCATTCCCCCTACATTTGGTTCATTAATGCCAGATTGGCAGCATATTTTCAAGGATCTGACCCATAAATTTTGTCTTAAATGCCGATCGGCCACTCCATTTGGGCTCATTTATACCATCAAATCATGAATAGTGTCTTTAATGGTCACTTTCCAGTTGGCCTACACAATTTCTCCTTGGGTAGCGTAGCTCCCTTTGGATTGTTGTGAACCCTGTGACACTTCCTTGCTTCGCATAATCCTCCAGTCGCACAGCTCCCCAACCTGAGCAGTGTAGTTTATAGTCTCGCACCTCCTTTTAGCTGCCTAGAGCACTAAGACTATGCTTCCATCATATAGTCACATGGCCAGACCACCAGTGTATGGCTTCAATCGACTGTCATTCACCCTTCTTAGGAAGGGATCTCCATTCAATTTAACCAACTGAACTGCTCCTCCATTGGTAATCTCCTTAATGACATAGGGCCCTAACCAGTACATTCTGAATTTCCTTGGAAATTTATTAAACTTACTGTCATATAACAAAACCAGGTCATTTACCTTAAAGGTGTGCAACTTAATGTGCTTATCATGCCATTATTTTTCGCACTGCTTTTGGACCTGTTGGTGAAATCCAACTAGAAATCACTCTTCCTCAAGCTCAGCCAGCTACGCGAGCCTCTCTTCCAGGGCTCCGCAATCAGTCATACCCATGAGTGCCACTATGCCCACACTAGCCATAATGTATTCCATTAGCATTACTGCTTCAACACCATAGACAATCGTAAAGGGTGTTTGTCCAGTCAACTTCTTACATGTCGTATGATAGGCCCATAGTACTGTGGGTATGCACAGGTCCCAATCACTTCACTGAGCATTGCAAACCTTGGTCAGCATGTCCTTTGACACCTTATTGAATGCTTTCATCGTCTTGTTAGCCTGCGGGTGATAAGGCATGCTCTTCTAGTGATATACCTAAAATCTCTCCGTCAGCAAACTGATCGTCTGTGTGTACCGCGATCACTCATCAAAATATTTGGACACCCAAATCATGTCAGTACATACTCAAAGAGTAACTTTGCAGCAGTCGTGCTTGTACAATCCTTTATAGGTTGTGCCTCCACCCATCGAGTCAAATACTTCGTCGTAGTGATAATGTACCTCGCTCCTGTCTTCTTCCCTCGAGGTTCAATGGGTCCCACAAAATCTATCGCCCATTTCTCAAATGGTTGTAACATCATATGTGGATTCAGAGGCAGCTCATCCCTCCACGATGGGTTGCTAGTCCTTTGACACAAATCACATGCCTTGCAGTAAGTTTTTGAGTCCTGATGGAGGTGTAGGTTTTAACTCCATACAGAAACTACCTGCATACGAATTCTAAAACACAGAAAAATAAATAAAGTGAGAGCATAACACATAAAACACATATACACAAAGATTTTCCCCTGGATCCCAAAACTAGGACTACCAGCTTGATTTTTCATTATGTTCCTTTCAATGTTAAAATACATATTGATACATGCTGAAGCATCCAATACCATGGACCCAAAATCATCGCGTCCAAAACCATGGACCGAAAACCATCGCATCCAAAAACATGTGCAAAAAGTATGCACAAAACCATAGGTAGGTATGCCCAACCTAATCTATGGTCCAAAAAAAAATTTCCAGGGCGCTACCTCGGACTCCGTAGAGTGGGGTTACCTGGACCCCTCAAACCCCCTGTGACCCGCCCGCTATTCAATCTGAGTAATGAAGGGGGAACCCCCCAGTTAACTACGTGGGCTAGTCGTGGAAAGAATATAACACAACCCAAAATTCTCCCACTTGTTGTTTTCTTTCCATGGGGGGCCACAAGAGAGCTTAGTCATTTATCCAACCCTGCAACACCCATTTTTTCTCTACACCAAGAGAACTTCTCAGTGCTCACATATTAATTCAATGCATCTGCAGTATTATTCAAAGTGTCCACCTTTACCAGCAACACCTTTTTGTCTTCTATCATATCCCTCATAAAGTGATACTGAACATCAGTGTGCTTTTTATTTGAATGATATGTAGGGTTCTTTGCCAAGAAAATTACACTTTTGCTGTCACATTCTATTCTTATAGCTCCCTGTACTAACCCCATACATGAACACAACCTTTGCACCCAAATTTCTTCCTTGCTTGCATGAGTGGCTACCATGTATTCTACCTCTATAGTTGATAGTGCCACTACAGATTGTTTCTTACTCATCCAACTAACTGCACCTCCAAATAGGTTAAACACATACCCACTTGTATATCTTCTCTGATCCAGATCTCCAGCCCAGTCTGCATCAAAAAAGTCACAAATATCCAACACTTTATCCAATCCTGATCTTCCTTGGTAGAACAAACCATAATCACTAGTGCCACACAAATACCTGGAAATCCGCTTCACTGCTGCCTAGTGCTCCTTCTCTGGTTTTGACATAAACCTGCTCAATACTCCCATTGCATGTGCAATGTCTGGTCTAGTACATACCAGCACATACATCAAGCTACGACTGCACTTGCATATGGAACACGGGACATGTCCTCTTCCTCTTCTTGTGTCTTGTGACACTGTTTAGGAGATAACTTTACACCTACAAGAATAGGAACCTTCACTGGTTTACTATCCTTCATATTAAACTTCTGCAATATTGTCTCGACATACTTTCTCTAGTTTAACCATAGCTTCCTCTTTGTTTGATCTCTTTTAATTTCCATACCCAAAATATAGTTTGCAGCACCAAGATATTTCATGTCGAATTTGGAGGACAATGGGTCTTCAAATCCTGGATAATTTCTTTGTCATTTCCAACCAACAACATATCATCCGCATACAAGAGTAGATAAATAACACGGTCACCAATTTTAATTTAAAATACACACAGTGATCTGCTTTGCTTCTAGTGAAGCCAACTCCCCGTATAAATGTATCAAATTTCTGATACCACATCCTTGGTGATTGTTTTAACCCATATAGGGACTTCTTTAACTTGCATACCAGTTCTTTTTTACCCCTCACCGCAAAGCCTTCAAGTTGCTTCATGTAGATCTCCTCTTCTAGATCCCTGTTAAGAAATGTTGTCTTCACATCCATCTGTTCTACGTCAAAATCAAAAGAAAGAGCAACAAATAAAAGTAATCTAATAGAAGTTGCCTTGCAATAGGAGAAAAAATATCACCAAAATCATTTCCCAGCACCTGGAAAAACCTTTTGCTACCAACCGAACTTTGTATTTCTCCACCTTTCCTTCTGCATTTGTCCTCTTCTTAAACACCCATTTGTTGCCAATGGGTTTGCTTCCAGCCAGAAACTCCACCAGATCCCAAGCCTTATTTTTATGTAGAGATGATTTGTGTAATTCTAAGATCTTTATGAAACAGAGACTTCGATTTTTTCCATTAGTATTGAATATCGTTATCGTATTGCGATGTTGACGTCTTCGATGAGCTTGAGATAAATTTTAATTTTTTATTTTATAAAAAGTATTCAAAATATTTTAATTTATTATCAAGGAGAAAACAATAAGATTAAAGTATAAAATGAATCTTAACCTTTTATTTGACAAGACCATAAAAAAATTCAAAATAAAATCTTAACCGTTCCCCTAATTTCTTTTAAAGAAAATTAAAAATGGTGGAAATACAATTCCTATATACAAATACTTTAAACAAAATATGCTTCCATAAATCACATAGTAAAAGCATAAAATTCCAATATAGAAATGACTATGGACAGAACATATAACCATAAATCATATACTTTAGAAATATCGAGAAAAATCACCATTCATCCAAAAATATTTAATTGAGAAGCCTAATCCGGCCAAATCATCATTCTTCAATTCATATGGAACAGTTGACCTGATTAATCGAGTCAAATTAAGCATTGTCCAGATGTTGAGAAGATCAATCGAGCCCAATCAATCATCCTTCAATTCACATGATTCACATTGTGTGAGTGTGTATTGGTCAAAAATACATTACATATACATCGGGTTTTCCACCCGCTTCGTAGACTTCATATGGATCATCCATTGGTCTTTCCAGCCGCCTCCGTAGACTTCAACTATGTCAAGACAAGCTGCCTCCCACCACTCTTAAGACTCTCTGCAATTCTCTCTGCACACTTATAAGATCGTCTTTGCTCCCATCATTCTTCCATTCTCTCTGCACAAACTCACATTCTCTCGGCTTCGGAGAGGGAAAATGACCCCCTGCCGCCACATCGTCACATATATTTTTGTTACAGCTGTATTATTGTTGTTACTGTATTATGGTTTCGTCCTAGAGGTGAATGATTTTGATTACCCAGACTGCGCTCCTTCTAATTGTGGAAATTCGACCATCCGATATCCCTTCGGAAATTGTGGCTATGCACCTACTGAGTGCTTAGACAATCAGACCCTTCATATTACCTTGCGCGGTTCATATTACAGTTATCATGACGGCTCATATTACAGTTATGATGACGGCCCCGTTGAATTCCATGGGAGAGTAATTGGAAACATCACAGGATCGTCCTACTATACTCGTACCCTTCATATCGCCCAAACCATAGGGGATTCCTCAGTCATCGACTATGGCTCACTCTTCGGCTATGGCTCAGTCTTCAGCCTTTCTCAGGGATACATGGAGGGAACAATTCTGAACTGTACACAACCAAATCAGCACATCGATAAAAACCTTACGCGGCTCGATTGGGGAGACATGGACGACCAAAGCTTCTTCTATAATGGTTCATCCGGTGACCTCTGTACACCCGAGGATGCCTTCTGTAGGCATTGCACTTCGTATCCTGTAGTCGTTCCAACGGATAAGAACTACAACATTAGCCGTGATAAGAATATGCAGCAATTCAGTCAAAGAGGATTCCAAATTACATGGAGTATACCCGACTCTTGTCTTTCATGTAACGCCACTGGAGGAACATGTTATCATCGTAACAAAGATTATCAACAACATGATTATTGCATTTGCCATCGTGATGTGTACGACAACAATTGCTCTGAAGGTGAGGATCTCCGAAACTTGTTTTATTGACCACATCCTTCTCACTTTACCTTCCCTTAATCCGCTGTTTCCCTTTCCTTTCCCTGCAGGACATCATGCTGCAGATTATTATATGCTAACTGTAGGAGAGACTGCAGGTAAATTTCTTACCTTTAAACCTAAGACCTAGGTTATATGCTATCTGTATGAGAGACGGAAGTTAAATTTCTCACCATTCGTTACTCTTCCCTATCTTTTAATTTTTCAACATTATTTCCAGGGATATTTGTTGGAGTGTGTGCTCTGTTCAGCGTAGTAGTGGTTTCTTGCGTAGTGGTTCGTCGGCGATTTTGTTGTACAAGGACTGCCACCGAGGAGCAGAGCATTCGAGCGTTTATGGACCCCGTCGCTTCTGGAACCCCATCGGTTGAGAATTTTTTAAATTATTATTCCTCACAAGTGCCCACCAGATATTCTTATGCTCAGATTATGACTTACACAAACAACTTGGCAGAAAAGCTTGGTAAAGGAGGCTTTGGAACAGTTTATAAAGGAGAGCTTCCCACTGGACGTGGGATAGCTGTGAAGATTTTGGGTGAATCCAAACACAGTGAACAGCAGTTTATAGCGGAAGTGGCAACAGTGGGGACGACCTGTCATGTTAACCTGGTTCGCCTCTTAGGTTATTGTTCCCAGGGATCAGTAAAAGCTTTGGTGTATGAATATATGGTGAATGGTTCCCTTGACAAATATATCCACGGAGGCCGTCATGACGAGTTGAGCTGGAAACAACTATATTCAATTGCACTTGGCACAGCTCGGGGTATTGCATACCTACACGACGAGTGCAGAAATCGCATCTTCCATTTTGATATAAAGCCTCACAACGTTCTTCTTGATGCCGGTTTTTGCCCAAAAGTTGCAGATTTTGGTCTAGCCCAAATAACTAATAGAGAGGAAAGCCACATCTCTGTTGCTAACAGAGGAACACTAGGTTACTCTGCCCCGGAGATGTGGTCTAGGATGTATGGAGTTGTCACTGATAGATCTGATGTTTATAGTTATGGGATGTTGGTGATGGAAATGGTGGGGGCGAGACAGAATATTGATTTTCACAATAAAGAGAGTAAGTCAAGCAAATACTTCTACCCAGAGTGGGCTTTCAAGCAAGTGGAGAAGGGCCAGTTTGAGAATTTGAGAGAAGGAAACATGTCAGAGGAAGAGCAGGGCATAGCGAAAAGGTTAAGTTTAGTTGGGCTGTGGTGCATACAGTTCAATGCAGGTCGTCGTCCTTCCATGAGCAAAGCCATCCAACTGCTCGAAGGAGAGGACGACATTATCACTCCTCCATATCCATTCCCCGTTGATTCACCGATGACACAAATGCGACTCTCTGTCTCTGACCCATCTTCTTCAACGATTACTGCTCCATTTCCATTCCCCTTTGATCCAGCGATGGGAGCTATGCAACAGCATGCCTCTGACCCATCTTCTTCCGCAATTTATTCTTTGGAGGTTGAAAAAGGAAGTCCCAAAAGTAATCACATTGCCCAAACCTTCAGTTAATGTAATGTACATGATAGCATCCATGGAAAAGAAACAATCCTACATCATAGTATTCACGCAAAAAAACATAAAAATCCCTGAATCACTTTTCAATTGATTTTCTCTGACACTGTAATGGAATAGCTTTTTAGGCTATCAGCGTCAAATGACTCGAAGTCGAAGTTATAGTGGTTGTATTATTGTTGTATTTCTTGATGTTAGATTACAACTTGCATGTTGACTTCTGCAAATCAATTTAAATTATTTATTATTACATTTGTTTACATATTAAGGTGTCAATAACATATTAAGTTTTTACTTTAAAATAAAATTATTTTTTAAAATTTTTTTATGAATTTATATCGTAAAAAATTATTAATATGTTAATATATATAGTTTATTGTAAAATAATATTTTTAAAATTTTCATTTATTAAAAAACAAAAATATATGAATATTCTAAATTTAATAATGTATTATTTTTATAGACAATTTAATAGATGAAATAAAAAGTTTCAAGATTATTTCTTTCATTTTAAAATTTATGCAGCTTGCTTACAACCTCCATTTTAAAATTTATGCAGCTTGCTTACAACCTCCATTTAGTGTTAGTATTGCAAATTTTCAATTTTATAAATAATAAAATTTTAAAAAACAAAAATATATGCATAGTTTAAATTTAATAATGTAAAAATATTATTTTTATACACAACCTCCATTTAGTGTTAGTATTGCAAATTTTCAATTTTATAAATAATAAAATTTTAAAAAACAAAAATATATGCCTAGTTTAAATTTAATAATGTAAGAATATTATTTTTATACACAATTTGATAGATGAAATAAAGAATTTCACAACTATTTTTTTCATTTTAAAACTTATGCAGCTTGCTTACAACTTCCATTTAGTCTTAGTATTGCAAATTTTGAACTTTATAAAAATTAAATAGGTAATAAATTAAATAGCAGATAAATATTTTATAGCCATCTACATTTATAAGTCAATAAATTTATATGGTTATATGATTATGTTAATTACATCGATTAATTTATATTTGGTTTAATATTACTTTGGTTTTATGCATGTCACTAGTATTGTATTTTTAATGTTAGAATTTATTTGCAGTGGAGTTGTTGGCATTTTTCTTTAATGTTATAATTTCAAATTGTATTAAATAATTTTTATTTTTTTAGGTTGTAAAGTTAAACATATATTTCTTTTTTCTTTTCTTAAAATTTATATTATTATAAAAAGAAATTTTATAGATAGATGTTATTTTTTTTTATTGTTAATTTAATTAGTAGAAATTTATTTAAATACTAAAGGTTATCAAATATTTCAAGACATAAGGACAACATCAACCGATTGAAACAGAGGGCACTAGTAGAAATACTTCTGAAGCTGGAGTTCACAGGCGACGACTAGGGTTTGAAGGAAAATTGCACAAATTGTAGCCTGAGTACAAAATCTGGAGGAGGACAGAGCTTCGTAGAAGAGGGCAGATTCTGACCCTACAAATGGAAAAAGCGGGGTCCATTGGGACCCCATCATACCAACATATAATAATGCACAAAGAGAAAACTGCATTGGACGGACTGCAAATATTGGGTTTTGAGAAATCAGGCAAGGAAGATGCGACCAACAAAGGAAAGCGAAACAATGAGAGAAAAAATACCAAGAAACAGAAAGAAATCATTAGAAGCAATAGTATAGTGAACAGAGACAGTACAAACCTTTTCCCAGCGCAGGGTACACAAGAATATGATCCAGAGAAGGAACAATCAAAAGAAAACGAGGATATAAACCAAGAAAAGGCAGGACAGGAAGGAACAGTGGCGGCAACCAAGAAGAAAGAAACCCAAGGACCGTGCAAGCCCAAAGCCACTGATACCCTATGGGTAATAATTTCTGATCCGGAACTTCAGGTTTACCGTGACCACATGGTAGAACATGCAGTGATCTACAGATTCATGGGTTTCTGGCCAACAGAACAAGCACTGTGCATGTGGATAAAACAACAATGGAAACCCAAAGGAGATGTAAGACTACACTTACAGGGCAAAGGATTCTTTACAGTGGTTTTTTCCAATCTAGAATACAAGGATCGAATATTTGATGGAGGACCATTTTTCTTTGCCTCAGCAGGTCTCTACATGCGACCATGGAAACCCAACTTTGCGCTAGAACAGGAAACCTTTAAATAGGTACTGGTCTAGATTCGCTTATTCTCGCAACCGATTGACTATTGGGGACATGTAGCACTGGAACAGATCGGCAACAAGTTAGGCACCTTCATCAAAGCCTTAGAAGTGACATCATAGAAAAGATATACCTCTTGCACTAGAATTTGTGTAGAAATGGATGTTTTGGGAGCACTTCATGAGGGCCTATGGTTGGAATATAGAGATGAAGTGTATTTTCAAGCTATAGACTATGAGGAGATCCCATTCCACTACAAGAAATGTCATGAGCATGGACATTTTATCAGAGAATGCCCAATGAACAAAATGGCAGAGAAAACCAAGGAGAGCAAAGGAGATAAGAATAAGGAAGCTTTTGTTCGATCGAATGCAAGACAAAGAGAAAACAAAAAGAGACAAAACAAAGCAAGCACTTCCCTCAAAAACACAAGTAACGCTTTTGGGGTGTTAGAATCAGACACAGAGTCAGAGGAAAACATTCTAGAGAATGAGTCATTGAAAGAAGGCCAACCCATAGCCGCACCAGGAAAGAAATAAGTTATTTCTAAGCCAACACATCCCACAAACTCAGGGACCAATGGAAGGGTTATAAGAAGATTCAGAGATGGGCTTGAGGATATAGAACTAAGCGTCATGCTAGAACAAGAAGGTATGGATCTACCAAACATGGTAGAAGACTGGAAAAAGAAAGGAATGGAACACATATCAGAAGAGGAGGTAAACAGAATCAACAACTTATTCATAGCAAGACAACAAGCAGAGCTGGAGATGTAGAGAAAGAGCTTGGGAACAACAAAAGGGATAGGGGTAAGAGCACAGGGACTACATCAAACCTCCACCAACTCAAAGCACCGGAAAAAAAGAGGAAGAAGGACTAACAATGAAGCATTACAAGAACTGGGACAGATGCTCTTAAATTAAGGTAAGACGAAAGCCCTTGAGGCATTTACACTAACCTCCTAAACTGTGTTATTATGCATGTAATTTCATGGAATGCTAGAGGGCTAAATAGCCTAAAAAACAACGTTTATTAAAGAAGAAAGTCTAAAAGGAACAATGAGACATATTGTTTCTACAAGAAATGAAATGTTCCAGCAAAACAAAGGCCAACATTAGTAAAAAACTAGGTAAACAAATGGACTACCTAGAAATGGCTAGTAGTGGATGGGAAGGGGGCATGGCCATTCTTTGGAATCCACAGGTTATACAGCTCGTTTCCTCTGAAGCGGCCAGATCTCATATTTCAATAGAAGTCCAAATAGTAGGGAATCCATAAACATATCTATGCACAAATGTCTATGGCCCTAAAAAACGAGAGGCCAAATTGCTATGGCTTAACACTTTATCTAATGTGCAACTAAGATATCCTCAAGCAAAAGCTATATTCAGAGGGGATTTTAATATGATCATTGTGCTCATGGAAAAGAAAGGAGGTATCAGAATGCTCAACAGGGATACTGAAGCTTTCAAAGACTTCATTAAATCGGCCAAGCTAGTAGACGTCTTCCCCAAGAGTGGATCTTTCACTTGGAACAAAAAAAGAGGGGGTGATAAGCAAATTGCCTCTCGTCTGGACAGATTCTTAGTGACAGAAACCATTCTCCTGGAAGGGATCACTGTGGAGTTGAACATACTTTCGAGTGGAGGTTCGAACCACTGGCCCATAGTAATGATTGCGGCTATCCAAGGTACACCAAGGAATAAGCCATTCAGATTTGAAAAGTTTTGGCTCAGTCATCGGGAGTTCATTCCAAAAATTGAACAATGGTGGAATGAACCGTTAGGAATAAGAGGAACTAAAATGTTCATTCTACAAGCTAAAATTAAATCATGGAATTAGGAAGTCTTTGGTAACATATTTAAATAAAAAAAGAAACTCGAGGAGCAAATGGAACAAATTCACAAGGAATGGATCCAAGGAAATATTAGCCAAGATACTATGAATATAGAACAAAAACTCATGCAGGACTGGCAGACTAGATGCCAATAGGAGGAAGTGCTATGGAAGCAAAAATCTAAGATACAATGGCTTAAGGAAGGTGAACATAACACTAAATTTTTCCATAGATCTGGCATGGATCACAGAGGTGCTAACAGAATATTAAGCATTAAAGATGATCAGGGAACCTCGGTTCAAACTCATCAGGAGATCTCGAGCCTTCTCATAAATCATTTCAACCAAATTTCTAGGGAACCTGAGATTGACAGAGAGGAAGCTATTAAAGAACTTTTAACTTCTGTCCCCAAGCTCATCACTGAGGATCAAAACAAGGCTTTAAATCGAGAAATCACCTTGGAAGAAGTAGAAGAGGTTGTGAAAGATATGCCAAATGGTAAGGCACCTGGGCCAGATGGCTTCACCATCAACTTCTATAAAGCGTGTTGGGAAATCATCAAGATAGAGGTATGGGAAGTGGTAGAGGATTCCTCGTCTTCCATCCTCAAATCCCTCAATTCCATGTTCCTTACCCTTATTCCAAAGGAGGAGGAAGCTAATACTCCATCAAAGTTTCGGCCAATTGCACTGTGTAATGTTTTGTACAAGATTATCTCTAAAGTCTTAGCCAACAGACTAAAACCAATTATTCCAGGAATCATTTCAGAAGAACAATCAAGCTATTTAGAAGGGAGATAGATTATGGACAACATCTTGCTAGCTCCAGAGATGATTCACACTCTCTAAACTTAGAAAAAAGCAGGCATGCTAATGTAGTTGGACCTATCAAAGGCTTATGATAAAGTGAACTGGAACTATCTAGAGGCTATTTTAGAAGCCTTCGGCTTTGGAAAACAATGGGTAATCTAGATCTTAGCCCTCGTTAAATCTACCTGATTTTCAATCCTCGTTAACGAAGCTCCCATAGCCCAGTTTACACCCTCTCGAGGTTTATGACAAGGGGACCCCCTATCTCCCTTTTTGTTTGTTATTCTAATGGAAGGGCTAAGTCTGTTAATCAGTAAAGCAAAAGTGGAGGGAATCATTTAGGGACTCCAACCCTTGCCCTCAAGCCCTGCTGTTATAAACATATTTGGGCACTGCAACCCCAATCTCATATGTCCATAAACCAAGGGTTCCTAAGCCCCTAAAAGTGTTGTTTCATACCCTAAAGGAACAAGGTCAGCTGATTACATGATCTCCCAGAAGTTCTCCCTGAAAAACTACTCAGAACTAGTCAAAATTGGACCATACAGACTGCTTAGTGCTAGGGGTGCAATGCATCTCACTTGCTACATGCAAAAAGTGCGATGCATACTGAAAAGCCCTTCTATAGGGTGCGATGAGCGAGAGTAGACAAATGGCAAAGGTAGCTGGCTAGGTGGAAACCCAGAGAATCTTCTAGAAACTGCCCATTTGACACTTGCCTCTTTGAATTCACCCAGGGATGAGTAAGAGATCATGAAATCTCCAAGTGGAACCAAGAAATATTAGAGAAATGACACTAATCAAAATCCCAGAAGCTGACTCACCCACCTGCAAATATCTATATATGGATCCCTCATCCTAGAGATCTAGAGGCTATAATTTTGTATTTTGTAAGGAAGTGTTGTTGGTTTCTCTGTGAAAGATCATAGTGTTGGGTGATCTAGATTTTCATGAGGTGAAGAGGGCTTTCATGCTGGGAGGATGGCGTTGGGTCAGACCAATGGGTTGTAATCCTCTCTTCTACTACTTCTATCAGTAAAGATATTTGAGTTTTCCTCCATATTCTTGTATATCTCTGAATCTTGTATTGATATATGCATTTGTATGGTCAATATACATCTGATCCTATATTGTTTATGGTTATAGATCTCTATGCTTTGATGGTATTATGGTGCTTTGACTCTATATGTGTTCTTTGAAGCAGGACAAGTAAAGAAGGAGTGGCAAAGCTCTGTCAAAGGAGGGAGGAAACAAGAAGGGATCCAAGCGAAAGACTGAGGTTGGTACTCTCTGCTTCTCTCTCATCTATCTCTCATAAAGGAAAGCACAAGTAACTTTAGTTTGTTTGTTTCTAAGATAGCTACCCATCTTAAAGGGACTAGCAGCTCTGAATGGACATTAGTTTTCCTGATAACAAAATGGCGACTCCACTGGGGATTAAATAGCTTGTTTTCTTGTCTCTATTTGTTTGCCTTATAAACTATAGAGGGAGCTTGAAGTTAAGCCAGCTAGCCTTCGAACTGCTTTTGTTATGCAATTGCAAAGTAGATCAACACTGCTTCAGTCAATCTCTGGGTTAGTTTATGAACTGAACATCTAATTTGCAAACATCCTAAGTGCCCTGGTGGTAGCTCAAATAACCTCATTAGATCAACCCCCATGCTTTGTGTTTACTGCCTATCATTAGCTCAGCTTAAATCCTTGAACTAAGCTACAAACTGTGAGCAAAAACCAAGCTCAATCTCGTCCTTGGACCAGTGCACTGTCTCTCATTGGCAATCTGGATGCATCGCACCTCCCGTGTTCTGCACATGAGATGCATCCCTGTTTCCCTATGTTACAGGTGCGATGATTAGGTAAGACTGTTTCTGCCTCTAGATTTTGGTTTTTCCTTCATTGTCTTCAGCTTTATTCAGTAGTTATGTTGTCTATGATCAGTATATCACTGTTGAAACTCCCTTCCTTTGCATCATTCGACCTCCATTAATAGAGAATTGTGAATGTTTTTATGTATTTTTTGTCATTTATAGTTCTCCTTTGCAAACAGTAGCTTAATCGAACTATCGTCTTTTGATTTGAAAGTGTCACAAGTGTCATTTTCAGTCAAAGAAAAGAGTGTCATAAAGTCTTCCTCTTTTAGATAGTCGATTACACTTTTTCCATTGTATTGGATTTGAATCATCAATTCTTTGAAGTGTCGAAAGCAGTTTTTAAATCGAAATTGAAAGTGTTGTCTTAGTCTTCCTTTGGTTTTTTGAATTCGAAATCGCAAAGTGTCGTCTTAGTCTTCCTTTCGTTTTTTGAGTTTGAAATCACAAAGTGTCGTCTTAGTCTTCCTTTCGTTTTTGGAAATAAAATTGTTAGTACTATCACTTTGAAAGGAAAATAGTTCAGATCTGTACTTAGCATTATTTTTTTCATTCACACATTAAGAAAGTAGAAAAAAAATACATGCATGTAAATTTGCATTTAGACTACATGCGGAAATTGATTTAGGACAGTGCATCTTAGTGTGTGCTCTTTACACTATGTTGAAAGGATTTACTTCTTTTTCCTTAGTAGCTAGGATTTTCATTGCAAAAAGAAAGTAAACGACTATTTATCATCTTAGATTGCATATTTAGGAATTGTATATCTACATCACGCGGTGAACCTTAAAGGAAAACTTCTTAAGAAATATCAATTGTAAAATAAACCTCAATGAACATAAAAACGCTTTGGAACCTAACGCACAACATCTAGAAGTCTAGCCTAGAGACGTATTCCGGCATCGTAAAGCCTGGTAACTATCATTTTCATCGTAAGTTGGGTGATTCCTCCTCTTTGACACGACAAGTTCCAATACAGACTCGTGCTCCCACGTACCGTCGAGTATATATTGGGAGACCACAATAGGCTATATCCTTTATCCTTAGGAAGCCATGTCTGTCGCCCTATCGATCGCAATGCACTGAACACAACATTTGGGAAGATTGACTGCTGTACCTTAAAAAGTATTCTGCAGTTTTGCGATTGGTTTGGTAATCCCTCTGTCTAGATTTCCAGAGTAGTCACTTTCATTCCTTTTTAGAGTCCTTAAAAGAAAAGGTATATCTAAGCACTTGTCACTTCAAGCTCATTAAAAATCGAAGGTGACTAGAGTCATCTTTAGCTTTTTCTCGACTCTTAAAAATTGAAAAATCAAGTTGTGTCAAAGTGTCATAAAATTTATTTTAATTCGAATAACATCACTATTCCCTCATTGGTCTTAGGTTGAGAAAATGGATTACACCAATCAAGGATTTCCCCTTGGGGGGAATCCTAGTCCCTTCTCCTCTTGGGGAGATGTTGGTGCACCTCGTATGGCCACATTGTCCCTTCCAGGACTTACAATTGGCCTGCCAGTATGGCTTTTCTCGACCTCTATCGTTCAAAATGCCATGATTCCTGAGCAATCAAATCAGCAACTAGATGATACTAGAGTTACCCCCCAACCTTCTACTTCGTTTGTTTCTCCCTCTCCTTCTTCCTCTTCGCTTGGTGAAGCTAATAAAACTAAAAACCAAGTAACTGAGAAGAAGAAGAAAGGGAAGGAGAAGAAGAAGAATAAGCCAACAACAAAAGGGGGCAACCATGCATCGTCTGGTGAAAATCCACACACTACACCATCCAAACCTAAATCTCCATGTGTAATTTGCAAAGGAGACCACTATCGACGAGATTGTCCTTGCATCCCACAAATCTTAAGGGACTGGTATTCCCGCTTGCACAATCCGGTGTCCTAAACCTCTGACGATCATGTTGAAAGTACACCGTCAACTAGTGAAAATGAAGTCAATGGACAAAAAGGAAGATCTAAATTCCCTTATAGACTGTGTGAAGCCGATCATTCCCTCCATCGTAGTCCCTTCTTGGATGAAGCTAAAAGAGTCTTGGATAACCGTCCTGCTTCACCACTACGGCTTCCTCTTGGATACAAGAAACTCTTGCCGAGTCCATCACTAGTTGAAAATCTGACTGACACACCTTTGTTGTTAGTCGAAGCATCTATCATTGAAGATAGACCATTTGAGTGCACATAGGACCAAAGTCAACAGGTCGAGATGGCAGTTGGCCTAGTCTTGTATTCAAAAGGTCTAGCTTCAGATGATATAGTCACCAAAGAGAATGAGAACGACACCGTTCAAATTATTTTTGTTAACACAGAATCCAATGAACCTAGGGGCAATCTACTTGTTCCTTTACTGCAGGAAGGAAGTTCGTCAGAGATTCATTCGGTCTTTTATTCGGTCCCTCCTCCAAGCAATCTAGTCATTTCCTTCGATTGGAATCTACTAGGGAGACCTCACCTACCATCTAATGTACCATTCCGAATCATAGTACAAGCTTACAGAATTGTCATGGTTGGTACTATTATAGATGAAGGGGCTTCTATGAGTATCCTTTCGTCCACTGCTTGGAAAGTGCTTGGTATGCCATTGCTTCTACTTGAGATTCGAAATATGTCAGTGTTCGATAAAGGAACCAGTTGACCATTAGGGATCCTTCCAAATTTGCCTATAACTTTGAGAAGGAAAACCGTTTATCTGAACGCGATGGTAGTCCAAGGGCCATTAGATTACAATCTACTCCTTGGACATGACTACATTTATAGCGTGGGAGCTATTGTTTCCTCACTCTTTTGAGTGATGTGTTTCACGCATGAAGGCAGAGTGGTCCAACTCGTAGACTAGCTTTCATTCCCCTATTCAAACATAGCTACTAGTCAAGTGCCATCCCTAACTGGTCTTTTTGCACAAGGAATGTCTCATCAATCACCAGTCCATCCACCTGATGAACGTGAGTGATTCGGTGAATGTGACTAAACACAGGAGGCATGTGCCGTAGTTTGCTTTGGTAGGAAAACCCCGTATATAAGGTAGGTTTCCGGGTAGGATATATGACTAGTCTGATTCCCCTGTCCGTTTAGGGAAATGGAAGTAGACTGGAAAAGGATTCCTCCGTCAAAAGTTATGTCTATTCCTGACAGAGCCAAGGAAGTGTTTTGTCTGCAGATGCGGATAAAACAATCTTTCTAATGCAAGAACTTCTGTATGGTAACCTGGAAGCTCTATTTCGTTATACCTAGGGGCATGCAAACCTTTTTGTATGCAAGTGAAAAGTGACCATTTATTTTCTTAGTTTATAGGCTCTTAACCCTTTAAATTCATAGGTTGGTCGTTCCTAGCTTGCATAACAAAAAGCTTCAGAGCAAAGTTTTGAATGGGGCAAGCTCCCTAAAAAATGAACCTATTGATGAGACATCCTTATTATACGACTAGCACGAGCAATGTTTCCGCAAAGTTCAAGCTTGTTAAAAAATAAACCTAGCTATGAGCATATGTTCCCCCAGAGTTTAAGCTCATTAAAAAATGAACCCACTTCCGGTAAATAACCTTTGTGATTGCATTACTATCAGCTTTTGAGCCTTGGTTGTGTTCTTACCATCACCTCCACTTTTTAGCCAATCATCCACCTCCACTTGATTGTTTACCCTTTTGAGGAACAACTTTGAAGAGTGATTCTGTTAGCCACTTTCTTTACATTTCCGTGATTGAAAAGTTTGAAATCTTACTTGGAACCAACTACTACTCGAAAATATCACGCGTTCCTCAAAGACAAGTCTCCTTTAAGCTCTTTTCATCTGACTCATAAAATATGAAAATATTGTCAAGAAATTGGCCTCTCCAGCTCGTTAAAGTCATTGGAAGTGCCATCCCTCCTCTATATTTTAATCTTTTTGAACATGAGGGATCATTACACAAAAATATCGAGAGTTTGTCTTTTTTGGCTCGTTAAAACTATCGAAAAGTCATCCCTTTCGTATTATTTTATACTTTTTCGGACTTAAGGGTTTATATTACAAAAAAGGACTACTGGAGTAGCCTTTCCGTATCCTTTTAGACTCTCTAAAATTGAAAAGGACCAAGTTATCTTTGTTGTTAAACTTGTTAAAACAATAGTGACAAACCTGTCCAAGCAGACAAGAGCGAGTTTCACTATCGCTAGGCTCATTAAAACATAGTGACGGGTTTGCTCGAAGGGAAAATTATAGAACAAGCATATGTTATCCTCCTCAAGATTGACAAAAATAAAGAGGTACTGGTCAGAAATGGCTGGGGAAAAATTGGGAAGAAAACTTGAAGAACTTTATTGGTAGCAGGTCGCTCTTGAACATGACACTTTCACTCCATCACCATGATTGAGTCAGGTTGGATTATTCAATTCACTGGTCATATCACCATTGGTCCTCTGTACCATCCATTTTCGGGGTTTACGTTACCAATCCATTTCAGTGTCTCCAATATGTTCAAGAGAAGTCACTCAGAGAATTCACCAACCCAGCTACCATCTCATCCACTACAATATCTTCACGCTTCATTCTTTCATGACTGCCACCCTGAACCTTGTATCATCAGATTGTTTTCACCTCCACAAAATCATTTTCTCTGTTTCGTGTCGTAGATGTGGGATTCATTAAGGCACTCCTACGATGGGTCACTTATTGTCGACATCAACTCATTATCCAAGAATTTGACTTAGAAACAACCCTTTTAGTACTTTGAAGCTTGCATGCCTCAATGGCAAGTTTCTCACTTCGAGCGACATGTTTACATCAATGGCCTTTGACCAAAAGATTTTGCATGGTGTTCGACATCAACTCATGTATTCACACCACATGAATTGTGCTGCAGTACCTTGAGGGTCATCATCATTATCAGTGATTCCTCTCGCACCTGTTAATAGCTTACATTATTGGCTGGTAATCAGGCAATGTCTTTCCATCTTTGACATTAGAACATCTTTTCACATGGATCGACTTGTACTTCGGGTGAAGATTGAATGAGTTTGAAGATGCTGGATCTAGTTTCATCCATCCGGGCTGTGATATATTTAGGAAAATAAAGATATCAAATGTACATCATAGCTGCACAGATAATCATCCAAGCCAAAGGATGATGGCTCTACTAGAATCATCAGGTTGTCACACAGATGATTGTCTGTCATATGAACATGAAAATGAATTTATAAAGATGAGCATGGGAATTCCCACCTCATCTAGATCATGAAGATAATGTATTGTATTGTATCTTATTACAGGTCACCTTCCAGTTCGAAAAACCTCAAATCCTCATGATAAAGCATTTCACCCGACATCAAAAGATTTACGACGTCATGCTTTAGGGGGCAACTGTTATAGACATATTTGGGCATTGAAACCCAAATCTCATATGTCCATAAACCAAGGGCTCCTAAGCCCCTAAAAGTGTTGTTTCATACCCTAAAGGAACAAGGTCAACTAATTACATCATCTCCCAGAAGTTCTCCCTGAAAAACTACTAAGAACTGGTCAAAACTGGACCATACAAACCGTTCAATGCTAGGGGTGTGATGCATCTCACCTACTACATGAAAAAAGTGTGATGTATAGTGAAAAGCCCTTCTTTAGGGTGCGATGAGCGAGAGCAGACAAATGGTAGAGGCAGTTGGCTAGGTGGAAACCCAAAGAATCTTCTAGAAACTACCCTTTTTATACTTGCCTCTCTGAATTCGCCCAGGGATGAGTAAGAGATCATGAAATCTCTAAGTGGAACCAAGAACTATCAGAGAAATGACACTAATCAAAATCCCAGAAGCTGACTCACCCACCTGCAAATATCTATATATGGATCCCTCATCCTAGAGATCCAGAGGCTGGAATTTTGTATTTTGTAAGGAAGTGCTGTTGGTTTCTCTGTGAAACATCATAGTTTTGGGTGATCTAGTTTTTCATGAGGTGAAGAGGGCTTTCATGCTGGTAGAATGGCGCTGGGTCAGACCAATGGGTTGTAATCCTCTCTTCTACTACTTCTGTCAATAAAGCTATTTGCGTTTTCCTCCATATTCTTGTATATCTCTAAATCTTGTATTGATATATGCATTTGTATGGTTAATATACATCTGATCCTATATTTTTTATGGTTATAGATCTCTATGCTTTGATGGTATTATGCTGCTTTGACTCTATAGGTGTTCTTTGAAGCGGGACAAGTAAAGAAAGAGTGGCAAAGCTCTGTCAAAGGAGGGAGGAAACAAGCAAGGAGCCAAGCGAAAGACTGAGGTTGGTACTCTCTGCTTCTCTCTCATCTATCTCTCATAAAGGAAAACACAAGTAACTTTAGTTTGCTTGTTTCTAAGATAGCTACCTGTCTTAGTGGGATTAGTAGCTCTGAATGGACACTAGTTTTCCCGATAACATCTGCAACTACTCATCAGCAGTTTTTCGATGCCACAATGTTGCATGGTATGCCCTCGCTCAAAGAAGCGCTTGGCTTCAAAAGTATTCTCAATCGCTTCAGTATGGCCTCAGGTATGGAGCTCAATATAGCTAAATCTTCTATTTTCTTTTTCAATACACACCTTGCTATCCAAAAGAATATTTCTAACATCCTAGGTTTCAAAAGATGCAACCTCCCTTCAAGATACCTCGCCACTCCACTGACTGATAGACCCTGGAAAAAATTGCGTTGGGAAAGAATTATTGCCAACCTAGAGAAAATTTGTCACTATTGGACACACATGACACTTAACTTTGCAGGCCGCCTAGTCCTCACCAAATCCATCCTCCAGGCTATGCCGCATTACATGCTCTCCATTCTCCCAATGCCTAAAGGTGTTCTTCAGAAAATCTGATTCATCCAAAGAGAGCTTCTTTGGTCGGGAAATTCAGGGAAGCAGAAGTGGTTTCTAATGGCATGCGATAAAATCTGCAAACCCAAACAGCTGGGTGGGTTAAATCTGTAGGACCTCTTCACAGTCGACCATGCATGTGGTGCCAATTTATGGTGGAGGTGGCTAAAGCAACCCAATTTACCCTAGGCCAAACATTGGAAAGCAAAATATTCTAATAATTACAACTTTCAAAATTTGATCAGGATGCAAGAAACCCCTGATGGCTCTCCAATTTTGAACCTTGATAGAACTAATCGACACATAATTCAGGAACAGAGCTTTTGGGAAATCCGAGATGGAAACAATGCCCTATTTTGGGAAGATGCTTGGTGTTATAGACATTTTTGTGCCTTACAGCTCTAAGCATGAAATGTCCATAAACCAAGGGCTCCTAAGTCCCTAAAAGTGTTGTTCTAACTCCTAAAGGAACAAGGTCAACAAAATACAGCTTCTCCCAAAAGTTCTCCACCAGAAACTGCTTAGAACTAGTCAAATCAGGATCATTTTAGCTGCTCCACTAGCCAAGTGCGTTGCATAGCACCTAAGTCCACTAGCTAGATGCATTGCAATGCACCTAAATGCACTACTAGGGTGCGTTGAGCGGGAAATGACAAGTGGCAGAGTCATTCCACGAGGTGGAGAGACAATGGAAGCTTCCAGAATCTTCTCCAATGACACTTGCCTCACTGAATTCGACCAAGGATGAGTAAGAGGCTCATAGTCTCCAAGTGAAAGCAAGAACTGACAGAGAGAAGCCACTAATTAATTCATGAGCTGACTAATCCTCCTTGCATACATCTATTTATGGATCCCTCATCCCAAAGATCCAGAGGCTAGAATTTTGCACATTGTAAGGAATTGTTGTTGGTTTTGAGATACATATCAGAGAATTGGGTGATCTATGCTTTGTTGGGGTTGAAGAAGGGACTTCTTTGCTGGGAGGTTGATGCTGGGTCAGGAATCATCAGTTGTAACTCCTCCTGGATCTTCTTGTATATCAATAAAAATATTTGAGTTTCTTCTCCATGCTTGTGTTTCATTGATGTTTGTTGCATTTGTATGGTTAACTTAAATCTGATCCTAAGTTATTTATGAATATAAACCCATGTCTTTGTATAGTTTCTTCCTTCTGTGATCTTGCAGGTACTTGGTGAAGCTGGGCAAGCAAAGGAGCAGGTAGCTGGAAGCTGTCAAAGAGGAGAGAGATTGGATCAAAGGACTAGCGCAAGACACAGGTTGGTTCATCCTATTCCTCTTTGTTTATAGTTCATAAAGAAGAATACAAAAGTAGTTTTCTCTGTTTGTTTCTAAGGTTGCTGTCACACCTTAGTGGGATAGAGCAGATCTAGATAGACACTTTTCCCGATAACAAAATGGTGACTCCGCTGGGGATCGTGTCTAGTTAGTTTGTTTGTGTTTCTCTTGTTGTTTGTTTCATAAACTTAGAAGTAGCCATCGAACTGCATTTGCCATTGACAAATGCAAAGTAGACATCTGCTGCTTCAATCCACTCACTGGATCTGTTTGTGATTTGAACAGCTGATCCATAAACTGACTAATCACCCTTGTGATAGCTCTTAGAACCCCTCTTAGATCTACCTCTGATTGTGTATTACTGATTGCTTTTACCTGGCCAAAAACCATAGATTAAACTGCAAACCGTGACCAGAACCCGGATAGAACTCTCATTTCTGCCCCAGCGCAGGATCTGTGAAGAGGTTCTGCATTTCAACGCACTTCTCGAGAGGGCTACCTGTGCTGAAATGCAGTTTCTCTGTGCAACAGGTGTGCTGATCAGCCTAGCCTTGTGCAGCTGAGGTTCTTTGCTTCATTTTTCCAGTTTTGTCTCTGTTTTTTGCAGCCTGTGATCAGTATTTCACTGTTTCAAACCCCTTTTCTTTACTGATATTCCGCCTCAGTTGTACAAAAGAAACTGTAGATGTTTTTTGTGTGTTTGTTACGTCATTTACAGTTTCCCATTGCGAAAGTAGAATAGTCGTACTGTCGTCCTTTGATTTAGATCTGTCGCAAGTGTCGATTTTGATCATAGGAGAAAGTTTATTTGCTGTTGATAGTCGATTATGCTTTTACTTTTGCCTTAGGCTTGAATTTGTCACTTTCTAGTGTCGAAACGAGTATTTATTTCAAAATCATAAAGTGTCGTAATCGTCTCTACCTTTTGATTTCGAAAAGAAGCTTGTTTGTGTTTGTCACTTGAAAGCAAATTCAGATTTGTACAACAACTTTATTTTTAGGCATCAATACTAAGAAAGTGAAAAACAAAACACATGCATGTGCATTTGCATATTGGCAGTTTGTTTGGCTTGATTTAGGAAAATTGCATTTACAGTGTGCTCTTTGCTCTTTGCGAAAAGATTGTGTCTTTCTTTTCCCTTAGTAGCTAGGATTTTCATTGTTGAAAAGAGATAAAAGTTTGTTTATCATCTTTAGATTGCATTTTAGGAATTACATATACATCTCGTGGTGATCCCAAAAGGCAAACTTCATAAGAAAGATCAACTTAAAATAAATTCGATGAACTTAACAACGCTTTGTAACTTAACACACAACATTTAGAGGTCTAGGCTTGTGACGTATTCCGGCGTCGTAAAGCCTGGTAACTGTTGTCCTCACTGATGGTTGGGTGATTCCTCCACTTTGAGACGATAAGTGCCAGTACGGACTTGTCCTCCCACGTACCATCGAGTATATATTGGGATACCCCTATACGCTTAAAACCTTTATCCATAGGAAGCCGTGTCGGCCGCCCTACTGATCGCAATGCACCGAACACAGCATTCGGGAAGATTTACTGCCGTACCGTAAAAAGTATTCTACAATTTTGCGATTGGTTTGGTACTCCCTCTACCTAGAACTCCAGAGCAGTCCCTTTCGTTCCTTTTCAGACTCCTTAATGGAAAAGGTCCATATGAGCACTTGTCACTTCAGGCTCATTAAAAATCGAAGGAGACTAGAGTCATCTTTTGTTTTTTCTCGACTCTTTAAAATTGAAAAAACAAGTTGTGTCAAAGCGTGTTAAAATTTATTTTAAACGGAATATTCATACCCTTTTCCTACGTTGATCTTTGGGTTGAGAAAATAGAGCCTACCAACCAAGGAATTCCCCTTGGTGGAAATCATAGTCCCTTCTCCTCTTGGGGAGATGTTGGTGCACCCCAAATGGCCACATTGTCGCTTCCAAGACTGACAATTGGCTTGCCAGTATGGCTCTTCTCAACCAATGTCGTTCAGAACACCACTATTCCTGAACAATCGAATCAGCAATTAGACGAGTCCAGAGTTACCCACCAGCCTTCTACTTCCTCTAATTCTTCCTCTCCTCCTTCCTCTTCGCTTGATAGGACTGGTAAAGCTAAAGGCCAAGTTCCTAAGGAGAAGAAGGAAAAGAAGAAGAAAGAGAAAAAGAAGAAGGAGTCAAAGGCGAATGGGGGAAAACGAGTGTCATCTAATGAAAATCCACACACTGCACCGACCAGGCCTAAATCGCCATGTGCCATTTGCAATGGAGACCACTTTCACAAAGATTGTCCTTGCATCCCTCGGATACTAAGGGACTGGTCTCCTCGTTTGCACAATCCGATGTCATCAACCTCTGGTGATCATGTTGAAAGCACACAGTCAACTAGTGAAAGTGAAGCCCTAGGACAAAAAGGGAAAGCTAGATTTCCTTGTAAACTGTGCGAAGGCGATCATGCCCTCCACCATTGTCCCTTCTTAGACAAAGCTAAAAGAGTTTTGGATGATCGTCCGGTTTCACCGTTACGACTTCCTCCTGGATATAAAAAACTCTTGCCGAGTCCATCACTAGTTGAGAATCCAGCTGGCCCGCTCAAGTGGTCGGCTGAAGCGCCTATCATTGAAGATAAACCAACTGAATCCATACCAGACGAAAGTCAAAAGGTCGAGGTGGTAGTTGACCCAGTCTTGCCTTCAGAGGTTTTATCTTCAGATGATACAGTCACTGAAGAGAACAAGGATGACACTGTCCAAATTCTCTTCATCAACACAGACTCCGACGAACATGGGGGCAATCCACCCGTTCCTTTACCGCAAGAAGGAAGTTCGTCAGAGTCATACCCAGCCGTCTACTCGGTCCCACCTCCAAGCAACCTAGTTGTCTCCTTCGACTGGAATCAACTAGGCAGACCCTGCCTACCAGCGAGTGTACCATTCCGAATTATCGTTCAAATATATAGAATGGTCATGGCTGGTACCATCATAGATGAGGGGGCTTCTGTGAGTATCCTTTCCTTTATTGCTTGGAAAGCGCTTGGTTCACCATCGCTTCTGCCTGAGATGAGAAATCTGACAGGCTTTGATAAAGGAACCAGTCGACCTTTAGGGATCCTTCCTGATGTGCCCATAACATTGAGAGGGAAGACAGTTCACATGAACGTTATGGTAGTTCAAGGACCCTTGGATTATAACCTACTCCTTGGACGAGACTATGTTTATTGCATGGGAGCCATCGTCTCCTCACTCTTTAGAGTAATGTGTTTTTCGCACGAAGGAAGAGTGGTCAAGCTCGTGGACCAGCTTTCATTTCCCGGATCACGCATAGCAAATAGTCATATACCGCCCCTAAATGGTCTCTTCACGCAAGAAATGTCTTGATCCCCAGCCCGTCCTCCCGATGAGCGCGAGTAATTCGGAGGGATATGACTGAAACCCAGGGGGCATGCATCCTGGTCTGCTTCGGCAGGAAAACTTCGGGTATAGGGTAGGTTTCCGCGGGAGAATATGACTAGTCTGTACCTCGTCCGTCATTGGAAGAGGGGTTATTCTAGAATAAGATTATGTTGTCAAAGTTATGTGAGTTGGCAGACGTCGTCACTCACCTTTGTTTATCTCGGTAGACATCAGCGAAGAAGTGTTTTGTTTGCTGTGTGAATAGAACAATCTTTGGGTAACCTGTAAGAGGTAGGCCTCTCCTGATAGAACAAATGTTTTGTCTGCAAACTGAGGGGTAACTTTGAAACTCTGTTTTATACCTGGGGGCATGCAAACCTTTTTGCATGCAAGAAAGGGGTGGCTATTTATTTTTAAAATTTTTAGGACCTCTAACCCTTTAAACTCGTAGGATTAGTCGTCACCAAACTTGCTTAAAGAAAGGATGTGGGGCAAAAATCTAAAAGTTGCCATTTTTATATGAGACATTCTTATCATATGACTGGATTAATCGAGCATTTTTAGCACATAGTTCAAGCTCGTTAAAAAATAAACATAAGACATGAGCAAATGTTTCCACCCGCATTTAAGCTCGTTAAAAAATGAACTATCCCCCGGTAAATAACCACCGTGAATGAAGCATTTCAGCCATTAAAGCCTTGGTCGTGTTTGCACTATCACCTCCACTTTTCCATTGGCTAATCATTCACCTCCATTTTATTGTTTACCCATTTTTAGGAACAGCTGCGAAGAGTGATTTTACTAGCCATCCTTGTGACACTGCCATGATTGGAAAATTCCAAACCTTACCTGGAATCAACTGCTACCCATTTTATCACTCGTTCCTCAAAAGACGAGTCTTCTTTAAGCTCTTTTCAACTGACTCGTAAAATATGAAAAGATTGCCGAGTCCTTGGCCTTCTAGCTCGTTAAAGGGACAGGAAGTGCTATCCCTCCTCTAGATTTTAATCTTTTTGGACCTGAGGGATTATTGCACAAAAAGATCGAGCGCTTGTTTTGTTCGGCTCGTTAAAACAATCGAAAATTCATCCCTTCTGTATTGTTTTATACTTTTTTGGACTTGAGGGATTAGCTGACGAAAAAGGAATTTTGGAGTTACCTTTACGTACCTTTTCAGACTCTCTAAAAATGAAAAGGACCAAGTTGTCTTTGTCGTTAGACTTGTTAAAAAGATTAATAGCGACAAACTTGTCTTTAGATGGGAACGAGTTTCACTATCGCTAGGCTCGTTAAAACATAGCGATGGGTTTGCCCGAAGGGAAAATTATAGAACAAGCATATGTTATCCTCCTCAAGCTTGACAAAAATAAAGAGGTACTAGTCAGCAATGACTGGGGAAAAATTGGGAAGAAAACTCAAAGAAACTTTATTGGTAGCAAGTCGCTCTTGAACATGACACTTCCACTCCGTGCCCAAGTCGGGTTGGGTTGTTTCATTCACCGGTCACATTGCCATAGTCTCACCATACCATCAAAATTTGGGGTTAATGCTACCAATCCATCACATAAGTGTCGCCGACATGTTCAAGAGAAGTCATCCAGAAAGGCCACCTGTGTCCCGCCCACTACCACACATTATGCTCCATTCTTTCATGACCGCCACCCTGAACCATATATGACCAGATCGTTTTCACCTCCATCAAAATCATTTGCTCCGTTCCGTGTCATTGATGTGGGATTCATTAAGGCCCTCCTATGACGGATCACTTCTTGTCGACATCAGCTCATTATCCAAGAAGTTGATCTAGGAACACCCCATTCAGTACTTTGAAGCTTGCATGCCTCAATGGCAAGTTTCTCACTTCCGGCAACATGTATACATCAATGACCTTCGACTGAAAGATTTTGCATGGTGTTCGACGCCAAGTCCTTTATTCACACCACGTGAATTGTACTGTAGTACCTTGAGGGTCATTATCATTATCGGTGATTCCTCTCGCGCTTGTTAACAGTTTACATCATTGACTGGTAATCAAGCGATGTCTTTCCATGTTTGACTTCAGAACATTTCTCACATGGATCGACTTGTACTTCGAGTGAAGATCGGACGAGATTGAAGACCCCGGATCTAGTTTCATCCATCCGGGCTGCGATATATATTCAGGAAAATAAAGACATTGAAATGTACAACATTGCAGCACAGATAATCATCCTACCAAAAGGATGATGGCTCTATCAGAATCATCAGTCTACCATCAGATGATTGTCTGTCCTATGTACATGAAAATGAATTTATAAAGCTGAGCATGGGAATGCCCGCCTCAACTAGATCATGAAAATAGTATGAAGATAATGTATTGTATTGTATCTTATTACAGGTCTCCTCCTAGCATTGAAAGAACTTCGGATCCTCCTAATAAAGCATTTCACCCGATAAACGGCCTCATACTTTAGGGGGCAACTGTTATAGACTTTTTTGTGCCTTACAGCTCTAAGCATGAAATGTCCATAAACCAAGGGCTCCTAAGTCCCTAAAAGTGTTGTTCTAACTCCTAAAGGGACGAGGTCAACAAAATACAGCTTCTCCCAGAAGTTCTCCACCAGAAACTGCTCAGAACTAGTCAAATCAGGATCATTTCAGCTGCTCCACTAGCCAAGTGCGTTGCATAGCACCTAATTCCACTAGCTAGGTGCATTGCAACGCACCTAAATGAACTACTAGGGTGCGTTGAGCAGGAAATGACAAGTGGCAGAGTCATTCCACGAGGTGGAGAGACAATGGAAGCTTCCAGAATCTTCTCCAATGACACTTGCCTCACTGAATTCGACCAAGGATGAGTAAGAGGCTCTTAGTCTCCAAGTGGAAGCAAGAACTGATAGAGAGAAGCCACTAATCAATTCATGAGCTGACTCATCCTCCTTGCATACATCTATATATGGATCCCTCATCCCAGAGATCCAGAGGCTGGAATTTTGCACATTGTAAGGAATTGTTGTTGGTTTTGAGATACATATCAGAGAATTGGGTGATCTATGCTTTGTTGGGGTTGAAGAAGGGACTTCTTTGCTGGGAGGTTGATGTTGGGTCAGGAATCATCGGTTGTAATTCCTCCTGGATCTTCTTGTATATCAATAAAACTATTTGAGTCTCTTCTCGATGCTTGTGTTTCATTGATGTTTGTTTCATTTGTATGGTTAACTTAAATCTGATCCTAAGTTATTTATGAATATAAACCCATGTCTTTGTATAGTTTCTTCCTTCTGTGATCTTGTAGGTACTTGGCGAAGTTGGGCAAGCAAAGGAGCAGGTAGCTGGAAGCTGTCAAAGAGGAGAGAGATTGGATCAAAGAACTAGCGCAAGACACAGGTTGGTTCATCTTATTCCTCTTCGTTTAAAGTTCATAAAGAAGAATACAAAAGTAGTTTTCTATGTTTGTTTCTAAGGTTGCTATCACACCTTAGTGGGATAGAGCAGATCTAGACAGACACTTTTCCTGATAACACTTGGCAACAATTACCTAAGTTGGAAAGCCCTGAATTCTTAAAAATTAAAAGAAGAAGCCAGGAGCTAGGGAGGACAACAATAAACCATTACTGGAAATCTAATGAGAATGACCAAGCATGGAGAAAGTGGTTATTCAGGGATACAGAACCGTCAGAAGGAGAAAATAACAGTATAAGAGCACTGAAAATAGAGTTGGACAAAAGAAAGATAAGGAATGCATGGGACGCTGATCAACTACATTGGGTAAAGCTCGAGGGGGGCAACTTCTCACTCAAAGAAGCAAGATACTATATAGAAGGAAATGAACATAAGGAAATAGTAAAGTGGTATATTAAAGTTTGGGATGCACAACTTTGGCCGAAGATTAAAACTTTCCTCTCGCTCTTGATGCACCGAAGAACACTTACCTAGGAGAACCTTCGAAAAAAAGGGTTCATAGTTGCCTCACATTGCGCTCTATGTGGAATTGAGGAGGAAACCATGAATCACCTCCTCAATACTTGTGAATGGATAGATAGCCTCTGGAATTGGATGGAAACCATATTTAAGAGGACGGAAAGGGTAAGAAACTCAATTCATGAGAGTATAGAGAATTGGAGAGGAAATTTCTCCAAAACCCAAATGGTTAATTCAATTTGGAAACTTATCTCAAGGTTTATAGTGTGGAAAGCATGGAAAGAAAGAAATAGAAGAGTGTTCCAAAATGAAACCAAAAACATAGAACTTATTAAAGGCACAATTCTGCAAAACATAAGAGAAACAGTTCTTACCAGACGGAAAGCTGAACAGAACAAGGATTTCTCAGTCTGTGACTTGCAAATTCTGAAGGCATTTGGCATTGAGAGAGAAACCATCACTGTTTCATCAAATCAACTACTACAACAAGGCACCTCCATGAATACCTAGATTCCTCCACCGACAAGCTTTCATAAACTCAACTTTGATGGGGCTTCCCAGGGGAATTTGGGACCTACAGGTATAGGATGAGTTCTGTGGGATTACAAAGGGGAAATACAACATATTTTCACTCGGTCACTGGGTGAAGGAACTAATAATGAAATGGAATTTGCATCTTTAGAGCAAGGATTAAGAATTCTTAGGCGCCTGAAAACAGGAGCTACCATGGTGGAAGGGGATTCTCAATTGGCTATCATGGCAACAAGGAGAATGTAGGTAGGGGTGAAACCAAGCAAGGTCATGAAGCATTGGAGGCTAGCCAAGGTTATAGAGCTCATAGCAAAGCACCTCTCTTCCCTTGATGGAATCATACTACAAGCAGTGAGAAGAAAAGCAAACGCAGTGGTTGATCACCTGGCCAACTACGAGATTGATAACCATTTCACCTACCCAAACACATGTTGGCATGAGGTCACATGCACTGAAGTTTGAAGTAAGTTCACACTTCTCTTGAGACAAGACATAAGTTAATGGAAGAAGTTGTGCGGGGTATGAAGATTTTTTCCTTAATTGTGAATGAAGATAACCAATCGAAGGAATATCAGGCGATAGACCCGTGAAGGACATGAGGCAAAGTGGGAAATCATCAACAAGGGCATAGTGCACCAAACGAGGTGGAAAACCAACAAAAATTATCATCAACGCCATCAGCAAATCACAGGGCAGGAAACATGGCATTCAACAAAGAGGCTCAAGCGTGGCAGAGTTAAGACTATGGATACTCATGATAAATAGAAATTGGGAATTCATAACAATAGTTATTATGATAGGATCAGCTCCTATCCGACGGTAAAGTGGGAGACCTTGGGCTAGACCTGGCCACCATCTACTATATCTAAAGTCTCCCACCAGAAGATCAGCACACAATTCTCTCGCAACTTGCATCATAGCAATCGTTGTGATAGCAGAATTTTAAGTGTTTCTGCATTTTGCAATAGCAATATGGTGCGTGAAGGTAGACGAAATATTTTCGCCAACCGGGACCTGCAAAAGGCCCGGTAGTCCTATGAAACTTGGACTACCCAAAAAGAAAAGAGAAAAATCGAAAAGATAGAAGCGGCTGTAATAGAAGAGGAAGAACATTTGGAAGAACAAGATCTGGAGCAGGAAATAGAATGGCTTCATGATCTGGGGACTGCATCCACTAGAGCAACTCAATTTGTTCGAACACATGCTGAATTGTGGGGCACTTAGCATGTAGGGCGAAGACATCCAAAAAGTTCATCAGGCAACCTCTCTCATTTCGACAGAGAACATGGCTAGACTGGATGCCATGGAATTCAATCTCAGTGCCCTGATTCAGGATGTTGGAGTCATCTCAAAGAAACTGATTGTCCTCATCAGTCTTCTCAGGCACTCCATACATCAGGGATCGTCAGCTGTGATGGGGGCCATGACGGAAGCAACTGATACGAGTAGGAGAAGTATACCATTCCTCAATGGAATCCTCAACTTGAGAAAATGACTGCAATGGCTAGCCTGAGTGCTCCCAATAAAGATTATGTAATCTTAAAGTTGAAATGGCTTCTCTGTTTTAGATCTCTCTTCTTGTTTTGGCATATGTTGTTCCTGGTTGATACAATAGTTGTTTCTTGTTACTGTTGAGGTCCTTATGGTCCTCCTTCTTTCCTTTTGGTACCACTGTCGAGTCACCCAGGGTGATGAACTATTTTGTTGTATCAAGCCCCTCATTAGGCAATCTTGTGTGGTTAGCCTTGGGCTCAGGAAATCATGTTTTTGTGGCTCATGGACATTTTGAGTGGGCAAGGAAGTTTTAGTTCTGTCTTTGCGTGCAGACCATTTTGTATCTAATGTATTTTAGGAATTAATATAAAAACTACTAATTTACAAAAAAGAATATTTCAAGATGTAAACTATTTTTTTAAAGGAAAAACTTGAAAATGTGCTTTAATATTTTGAGAGATTTTATCCCTTTCAATACTCAATAGATTAAGAGTTAAGATAGATCTATTCTAGCTCTTAATAAAAGATATTAATATAAATTTCATATATCTTTTTATAAAAATATTCTTATTTTAATTTGATTAAAACTTTGATAATACATACAATTACAATATATGAAATTGGCAGTTTTGCACATGTTTTATTTAAATGCCATGCTTAGATTCTCTCTCTCTCTCTCTCTCTCTCTCTCTCTCTCTCTCTCTCTCTCTATATATATATATATATAAAATTGTGAATATGAAGTTTTATATGTTTATTAAATATGTTGGGCCTAGAGGCATCTAGCATGACCAAAATCATATCCCCTTATGGAGCACCAACCCTAATTCTATTCTAGCCATTTGGTTTTCCTTAATGGTGATGAATCAATCTCCATTAACTCACATAGTTTTTTCTATCAATTTAAAAAAGAATGTATTCCTAAATATGATGGTTATGAAAATGAATTATTATTATTTTAATTTATTTTAATGTGATATGCACATTATGATTTTTTTCAAAAAAAAAAATATAAACAAAATTACAATATAGCAAATTGAATTGATTCTATTTTTTCTTTATATATCTATATATATATATATATATATATATATATATATATATATATATATATATATATATATATATATATATATATATATATATATATATATATATATGTTTTATATATTTATTAAATATGTTGGGCCTAGAGGCATCTAGCATGACCAAAATCACATCCCCTTATGGACCACCTAACCTAATTCCATTCTAGCCATTTGATTTTTCTTAATGGTGATGAATCAATCTCCATTAGCTGACATAGGTTTTTCTATTATGTAAAAAAGAACGTATTCTTAAATATGATGGTTATGAATATGAATTATTATTATTTAAATTTATTTTAATGTGATATGCACATTATGATTTAAAAATAAAAATAAAGATTATATTATAGCAAATTGAATTGAATGTATTTTTTCTTTTTATACTTGAGCCGACATTATTTTTTATTGTTTAACTTGTCATTTTACAACCACAACAACATCCCCATACTAGACTATAAAGTACCTCTAGACACAATAATAATAGATTAAATTTTATAGAATTTAAAAATATTTATAAAATCAAAATTTAATTTACTTTTAGCTTTCAATATAATAAAAACAATATCTTAATACATCTAAATATTATTATTATATATATTAATATTATAAACGCTAAAATTTCTTTATGTCAATAGCTATGCAATGAGGAGTTAGGGCTTTGATTTGCATGTTCTGAATCGCGTTGTAGCATCACTAGATTTGATAGGAAACAATTAGCAAAAGACTTCACCATTTCCATTATTTTCTTGATAAGGAGGGGAGAGATCCCCTCTTATCCAAACGCGGTCACATGCAATAGCAATGGGCATGACGTTGCCAAAGGAAATAGTCAAGCATTGGGCAATGACAATGGGAACACAGTGGCAGGCCCGGATCCAAGGACAACGCCTTTTGAGAGCTGGAAAAAAACCAATGTTTGTCATACCCAACAATATGTTGGAAAGCTATAGGAAGTATATGAAAGGCCACACTTTGATGCGTAACTTCATAGGTATATGGTCGTCGGAGAAAAAAGGTAGAAAGAACCTACAGGATTTGATCTAGATGGTAGGCGATTTGCTGGTGAATTTAGGGTGGGTGGTACCGCTTTCACCAGTATTCAGCCATATTAATAAATCTTATAAATGAAGATCATAACCTGGAATATCTGGGGCCTCAAGAGTCGAGGAAAAGAGATACCTTAAGGAGTATATAACACAGGAGAGACTGGGCATTGTGCTGATCCAGGAAGCTAAATTGTCTAAAGCAACACTAAGAGAGATATGCATCAGGCATTAGATTAATTATGTACTTATAGCTCTAGATTCCAAAGGAAGTGCAGGTGGATTGGTAGTTCTCTGGGATTCTAGACAAATCATCTTTAATGATTGGGTTAGTTTTCCTAGAATCTTCACAGGATGTTTCATTCACATAGGAACTCGAAAATGGGTTTTTATTACGATTGTGTATGGACCTCACATTCTAGGTGAAAAAGTAGATTTATTGTGAGATCTGAACAAGGTAAGAAGTACAAGAGATGATGAGTTATGGATAATGGTAGGGGATTTTAACCTAATCACCTCATTAGATGCGAAGAAGGGGGGAACATACCACTTGGACCTAGAAGACGAGACATTCCACAATTTGATCACAGATATGAGATTGGTAGACATCCAAACCAACAATGGGGTTTTTGCTTGGAACAATCATCGAGGTGAAAGCACCGAGTGGCATCCCAACTTGACCAATTCTTAGTATATGAACAAATTTTGAGTAGTTATATTTTCATAGAAATCTCAGTCCTCCAATGATTAGGATTATGCCATTGGTCGATTAGGCTAGAGATGGATCTCAAATTAGGCCCTCAGAATCAACCGTTCGATTTGAGGCTTTCTAGCTCAGAGATTCAAACTTCATAGGGAAATTGGAGACATGGTGGAAAGCAAGCACAAAAAAGGGAAGGAATAAAATGAAAAACTTTTAGTTCAAGTTGAAAGAGCTCAAGAAAAAAATCAAAGATTGGAATAAGTATGAGTTTGGGAACATTATGACATACTAGAGAGCACTCCAAGAAAGGATGAAATGGATCCAACAAGAAATGATCAATTCTTGAAGAACAGAGGCACTCACAATGGAATAAAAGTGATGTTTGAATTAATAAAAAATATCCACTGGCAAGCTCTATGAAAGAGAGTCTGAACCAAGAGAGTCTAGCTCTATAGAACACTCTGCATTGTTCTTGTACATCACACATTAAATAATGCACACGGTTTTAGGGAAGTTAGAACCATACCCTAAGAAATAGAAACTAATTCCTATCCTGAGGTACTGTGAACCAATTCACTATTCTAGGATATTCTTCATTATCTCTAACACTCCCCCTTAATGGAGAAGGGGTTCACAAATATGCCTAACATCTCCCTAAACATTTCAAACTTAATTTTTCCAAGAGGCTTAGTGAAAATGTCTGCAACATTTTCACATGTATTACAATGTACTAGATGGATTTCTTTTGATTGCACTTTCTCCGTGACAAAGTGGAATTGTGTATCATTGTGTTCAGTGTTCTTGTGAAACAACAGATTATTAGCAAGTATGATTGAACTCTGATTATCAAATTTGATTGTTGTTGCATCTTTCCGTTCTTCCCCAACATCTTGGAGAAGTCTCCGTAACCGTACTGCTTCACATGTCACTGCGCACATGGCTTGATACTCTACTTCCGCTAAAGACATGGACAACATGTTTTGTTTCTTGTTGCTCCATGTAATTACCCCGGATCCAATGCTAAATTCATATCCTATTATGGATCTGTGGTCGTCTACATTTCCAGCCCAGTCTGAATCTATAAATCCTGTCAATCTAACATCAGAGGAATCAATATAAATAATACCATAGTCTACAGTACCTTGTAGATAGCGAAAGACACATTTTGTTGCATTCCAATGACTCTCAAGTGGCTTGGACATGTATTGACTTAGCACACTAACTATATAAGCCAAATCTGGTCTAGTAGTGGTAAGGTAGATTAGGCTCCCAACCAGATGTCTATAAGGTGTCGCATCTACCTCTTTAGAGCCATCCTCACTCTGAAGTTTAATGTTCTGTTGTAATGGTACTGTTGCAGCCTTACACTAATCCATTCTGAATCTTTCCAGTAGACCTTTGACATACTTACCCTAGGACAGAAAAGTTTGTCCTGAATCTCTCCAGATCTCAAGACCCAAACAATATATTAATTCACCAAGGTCTTTCATTTCAAAGAACTATGACATTTGTTGCTTGATTTATTTGATTAGAGCAATAACATCACCTGTAATAATTAAATCATATACATACAAAGAAATCAACACTATTCGCCCCTATTCATCTTTCATGGCATACAGAGGAGGGTTGTTTTTACTTTTGTTGTAGCCAAGTTGCAAAAAAAATGAATCAATCTTTTCATACCAGGACCTGGGTGCTTGCTTTAGGCCCTATAGAGCTTTCTTTAATCTACAGACTAAATGTTCTCTCCCTTTCTTTAAAAACCCCTCAAGTTGATCTAAATAAACCTCATCTTTCAGTTCTCCATTTAAAAATGCATATTTGACATCTAGTTGGTGAATCATCTAATGTTTCTTAGTAGCTAAAGCAATCAACATTCTAATGGTATTTAGTTTAGCTATGGGGGCAAAGGTTTCTTCATAGTCAATGCCTTCTTTTTGAGAATACCCCTTTGCTACGAATCTAGCTTTTAATTTATATATGGTTCCATCTGCATTAATCTTTGGTTTATAAAACCATTCGCAACCTATGGTTTGCTTCCCTTTAGGAAGTTCAACCAACTCCCAAGTGGTGTTCCTAATTATAGATTCATATTCTTGTTCCATAGTTGTTTTCCATTCACTACATTCATTTGCTTCCTTCTAACTAGATGATTCAACTACATTCATCATACTAGTTATGAAAGCATTTTCCCTGTATCTAGCAGGTAATTGAGTCTGCCTACTGTTATAGGGAAAAGTGTCTATATAGAACTGCTCTATCCCACTAAGGTGTGACAGCTGCCTTAGAAACAAACAGAGAAAAGCTACTTATGTTTTTCCTTTATGAATTATAGATAGAGAGGAATAGAAGGACCAACCTCTGTCTTGCACTAATCCTTTGATTCGATCCCTCTCTCCTTTGATAGTCCCCAGCTACCGACTCCCTTGCATGCCCAGCTTCACAAAGTACCTGTAAGATCATAGAAGCATAGCACTATACAAAGACATGGATCTATATTCATAAACAATCTAGGATCAGATGTAAATTGACCATACAAATGTAACAAGCATCAATGATACAAAAGCATGGAGGAAAACTCAAATAGCTTTTATTGATAAAACAAGAAAAGATCCAGGAGGAGTTACAACTGGTTGTTCTGACCCAGCATCAACCTCCCAGCAAATAAGCCCCTCTTCACCTCAAACAAAGCATAGATCACCCAACAATCTGATGTTTGTCTCAAAAACCAACAGCAATACCTTACAATATGCAAAATTCCAGCCTTTGGATCTCTGGGATGAGGGATCCATATATAGATATCTGTAAGGGGAATGAGTCAGCTTGTGATTTGATTAGTGTCTTCTCTCTGTCAGTTCTTGCTTCCACTTGGAGACTGAGGGCCTCTTACTCATCCTTGGTCGAATTCAGTGAGGCAAGTGTCACAAGAGAAGATTCTGGAAGCTTCCATTGCATCTCCACCTCGCGGAATGACACTGCCATTTGTCATTTCTCGCCCATCGCACCCCACAGAAGGGAGTTTTGAAATGCAACGTGTTAACACCCAGGTTGTTCCCTATGACTCCCAAGGGAATACGGCCGGGGTAACCACTAACCAGTCTTTGGATTACAGCTTCTAGCCAAGCTGTGATCAGAGAGGGCTCTCTCTTAATGATTGTTTCTGTTCTATTGGTTTTTAGGCTAGCTGTGAAATTCAACTTTGGTTTAATTGTTTGGTTGGAAAAGGTTCAGTCTAAACTTGTATGCTCTTACCAAATCTTATATAACATTGGGCAATGGAGTCGGTGGTCCTTTGGTTTGGTGTGCTGTGTTAATACAGTAATGAAACTGCAGAGCAGGATAATTGTCTGGGAAACAATGCTTTGGAATTGAGTTTGGGTGTGATATGGTCAGGATAAGAAAGGCAATTAAGAATCTTTCTGTAATCTGATATGAAAGAAAGCGATTGTTACCTGGAAGCATTGAAGAATTTCTAGATAACTTTCACAATATGGAATTAAATATAACATGAGCATTTAAGAATTCATGTCTGTTTTAATCCCGAAGAAAACATTTGCAGCAATATAAGATTGAGCACAGGGTGTGAAGAAACATGTCCTGAACTATTCTTTTTCTTTATCGCTAGATATGATGAAAACGTGAAAATGAAATAATACAGGGAAACAGAACAGAGTTTAAAGAAAACATATCATTCCACCAGACAACGCAGGGGTTCTGCAACAGCACTTAGATTATCAACAAGACACCAGAGTTCCAGGAAATCACTGAGCTAGAATTGCTCTTTGTATTAAACTTTTCTGAAAATACAGAGTATACATGCCTCAGAGTAAAATTTAACAACCCCTTATGCGTTACTAAGGGGGGGTATATATACAAATTTACATTAGAAAATATCTGAATGAAGAGTAAATTCTCCATAAATGTCCTACCAACTGCTGGAGTGCAGCAGCTAAAAGAGTAAATGTTGTAATAACTTTTAGTCTCTTAGCTGTCAAAAAATGGTCAGAGACTGTTGACTTGGTGGCAATTGGAGTCGGTTGGCGACGCGCTGTTCAAAACTTGGCTAGCCGTCATTGTCTATGTGATGAGTCACTTTTTGGCCGCTCTTTAAATGCTAACCTTTTTGCTGTCTGTCTTCTGGTGACCTGGAGCTGTCAGCGGCCGAATGACTTGAAGCTATCGTGGCAAAATTTGGAGCATGGCCTGCCACCAGTCCTCCTTAGGCATTTGATGTCTCCGAATTTTTATTAGAGTCTCATCAGCCTCTGTATACCGCCAAAAGTTAGGAGGAGTTTCAAACAAATGATTTGCCTCACTTTCAATGAAGAATAGGCCTTCAAGTTTAGTGTACAAGCTCTGTCCTGTTGGAGGCCCTGTTTCCTCAGGAGTACTGCCAGATGCAGTGATTTGATTTTCAATGTAAGTAGCCATCCTGTTGGTGAATTGATCTCTGGAAATCAATTTCCCTGTGCTGTTCAGCAGGCCAGGCAATCCCCTTGCTTGCAGCATTCCCATTTTGAGTTTATACTCCTCCACCTCAGCCTGTATTTCATAGCATTTTCTTTCTACAGTCTGTACATAACTTCTGAGAGTTAGCACCTTTTTAGTTGTGAGGATGGCCTCTGTTCTGTTGACGATGCCAATGGCTGCCAGCTCCTCTTTGTCTTGCCTGTTCAAAAAATCTATCAGTTGGTTTGCCTGCTCAGGTCTGTTTCCCAGCACTGTTTTGGCCCTCTGGATTTCTGTCTGTGCTTGGCCAATTAAATCCATGTACTCATGGATTGTTTTGATGGATTTCCATTGCTTGGTGATAGCTTGGGTAATCTTACCCCACAAAATTCTTTTTATGTCGGCCATGGTACTTTCCAGATTGAGCTCCTTTTCCAGGGCCTTTATTTTATCCTTCAGGGCCTTAATTTCTCTGCTCTGCTCTGCTACTGTTACCTTTGATTTATCATATTTGGCATCTATCTCTGCCAATTTTTCTTTTGCTTTCTTTATTTCATCCGCCTGGAGCTCCATTGCCTTGACAGCCTTGGTCAATTCTTCTACGCTCGGGTGTGCATCTGGAGCTGCTGTTGTGCCTGCTGCTTCTGTTGTGGGGGCCACTGTTGCCCCTGAAGTTGTTGCTGTTGTTGAAGCTGTTGGAGGAGCCTGGAGTGTAGATTCTCCCTGTTTGTCTTGTAGCGTTCCTTCCAGCTCTTTCTCCAATTCTTTGATCCTCTGATCTTGCTGTAGAAGGAGGTCAAGTTGTTCATTAAGCTGTTTTTCTTTTTGTAGTTCTGCTGTCTGAGGGTGTTCTGTAGGTAACAGCCCCAACCTCTTCTTCATTGCATTCAAATCATCATCTTTCTTCTTTATGAGGGCCTTTACACCTGTTGGATCACTAGGATCATGCCCTAGATCAATAATAATCTCCTCCAGAGACTTTATTCTATTGTCCTTGGCCTTAGAGGACATCCTCTCAAAATCTAGCTGAGTGTTTGTGTTCTTCAAGGAATCTTTTAGCTCATGGGCCAGTGTGGCCTTCTCTACCAATGTGGCATAGACCATCTCCCCAGTCTGCTTGTGGAGTTCAATCTGGTCCATAGGATGTATGTCTTTAGCTAGGACCTCCACCCTTGTTTTGATGAAATCTGCAGTTGTCATTGGCTGTGGCCCCTTGGGTTTGAAATGGCTGAATATCATTTCTTCTTCCTTGAAGTCATAGACCGACATCAATCTTTCCTGCTGGGCTGGTGTAGCATCTATGAACTATTTGTAAACCTCAGCCCTTAATAACTCATTTGCTGCCTTGATCTGTTTAAAAGAAGCCTTAGTGCCTTTAGGCTTCTGGCTTTGCTGAGATGAGGATGACACCTCCAAACCAAGCTGTAAAGTCTGCTCCTGCTGAAAGGAGCTTGTCCCGGTATGTTGGCTTCCCTCCCTGTCCTTTCCTGTGCTGTTTAAGACATCTTCAGTAATGTCTTCCACCTCAGGGGAATCTGCCCTTTGTCTTTTGGCCTCTGGCTGATGGGAAGGTCCACTAATAGGAGTGGACTCTTCTCTTTCTCTTTTAGAACCCCTCTCCTCATGGGATGGGGTTTGCAAAATAGGTGCTGTAGGAGTCTCAGTTTGTGGAGGAGGAGTTTGATCTTTCTGCTGCTCTACTTGTTCCTCCCTCTGCAGCTCATTTTGCTGCTTAGTTTGCTGTTCAGTTGAGGGGGCTGCCTTCTCTTTCAGTGTTTCATGTTCTGCATCCATTATGCCTTTGCCTTTATCCACTGCTGCTGCCGATGTAGAGGGTGCCTGTGGTGCTGTCCTTGTCACTGAGGTCCCTTCTCCCACTGAGTGAGGCGGCCTGAAAGGTACCTGGAAAAACCGCCTCGGAAGCTCGCGGGCCGGACTGTGGAGACTTAGTGCCATCGAATTCCGAACTTTCAGCGGTTGAATCATCGAATTTGATGGCTGGCTGAGAAAATTCGCGGCAGCTGTTGGCAACGGATAGTTCTCTTTTGCATGAAAATGACCGAAAACGGCTTATTTAGTCATTTAAAACGTTAATTTTGGCAAAAGTGTGCACTTGGCGCTTTTCAGTCGATGATGTCAGCATGACGTCATGGCGGGACCTGGGTACGGAGGTGACGTGGCAGCGGAGGTGTCTGCCAGGGTGGCAGGACATGGTGGCGGGCGGATGCGGTGGCAGGTCCGCGTGGAGGGCCACGGGACGCTGGGGCGGGCACTGGTGAGGTGACGTCAGGGTGATGTGCCAATGACGTAGGAGGGAGGGCGGTAACACGGGTGGCGGTAAGCGGGTTCCCCGCACCACCTTTGGGTAAAGGTGGTAATGGGGAGGGGGGCTCCGAACAACCCCACCGCCTGCCACGCGTCCCCTGTACGGGATGGCCAAAACCACTTTCCCCGTACGCTAAAGGTCGGCAGGTCGGGGAGTGAGAATGACCGCCCACCTTTAGATCTGGGCGGTGGAGATCGGACGTCTGGCGGGCTCTCCGACGGATCGACCAGGTTGGGGGGGGGTCCCACCGGCACCATAAAATATTCAATTTAATATTTGGGGTGGAGGACTATATAAAAAAATGGGTTTTTCGTAGTGTTTTGGGTTTTCTGGGTTTTTTTCAAGGGTTTATACAAGAAAAAGGGGTTTTTGTGTGTTTTTTAGCAGAGGGACGGTGAGGGTTGAGGGGAAGGATTTCTGCTCATAACCAGAGGTTAGAGCACATCCAAGACAAGGTTGACCATAGTCCCAGATGGACTGAAGTCCCCTTAGACCTTTATTTGGCTATAATGCCAAAAGGAGAATATGTAGATAATGCTGGGATTTATACACCATGGTGTTTAATACTAGTAGGGGAAAGGTATGATAGGGGAGTTATATAGTAAAATTAGATGTTAATATGGATGAGGAAGGCAAATGAAGGGGATATCACTAAGTTTATTTGCAATTTACTTAGTTTAGAGAGTAGATCAAAATGAAAAGATTTTTAGACAAGAAATGTGGCTTTTGAATGAGCAAGAACCACCATGAAACCATGATCTTCTTCCATGAATCTCAGCTGATGAGGGGATGTTAGGAATGAAATGGAAGGGGGAAAGAGGGAGGTTAGTCATGCTCCTTGCTGTAACTTGATGGAGGTGAACACCTTGTCAATTAATTGACTTTACTCTGGTAAGCACAGTTAACATATGTGCAATGGTAAAGACAACCTTTCTGCAACCCCAACTACTTACCCAGCTACTTACCTAGCATTTTTTATTTCTCCTTGGAGGGTGCACTTGGACTTGCAAACCCTTACTTGCCTTTTCTTTTCTTTGGCCTTTTTTTTTTTTTTTTTTTTTCCTATCTACTTCTACCCTTATCACTTCCAAGGTCCCAGATTAAGCTGTTGGGAGCCTTTTCTTCTCTACCTGAGCTATTTGTCTGCCAAGATTAAACAGTTTGGACAGACTTCCTTTCTCTATTCTACAACTGCAAATTTAAACCATGGAATGATCCAGATTAGACTGTTGGACCATCCATCAAAATTTTAAGTCCATACCAAGCTATAAGCACAGATCAAACTCTCTGGGAAATATGTGATCTTTGAATCATCAAAGCAGAGCATATTTCGACCTTCCATAGCCAATCATGAAATATGAAACCTATTGGTATAGGTAGCTAACAGTGGCTCCACATGGGGATGGTTTTTCATTTGAAAGACCAAGAACAGCAGGTCAGATTTCCTTGCTCTTTGGCTGCCCATATTATTCTTGAACTTTGCTACTTTGAAGTGCCAAATTGTGTGCTTCTCTTCTTGGTAGACCTCTGATTCTATTTACCTTTTGCTGATAGTCAATAATCTTCAAAAAACCGCATTTTTACAATCTAAACAGAAAATAGTATATACATCTGCATATATACAAGGGAACCTCAGGTTGCACTCATGGGAAATAGTCAAAATAGTGCTTCAGCATCCTGCCATTGACAGGACCTTCATCCAAGTCAACTTTAGTTAGACTTTTAAGGAAATAGGTATTATTACCTTGTACTGCTTGGACAGCAAATGGTCCTCTCCATAAGGAATCAAATTTTCCATGTTTTCCTTTTTCTTCTCTTCTTGCATCCCACTTGAGGACTTTGTTACCAACATTAAAATCTTCTGCTTTGGTTCTTCTATCAAAGGCCTTCTTCAGTTTTTCTTGTAATACTTGAATTCTGCTGAAAACTTGATCTCTGGTTTGCTGCAGACATATGATCTGATTAATCCTTCTTTGCATATCATTTGGTTCAGCTTGGCTTTCTTGAAGAAGCTTCATAACAGGCACTCCTAAGGATGAGGGGAACTTGGCCTCTAATCCATAAACCAACTCATAAGGGCTGGTCCCAATTGATCTTTTGGTTGTCAGTCTATCTGCCCATAAGGCATTGACTAACTTCTTATGCCAATTCTTTTTATTTTCTTCCAACACCTTCTTTATGATGTTTACCAGGCTTTTGTTTGATGATTCAGCAAGGCCATTTCCTTGGGGATAGTATGCAGTAGAATGACCCAGGATAATGTGAAATTTATGGCAAAAGTTCACCATTTTCTTGGATCTGAAAGCAGCAGCATTGTCTGTTATTATTTTGTCAGGACAGCCAAATCTAGCCAGTATGTTGTTCTCCAAAAACTGAATGATTATTGAATCATTTGCTTGTCTGCATGGGGCAGCTTCAATCCACTTGGTGAAGTAGTCTGTGGCTGTCAAAATCCATCTGTGTTGTCCTGAAGATGAGGGATGAATTTCCCCAATGAAATCCAAGCCCCATTGTTGAAAAGGTCTTTCCGTTGCAATGGGCCTTAAGGGAAGTGGCAGCAATTGTCTTTTGCCCTCAAACACTTGGCATTTGTGACATGAGGTTGTGAATTTATTGACATCAGAGAACATGGTGGGCCAGTAGTATCCAGCCCTTAGTATCTTATCCATAGTGGACTTCCAGTACAAGTGTCCACCGCAGTCACCTGCATGAAATTCTTCCATGATTTTGTTAGTTTCATTCTCAATTAAGCAGTGCAATAATATACCTTCATGGTTTTTCCAAAGCAAATTGCCATCCATTACACAAAATTTTGATGTTTTCATTTTTAAGAACCTACACTTAGTTCTGGATAGTCCTGGGGGAGCACACAGGTTTTGTAAGATATAACAGATATCAGAGTACCAAGGAGATTGTTCAAAGGCTACATTGATCTTTGGAGTCGCCAGCTCTGTTTCACTGTCCAGCTGATTGATATCTAGGGCTTGGAAATTTGCTTCTGTCATCAACTTGGCCAAACCTTGCCCTTTTATTAGTTTAGTTGGTTTTATCTCAATATCAAATTCCAATATGTTGGCAATCCACTTTCCTCTTCTGCCCTCTAAGTTTTCTTGGGTGAGAATGTCTTTGACAATAGGACTTGGTACATAAGCCACAACATGGGAATAAAGGATGTAAATCCTAAAGTCTTTAATGGCCTTGACCAAAGCATAGGCTTGTTTCTCCATAATTTGATATTTTAGAGGTGCATCTCTAAGAGCCCTGCTGAAGAAGGCAATAGGCTTCTCATTTCCTTGATCATCTTTCTGTAATAAAACAGCAGCAATAGTATGCTGGGAGGCAAAAGAGAAGATGATGAATTCTCTGTCAAACTGAGGATTGGTCAACACTGGGGTTTGAGTGAGGGCCAGCTTTATACCTTCAAAGGCTTGATTTGCTTCGACTGTCCATTTTACCTTTGAATCTTTCTTTAGCATATTATTAAGCAATCTGATCAACTCGGCCAGATTTGGGATAAATCTCCTTAAGAAGTTGATTTTTCCCAAGAATCCTTGCAATTCTTTTATATTTCTTGGGTGGGGCATTTGTAGGATAGCTTGTATCCTATCTGGATCAATTCTTATGCCATCTTTAGAGATGATGTGGCCCAATAGTTTACCTTCCTCTAAACCAAACAGGGATTTTTTGGGATTCAACGAAATTCCATATTTCCTACATGTTAGGAAGATCTGTCTCAAATGTTTCAAATGTTCTTGGTCAGACTTGGAAAAAGGTGTGAGGTCATCTAAATAAATGACAAGGAAATCATGAATCTCCTTCGCGAAAGCAATATCCATTGCTCTTTGAAATGTTGCCCCGGCATTCTTCAACCCAAAAGGCATTTTAACATACTTGAAAGTTCCCCATGGGGTTGTAAATGCAGTTTTGTCTCGATCATCAGGGTGTACTAGGATTTGGTTGAAACCCGAGAATCCATCAAGTAATGAGATCCTTGAGGCCCCTACCACTCTTTGGAGAATATGATCCATCTTAGGTAAGGGATAGTTGTCTTTGAGGGATACTTGGTTCAGATTCCTTAAGTCCACACACAGCCTAATTTCACCGGTCTTCTTTCTTGTAGGGACTAAGTTGGAGATCCATTCAGAGAATCTGATTGGTGCTATGATGCCTGCCTTAAACATTTTTTGTACTTCTTGTTCCATTGCTGGGAGAAGCATAGGATTGATTCTCCTCAATTTTTGTTTAAAGGGCTTTTGATCAGGCTTGAGAGGGATAGTATGCTGGATAACAGAGGTGTCATAGGACTTTAGGTCCTCATAACTCCATGCAAAGACATCCTGGAACTCTTTAAAAAGGTCAATGTATTTTGGCTTTTGATCAGGAGGTAAAGATGCAGACAATTTAATTATTTTGGGTTTGTCAATTGTACCTATGTTGTATTCTTCAATGGCTGCATTTAAGGACTGCATTTTTGGTTTTCTAGGAATATCATTTGAATCAAAGATGTCCTCTAGGGGAGTCAGGCCTATTGGTAGAAAGTTGTCTTTCAGCTCTATGATTTCAGTTTCAACATTGGCCACTTCCTCACAATTGATTGATTGAATTTGCTGAATGCTCTTTTTGTTGAAAATGGTTGGGTTTAGCAATTGTTTTGCTGTTTTAGGTGATATTGGGTGAACAACCTGTTGTAACTGAAGTTGTGATTGACTTGCTCTGTCAGTGTCAATAGTTAGTCCTGAAAATTCTTGCTGCAAAGTCAAGAAATTGTTTATTTGCTTGTCATCATCAAACACTTGCCAATCATTGACATTGTTTGGGACAGATGGTCTGTGTTTTATCTCAGCTGTAAAACAATGATGGGGCTCAAAAGGCAGCTTGCAGGTACTAGCAAAGGTGGCTAAACTATGAGCATGTAGATTGTGGGTCCTAGAAATCTTAGTGATTTGGAATTCAAAGAAGGAGTTTAGTACATCTGCAACAGCAGACCTATAAGACCTCAATCTTTTATCATTGGTGAAAAAATTTCCTTTTACTTGTTGGATAACTAGGTCTGAGTCTCCTAGGATTGACACTTTTATCGCTTGTAGGGACTTTACTAACTTGAGACCTAGTAAGAGAGCCTCATATTCAGCCATGTTATTAGTACATCTGAAATTCAATCTGTAGGCTCTGCCTTCTGCATAGTTATTTTCTTTATTGTGTACCCAAACTCCAGCCCCTGCTCCTAATTTGTTAACTGCACCGTCAAATTCAAGGAACCATAGAATGTCCTGTTGGGAAGGAGTTTTAATGATCTTTTCATGGGCTGGCAATGTGAGTAGAAGTTGTGGTTTTTCCTTTAGGTCGTCTTCTAGGACAGTTTCATCATTTGATTGGGTATGCTTGGGATTTAGAACAGCAGCAGTATCTAGTGTTTGATTAACTGCTGTTTCATGGGTGGTAATACTTTCATTTGAGTCTTTCTCTTGTATGAATATCTTGGTTTCAACTTCACCTTTTGAGGGAGTTGTGGTGTCATTGAAAAGAATGTATGAGTCTATGTCTGAATGGATAGCATATATGGGAAAGTTTTGAGGCTTTTCCTCACTGCTGACCATGTATTTCATCAGTGTTTCTCTGTACAGTCTTTTTGGTTGCCCAAAAACAGAGATGGTGGCATATGACATGTCTAATTGTAGGGAACCTTGGAGTTTAGCTCCCCATGATCTTGATAACAGCATCCCATACTTGGGTGGGATATCAGCAACTACCACATCCATTAGGATTGTTTTGTTTGGGTATTGAACCAAAGACACACATAAATCTTTTATGAGACCTAGGCACTTGACTTGGCTGGAATCAAAGGAAAACAGGTCTTTGTATGGTCTTGTTATGTCCAAATTCAGTCTTTCCATGACTGCTTTTGGCATAAGGTTGTGAGAAGCGCCTGAATCAAACATTGCATTGTGTAGTATTTTGTCATGAATATGTAGGCTGACATAAAACGGTAGTACCCCTGTGACTATTGTTTTTCCATCCACTTCTGGGCCAAATAACAATTCTGGAGTGTCATCCAGCACATTGACATCATCTATGTTGCTGGTGAGTTGAAGGGACTTTTTGATCTGTAGTTTATAGATGTCATGCTTGGCTAGTTCCACGAGAGGAATAGCTATCTTTATTTTGCCAATTTCAGTTTCTAGATCAAAGGATTTTTCAGATTGGGTCCTGGGGTTATAGGTGACAGTCCTCTCCTTATTCATTAAATCTTCTTCTTGATTTTTATCTTGATTTTGGGACTTATCCTTTTTACTCATTTCTTGAGGAGAAATAGTTGAATAAGGATGAGAGGGGGGAGTGACCATAGGCTGCTGTTTTGTGGACAGTGGTTCAGTGATCTCTTCAACAATCACTTCTTGTGTATGTGAATTTATTTTGTCATCAGGTTCTGTGCCTGTGACTCTTTCGGGTTGCTGATTATCCTTTTTCTTTTCATGCTGGTTAACATTTACAGTTCTGCTCCTCAGCTTGTATTGTTTATGGACTTCATAAACAGCAGTGTCATAGCCTTGTTTGAAGTCAAAGGATTCACCTGATTTAGTTTGGAATAGTTTGATTTCATCATCCTCATGATCCTCTTGTGTTAAGAAAACTCGACTTTCACCATCTAGACCCATTAAATTAATCTCAGGATCTTCATTGGGCTCAGTTGATGTTGAAGTTTCTGCATAATTTTCTTGGAAAGGGGGTCTTATGTCTTGGTCAGCACTGGCCTTGCCAATGTTTGGGTTTGGGTTTCTCCTAAAATTTGGATTCCTAGGAGGATTGTTTTGTGGTGCTTCCCATGATGCTTTTCTCTCAACCGATTCTACCCTATCACCCAATCTCTTCATACCATTAAGTATTGCATCAAGTTTTTGATCAAGGGCTGTAGGTTCTTCTTTGTATATGCTTCTCTTTTCTAACCTTGCCCTGTTTCTTTTGGCAATCAGGTTTGCCTCCACCGTGACAGCAGCCTTTTGAGCGTCTTCAAGGGTTTCAGGTTCTCTTTCCTTCAACTGATATGCCATGTCAGGATCAAATCCATCAGGGAATTTGTACAAGGCCAAATCAGGAGGAGGTCTTAGGTTTTGTGGTATTGCATTGTACACATTGTTGAATCTAGCACAATACTCCAGGACGGTCTCTTGCAGACCTCTCTTGATTGTTTCATATTCTGCAAGTATGTGCAGGGGATCTTTCTTCTTCTCCCATCTGGTAGTAAAGGCTTGATACAGATCATTGGGAGTTGCAATGGAGTTTGCATTCAGGGATCTAAACCAAGTTCTTACATCCCCGGTTAGGCTTTGAACAAACATCCTCATTCTGACACTGTCATCATCTATTTCATAGGTCTCAAAATGGTCTTACATCTTATTGGCATGCTGGACAGCTGTTAGAGAGCCATTGGAGTCAAAATATGAGATTTTGCTTTGGTACTCTTGAGGTAAAGCTGCAGCATTAGCTGGTATCTGCAAGGGTGCATATCTGTTAGCCATATTTACAGGATTTAGAGGATTAACAGGTGCAGCTGGGATAATAGGAACGATGGGTACCACAGGGGTAACAGGTGAAGCTGAACCTAAAGTGTGGTTCAAGGGGATATGTGCAGTGGATGAAGATGTGAGAGAAGGACTGTGAGAAGTGGATGGTGAACTAGGGGAACTTGGAACAGACCTAAAGAGGACTTTAAGTGGAGTAGCAAGGTTGGGAAAATCTGCAACAGAGGTAAAAATAGCAGGCTGGTCCTGCTTTTGTTGCTTCCTGATGTTTCTTGGAATAGTGTTTGGATTATCAACAATGATGGGTGGATTAGGGTCAGGATTAGCCCTAGTATGTCGAGGATTTTTCTTAGGAGCCAGTTTCTAACTGTTTTTCAGGACTTTTATAGGAAGTTTTTATATATGCAAGGACTGGATGAAGATTTTGGAATGGCTATATATGTTTCAAAGCTAAGATGAAGATTCCCTATCTAGCTCTTCCCTAAAGCTGTCACTGTAGTACAAAAACAGTTCTAAGGCCTCTTGGCTGGTTTCAGGCTTGATGGTAGCTTTGGAAGATAGATAGTAATTGAAAAAACCTAAAAGGTCCCCAGTGGAGTCGCCATTTATGTTAACACCCAGGTTGTTCCCTATGACTCCCAAGGGAATACGGCCGGGGTAACCACTAACCAGTCTTTGGATTACAGCTTCTAGCCAAGCTGTGATCAGAGAGGGCTCTCTCTTAATGATTGTTTCTGTTCTATTGGTTTTTAGGCTAGCTGTGAAATTCAACTTTGGTTTAATTGTTTGGTTGGAAAAGGTTCAGTCTAAACTTGTATGCTCTTACCAAATCTTATATAACATTGGGCAATGGAGTCGGTGGTCCTTTGGTTTGGTGTGCTGTGTTAATACAGTAATGAAACTGCAGAGCAGGATAATTGTCTGGGAAACAATGCTTTGGAATTGAGTTTGGGTGTGATATGGTCAGGATAAGAAAGGCAATTAAGAATCTTTCTGTAATCTGATATGAAAGAAAGCGATTGTTACCTGGAAGCATTGAAGAATTTCTAGATAACTTTCACAATATGGAATTAAATATAACATGAGCATTTAAGAATTCATGTCTGTTTTAATCCTGAAGAAAACATTTGCAGCAATATAAGATTGAGCACAGGGTGTGAAGAAACATGTCCTGAACTATTCTTTTTCTTTATCGCTAGATATGATGAAAACGTGAAAATGAAATAATACAGGGAAACAGAACAGAGTTTAAAGAAAACATATCATTCCACCAGACAACGCAGGGGTTCTGCAACAGCACTTAGATTATCAACAAGACACCAGAGTTCCAGGAAATCACTGAGCTGGAATTGCTCTTTGTATTAAACTTTTCTGAAAGTACAGAGTATACATGCCTCAGAGTAAAATTTACCAACCCCTTATGCGTTACTAAGGGGGGGTATATATACAAATTTACATTAGAAAATATCTGAATGAAGAGTAAATGCTCCATAAATGTCCTACCAACTGCTGGAGTGCAGCAGCTGAAAGAGTAAATGTTGTAATAACTTTTAGTCCCTTAGCTGTCAAAAATGGTCAGAGACTGTTGACTTGGTGGCAATTGGAGTCGGTTGGCGACGCGCTGTTCAAAACTTGGCTAGCCGTCATTATCTATGTGATGAGTCACTTTTTGGCCGCTCTTTAAACGCTAACCTTTTTGCTGGGTGTCTTCTAGTGACCTGGAGCTGTCAGCGGCCGAATGACTTGAAGCTATCGTGGCAAAATTTGGAGCATGGCCTGCCACCAGTCCTCCTTAGGCATTTGATGTCTCCGAATTTTTATTAGAGTCTCATCGGCCTCTGTATACCGCCAAAAGTTAGGAGGAGTTTCAAACAAATGATTTGCCTCACTTTCAATGAAGAATAGGCCCTCAAGTTTAGTGTACAAGCTCTGTCCTGTTGGAGGCCTTGTTTCCTTAGGAGTACTGCCAGATGCAGTGATTTGATTTTCAATGTAAGTAGCCATCCTGTTGGTGAATTGATCTCTGGAAATCAATTTCCCTGTGCTGTTCAGCAGGCCAGGCAATCCCTTTGCTTGCAGCATTCCCATTTTGAGTTTATACTCCTCCACCTCAGCCTGTATTTCATAGCATTTTCTTTCTACAGTCTGTACATAACTTCTGAGAGTTAGCACCTTTTTAGTTGTGAGAATGGCCTCTGTTCTGTTGACGATGCCAATGGCTGCCAGCTCCTCTTTGTCTTGCCTGTTCAAAAAATCTATCAGTTGGTTTGCCTGCTCAGGTCTGTTTCCCAGCACTGTTTTGGCCCTCTGGATTTCTGTCTATGCTTGGCCAATTAAATCCATGTACTCATGGATTGTTTTGATGGATTTCCATTGCTTGGTGATAGCTTGGGTAATCTTACCCCACAAAATTCTTTTTATGTCGGCCATGGTACTTTCCAGATTGAGCTCCTTTTCCAGGGCCTTTATTTTATCCTTCAGGGCCTTAATTTCTCTGCTCTGCTCTGCTACTGTTACCTTTGATTTATCATATTTGGCATCCATCTCTGCCAATTTTTCTTTTGCTTTCTTTATTTCATCCGCCTGGAGCTCCATTGCCTTGACAGCCTTGGTCAATTCTTCTACGCTCGGGTGTGCATCTGGAGCTGCTGTTGTGCCTGCTGCTTCTGTTGTGGGGGCCACTGTTGCCCCTGAAGTTGTTGCTGTTGTTGAAGCTGTTGGAGGAGCCTGGAGTGTAGATTCTCCCTGTTTGTCTTGTAGCGTTCCTTCCAGCTCTTTCTCCAATTCTTTGATCCTCTGATCTTGCTGTAGAAGGAGGTCAAGTTGTTCATTAAGCTGTTTTTCTTTTTGTAGTTCTGCTGTCTGAGGGTGTTCTGTAGGTAACAGCCCCAACCTCTTCTTCATTGCATTCAGATCATCATCTTTCTTCTTTATGAGGGCCTTTACACCTGTTGGATCACTAGGATCATGCCCTAGATCAATAATAATCTCCTCCAGAGACTTTATTCTATTGTCCTTGGCCTTAGAGGACATCCTCTCAAAATCTAGCTGAGTGTTTGTGTTCTTCAAGGAATCTTTCAGCTCATGGGCCAGTGTGGCCTTCTCTACCAATGTGGCATAGACCATCTCCCCAGTCTGCTTGTGGAGTTCAATCTGGTCCATAGGATGTATGTCTTTAGCTAGGACCTCCACCCTTGTTTTGATGAAATCTGCAGTTGTCATTGGCTGTGGCCCCTTGGGTTTGAAATGGCTGAATATCATTTTTTCTTCCTTGAAGTCATAGACCGACATCAATCTTTCCTGCTGGGCTGGTGTAGCATCTATGAACTGTTTGTAAACCTCAGCCCTTAATAACTCATTTGCTGCCTTGATCTGTTTAAAAGAAGCCTTAGTGCCTTTAGGCTTCTGGCTTTGCTGAGATGAGGATGACACCTCCAAACCAAGCTGTAAAGTCTGCTCCTGCTGAAAGGAGCTTGTCCCGGTATGTTGGCTTCCCTCCCTGTCCTTTCCTGTGCTGTTTAAGACATCTTCAGTAATGTCTTCCACCTCAGGGGAATCTGCCCTTTGTCTTTTGGCCTCTGGCTGATGGGAAGGTCCACTAATAGGAGTGGACTCTTCTCTTTCTCTTTTAGAACCCCTCTCCTCATGGGCTGGGGTTTGCAAAATAGGTGCTGTAGGAGTCTCAGTTTGTGGAGGAGGAGTTTGATCTTTCTGCTGCTCTACTTGTTCCTCTCTCTGCAGCTCATTTTGCTGCTTAGTTTGCTGTTCAGTTGAGGGGGCTGCCTTCTCTTTCAGTGTTTCATGTTCTGCATCCATTATGCCTTTGCCTTTATCCACTGCTGCTGCCGATGTAGAGGGTACCTGTGGTGCTGTCCTTGTCACTGAGGTCCCTTCTCCCACTGAGTGAGGCGGCCTAAAAGGTACCTGGAAAAACCGCCTCGGAAGCTCGCGGGCCGGGCTGTGGAGACTTAGTGCCGTCGAATTCCGAACTTTCAGCGGTTGAATCGTCGAATTTGATGGCTGGCTGAGAAAATTCACGGCAGCTGTTGGCAACAGATAGTTCTCTTTTGCATGAAAATGACCGAAAATGGCTTATTTAGTCGTTTAAAACGTTAATTTTGGCAAAAGTGTGCACTTGGCGCTTTTCCGCCAATGACGTCAGCATGACGTCATGGCGGGACCCGGGTACGGAGGTGACGTGGCAGCGGAGGTGTCTGCCAGGGTGGCAGGACATGGTGGCGGGCGGATGCGGTGGCAGGTCCGCGTGGAGGGCCACGGGACGCTGGGGCGGGCACTGGTGAGGTGACGTCAGGGTGACGTGCCAATGACGTAGGAGGGAGGGCGGTAACAGGGGTGGCGGTAAGCGGGTTCCCCGCACCACCTTTGGGCAAAGGCGGTAACGGGGAGGGGGGCTCCGAACAACCCCACCGCCTGCCACGCGTCCCCTGTACGGGATGGCCAAAACCACTTTCCCCGGACGCTAAAGGTCGGCAGGTCGGGGAGTGAGAATGACCGCCCACCTTTAGATCTGGGCGGTGGAGATCGGACGTCTGGCGGGCTCTCCGACGGATCGAGCAGGTTGGGGGGGGGTCCCGCCGGCACCATAAAATATTCAATTTAATATTTGGGGCGGAGGACTATATAAAAAAATGGGTTTTTCGTAGTGTTTTGGGTTTTCTGGGTTTTTTGCAAGGGTTTATACAAGAAAAAGGGGTTTTTGTGTGTTTTTTAGCAGAGGGACGGTGAGGGTTGAGGGGAAGGATTTCTGCTCATAACCAGAGGTTAGAGCACATCCAAGACAAGGTTGACCACAGTCCCAGATGGACTGAAGTCCCCTTAGACCTTTATTTGGCTATAATGCCAAAAGGAGAATATGTAGATAATGTTGGGATTTATACACCATGGTGTTTAATACTAGTAGGGGAAAGGTATGATAGGGGAGTTATATAGTAAAATTAGATGTTAATATGGATGAGGAAGGCAAATGAAGGGGATATCACTAAGTTTATTTGCAATTTACTTAGTTTAGAGAGTAGATCAAAATGAAAAGATTTTTAGACAAGAAATGTGGCTTTTGAATGAGCAAGAACCACCATGAAACCATGATCTTCTTCCATGAATCTCAGCTGATGAGGGGATGTTAGGAATGAAATGGAAGGGGGAAAGAGGGAGGTTAGTCATGCTCCTTGCTGTAACTTGATGGAGGTGAACACCTTGTCAATTAATTGACTTTACTCTGGTAAACACAGTTAACATATGTGCAATGGTAAAGACAACCTTTCTGCAACCCCAACTACTTACCCAGCTACTTACCTAGCATTTTTTATTTCTCCTTGGAGGGTGCACTTGGACTTGCAAACCCTTACTTGCCTTTTCTTTTCTTTGGCCTTTTTTTTTTTTTTGTTTTTCCTATCTACTTCTACCCTTATCACTTGCAAGGTCCCAGATTAAGCTGTTGGGAGCCTTTTCTTCTCTACCTGAACTATTTGTCTGCCAAGATTAAACAGTTTGGACAGACTTCCTTTCTCTATTCTACAACTGCAAATTTAAACCATGGAATGATCCAGATTAGACTGTTGGACCATCCATCAAAATTTTAAGTCCATACCAAGCTATAAGCACAGATCAGACTCTCTAGGAAATATGTGATCTTTGAATCATCAAAGCAGAGCATATTTCGACCTTCCATAGCCAATCATGAAATATGAAACCTATTGGTATAGGTAGCTAACACAACGCACCCTCACAGTGCATTTGGGTGAGATGCAACGCACCTAGCCAGTGGAGCAGCTGCAATGATCATGTTTTGACCAATTTTGAGTAGTTTTTCATGGAGAACTTCTGGGAGAAGCTGTAATCTGTTGAACTTGTTCCTTTAGGGGTTAGAACAACACTTTTAGGGACTTAGGAGCCCTTGGTTTATGGACATTTCATGCTTGGTGTTGTAGGGCACAAAAATGTCTATAATAGTTGCCCCCTATAGTATGAGGCCGTTAACCTTTTGGTGTCGGGTGAAATGCTTTATTACGAGGATCCGAAGTTATTTCAATGCTGGGAGGAGACCTGTAATAAGATACAATACAATACATTATCTTCATAATATTTTCATGATCTAGCTGAGGCAGGCATTCCCATGCTCAGCTTTATAAATTCATTTTCATGTACATAGGACAGACAATCGTCTGAGTGTACACTGATGATTCTGATAGAGCCATCATCCTTTTGGTAGGATGATTTTCTGTGCTCCAATGATGTACACTTAATGTTTTTATTTCCCTGAATATATATCACAGCCCGGATGGATGAAACTAGATCCGGGGTCTTCAATCTCGTCTGATCTTCACTCGAAGTACAAGTCGATCCATGTGAGAAATGTTCTGAAGTCGAACATGGAAAGACATCGCTTGATTACTAGTCAATGATGTAAACTGTTAACAAGCGCGAGAGGAATCACCGATAATGATAATGACCCTCAAGGTACTGCAGTACAATTCACGTGGTGTGAATAAAGGACTTGGCATCGAACACCACGCAAAATCTTTCAGTCGAAGGCCATTGATGTATACCTGTCGTCGGAAGTGAGAAACTTGCCATTGAGGCATGCAAGCTTCAAAGTACTGAATGGGGTGTTCCTAGATCAACTTCTTGGATAATGAGCTGATGTCGACAAGAAGTGATCCATCACAGGAGGGCCTTAATGAATCCCACATCAATGACATGGAACGGAGCAAATGATTTTGGTGGAGGTGAAAATGATCTGGTGATATAAGGTTCAGGGTGGCGGTTATGAAAGAATGGAGTATAATGTATGGTAGTGGGTGAGACACAGGTGACTTATCTGGATGACTTCTCTTGAACATATTGGCGACACTGATATGATGGATTGGTAGCATTAACCCCAAATGTGGATGTTATGGCATGACCATGGTGATGTGACCGGTGAATGAAACAACCCAACCCAACTCGGACACGGAGTGGAAGTGTCATCTTCAAGAGCGACTTGCTACCAACAAAGTTTCTTTGAGTTTTCCTCCCAATTTTTCCCCAGTCATTGCTGACCAGTACCTCTTTATCTTTGTCAAGCTTGAGGAGGATAACATATGCTTGTTCTATAGTTTTCCCTTCGGGCAAACCCATCGCTATGTTTTAACGAGCCTAGCGATAGTGAAACTCGTTCTCGTCTATAGACAAGTTTGTCGCTATTAATCTTTTTAACGAGTTTAACGACAAAGATAACTTGATCGTTTTCAATTTTAGAGAGTCTGAAAAGGAACGTAAAGGTAACTCCAAAATTCCTTTTTCGTCATATAATCCCTAAAGTCCAAAAAGTGTAAAACAATACAGAAGGGATGAATTTTTGATACTTTTAACGAGCCGAACAAACCAAGCGCTCGATCTTTTTGTGTAATAATCCCTCAGGTCCAAAAAGATTAAAATCTAGAGGAGGGATAGCACTTCCTGTCCATTTAACGAGCTGGAGAGGCCAATGGCTCAGCAATCTTTTCATATTTTATGAGTCAGTTGAAAAGAGATTAAAGGAGACTCGTCTTTTGAGGAACGAGTGATAAAACGGGTAGCAGCTGATTCCAGGTAAGGTTTGGAATTTTCCAATCATGGCAGTGTCACAAGGATGGCTAGTGAAATCACTCTTCGCAGCTGTTCCTCAAAATGGATAAAGAATCAAATGGAGGTGAATGATCGACCAATGGAAAAGTGGAGGTGATGGTGCAAACACGACCAAGGCTTTAATGGTTGAAGTACTACATTCACGATGGTTATTTACCGGGGAATAGTTCATTTTTTAATGAGCTTAAATGCAGGTGGAAAAATTTGCTCATGTATTATGTTTATTTTTTAACGATCTTGAACTATGTGCTAAAACTGCTCGATGCGGGTTTATTTTTTAACGAGCTTGAACCTTGCGGTAACACTGCTCGATTAGATGGTCCTATTTTGATTTTACCATAAATAGCTTCGTTCTTTCAAAGATCGTACTGTATTTTCAACTGCTTCATCAAACTAGTCAGAAATGAACAATATATGCTTGAAAATGAGTTATAACAATAATATTTTACTTTGAACTACGTAAAAAGTAATGAAAAAGTGTTTTTACCTCTCATTTTACCATTTCATTTGAACTTTGGTTTGTTGGAGCTTTGGAGGTGCTTTTCCCCCTTGATTTTCATCAGCTGATTTCAGGAGATTCTGTGGATGATTCTCGACGCTGTCTGGACCAGGTAGGAGCTAAACCTAAGCTCTTTCATTTCATGGTTTCCATTTTGCATTTTGAGCTTGATTCCTAGCTTTTCTGAGTCCCCGGGGTTTGAAGAACTTGTTCTGCCTTCAGCGCACCCTCAGTGTATCAAAAACTGCGTTGAATGTTGGCCCGTCTAAAGGCTATCTGACATTCAACGCACCTAGAACACTGCTGTAGGTGCGTTGGGCGCAAAAAGGGAATTTGATGCACAATTTTTGATGGAAATTTTGCCTGTTTCTTACCAAAACTATTTTAACTCCTCTCTTGTTTGTTTTTCAGAGATATTTGGAGTAAGATGACCATTACATGGCGAGAATGTGAGCATGAAGAAGAGGACATGCTTGCCCTACATGATCCAGTTACAGTGAACGTGCTACGGAACTGTGGCTTGCTGAAGTTCTTCTGCATTTCTAGCATGAGACAGCAGATCAACTTACTGCAGTATTTGCTCGATGCTTGGGATCCTACCAATAAGGTTTTCTAGATCAGGGGAAAATCTATCCCCTTGACTGTGGTAGACATCTATTTCTTGACTGGTTTGTTAAGGCGGGGTGCCCCCATCTCTTTGTCATGTTCGGCCCGAGGAGGCAACTCCATGAGAGATTACGTCTGCTGGTTTTGCAGAGAAGGATCTCAGCCGAGTAAAGACGGCAAGATCATCATCCGTGATGTCAGTGATAGGTCCCTCAGGACTATTCTGTTTACTTTTGGTAGGATGGCTGGTGGTGCGGCCCTTCATGTAGCCAACCGATCTTACATGCAACATGCCTTGGAATGCCTCCAACCGAAGGTGTTCAACTTGTGCGACGCAGTACTTCTTGTGATGAAAGAATAGTTGACCAAGATAAAGAGCGGGAGGTTGAAGAACTTTGGGTATGGTTCTATTTTGACCGCCTTTGCCTTGGAGAAGATACCACTGATGCGGCCACAGTACATTGCACTCGATTTACCTTCTCCTACTGAACCACGTATGCAGAGATGGGTTGACCATATGTCTAGGCATGCTGGCCAGTCTCAGATTTCATTTTCTGATACCTTCTTCAGGTGGTTTGATTGTCAGGAGATGGTTTATTCTGAGTATCCATACGCTGGCATGGACTTCCGGGGTGATCCAGATTTAGTACTGCCAGATGGCGAGCAGTGGGGCGCCATTGGTAAAATCTTTGACCATATCCCTGTTTATCGTTTTTTTGTTTATAATGTCCTTGTGCTTTATTCTATCAAGACTTTAATCAAACTCGTGTGTACATGCAGATGTTGGTCCTGTTCGTCCAGTAGTTTGCCTGAGAGTACCGACTGCTGCCCCAGTAGGAGAGGCCGTCGGAAGGGCTATCCTTCGCGACCTCGACGTGGCTGAGACTCTCACAGCATTACAGGAGCAGGTTGAGGGCCTCACTCTTGGTATTCCAGATGTGAGGACTGACGAGCTACCTTTGAGGTTACAACGACATACCACTGGTGTGCCCAGACGATGGACTCGTCTCTTACGCATGATCGCACAGGCTGTGACTTGCTATCACGAGCATCATTAGACTAGGGTGCCCCCTAGCATATTGAGTTTTTGGGTCATTTGACCAATTTTGTCTTGGTTATAGAACATTATGTGTAAACCATAAATAGTTATATATATTTTTGATTTTCGGAGTTTTACTTTGGTTAAGTTACATGATCCAAATGCAAACATTGATGGTATGTTTCTTTTTATAAATGTTGCAAATGTCTATCTAACACATAATTTGCTAATGAGTCAGTTAATGTGTTTAAGTTTATGGAAATATGTTGATATTGAATAAAATCAAATTGTCTTTCCAAAATCTTAATCCTTAGGAACATGCGATAAATAGCTGGGTTTTGGACGGAATATATACCATTGAGTTGTAGTATTACGAGCTGTGAGTCTAGCCTGACAATTAGTCGGCGTATACCATGTGTGATGGCATCAGAGAGAAGTTCTATCAACGCGCTATATTCAGCGATGTTATTTGTTGATCGACCAATACATACCCCTCTGAAACTTACTAACTCACCGCTTGGATCAAAAATAGCCCAGGCTGTGGAGGATAGGTTCCACGAACTACGACTCGCTCCGTCGGCATATCCAACGCATGACTCCAATAGGTTTGACATCTACAATAAATGTAAAAAGTGGATTACTTGACCAAAATAAACACTTTAGCGAAAACAAAAACATAACAAAAGCATACTGGTTACCATTACGCATAGTAATGCTTGAGGTACAACCCATTACGAGGTTGTGCTAGTGGAATTCCGTCATAATCCATTAACTCGTAGGCTCCTTTTGCTAACAGTCATTTAACAATATAGGGGCCCATCCATAAAGAATTAAATTTGCCTACTCCCAATTTATCGGATTCTTGGTCGTAAAGCAAGACCAATTCACCTTCTGAGAAGACACGGGGTTTGACATTTTTTTCGAACTGCACCTTGACTTGTTTCTTATGGGCTTCGTTAGCCAAAGCGGCATCATGATGGGTTTCATCCAATTGGATTAATTCCAAGAAATGAGCTTCTTCTTCTGAAGTTCCGGGGAGGAGATCAATTGCGAGTTTGAGAGACGAGATTTCACACTGGATTGGTAAGACTGCTTCCAGGCCATATATCAGTTGGAAAGGTGTGAACCCGGTTGCATTCCTTACCAACGTTCGGTAAGCCCACAAAGATGAGTACAGGATTAGGTGCCATCTTCTTTTGTGAACTCCAATCATCCTTTGCAGCATGCGTTTGAGGACCTTGTTGATTGCTTCAACTTGTCCGTTGGCTTGCGGATAATATGGAGTAGAGCTGTCGTGAGACAACCCTAGTTTGGCAGCTAATTCGACCATCATGTGATTGCGAAAATGCGATCCATGATCTGTGACTATAGCCTGCGGCATGCCGAATCTGGTGACTATATGATTGAAAAAGAAGAGGGCAGTTGTTTCACCAGTATTATCTAATGTAGGCATCGCCTCGGCCCATTTGGTAAAATAGTCAACTGCGACTATGATGTACCCATGCCCCCCGGTCGAGGTGGGGTTACATGTCATGAAATCGATGCCCCATTTGGCGAATGGCCCAATAGCAACTATTGGTTACAGAGGTGTGGGTGGTCTTCTGGTTTTGCTATCGAAAATTTGACAAGCATGGCAACTTCTGACTGCGGTTATTCAATCTTTGAACATTGTTGGCCAGAAGTATCCTTCTCATAAGATTTTTTGCGCTGTAGCATATCCAGATTGATGCCCCCCACACGCGCCTGAACGAAAATCATTCATGACTTTTTCAGCCTCCTCATGGGTGAGGCACCTTCTCAGAACTGTATCGATACCACGACGCTAAAGTGCATCACCGACGATCATGTAGTCTTTTGCTTGGTATCGAATACGTTTTTGTTCGGAGTGGGATGTGTTTGGCCTGTATTTTTGGGTTTGGAAATAAATGATTATATCCCCATACCACTCATTACTTGCAGATATCAGAAAAAAACTTTCATCCACAATTGTTTCTTCGGATGTGTCATCGTTGGACGACGATGGGAGATCGCACAATAATTCTGCGAAAACTAGAGCTTTCTTTGACTTGGATCTTAAAAATTCAAGATCAAACTCTTGTAGGATTGCTATCCATTTTGAATATTTGCCCCCCAGCAACTGTCGCGACAATATATAAGTCATGGGGTTGCAATTTGATAGAATGGTAGTTTTCTGAAAGAGGACATAGTGTCGAAATCTTTGTATCGCTTGAACAACTGCGAGTGCTAGCTTTTCAATGTAAGAATATTTGCTTTCTGTATCATTTAAGTTTTTACTTAAATAATATATAGGATGTTCAATTCCATCGACTTCTTGAACTAAAACCATTGCGATGGTCATATTCGCTGTAGCCAGATATAGGTTAAAATCTTTTTGATAATCAGGAGCGTACATTAATGATGCTTTCATTAGGGAATCTTTTAAAGCATCAAAGGAAGCTTGTGCAACCTGATCCCAGACGAAGGGTACTTCCTTTTTCAAAAGACGTGTATAACCTTTAGCAAGTTCGGCGTAATTTGGAATGAACCTCCTTAGAAAGTTCGCTTTCCCTTGGAGTTTCTGAATCTGAAGCAAATTCGAAGGTGGAGGCAAATTTATGATTGCCTGGGCCTTACATGGGTCGAGACGAATCCCATCCTTTGAGACTACAAAACCAAGTAAACGACCAAAACTGACGCAAAATACACATTTGTGTGGATTGAGTCATATCTTGTAGTGTCGGCAACGTAGAAATATCGCTCTTAAATGTTGTGGGTGATCAGTCCGCTTTCACAAATGAGCCGGAAGGTCGTCGAGGTATGGTTGAACGATGTTTTTGATGTCATGGAAGGCATAATTCATTGCCCTCTGAAATGTCGCCCCTGCGTTCTTTAAACCAAAGGGTAATTTTCGATATGCGAATGTGCCCCACGAACAAATAAATGTAGCCTTTGACTGGTCTTATGGGCGGATATTTATTTGATTATACCTGGAGAATCCATCCATGAATGAAAAGATTTCGCATCTGGCGCATTCATCAATTATCTGGTCAATGAAGGGTGTAGGGTAGTTGTCTTTTGGACAAGCTTGATTTACATCCCTATAATCGACGCACACTCTAATTGTCCTTGTTTTTTCATAACAGGGACAATATTCGATACCCAATCGGTTAGAGAGGAATCGGGTAGATGAAACCAGCATGGAGAAGTTTTTCAACTTCTACCTTAATGGCAGCAGCTTTCTTGGGGTGTACCTGCCGTAGTCGTTGTCGTACTGGTTTGACATCTGGATACATCTTAATTTCGTGTTCAACGATACTCGATTCAATGCCTGGCATTTCATCATATGACCAAGCAAAGACATCTCTGAATTCACGAAAAAGAGCGTTATATATCTCTAGTTCTGAAGGAGAACAACATTTGCCGACATTAATATTCTCTACAACATCTGTTTTGGTCGAGATATTTATGGCGATAGTCTCTTCAATATTGGACAAGTTTCGCTTGGAATCCACCGTGTTTACAGTATTTGATAGAAAATAAAAAACTGAAGGATGATAAAGGTACTCTTGAGTATCTTCTCCACAATCCAGAAGAAGGGAACGATGGTGGGAATCATTCCATGGTGCTCCTTCAATTACCATTGATTGGACAATTCCTTCGTGGGTGACATGCACTTGCGACCAAGGATCTGAAGGGGTACCATATTCTTTAGACCTATCTATCCAAACGCTTGATGAGCATTGATTTGGGTTTGCCTCCCATGCTAGGAACATTGATTGCTACAATATTTTCATTGGGCTTGGGGGAAAAACCATTGCATGATCCATGTCGATATCGTTTTCCGAGACCTTTTTTGAAGATATCATGTAGCAGGTTCCTATCGACGTCACTTCTGCCAGGTCGATTGGAGGTGGAAGGGTGAAAGTTCCTGTCATGCGGAAAGAGTCAATTTTGCGGACAAAACCAACCTCCCTAGAAGCTTAAGGCTTTCTAGTGATAAACAAGACAATTAAGAACAATCCTTCTCTAAATATGCATTTACCATATAAGAAATCAAGTGTTTAGATCCTACCTGTAGTCCAACGCTCTTGTAGTAACCCAGCCTCGTCGATCCAGATGAGCTCCTCCTTCTCTTTGAAACCTGCATTCACTAACAATCAAACGATTAAATAGCACCTGAATATCTCATAAAATAAAACATATTTAACATACAGACCAAGGAGTATATGAAACAACTCATAAATAACAAATTGTTGAGAGGAATGGACTTATTTGTATTAATAGGAAACAAAAGAAACCATTACAACCTGAGCCTTGGTGTTGTGCAAGTTCCTCCCAGGGTCCAGCAAGAGTTTTCCTTTACTTTGATCAGCTCACCCACTTCCAAATGAAACAAGAAAGGATAAGAATCTCTCCTCACAAGCTTCTACAAGGAAGTCCTAATCTCAGCAGCATCTACCCTTAGGAATGTTCAGCTTTCAACCTCCCCTCCCTCTGGCCTAATGCCTGTATTTATAGTGCTCTAGAGGAAGTTAATCAGGTCCACCATCAATGGGATAAGCCCCTCTTTGGATGGGTTAGCTCCCCTCTTGATGGGATAAGTTCCTCTTTCATAGGGATACATGAACCATCTGGAGGCGCTCAATAAACGTTAAACAAGCTTCTAGAATGCTCTAGAAATGACCACAAGTAAATTTTTTGGAGTGAAACTTGCGCCTTTTGACCTTTACAGGAGTACGCACCCATTGCTTTACAGACAGAGCGTACAAGTACGCAGGTATTGTGAACTTGGGTTGTGTACACGCAGGTAAGGCTGAGAGAAACTGCGTACCCAGAGATAATTGACTTTAAATGACTTTTCTCTCTTTCTTGGAGTTTGACATGGAAAGCAGAGGCATGAGACTTGCCAAGGAGGATAGTATGACAGTTGATGGAGCCATACTAACTGCAAATAGTCACGGTGACATTTTTTAGTGTAACAGATTGCCCCCTAAAGTGCGAAGCCTGTAGTAGATTAGGGTTTTAAATCATCTAGGAAGGGTGAAGTACTTTATCATTTCAAGGATTATCTTATGGAGAGCCCGGTCAGAACCTGCAAATATTGCACACAAAATACATATATAAGATCATATCATCGCTGAGGTAGGCATTCCCATACTCAGATTGAAAACTTTAACTAACAATCTAACTACTGCTCTGATACAGGAATGATTTTGCAGTACATCACAATCATAGACACATGTAGACACAGTATGGATGCAGCCATATGTTTATGATTAGTCTACTATATAATGAATACAAAACTCCTCGCAGCCTGGATGGTGGAAACTAGATCCAGGGTCTTGATTTCTACTTCCCGAATTGGTACGATTCTATCCATGCGAACAAATGAGTTGATGTCGAACATGGTAGAAACCACTTGATTACCAGTCAATGATGTAAACTATTAACAAGTGCTAGAGAGACCACCAGTGATGTCAATGGTTCTCAAAGTACCCAGTACAATCCATGAGATGTGAATGAATGGGTTGATGTCGAACATGTCACGGAATCCTTCGATCGAAATTCAATGATGTAAACTGTCGTCAAAGGCGAGAAACCTGCCATTGATGCATGCAGACTTCAAGGTACTGATGATTTCTAAGTCATCTCTCTAGATAATGTGATGATGTTGATAGAAAGCGACCCATTGTAGGCAAGCCCACAACATGAAATCATAGTTCAAGTTGAAGAAATGTTGCTGTAAGGACTGACTCAGGGATGGTCAAAATGGATGACAAGTATTTTGCATATGAATGGTTTATTTGCAGAGACCTCTTGAACACATCACGACACGACAGATGGCTTGGCGACGGTTGACTCAAAGTTAATACCCAGAAACGGTTGAAGACTTTCAAAGTGGTTTAATCAACTTTAAGACAAAGGATTTCCCAACCCAGGTGAATGGAAAGTGTCGTGTTCAAGAGTGGTAATAAGGTTTTTTCTGTGACAAAGGATAACAAATAGGCTCATTCTTCTCTCTTTTCCCCCACCATTTCTGGCAAGTACCTCTTTATTTTTTACAAGCTTGAGGAGGATAACATATGCTTGATTATAAGCTCATCCTTCGGATGAGTCCAACTTAGTTTAGATTCGAACCCTAAGAAGGAGTGGTCCATTCCTATTTTTAATCGAACAGGTCCTCTACTATGAAATTTTAACGAGTCCAGTATAGGAGAAACTTGGCGTTTTTCAATTTTAGAGAGTCTGAAAAAACTAAAGAAAACTCCAGGGTTGAACTTTTTCGTAAATTTGTGTCTCCCAAGCCTGAAAAAGTATAAAATAATACTTGAGAGAACCGCTTGATCTTGCGACCAAGGAGTACTTTCATGATTAGTGCCTCTGACCTGAAAAGTAAAAAGCGATCAAGGGCATGTCGTTTTATTTCCAGTATCGAATTTGAAACGACAAAAATTCGGCAATCTTTTCATGTTTTTACGGTCAGAAAAGGGCTATAAGAGGACCGTCTTTTAATTCCATTTTAACGAGTGTAAAAGAAACGCTCGGCAATCTTTTCATGTTTTAGGAGTCAGAAAAGGGCTTAAAAGATGACTCTGATGTTTTGGTTCGTGAAAAATGATAATTTTCCCTGAAAGTCCTTTTGTCCTGCACAAAAACAACACATTACTCATACCTATTTAAGATAGGCAAAAATACATTGAAAAATATCCTTCCATGGTGAAAAATAAACAAACTTAGCATTCATTTATCCAAAAAACCTATAAAAAGACCTTTTACCGTGTCATTTTTACCATTTTACTGTTGAGGGAGAGAAAAGGGCTTTTGGCAAGAAACTTCCCGTGGACTTTGCGGAGAATCTGACTGTCGGAATCGAGGGCCGTCTCTTTAAGGTATTCCACAACATCCTCCTCTTTGTTTTCATCCATTTAGAATTTCATTTTAGGCCCTAGTTTGATTTTTTGGGGGCTTTGGGGTTTCAAGATTCGCTTTTCAGGGTACGCAGGTGCCCCATTGGTGACCTGCGTACCCCGATAACTTGCTCTTCTGTTACGACTCCCCCTTTTGCCACATCTTCTGTAATGGAAGGCAGTAATGACTTGATAAACCATTCAGCTAATAGCTAATCGGGGACATACTTTTTTACCATTCTACGATGACGTCGCCACTCATGTATATGATCAGATATGTGAGTGGCCGTTGTCTGTTTGAAATTGGTAAGAAGTTCTGTTCCTGTTTCGTACCTTATTGGTAACTGAAAATGGGTAAAAAAAGTCATGGCTAAGGTACTGAAGTTGTCGAACGAAGCTCTAGGCAATTCGATGTACCATTTTTCCGCCAGACCCGTTAACGTCCTCTGAAAGAGGCGAAGTCTTATCGAATCATGATTTAAGGTGTTTGATGAACACCATAGATGAAAGGTCATCACATGATTTGATGGATCTTCACCCGAATTTCCATTAAATTTAGGAATATCTGATGGAAGTTTATGCGGAATCGCTGGCCACCAAGGGGCGTAAGCGATTGGATTGTTTGTTAACCGATTTAAATCAGGTAACTCTAAAGTTGCCACAAAGGGTAACTGTTGGTTCAGGTTAGGTGAAGCATACCCAGGATAAGATGGGATTGCCTGAGAAGTTGGTCTTTGTATACCGACATAATGCATTTGATGCTGGTATGTTTGGTAAGGTTGGTGGGCATGACCATTGTAAAATGGTTGATTTTAACCGTTTTGAATGTACGACTGCCCACTATTAGCAAAGATTTGTTGCTCAGAACCTTGGTATACTTGTTGGAATTGCGGTTGTTGGTATTGTACTAGCCATGGTTGTGAAGCCATGTGCTGTTGACCGATACTAACAGTTTGACCAAGATGAAGGGTAATTGTACCCGTTTGAACCTATGTCATTCCACCAGTCGGCGATTGTGGTTGAGTCGCAGGGTCAAGGGGCTGTTGCATTACAACCTGAGAAACCTGAGGTTGGCATACAACAAGCATCGCTTAAACTTGCGACACCGTCACAATAGCTGGCGTAGTCGGTATGTTTGACATAGGTAAGCATTGTTGCATCGAATATACAACTCTTGGTTGTTGAGGTAGTATTGGTACCCAACCGTTTGAGGTAATTCCAGTATAACCTGAATGTTGTTGTGAACTCCCGACTGGATATCCTCCTGGACGGGATAATGAAAGGGTATACTGCCCTCCATACGGTGGTAATCTAGAATTCAAGGGAATTGTTTGTCCTTGGGAGACGGACTGCCCAAATTGACCTCCAAATGGATCGATCTGTTGAGACTCAACATAAGAGTTTCCGGATATTATTCCGGATGAACAAACAGGAATAGACCATACTGTCGAAGTAGCCCCTGAGTGGGCCCCTTCTAGCGGTTGAGAGCTAGTTGGGACAGATGGTATATCGGCGAACATTGTCGGAGTGATAGCAGGGAGTTCTGTCGTCGCTGTGTCAGACGACACAGTCCTAGATGTTGATGGTTGTTCAGACATTTGTAGTCTATCCAAAAGATTACCTAGCGATTCTACAGGAGATTCCGTTGGTGGTAGACTAACTTCTGATGAAGAAGGATATAGAGTTATCTTGGCTCGAAATTGCGATGGAGTACTTGTTGGAAGATCTTCTACAATTTCTTCTATGGCAATCAGACTAGGTGGAAGGGGAAGACCGTCAGGTCCGTAGAATATTTCTGGTGCGGAAGAAGGTAAGGAATCGGCAACGACAGATGTTTGAAGAGCAAGACTCTCCGAACCGGTTGTAGATGGAACTGGTTCGGTAACACAAGTGTTTACTCTCAGACTAGGATCAGTATTATTGTCCTTCTGTGGCTGCTGAACTTCTTCTGTAGAGGCAGGGATTCCAGAAATGTTTGGAGTAACCAGCCTCCGATGTCGTTGGAACACTTGTTCTAACTTTAATAGGAGATTTGGAACCGGTTAAATGAGTTCGCTTTGTCCGTACTAGCTTCGATTCTGGAGACAAAGACGGTTGACTCGTAAGCCTCCGCGAACGATGGGGTTTCAATTGAATTTCTTCCACGATTGCGGATTACTCGATCAACTAAAATAAAGGGGAAGTATGTTTTCGAATTAAATGAATTTTAGACGCTTTGACACAACTTATTTTTTCAATTTTTAAGAGTCAAGAAAAAACAAAAGATGACTCTAGTCTCCTTCTATTTTTAATGAGCCTGAAGTGACAAGTGCTCAGATGGACCTTTTCCGTTAAGGAGTCTGAAAAGGAATAAAAGGGACTGCTCTGGAAATCTAGGTAGAGGGAGTACCAGACCAATCACAAAACTGCAGAATACTTTTTACGGTATGACAGTCAATCTTCCCGAATGTTGTGTTCAGTGCATTGCGATCGATAGGGCAGCAGACACGACTTCCTATGGATAAAGGATTTAAGCCTATAGGGGTCTCCCAAAATATACTTGACGGTACGTGGGAGCACAAGTACGTACTGACACTTATCGTCTCAAAGTGGAGGAATCACCCAACCATCAGTGAGAACAACAGTTACCAGGCTTTATGACGCCAGAATATGTCTCTAGCCTAGACTTCTAAATGTTGTGCGTTAAGTTCCAAAGCGTTGTTAGATTCATTGAATTTATTTTAATTTGATCTTGCTTATGAAGTTTGCCTTTCGGGTTCACCACAAGATGTAGATGTAATTCCTAAAATGAAATCTAAGATGATAAACAAACTTTTTATCTCTTTCATGCAATGAAAATCCTAGCTACTAGGGAAAAGAAAGACAGAATCTTTTCACAAAGAGCAAAGAGCACACTGTAAATGAACTTTCCTAAATCAAGCCAATCAGACTCTCTATATGCAAATGCACATGCATGTATTTGTTTTCGACTTTCTTAGTATATGGATGCAAAAAAGAAAGTTGATGTACAAATCTGAATTTCTTTTCAAGCGACAAATATAAACAAGCTTCTTTTCAAAATAAAAAATAGAGATGATTACGACACCTTACGATTTTGAAATGAATACTTGTTTTTGACACTAGAAAATTACAAATTCAGACCAAAAGAAATAGTAATAGGATAATCGGCCATCAACAGCAATCAAACTTTCTCCTATGATCAAAATCGACACTTGCGACAGATTCAAATGAAAGGACGACAGTACGACTATGCTACTTTTGCAAAGGAAAACTGTAAATGACTCAACAAACACACAAAAACATCTACAGTTCTTTTGTACAAAGGAGGCAGAATAACAACAAGGAAAAGGAGTTTCAGACAGACATATACTGATCAGAGGCAACATAATTCAGGAATAGAACAGGAAAGGGTGATCCATAGAAGCCACAACTGCACAGAGCTAGTCTGATCAACGCACCTCTAACACAGAGAATCTGAAATGTAGCACAGGTTGTCCCTTCGGGAAGTGCGCTGAAATTCAGAATCTCTGAATAGTACCTGCGCTGGGCCAGAAACGAGACTCTGTTCGGGTTCCGGGTCACAGTTTGTAGTTTAGTCCTTGGTTTTTGGTCGAGTAAAAAGCAATCAGTAATTCAACAATCAGGGGTAGATCTAAGGAGGATCTAAGAGCTATCGCAAGCGCAATCAGATAGTTTGTGAATCAGATGTTTAAATCATAAACAGATCCAGTGAATGGATTGAAGCGGCAGTTATCTACTTTGCATTTGTTATGGAAAATGCAGTTCGAGTGCTACTTGTAAGTTTATGAAACAAACAACAAAGAATGATAAACAAACAAACTAAATATCTCCCTAGTGGAGTCACCATTTTGTTACAGGGAAAAGTGTCTATATAGAACTGCTCTCTCCCACTAAGGTGTGACAGCTGCCTTAGAAACAAATAGAAAAAAGCTACTTATGTTTTTCCCTTATGAATTATAGATAGAGAGGAATAGAAGGACCAACCTCTATCTTGTGCTAATCCTTTGATTCGATCCCTCTCTCCTTTGATAGTCCCCAACTACCTGCTCCCTTGCACGCCCAACTTCAAAAAGTACCTGTAAGATCACAGAAGCATAGCACTATACAAAGACATGGATCTATATTCATAAACAATCTAGGATCAGATGTAAATTGACCATACAAACGTAACAAGCATCAATGATACAAAAGCATGGAGGAAAACTCAAATAGCTTTTATTGATAAAACAGAAAAGATCCAGGAGGAGTTACAACTGGTTGTTCTGACCCAGCATCAACCTCCCAGCAAAGAAGCCCCTCTTCACCTCAAACAAAGCATAGATCACCCAACAATCTGATGTTTGTCTCAAAAACCAACAACAATTCCTTACAATATGCAAAATTCCAGCCTCTGGATCTCTGGGATGAGGGATCCATATATAGATATCTGTAAGGGGAATGAGTCAGCTTGTGATTTGATTAGTGTCTTCTCTCTGTCAGTTATTGCTTCCACTTGGAGACTGAGGGCCTCTTACTCATCCTTGGTCGAATTCAGTGAGGCAAGTGTCACAGGAGAAGATTCTGGAAGCTTCCATTGCCTCTCCACCTCGCGGAATGACACTGCCATTTGTCATTTCTCGCCCATTGCACCCCACAGAAGGGAGTTTTGAAATGAAACACACCCTCACAGTGCATTTGGGTGAGATGCAACGCACCTAGCCAGTGGAGCAGCTGCAATGATCCTGTTTTGACCAATTTTGAGTAGTTTTTCATGGAGAACTTCTGGGAGAAGCTGTAATCTGTTGACCTTGTTCCTTTAGGGGTTAGAACAACACTTTTAGGGACTTAGGAGCCCTTGGTTTATGGACATTTCATGCTTGGTGTTGTAGGGCACAAAAATGTCTATAACACCTACCAGATATTCTGAGCATTGGTGTAGCTTCTGACCTATTCTGAGTTTCCTTTGTTGGACTTGGCTTGATTGCTACATTTGAATTCTCTCCTACTGCCATTGTCTATTGATACTGGTTGTTTCCTATTTCTTCACTTTCTTCCATCAAGAACAAAATATCCCATTCCTCATTGAGTTTATGAGATTCTTCATGATCGTGCTTATGGAATATGACATCTCTACTAACAAAAATCTTGTGAGTAGAGGTATTAAATAATCTATAAGCATTATATTGTGAACAATACCCTATAAAGGTACATCTGATGGCTTTGGAATCTAGTTTTCTTCTGTCTTCCTTTTGAATATGGGCAAATGCTTTAGACCCTAACACTCATAGGGAGTTTTAAACTCAAGACTCTTTGTAGGACTCCTATTTTTGAAATAAACTGCAGTATTTAGTGCTTCAGCCCAAAAACCATTCGAATGATCCTTACCTTTCAACATGCTCCTAACACATTCAACCAATGTTCTTTTCTTTCTTTCTTTTACTCGATTTTGTTGAAGAGAATGTAGTACTGTGAATTGCTGTAATATCCCATCGTCTTTACAATAGTTGATAAGTTCATCCTTCCTGTATTCTCCCCCTTGATTAGAGTGGAGAATTTTTATATGCTTCTCTGTTTGATTTTCAATCATGTTTTCGAACTGCTTAAAGTATTCAAATGTGTGACTTTTCTTACTCAAAAAATATATCCAAGAAAACTTTGTGCAGTCATAAATAAATAGTAAAAAATATAGTGCACCTCCTAATGAATTTGTTTGCATGGGTCCACAAAGATCCGTGTGCACTAACTCAAGTATCTCTCCCTGTTTCTTCTCTACTCGAACAAGGAATTCCTCTCTATGCATCCTTCTTAATGTACAAGCATCACAATCATTATGCACTTGTTTTAACATAGGAAGATCTCTTACCATTTCCTTTATTTGAAGTAACAAAAAATCATTATAGTTGATATGACCAAATCTCTGATGCCACAGCTCTTCTATAGTCAAACTCGCTGCTGTCAAAGCTTGAACTGGTGTTGGTCTTACATCGAATTTGTATAGATGTCATGTTCGAATTCCTTTAGAAATAGTATTCATGCCATCTAACAAATCTTTAATATAATAGTTAAATTTAAAAAATTCAACTTTAAGATCTTGATTTGTAATCATGGATACATAAATCAAGCTATTTGTTACACTGGGCACATACATGACATTATGAATTTGTCTTACAATACCATTAGGTAAAATGATAGAAATTTTCCAACACCCTTTGATCTGATGAACTCTATCATCACCAAGGTAGATTTGTGCTCCGTCGTTGATTTCTTTAAATCCATTGTCTCTTTCCCAACATATGTGTGGATGCTCCCGAATCTACATATCAGATGTCTGCATCAACATTCTCATTAAAGTCTGCCATGAACAATCTGAAGTTCTGGTCATGATTATCATTTACGAGATGACCTACATGTCATTTCTGCTTCTATTGCTGTTCATGATATTTCTTCTTCATGCACTTCTTAGCTATATTACCAAGTTTTCCGCAATATAAACATTTAATTTCAGAGTTGTTTCTATTCGAATGCATACCTTGAGTCTGATTTGGTCTTTTCTGTAAGTTTCCTCTATTTTGCTGTTGCAGAATTCCTTTTGCTTTAAAGAATTTATTTTTCACCATCAACGCAAGATCGACACTCTGGGGCTTTAGATTCAATCTTCTTTCTTCTTCTTGCATTAATATTCCTGTCAGTTCTTCAAACTTTGGGATTTTCTCTCTCCTGTTTATCCCAGTGATAAACATTTGGTAGTCATCCGTCACACAATTCATGGTAATGGTTACTAGATCTATATCTGAAACTGTATCACCAATGTCTGCCAATTTGTTCTTCAAATCTTTGATCCCAGCTATGAAGGAAGCAACTGTTTCATTTTCCTCCATCTTCAGACATAATATCTTGCTCTTCAGGAACAAAAGATGATTTGTATTCCTGATCTCATACAAATCCTTCAAAATTCCCCAAATTTTTCTTGTTGATTTACATTCTCTGATGTGTTGTATGATGTAGTCTTTCACTAACATCTTCAGCAGCATCCTTGCTTTACCTTCTCACTTCTCCCAATCTAGGATTGATGCTAATCCAGCTACTGGCTTCTGCTCATCCCCATTTGCAATCATCCAAGCACTCTGCATTTCTAGCAAAGTCTGCATCTTCAATTTCCAATTCACATAATTGGAGCCAGTGAACTTGTTATGCTCATTCAAGTATGATTCAATCATCCGATTATTCATTTTGGCAATTAAAAAAAAATCGACAGGTAAAAAAAAAATGTTAGATTTACCCCATATCTATGTCAAAAACATAAATCGTTGATCTCCGCGAGTCTGATTTTTGGTATTCTCAACAGCCTTTAGCACTGTCTGATACCTTGCAGTCTACGCACCCTCTCCAAGTATAGGGTCGTTGCAACCTTATCTTGGCATACCTCGGCCTCCATGTAGCCTTCTCTCAGTAGCCACCACCAAGACACAACCTTCTCTTAGCCTCCACACAGCCCCTTTTTTTGTCGTTTTCACAGTCGACGCTATTTAGCACCACAGATTCGTGAAGGTCATCCAAAATGAAATGAATGAACTCTCACAGTGGGATCAGAATGATTAGCCCTCCAAACCATTCGATGATTTCACCTCAGGCACGCCTTTCAAATCCTTCACTCAGCTTACAGGTTCCTTCGACCTGTAGCTCCGATACCATGTTAAAAAGTGATGTTTGAATTAATAAAAAATATCCACTGGTCAGCTCTACGAAAGAGAGTCTGAACCAGGAGAGTTTGGCTCTACAGAATGCTATACATTGTCCATGTACACCACACATTAAATAGCACACACAGTTTTAGGGAAGTTAGAACCAAACCCTAAGAAATAGGAACTAATTCCTATTCTGAGGTATCGTGAACCAATTCACTATTCTAGGATATTCTCCATTATCTCTAACAGAAGGATAGGTTCTAAGTCAACTAGAAGAAAGAAGGAAGTAAGAAGAAATCCTTTGGAAATAGAAATCGAGAGTCCAGTGTTTATAGGAAGGAGAAAAAAATACTAGATTCTTTCATAAGGGAATGATAAAATACAGAAAAAAATATCATATATTCTCACTCAAAGATGTGAATGGAAATCACCTCACTCAACACCAAGAAATGGAGGGGAAACTAGTAGGCCACTTCCACATGCTCCTCACACGACTAGATCAATACAAAATAGAGGTTGTTAATTACATTAGTAAATATATACCAACTATAGTAAGTAGAGAAAAAAATATGGCTCTAATGAGGGTGGTGTCGCTTCAAGAGGTGGAGGAGGTGGTAAAAAGGGTGGTGAAGAACAAAACACCTGGTTTGGGAAAATTTACGACAAAGTTCTACCAAGCACCATGGCATTTTATAGGCCAGGAAGTGAAACTGTTGGTGGAGGAATCTTGATAAGACCAAAAGGTATGGCTTGGTTTAAACTCTAACTTTTTAGCTCTCATTCCATAGTCAATCCACTCAAAGGATCCTAACAAGTTCAGGCCCATAGATTTATGTAATATAATCTATAAAATCATTTCATTTGTCATTGACAAACAATTGAAGCCTCTCCTTCCTAAATTGATTTCCCTGGAACAAACTAGGTTTGTGGAAGGGCACCAAATCCTTGATGGAATTCTTACTTTTTAGGAAGTTTTAAATTGTCTCAAGAATCAAAGAATTATGGGTATGATGATTAAACTTCATCTATCTAAGGCCTATAAACATCTCAACTAGTCCTACCTATGAAGTATCCTTCAATATTTTTCCTTTGAGTTGAGATGGATCAAATGAATTTTGTTTTTCATGTATTCACCCCATATTTTCCATCCTCATTAATGATTCTCCCTTGAATCCCTTAGACCATTTCATCCATTTTAGGATATTGTGACATGGTGACCCGTTGCCTCCTTTGTCATTTATTTTGGATGTAGTAGCTACTACATGAAATCGGTTGCCCATGCCTCCCAATTTAGAGGTATCCTATCATGGAGCAATATTTGGCCCTTACTCATTAACATGTTGTGGATGATATTATGTTTTCTACAAAGTATTGATCATAGAGGTAAGAAGGATCAAGGAAATTATGAATAGCTTCATGTAGCTCTCTAGTACTCTCATCAACAATGAAAAATCCAACATTTTCTTCTTTAACACCCCCATGTGGTCCCAATATTTTTTATTCAAAACCCTTGGATTTCATATAGGATCCCATCCAATTGAATACCCAGCAATCCATTTGGTAAGAAACTCCCTGAGGACAAGTTTCTAGAAGAAGAGTATTGATAAGTTTTCGAATAAACTTAATGGGTGGGATTTCAAAGCTCTTAATATAGCAGGGAAAGTGGTCATTCTGAAAGTTGCCTTGTATTTTATCTTAATTTTTAAAATTTCAGGCCTTGAGGCACTCAAATTAGTGTGTAAATATATGAATGATATTTTCAAAAAATTCTTATGCAGTGGGAGACAACTGTTAGGATATTCCGACACATAGGCAATAGTTAAGTACAACTTGGTCTAGTATAGAGTTAGGTATAGAGTTAGGTAAAGTGTGTTTGTTTACTATGAACATTTTGTAACTTACAATTTGACAGTCACGATATTACTGATCCGATGGTTCATTCTCTCCTCGGTATTACCAAAACTTGATCCGTGGCTTAACACCCGATTGGTCCATGATCACTATTTAAAGAGCATGGAGGGTCATTTGTAGGTTAACCGTTCATGAGAGAAGCTTATGTAAATTTTCGTTCTTTTATTAATAAATTGCCTGAAGTGGCCGCATTGGCTCAGGCCGTGGACTGTTTCCCTCTTTGAGGGTTTTAACCACGTCAAAAGACTGGTGTATTGATCTGTGATCTATTTGTGAGCGGTGTCCTTTGGTGTTCTATCTAAGGAACTTACCCTATAAATTCCTACATGGTATCAGAGCTATTTGAGGGCCGCGTCCTTTGGTGATCCAAATCTGAAGCCGGTAGAACTGCATCTGACTACCATTTCCTAGATCTACTATTTCTGACTGCTTTCTGGCCGAGAGGACTGCTCTGTTGTCTTGGGAGCATCTGTTCCAGTGAGGAACCCCTTTCGTTTCACGCGAAAATGTTTCCGGTAGCCCTAGCTGCGTCATTTTTAAGATCTGGAGGGAAAAAGAGCTTTCTCAAAGCAAGCACGCAACCCAAAGCATCAACCCCCCCCCCCCCCTTCCCTCTCTCTCTCTCTCTAACTTTTTGTATAGCTCACTTGGTGCAAAGGTTATTTCTGAGAGTAGAGGTCTTGGGTTCAATTCTCCATTTTGTGGTAGTGGATTTTTCATTTCTGCACTTTCCCGCACTTCGTCAGCGACTTCATCAAATTTTCTTCAAAAAGCCATAACGTCTTCATCCGGAAGCCGTTTTCAGAACCGTTTTTTTTGAAACAGCCTAATTTTTCGAGATATTTCCATTGAAACACTTAGTTTTAGCATCTATAGCTTCAATTTGTTTTTTTAAATGGAAAGTCCATGCCAAGTTATTCTTGACAGCACCAACTACTTCCAATGGTGGTCCTACATTGTGGATTTACTTAGAAGTAAAGGTCTTACAGAATAGCCACAGGCCAAGAGACCAAACCGAAAGATGAAGACAAGGTAGCTAAATGGGAAAATAGGCAAGACCAAGCACGTGGGTTGATAGGGATGTCTATTTCTCCAGATCTTAGATTCCATATTGCAGAACTTGATACTCTTGATGAAGCAATGAAACAGATTACTAAAGTCTTTGGAATTAAAAATGAACTTAAAGCCCATCAACTTGAAAATCAATTGCTTACATTGGACCCCAAAAATTTTTCTTGCATTGAAGATTTTTTGTCCAAGTTCAATACCCTTAGACTTCTCTTGGAAGGTGTTAAGGTTAAGAAAGAAGATAGTAGCCTTATCTACTCCATTCTTACTAAGTTGGGACCAGCCTATTCTGTGTTTATTTCCACCTTCCATTCTACAAGAGAAGCCTTCATTTCTCAAGGACAAGCCTACAAGTCCCCTTCCTTTGATTCTTTTTGTGATTCTTTAATAAGAGAACAAGAAAAACTCTTACACCTTGGTCTTCTTAATCTTGGAAACTCTTCTAAGAAAGCGTTAGCCACCCAGTAGCAGCCAAATCCAAAGAATCCTAAGAAGTTGTATCCTAAAAGGAATGGTCCTAAACCAAACAAGGGTCCTAAGCATTTTCAGCCTCAAAATGAAAAATCATTTCAACAAAATGATAAGACAAATAAAAGCAAAGGGAAGAAGACTGATAGACATTGCAAATTTTGTAATCAAGATGGCCACTTAGAATCCAAATGCTTTAAGAAGATGGAAGCCTTGGAAGCAGAAATGAAGAAGCATAACATCCATTTGAAGCACTCTTCAACTTCAACTTCATCTTCAGGAATGGCACTTTTTGCATGTGGTTTTCAAGCATCTCGGTTTGGCTATGCACTAAATGTATCTTCTTCTTCTCATTCTCATGAGTGGCTCATTGATTCTGGAGCTTCTTATCACATGGCCAAAATCAAAGCCATTTTTTATTCTTTAAATGATTGTAACACCAAAAATATATATGTTGGTGATGATAGATCTCTTAGTGTTGTAGGGACTGGAACTGTTCATCTAGACAATGGTCAGTTTAATGATGTATTATGTGTTCCAACCTTATCCTACAACCTTCTATCTGTATATCAGATAACCCATTCAGGTGAAGGGAAAATTGTTGAATTTTCACTTCACGATGTTGTAATTAAGGACCTAAGAGATCCTAGATGGATTTTAGCTACTAGCATTGCTGATGATTCTATAAGGTCGTATAAGTTTCACAACTTTGGGTCATCAAATCTTCCCTCAGTATTTGTTGCTCATAATGATGAAGTGAGCAAACTTTGGCATGAGCGATTTGGTCACTTAAACTATCGCTCTCTTCAGAATCTATGTAAAGAAAATATGGTGATAGGTCTTCCAATGGTATCTTGCAGAGATGGTGTTTGTTCCGGATGTGTACTCGGAAAACATCATCGGGACAGTTTTGAAAAACGTGCCTCTTGGCACGCCTCAACCCCTTTATAGCTCGTGCATAGTGATTTATGAGGTCCACTTCCAGTTGCTTCATTCTCTGGCTACAAGTATTTCTTAACTTTCATTGATGATTTCTCCAGACGCACTTGGGTATACTTCTTAAAACTCAAGAGTGAAGTATTTAACATGTTCTTGGCCTTTAAGGCCTTTGTTGAAAAACAATCTGGACATCAAATTCTTAAGCTAATATCTGATAATGGCGGAGAATATGTTAAAAACACATTCATCAACTTTTTCTCTGAGAATGGAATTCAACTGCAACATACTGTTCCATATACTCCACAACAAAATGGTGTAGCTGAAAGGAAGAATCGCACCTTAAAGGAAATGGCTAATTGTATGCTTCAATCTAAAGGACTTAGTCTTAATTATTGGGCAGAAGCAATTAACTGTGCAAATTACATAATAAATTGCACTCCTACTAAGGTTTTAAAGAATATCACTCCAGAAGAAGCATGGAGCTCAATCAAACCAGATGTAAGTCACTTTCGTGTTTTTGGAAGTGAAGCATGGGTCCATATTCCAGATGAGAAACATAAAGCTTTAGAACCTAAGAGTGAAAAGTGTATTTTTGTTGAATATTTTGAAGATGTCAAAGGATATAGACTTATTCCACTTAAGTCCAAAAATGTTATCATTAGAAGATATGTAAAGTTTGCTGAAAATATATCGGCCTGCGAGCCTAGTTCGGAGGATGTGCCACCTCTCCCTCTCTCTTCTACTTTTGAAAATATTTCTTCTTCAGATGATGAAAGCAAGGATGAAAATCCTCCCCCACCTTCTCAGGATCCTCCTTCAGCTCCTCAGCTTCCAAAATGGGTCCGTGCTACTCGGGATGCAACAGGTGATCTTGCTAGTGATCCTACAGATCAGCGACGTACACGTTCTCAGTTCGAGAGAGCCTCTTCTTTACTGGCTCAAGATTCAGTGAATTATGATCCTGACACCTTTGCAGAATCTTTAGGCCATCCAGATTGGGAAGTAGCTATGAATGAAGAATATCATTCATTATTGGCAAATGATACATGGGATCTTTTTCCTCTACCAAAGGGACGAAAACTTGTTAGATGCAAATGGGTTTACAGAACCAAGTATGGACCAGATGGGAAGGTTGATAAACATAAAGCTCGTCTTGTTGCTAAGGGTTTTTCACAAGTTGAAGGCATTGACTATACTAAAAACTTCTCCACTGTTGCCAAAATGAACTCTATCCGCCTTGTTCTTTCCCTTGCTACCTCTTTCATATGGGAAGTCCATCAGATGGATGTTAAATCCGCCTTCTTGCATGGGGACTTGCATGGGGACTTGCATGAAGAAATCTATATGGAACAACCTATTGGCTTTATACAAACAGACTCCAGCCTTGTATGTCGACTTAAGAAATCCCTTTATAGTCTCAAGCAAGCTCCTCGATCTTGGTATGCCAAAATGAATAGCTTTCTTTTAGAAAATGGCTTTTCTAGGTGTCATTCTGACAATATTGTCTACACCAAGAAAGTGGGCAAGTCTCTTATCATTCTTGTTCTTTATGTTCATGATCTTATCCTGACTGGTAGTGATCCCAATATTATAAACCATGTGAAGTCTAGCCTTAAAAGGAAGTTTGAAATGACAGACTTAGGACACTTACATTATTTTCTTGGTCTTCAAGTCTTGCAATCCAAGGAAGGTATTTCCCTTTCCCATTCCAAGTATGCCTGTGATATTCTACGCCATTTTCACATGGAATACTGTAAGCCAGCCCCTTCTCCCTTTCATTCTGGAGTCAAACTTTCAGCCACTTGTACTGCTCCTGAAGTTGATGCTACCTTATACCGTCAACTTGTAGGAAAACTTTTGTATCTAACCCATACTCGTCCTGACCTTTCCTTTGGTGTTGGCCTTGTTTCTTAGTTTAGGAAAAACCGACGTGAAAGTCATTGGAAAGCAGCCAAAAGAATACTTCGTTATGTTCGAGGTACAGTTCAGTTTGTGATTCATTATAGTGCCGAAGCATCTCCTCTGTTGGTTGGTTTCATTGATTCCGATTGGGCTGGTGACCCTGATGATCAAAAGTCTACTGCAGGTTATGTGTTCACTATTGGTTCAGGACCTATTACATGGGCTTGCAAGAAACAAGGTGCCATTTCTCTTTCTTCAGAAGAAGCAGAGTATCGTGGTGCCGTAGAAGCTAGTAAGGAAGCCTTGTGGCTTCATCAGATCCTGTCAGATTTTGGCTTTCAGCAGCAGCATCCGACTACTCTTTGGTGTGATAATCAAAGTGCCATTCAACTATGCAAAGATCCAGTCCAACATCAGCACAGCAAACACATTGAACTGCACATGCACTTCATTAGAAAGCTCATTCATGACCATGTTCTTGAAGTGCAATATTGTTCAACAAATGATCAAGTTACAGACATCTTTACAAAGGCTCTCACAGAGGCGAAGTTCACTAAACTTCGATTTATGGTTGGAGTTCAGGAAGTTGTCACTAAGGGGGGATAGGCTCTAGTGCCTCCTTCCTTCTCCTATTGTGTCATATTTGTAAATCCTTCAATCCTATCCCAAGTTGTTCTTAAGGGGGGATGTTAGAATATTCCGACACATAGGAAATAGTTAAGTTCAACTTGGTCTAGTATAGAGTTAGGTATAGAGTTAGGTAAAGTGTGTTTCTTTACTATGTACATTTTGTAACTTACAATCCGACGGTCACGATATGTAGTGATCCAATGGTTCATTCTCTCCTCGGTATTACCGACACTTGATCCGTGGCTTAACACCTGATTGGTCCATGATCTCTATTTAAAGAGCATGGAGGGTCATTTGTGGGTTAACCATTCATGAGAGAAGATTATGTAAATTTTCATTCTTTTATTAATAAATTGCCTGAAGTGGCCGCGTTGGCTCAGGTCGTGGACTGTTTCCCTCTTTGAGGGTTTTAACCACGTCAAAAGTACTGGTGTATTGATCTGTGATCTCTTTGTGAGCGGTGTCCTTTGGTGTTCTGTCTGAGGAACTTACCTTGTAAATTCCTACAACAAGCAACTAAAAAATGAGCACTGGTAGTATGGAAAACACTAATCAAGCCTAAATTGGTGGTGGGGCCTTTGCCTCTGAGGCCCTGGGATCCACAATAGATTTCTTAGAGTGAAGCTATAGTGGAGATGGCTCTTGGGAGGACCAGAATTATGGAAAGAGTGTTATAGGATAAAATGCATGGTGCATGGAGAATGAAGATACCCTCAAAGGTCTTCCCGGGACCTTCTGCAGACTGTAAGATTAACTGCAACCATCACAAAGTTACATGCATGTTCATAGACAATAACTAACTAACAAAGTAAGAGAAGTAGATTACGTCAAGCCTCCGTGTAGATTTGCTGGAAAGCGCAATGTAGCTAGGTGGAAGTCCCCTGAGCCTGCTCCAGATCAAGTCCTGCACATAGAAGAGACAAGCATAATCACAACATACAACTCTGATAACTAATACATAAATATATAAAAGAAGATCTAGTTACATATAACTAAGCTACTCATGCTAATAGGTATTGGACAAACAATTGAATGAATGATAGTACCAACACCATTGAATAGACAGTACAACTACAGTTCTATATTAATGTTGGAATAGTGACTACAACCATTTGTTGTATCAGCCTTCCCTTACCCCTCCAGCTTCTCTCTCTCTCCCTTCTTACCAACTTCTTAAGATTTGAGTTAATGCTCAACAATCAGGTATGCTATCCTTTCAAATGCTCTGACCTCTATCACCATATCCCTAGCTTTTCTTATGTAGCAATTGAGTTAGGGTTGCCAAGTTCCTCCTTGAGTTACCTAGGGTAAAAGCAATGAAATTGCCATGCTTTTCAGCTCTTTCCCATTTGCCTCCTTCATTAGGATTAGAAATCCTCCAAATAAGTCGAATCTGGATGTTTCTTTGCTTTTCTTGAGTAAATCTAGGAATAAATATCTAGATATTTGTGAATCAATTCATTCCTTTGACCCTTAGAACTTCACTAGGATCCACTAACACTATTCCAAAACAAGCAACTTGAGTTAGTTGGGTCACTAACATACCCTTAGGCTTGCAGATAAGCTTTATAAAGTAGGTTGTCAGTGCATAGCCAGCATTAGTGTGGAATCAAGGCATGCGATCTTGGCCTTTGGTTCAGCTATCATGTCTTTTCCCTCTGAGTTGATGAGGAGGTCAATTTGTTGTATAACAGATGCCCCCTAAAGTATGAGATCAGAGGTTGCGATGATCGCCGTAATACTTTACTTAACTATACTTTCACTTTAAAAAGGAGAGAGAGGATTGGAGCTTCAGGCGGTATGGGAAACCTGATACAACACATATATATAAAACTACTAAAATCATGTCTCGAGACAGGCATTCGCATGCTCAGTAGCTATGTCAAAGTGCCTTTCTCATAAAAGAGATATGACAATGTTGGCCACCGATAAGCACAATTCAAATCTGGTTGTCATAATAGGATCATTCTGATGAGCTATCTCCAAAAAACAATATACGCAACTTGGGAGAGGAAAAAGGCTGATTGATGCAAGCCTCTACCCAAGGTCTTGATATCTGCTTCACCGAACAGCATAGATCGATACATGTGATTATATGCATTGATATCAAACATGCACGAAATCATTTGATTACCAGTCAATAATGGAGATGGTCTCCAAGATGCACAATACAATCTAACGAGTGTGAAAGATGTTTTTGTCGTCGAACACCTGTAGAATCACTTAACCAGGAGCCAATAATGAGAACCCCTAATCAAACACAAGGTAACCTGCCACTAATGTCTGCAAGTACCAAGGCATTGAATGTGCTTCTAGGTTGTCTTCCTAGATAGAGTGTTGAAGTCGATAGGAAGATACCTATCAAAAGGTAGGCAATAATGTGTCCTACACCAGTGGACACAAAACGGGACAAGAATGATTTTTTTCTGAGGAATCTTTGAGCATTGGGTCTAAGAAACAGAGGGCATGGATATGCTTGATGGGTTGATGGAGGAAACAAAAGGTTGACCCTTGAACAATAGAAGGCACGACAACAGTTTTAACCATGTAGCACTAGACTAATGAATACCAAAGAGTGTTAGGATACAAAGATGTAAGCACATCGGGGTGTTTAGGCTAAACTCATAGGATGGTAGGATTCATATTGAGAGGCCATCACAAGGAAGGTTTATCTGAGGGAGTGCCATGTTCAAGGGGAACGAACACTGCCAAACCACACTTTCTAATACTGAATGTAGTTGTATTGTTTGCTTTCCCCATCTGATTAGTTGAGTGAGTCCAGACAGGTAAACTCATTGATCTTTTCATGTTTTAAGAGTTTGAAAAGGACCACAAAAAGAACGACTCTATACCCTATCTGATTAGTTTAATGAGTCCAGACAGGAAAACTCGTCTATTTTTTCATGTTTTGAGAGTCTGGAAAAGGATCGAAAAAAGAGCGACTCTGTATCTTGTCTGGGTAATTTAATGAGTCCAGACTAGAAAACTCGATGGTCTTTTCATATTTAGAGAGTCTGAAAAGATTGTAAAAAGCAACTCCATGGTGGTCCCTTTGTCATAGTTGTTAACCAGGTGTGACAAAAGGTTAATAGTATACCTGGACCGGTTACTTTTCCATAAGTTAATCTATTGAATCCGGATAAAGAGAAACCTATGTTCAATAGATGTTGACCTCATTTTGTTATGATTATGAGGAGATGGACTAAACTCGTTTTTCGTCATGAATTTTTAATGAGTCACATGATGACAAACTCAATTCCTTCATCAAATTTTAACAAGTAAAATGAAGAAAACTCAAGATATCTTTTTCATATTAGTGAGCGAGGAAAAAGAGGGAAAAGAACTGCTCATTCCTCCTTCGTAGATTTAACGAGCCCGAAGGAGGGGAAAAACTCAGGGATTTTTTGAATTAAAGAGAGAGAAATGGTCCCAAAAAAGAAAGTGCTCTTGTTGTTGCCATAGATGTTTAATGAGCCTGGTGACAAAAGCTCAGGATTTTTTAGTTTAACGAGTGAGAAAAGTACCTAAAATAATGCTCGGGTCATATTTATAGATGTTTAATGAGCCCAAGGAAAAAGCTCGGGATTTGAGTTTAATGAGTGAGAAAAAAGCACCTAGAAAGAATGCTCTAATGGTCTTTTCTAGTTTAATGAGCTAGGAAAAGAGCAAAAAAGAGTTGCTCAGACCGTTGTTGTATGTGTTTAACGAGCCCAAAAATGATAAACTCGAGGATTTTTCAACTTTTTAGAGCAAGAAAATATCCCATAAAAGAAAATCACTCTTTGAGAATTGCATGCATCTTTTACTGCTTTTCATTCTTGAAGGTACTTTCATCAAAGCGAAAAAAGTATAAAAAAACAACAATTTCTATCCATATGGGTTTATGCATGACAAAAAATCATGGAGAATGGACTACTTCCTCTTTAATGATTTCAGAAAATCATGTCTCCAAAAATTAATATAAGGAAATTTTTTGAGCTTGTACATTCACCATTTTCACTATTTGAGATTTGTGAGAGCATTTTGGAGCTAAAGAGGAGTAGATTCTCTATAGACCATTGCCAGAGATCCAGGAAATCATTCAACGTGCTGCCAATCCCAGGTAGAGGCTAAAACCTTGCTCTATGCATTTCTTAACCTTTCTTAACAGTTTCAGGGGTGGAATTTTTCATATCTAAGGTGCCCTAAAGCCCTGTTTGCACACTAACGCTCTCCAGATAGCCTGTAGGGAGCGTTAAATGCCCTGTACGAGCTACTAGAGGGCATTAATCCTCCTTGTGTTTCATTGGGGGTAGTAATAGAGCTGAAGGGCGCAGTTAAGAACCTCATGCAAGCATTCCTGAAGCTATTTTGCCCCATTTTGACTATTTTTAGGGTTATTTTGTGCAAGTTTCAAGCCATAATGACTAGCCTATGGAGAGAATGGGCCCATGGTATCTAGGCATTGCTGATGCAAAATGATCTAGCATGCATACTTGCATTGCACCACTGCGGTTTACTGATGTACGTAAAGTTGGAGCTGATGAAAGGGCAGGAGGATTTATTGAGATGGATTATCCAACACTGGAATGAACATGAGCAAGTGTTCAGGATTGGAGATCATGAGCTGGTGATTGACTATGATGAAATATACTTTTTAAATGGATTTTCTTGCCATGGGACATAGGCAAACCTTACCGGTGGTAGGCCAGATCCATGATCTACCCTAGAGCTGGTGCAATCTTACTGCATCCCCGAGAGCGGACTAGTCAGCAACAGAGTTCCCATAGATAGGATAAGGTCCAGGTCTATGTGGGAAATTTCATGGTTGATTTTGCGGTTGGCAAGGTCAAAGAGTCCCCACTTTGTGACAAAGGCCCAACTGTTGTTTGCAGTTGACTGTGTCCAGCCACAAATGTTCAACTGGTGTGAACAATGTTTCTCCAGTTGAAGGCAGAGTTAATGGCATGCAAGACTCATACCCAACATAGTTTTGGGTATGGCACTATCATAGTTTCATTCTTTCTTGAGGGTGCTTGTTATGTGCCCAAGGATGAGCTTAGGTCCCCTTAATCCGAGGGAGCAAAGGTAGGGCCGCTGGTCATCATTCGATCCTCGCACAAGAGGAGGAACGATTCGGCATTTCTTCGAGGAAGATTTCTTCCAGTGGCTTCGTGGCCAAATTGTGATGATTGATGACTATGATTATGAGGGCATGGACTTTACTGGTAACCCAGAGTTGATGCTACTGCCTGGGACCAACTGGGGTCCTCAAGGTGAGAATGATTTTTTATAGTACTTCAAGTATTTTTTGGCTTTTAAATGTTTATGTAATATTTCTATAGGCGAAATAACTACTAACATGAAGCTTTATGCTTAACACAGATGTGGCGCCACTACAACCTGTAGGCGAAGCTCGCCATATGCGACGAGGTAGCCAACTACTTGCTGGAGGGGGCGATGCCAATAATCTTTGCAAGGTTTTGAGGAACCTAGAGGGTTTGACTATGGGTGTCCCCCATCTTCCTATGAGGGAGATTCCTGCTCATATGCAATGGCACACAGTCGGTGTACCTGAGTGGTTTCTGGTTCCTCTTCGGAGGATAGCTAGAGAATTTTTAGCATTTCAGGAGCAATAGGCTCCTTTTAGCAGGTGTTTTGGCATAGCCAATGAGTGTTTGTAGCTGGGCTTTTTAGCCATTTTGTACTTAAAACATCCATGTTTTGGAACATTTCGATGTAAAAGACTGGATTTTGATCTATATACATATATATACATATATTTTGGTATTTTGATGGTGTAAATGTTTTTGTAAAATTTTAACTTAGTAAATTTTTACTTTTCATGCATGCTTCTATAAAGAATGAGACATATGCTAATCTAATACATAGTTAGCTAATGAATCAACAACCGCATTAAATTCTCGAGTAATGTGTTCATATGTGATTATCTAAAATTGACATTCTAGGAGTCGTATCCTTAGATAATGGCATAACAAGGTTGGATTACAAATGTGATAACGATTTTTCAATTGCATAACGACTAGCTGGGAGTCTAACCTCACCACCAGATAGGAGATGCCCCTTGATGACGCTTCTATGAGAAGTGAAATGATGGACATGTACTCGACAATAATGTTGGTGGTGATACCAAGAAAGACTCCCTTGGAACAAAATAGTTCTAACTCTGGTGTGTAGATGACCCAAGCAACTAATGCAATGTGCCATGTGTGATGACTGGCACCATCCACGTATCCTACGTATGCTAAGGGTAATGAAGACATCTGCATTGTGAGAAGAATGTATGAGACAAGTACTCCAAAAAAATATCAAAACAATCCAATCACACGAAAAAAGGAAGCAAAACTTATGAATACATAAAATTACAAAGGACATGCCTAGTGCAATACTAGGCATAATACTTTTTCAGATAGAGCCCATTTCTGGAAGGTCATCCAAGTAAGTTTGAATGAAATTCCTGATATCGTGAAATGCGTAGTCCATGGCTCTTTGAAAATTTTCTCTAGCATTCTTGAAACTAAATGGGATTTGTTGATAGGCAAAGATGCCCCATGGGCAGACGAAGGCAGTCTTATGCCGGTCTTTGGGTTTTATAGCAATCTGGTTGTAACTTGAGAATCCATCCATGAATGAGAATGATTCACAACCAGCGTAGTTGTTGATGATTTGGTCGATGAACTGTGTCAGATAATTATCCTTAGGACACGCGGCATTCAAGTCTCAGTAGTCGACACACACGAGGATGGTTCCTTGTTTTTTATCGATAGGAATTAGATTTGGAACCCATTCCCTTAAAGGAATAGGATAGAAGAAACCACCATGTAACAATTTTTCAACTTCATTTTTTATGGCGCTATTTTGTGGGGATGGACTGGTCGAAGTCTTTGACAGACAAGTTTTGCATTGTCTTAAAGCTTGATCTCATGTTCGAAAATAGATGGATCTATGTCGGGCATTTCCTCATAAGACCAAGCGAATACATTATGGAATTCCTTAAATAGGTAGGTGAAGCTTGCAATTTCCTCAGGATTACAATCGGTTCCAATCTGGATGTTTTCCACAATGCTTGTCTTGACAAAAATATTGATGAGCAATGTCTTTGAAATATTGCCCATGTTTCCTTCCACCTCCAAAGTTCGGATGGTCGTATATGGTGAGGAAACAATTTATGGTATGTTGGGGGATAGGATTTGAAGAGGCATCGTGTCCGAATCAGATATGGAAACATGATGGTGCAAATCCTCCCAAGGTTGCTCTCCAAAACTCATGATTTCTCGAATAGCTTCATCCGTAGGTAGGACTTGATTGAGCATATAGAAAGGAGGGGTGTTTATGGGAGTGCCAGTGGTACCATTGGCCAAAACCAACATTACCGGAGATGCGGATGTGGATTGAATGGCTTGATAAGTTAATTCGACTATTGACAGCAGCATTTGTTCTCCATATGTGTCAAGGTCTAAAGGAGCCGGTAGGATCCATGGATCGGTCTGTCCATGAGGAATAGATGAAAGAATGTTGACTGATTGTGGAACCTTAGGTGGCTGAAGAGGGAAACAACCCATGAGGGAAGAAGCCTTCACTAGACTGGTATCAAGACTGACGTAAGAGTTAGGTACACCACCTACTGGGGGTACGGAGCCGCTTGGTAACAGGGAATAATTAGGGGTGCAGAGAGATAGCTGATCTACTGTAACTACCTTTCCATTTAATGGAAATAGGATGATGTGAAAGACAGTAGATATGATGGCCATTATGGCATATGTCCAACTGTGACCCAGCAAGAGATTATAGTCGAGTTTTTTGTCTATGATTTCTATGTCCACCATTACTGTTTTCCCATACAAGGTGATGGGATAGCTAGCTAGGTAACCTTTTTGGATGAAAGTGTGGCCGTCAAAAGATTTAAAGGAATTTGAAGGTGGGGATAGGGTTGGAGAACCGAGGGTGAGCCAACATGAAGACGACATGACGCAAGTAGAAGCACCTTATTCAATGATAATTCAGTGTATACTTTTACCTTTCAAGGAAATTTGCACTTGAAATGCAAGCTGGTGAGAAAGGGGAGGTTTACACTTTTCCATGTTGAAAATAACAACCATGGAATCATGTGGGTCGATACCACCAATAGCTGAAAGCAAAGCTTTCCTTTGTGCTGGGCATGTTTGTAATACTTCGAGCGTCAACATAGCCAACGACAGTTGCGTCAAGTCTTCTACAACGCTGTAGTTTGGGTGGCATGTGCAGATGTATTGTGCCTTGTGCATAAAATTACAAGGTCAGCAACTGGCCTTTCGATATGCAAACCATTGGGTGGCGGTGGGTTTTGACTAAAGGAAGTTTCCTTTGCATGAGTGACAGGAGCTCCATAAGATTTGGCTCTTTTTTGTAGATCTACCCTTTCAAAGGTGTAAATAGTAGAAGATCCTTCACCAGCTGAAGGATGTTGCGAACCATCATTACCCCCTTACGGGGGTTATGGTTGGTTGGAAATAAGGTTTCTCTGCTGCTGAGTGGGAAAAGGATTTTTAAGGACAACGGGGGTCCTACCAATACCATTTTTAGCAATGTATTTTCTGCATTCTTGAAGACATGGAAAGCGATAGGTAAGGTGGTATTCAACATTGATTTTGCTGGGAAATATAGTGGGTTTATCCTTTTCATCATCAGGAGGCACAGTGGCCTTCTATTTTGGGTTTGGTTTCTTTGTTGACTACTCCTCAGAAGAAGTGGTCTTTTTCTTATTTTTCTTGTTCCTGCCACCGGGATTTTGCGTAGAATGCACAAATTTTATCATGGTGGCATGAAGAGTATTTGATTTGGTAGAGGGTTCCACTGACATATGGGAAATGTGACTGCTGAGTTGTTTTACAGCAACCCCAGAGGTTGCACCGACAATCCCATCGGCGTGGACTCGGGGGTGCTAAGTAGCGGAAACATTAGAGTTACGAGGGGCATTGGGGATTACATCATAAAGAGTGCCAAACTGTGAATATATAAAATCTAAGTGTTGAGCATGATGTATGGATTGGTATTATATGACCACACCACCTAAAGAAACATCTTTAGTGATTTGCGAGAGTAAGGACTTGCAGAACCAGTCTGCTAAGAGATAGTCTAGGAGGGGAGCTTTGACTAACCTTTTCCTATGTCTCAATTCATGCATATGATCTGAGATGTAGGTGGCGGTATCTTGACGTAATGAAGTGAGAAGCTCTGTCCTAGTCTCATAGTGGATAGGTAGCTGGAAGTGCTTTAGGAATTCCACTGCTAAAGTGTCAAAGTTGTTTACTGACACACGTCGTAACTCAATGTACCCTTTAATTGCATTTCCAATGAGGGTGTGGGGAAAAAGACGTAACCAGACACTATCATCCACCATAGAGTTTGAAATACAACAAAGATGGTAGGTGGTGATATGGGTTCCCGAATCCTCCCCTTGCTTGCCTTCGAACTTGGGGATGTCCGTTGGTATCTTACGCAGGATCAGTGGCCAAAGTAAGTTGTGGTAGGTGGGGTCATTTGTGAGTTTGTACAAGTCAAGTACATCCAACGTTGCCAAGAAAGGCAGAGAGTTTGGTGCCCTCGACTCGGACCATGGAGATGATATATGACTTGAGGAGCCTTGCGTTACTCCCATCGTTTGAGTCCCAATATTATACATGGGCTACGTGGTATAGTAGTTGCCTTGAGATATGGTGTTGTAGTGTGGATTTCCATGGGGATTTTGATAATGGGGTATAGAATTGCCCCTAGGATAAGTGGTGCCCCCTTGACTCATTTGAATTTGTGAGTAGGTTGCCCCCATGGATTAGTTGGGACCTCCTTGAGGATTCCCGCCTATCACAGAACTAACCATTTGACCTTGATTGACATGAGGAATGCTCATGTCAATAAATGACTAACCATGCATGCCTGAGAATGGAGGGGAAACTACTACGTTCCCTACCAGCATGTGTATATTAGAAATGCCCCCAGATACATGAATCTGGGGGTTTGAACTGTACAATGGTAGCCGACCATATTATTGGTAGATGGGAACCACGCCCATAGTGCCATATTGAGCATTATAGGGAGCGCTATATGTGGCACTTGTCGAAGGTATGCAATTTGACACTAAAAGGATGGAACTCGGCATTGGCTGGGTTCCAGTTGTAGATGGTGTCATGTGAGTGGTTGTACCTAGGGCAAATGAGATAGTGGGGTTCTCCATCGATGGTGTTGTGGTGACTGTTGATTGGGGAAGTGGTGGAGGACCAAAATTATCCCTAAAGTCCCACGACCTGTTAGTCGTCGATGGGATAGATGAAAATGTTCCAACTACTGAAGCAAGAAGTACAGATCCCAAAGGATCCAAGACCGGTTCCAATGGATTCATGAGTAGAGGGTTAAAGGGAGGAAGGAATCCTTCGGTAAAGAAATCCTCCAGTAAACTTGAATTGCCGGTTGTCCAAATAGATCTCGTGTGAGATCTAGGAGACTAATCCCCAGAAGATGGGGAATCTGGTTGAGTGGAACTCAGCGGATCTTCCAAAATGAGTGGAGGAAGTCCTAGCAATCGTCTAGAGTGATGACGAGGGACATATGTAGCCAAGGTGACCATTAATTTTTATCAATAAATTTTATCTTGATATTCGTTAAAGTCTCAAATGATAGCACTCAAGTACCTAAAAAATATAAAAAATACACTAAATTGATCAATCAACAAACAGAGGGAAATAACCCTGTCTGATAAGCATCGATCACCAAAGATGAAACCTAATATCACACCGAATAACAAAGAGGGTTGGCCAAATGTACAGTTATGGTTACGCTTGAGCTTCGCCCAAACCTTAGATTGAGGGGCCAAGTACTCTCATGAAGATGAGCAACCTCCCAAAAACTGAAGACAGAGTAGGTCCATTTGTGTTAGGCACTAAGGCAGCCCACCCCAGTCACCTTGCGTAAGTCCCTAAAATATTTTCCTCTAAGGATACCTAAAATCATAGACACTACCGGGGGGGACATAGTCACAGACAGTACGCTGTGTGGGCAAGATACCTGAGTCCCCGAGTCAACTCCGAAATTCTCGAAGGGACCCCCAATACACAGAATACCCAAAGGAGTTACAAGCGATTGCGAGGTACCTTCACTTATAGTCCGATGTTGTCTTGTATTTTGCTCCGCTTTTACTGGAGTGGTTTCAGTAGTATGAGTGTAGTAGGAATTTTATCTCTTTTAATGACACTAGTTTGGGTTTTCGATCTTGGGCAGTTTATTCACTCTGCCTATCCCAAGATCCTAGCCTGAACTAATTTTTGTTGGCTCAATAAAGAGTTACTCATTTATTTTAGGTAAATTTTATGTGTACTTTTTATTGTCTTTGGTAGGGGAGTTGACGTAGGAAATGTGATGAGACTCTGACTCAAAAACCATCCCCAAGACAATGCTTTAAAAAAATTTCAATTCGATGAAAACAAGCTGTATTCTACAGCTGAAAGTCTTTCACATATTCATATTCTTTCCATGCATCTTAGTCATTATAACACATACATAACCAACGAAAATATTTCCAATGTTTTCTTAGCAACTACTTGAAAACCAAAATAAAGTAGCTTTTAACTAGCTAAATAGAAGAATGAATAAAAAAATGTGGATCTTTCTTTCAGAAAAAATGTTTTTAAGGAAGAAAAACAAAATTTTTTCCTAAAAAAAAAACTTTTAGGACACCTATTTTGTTGACAAAATACAGTAACATATCCTCTTTCAGTCCATGAGAAGGCTTCCTATCCCTATTGGTTTGTAGACACAACTGAAAATCAAAGTTTAGGGAGACTAATTCTCTGTAACAGTGGCCTCAGAGAGTTAATAGGTCCACTAATTCTATCTGTATGCAGACACAGAGCTTTATAAAGCACCATGTAGTCTTCTAACCTGCGTTAGTGTGGGAAAACAATAAAAAATAGGCCTTTCTAGATCAAATCCAGTGATGGATACATGTAGGCAAGATGCAACAAGGTTTTCATGGGTCAGAAAGGGAATGCAAAAGTGTCGGGAGGTCTTAGAAGGAGGAGGAAAATGAGAACTGTAGATAAACTGGGAACTAGAGGTATAGTACCTAGCAGAGTTGCCAATACTACTATAGGATAAAATGCACGGTGTATGGAGAATGAAGATACCCTCAAAGGTCTTCCCGGGACCTTCGGCAGACTGTAAGATTAGTTGCAATCATCACAAAGTTACATGCATGTTCATAGACAATAAATAACTATCAAAGTAAGAGAAGTAGATTACCTCAAGCCTCCGTGTAGATTTGTTGGAGAGCATAATGCAGCTAGGTGGAAGTCCCCTGAGCTGACTACAGATCAAGTCTTGCACATAGAAGAGACAAGCATAATCACTGCATACAACTCTGATAACTAATACATGAATATATAAAAGAACATATAGTTACATATAACTAAGCTACTCATGCTAATAGGTATTGGACAAACAACTGAATGAATGATAGTACCAACACCACTGTAGACAGTACAACTGCAGTTCTATATTAATGTTGGAAGAGTGATTACAACCATTTGTTGTATCAACCTTTCCTTACCCCTCCAGCTTCTCTCTCTCTCTCCCTTCTTACCAAATTCTTAAGATTTGAGTCAATGCTCAACAATCAAGTATGCTATCCTTTCAAATTCTTTGACCTCTATCACCATATCCCTAGCTTTGCTTATGTAGCAATTAAGTTAGGGTTGCCAAGTTCCTCCTTGAGTTTCCTAGGGTAAAACAATGAAGTTGCCATGCTTTTCAACTCTTTCCCATTTACCTCCTTCACTAGGATTAGAAATCCTCCAAATAGGTTGAATCTAGATGTTTGCTTGCTTTTCTTGAGTAAATATAGGAAGAAATATCTAGATATTTATGAGTCAATTCGTTCCTTTGACCCTTAGAACTTCACTAGGATCCACTAACGCTGTTCTCGAAATAGCAACTTGAGTTATTTAGGTCAGTAACACACCCTTAGGCTTGCAGAGAAGCATTATAAAGTAGGTTGTGAGTGCATAGCTAGCGTTAGTGTGGAATCAAGGCATGTGATCTTGGTCTTTGTTTCAGCCATCATGTCGTTCCCCTCTGAGTTGATGAGGAGGTCAATTTGTTGTATAACAAAGAGATCTGGACCAAAAAGTACAATATGCCAAACTCTGAAATTGAGAAAGTGCAACACGAAGAAAACCCTGTTGGATCATCTACTTGGAATCTGTCCCATTGCAATTGAGACTTGATCAGAAGTCATACATTCTAGGGGGGATGGATTGAAAGAAAATTCTTTTATGGAAAGAAGCTGGGTGGCAAAGAGGAAAATTGTATGGCAAACAAGATTTGGTTGATATTATTCTATTCACCATAAGCAAAAATTGCACCAGGGTCAGTAGTTTTTGGAAACCAATACAAAACAACCCACATTGGTGTCAATGGAAAGAGAAGGAGGACTAGGAGGGCTCTATGAACTTATTGTTAATGGTAGGCCTTTCAACAAGAACTCCACTCAAGGAAAATCACCAAATAGGAGGAATCAAATATCCTCATATGGGGATATGCTACTGGGGGAATGTATAGTATCAAGGAAACATATCATTTACAAGTTGAAGTACCTCAAGAAAAACGAGCATCACTTTGGGAAAATATATGCTAAGGGAATTTGTGGCCAAAAGTCTCACAATTTTTATGGTTGGTGTGTCGTAATTGCATCCTAACCTGTGAAAAACTACAAAGGTGTAGGTTCAATGGACCCTCCTACTTCATACTACGTGAATAGTAGGGGAGGACACTAAAAACCTATTAAATACATGTAATTTTTCTAAAACCATGTGGCGTAATCTAGCCCAGTATTTCAGCACCCAGATAGAGATTATCATAACATTGTGGAGACTATAGACACTTGGTGAAGGGGTATCTTTTCCAACCCAGTCCTTAATAAAGCCTGAAAAGCCTCTGTAGGATTCCTTCTATTCATAATCTAGAAGGAACAAAATAAGTGAATATTTAGGTACAAAACTAATACCTAGGACAAGTTTTTCTATGGGCTCATTCACAATATCATAGAAACAATATTGGCAGATAAATGACATCCAAATGATTTGCAAGTAGTGCCACATGAAGCACAAATCCTCCATCATCTAAATTTGGCACCACAAATGGTTACAGACTCTTCATGGAATCTCACAATTACCCTTACTCTATCTTGAGATAAATCTTCCCCACCTTCAGAGGTTTTTGTGAAAATTTTTGATGGGGCATCAAAAGGAAATCTGGGGCACACACGCTATGAAGGTATTTTCAGGGATGGGAAAAATCAGGTAATGATCATAAATGTTGTGGATTGTGGGTTTGCTAGTAATAATAACGTGGAATTTAATGCTCTCGAGGAAGGGTTTATTTTGGCACAAAGAGTGGGATATAAGAAACTAGTGATCAAAGGGGATTCTCACCTCATGATCGAAACAATAAGAAAATCAAACTAGGGAACTCGTAGTGGAAAAGTGGCTCTAAGATGGAAAATTACACATTTAATCCATAGCATTGGACTCCTCCTAAGGAATTTTGACTATTTGATACCATTTCAATTTATAAGGGAAGCCAACAAAGAAACAAACTTTTTGGCAAACTGGGGATGTCAAAACATAGGGAGAACCTTGGAATAAAAATGACCCCCTCACTATCTCCATGAAAAAATGAAAATATTTGAGCAAATTCTCAAAAGGTACTCCAAGGATAGTAGACCCATGAGACATAGCAAAGATACGGAACCCCCAATTAGGGTGTGTGCTAGACATGCAGCTTCTATGGGATGTGGGATGTGGTATGTCGCCATGATCATTATGAAAGGTAAGGGAGGGGCATGGTATGGCCACCCCCACCCAAGTATTCACATGCAGCGAGGCTTTGAGATTTATTATTAACATATATGGTGGAATACAGAGACAACTAAGGTCCATGAGATGCGAAACAAAAAAAATTATTCGACCCATGTTTTTCAGTTATATTCTTCAAATAGGTAAGTTGCAGAAGTGGATAGCGGAACTGGCATGGGATGTGGAGTGGAATATTTTCTTGGTTGGGGCTTAGGCATCCTCAACCATCCACCACCATTACATTGGGTATGTTCTTGTTGGCCCTTTGAATAAAATTATGTCTAGTTTTTTGTGTACTAGTTTCAAATGCTTAATTTCCTATTTTGGAGGATGGTTTAAGTTCGAGGAATAGAGAAATTTCAAAGTAGGGCATAACATTGTTTCTCCCGGGAATTACATTTTTCATTAATATTTCTCATTGTAGTTTAGTTCAATCATCTCAGAAGTGGGCCTCCATGGCTATGGGGTAGGGGTTCTCAAAGACTTGTGGTCTCGTTTTTTCTCCTTACAACTTGAGGGTCGGATTTAGGTTGGCGGTGTTGCATCACCACTTCTATTCAGATCATCCTTGGTTAGAGATGATACAATGCTAGAGAATTTAAGGACAAATGGTTTAGGTTTTTCTGTCTTGTTGGATTCTAGTTAGGATGACCATCGATCACACCTACACCTTAGTAAGGGTCTACATGTAATTGGAAATGGAATCGAGTTCGGGAGTCGGGGTCTTGCTATGTTATATCAATTTTTTAGTTGGATATGGAGCCAATCTTGTTTTAAGTGGGTTGTAATCAAAGTAAATGTCCTTAATACCGATCATGTTAGCCATTTATGGGCATGTCTTATTTAAGGGCTTCATGGGTGTCATTGTCTGTTGAAGTTGTCTACTGAACCTTGAAGGTAAGCACAAGATATGGTCCACCAAGTTGTGCATTTCCATCTTATTATGGGAGCCTCATTTGAGTAATTACTTGAGGTTCTTTCTAGCAAATTCATAAAGGTTTTTATCAGGAATTGGTTGGTGAATATGGTGAGGCCATCAATGCATAATAGAAGAGGTTCAATCTCTGGTAGGGGAAGTGGCAGTGGTTGTGCCTTGAACACGCCACCTCAGGGCCATTGAAGGGGTCGTGGAAGGGGAAACAAAAGAAAAATGGGAAGAGCCACTACTAATGTATATGGAACAAGGACCCCAACTTAAGCCCACCAAGTAATTAGTGCTTTAGAGGTAGTGATTCATGCAAACATGGACCCTAGTGAGCAGGAGTTCTTAACAAAATTTGGAGACATACTCCCTAATCCAAAAAATACAAGAGAAAGGACCCTATTCATGTAGATGCTTTATAATTATTGGATGATGAAACTCATTTTGTCCAAAGCTATCATGTTGCTACTCCCAAGTAAACCAGGATTTGCAGAAGAGTTGAAAGTTATTCATAGTGTGTTGGAACTAATGCAATTAAAGATACAACAATGTAATGTATGCTTGGCTCATATTGAGAGACAAATTGCAGGCCTCCAATATAGGTACTAGGATCTAGTGCTATAGTTACAACTCTCATTGAATCATTTGATGATTAAATCTCTTTGATGTGTATCCAGTTAATTTTGGCTAGCTGGTATAAGATAATATATATTAGATGATTTCAAGAAAATTATGCTTATTTAGCTTGCTAAAAATTCTTAGACTCCTTCAATTTTGGATTGGTTATAATGCAACCAGATGGTCAAGAGACCTGATTTTCCTATGGGTAGGTTGATACCATACAGGCATAGATGCTTATGATCTAAATCTTGTTGATTTTGAGGTAATGGAAAGGAACCACCTAGATTTACAAGATATATATATATATATATATATATATATATATATATATATATATATATATGATCATTATTTAATATTTTTTTATATGCATCATATATTTAAGGCTTTGATATCCTTGTAGAAGTATGGACTACTTTGTGATAAGAGTGTGGTATATATACCATATTTGCATCGCAAAGTCTTCAAGTGCACCTGATCATAGTTGCTCAAAAGTTACACCAAAGTATTATTTATTACCTCTGTTTTCCAATCCCTCTATTGGGAAAAATACTAACATGGGGAGGTGGAGGGTTGAATCAATATTTTCAAATCAATAAATTTTTCATTTCATATTCTAATTTCTATACGCAACTTCGCTGAAAGGAACTCATATGTGTACGCGAATGTTCTTAAGACAACTAGTGTACATCCAGTAAACTTATGTTTCAGTTAATTCATCATATGTTTTTCATCAACCAGTGCATCAATAATTTATTAAAAAATACATAGACAGTAAACATGCTTTGTAAGAATAATATAAAACACTGCACATAAGCAAAACACTTGAACACCAAGATTTAAGGTGGAAACCCAATGCGAGAAAAAACCACCTGTTGATGTCGTCTCTATCTTCAATTTTAATATAAAGAAAAATATTTTTACAATTTTGTACTAGTGCAGACTCATACTAGTACACAGGAACCCACTTGAGAAGGCTACAACCTTCACTTATTCCCCAGCTGCTACTCGAAGGGAGCTCCAACCCCCTGATCTGATTAAAAACTACTATTGGAAAGAAGCTTTGACTTCTTGACTAAAGGCTCCAACCCTCAAGAACATCTGTGAATCACGTTTCATAAATTTTAACATTGGATCCAATATCAACACTTAATCTCAACAATTAAAGTGTAACTCATCACTATAATACAATCATCAATCTCTGACACAATTGAATCAACCAATCACTGAAACTCAATCAAATGACACTTAATCAAAACTCAACCAATCAACTGGAACAATCATATCACTGTAACCAGTACACAGAACTAAACCCAGAATATTGCTTCAACACATAGAATCAACTACAACCCTAGTCATTCAAATGCCAAAATGTATACATTACTTCACTTAAGGCAACCCACGTGTATACACTCTTTTCTGTAGAGAAACCTGCATACATATATTAACATACTAAAAAAGGAAAACTTGTAATTATGAATGAGACACAGAGTTGACCAAAGATATTCTTAAATATTCCGTTAGCTTACAGAATCCTCATACAATCAACAACATCAATAATATTTTCAACCAATCGACATGTAAACAAATTCAACTTCATCATTCAATCAATTCTACTTCAAGCATTCTCACTCAACCTAGATCAACATGAGGACATCATTGATAGAAAGTAGAGAAATGTAAACATTGATAAGGTTGATCAGTCATTTATGAAAATAAATCCTTACTCTATATACACAACTTGGAAGACGTGAACCCACGTGTATACGCACTTTGCCCGAGACCAACTAGTGTATAGATCTGCAAAATTTGACCTAAAATTAGGCACCTCTTTAGAACTTCAGAAAGACTGAGATCATAATATTCATAGATAAAAACATGTGTCAACACTTAGATGTAGTCAATCCACGAGTGGGTTATACAATGGAAAATCATTTATGGTGTCATGATCCCCATCCATGATTGTATTCATTGGTGCATAGTTATTTATGATGAGTGTGCACTAGTACAAGATTGTAAAAATATTTTTCTTTATATTAAAAAGAAGACAAGGATGATAGCAATAGGTTGTTTTTCCCCGCATTGGGTTTCCACCTTAAATCCTACTGTTCATGTGTGTTTCTTATGTGTGATGGTTTATATTATTCTTACAAAACATAGTTACTATCTATATAATGTTTAATAAAGTATTGAAGCACTCACTGAATATAAAAATATGATGACTTAACTGAAACATATGTTTACAGGATGTATGCTAGTTTTCTTAAGAATAGTCACATACACACACAGGTTCCTTTTAGTAAAGTTGGGTATAGAAATTAGAATATAAAATGAAAAATTTATTGATTTGAAAATACTAATCACACCCTCCCCCCGCCCTCCCTCCCTAGTATTTTCCCAACAATTGGTATTAGAGGAGGTCCTTTCGTAGAAGCTTGATCACTTGAAGGAGATCCGTCAAGACAATGAGAAAGAAGAAAAAGAAGAAAGTACCTCAAAAGAAGAAGACATATCAAAGAGACACTAACAGTGTTAGAGATGATTGGCTATTAGATGGAAGCAAATATCAAGATTTAAAATCACCTCAGAATGAATATGATCAAGAAAAAAATTATCTGGTGATGATTTTTGGTCTTCTATTGATACCTTTCCTTGTTCATGTAATATTGAAGATGACAATGAAACAACTGAATTTCCTCTTATGGGTAAAAGTGAAAGAAATCTAATGACCATAAAAGTAGAAGTTAAAAGGCTCACAGATAAAATTAGAGATCACCAAGATCTATTTGATAAAAGGGAATGTATCTACAAAGAAGAGGTTACCAGGTTAAAAACTTAGTTGGAGGAAGAAAAGAAAATAAGGAAGCAGTACAAAGATATATCCAAATCAAAAATGAACTCAGAATACTACTTCAACACATAGAATCAACTACAAACCTGGTCATTCAAATTCCAAAATGTATACGCTACCTCACTTAAGGCAACCCACATGTATACACTCTTTTATGTAAGAAACTCGTGTACAAATCTTAAGATACTGAACACTGAAAACTTGTAAATTTGAATCAGACACAGAGTTGATGAGAGATATTATGAAATATTATGTTAGCTTACAGAATCCTCATGGAATCAGCAACATCAATAATCTTTTCAACTAATCAACATGTAAACAAATTCAACTTCATCATTCAATCAGTTCTACTTCAAGCATTATCACTCAACTCAGATCAACATGAGGGCATCATTGACAAATAGCAGAAAAATAGAAGCACTGATCAGGTTGATTAGTCATTTATGAACATAAACCATTACTTTTGTTGGCTTCGTGGGGCCTGTTACACAGTAATTTTTCACTGCTTTCACTCCCAGTCCATCTACTATGTCATGTGTCGAAGTCAAACATGCTCATATGCTCTCCTATGCTGCCAATTGACCCACTTTTCCAAAGTTAACTGCCTCATTGCGACTTTTGGCTTAATACACGCACTGAAAGGCATGCATGAACAATCCATTCGTGCTGCCAGCATGAAAGTACATCTGTTTCCTGCGATGGCCCGATTTTATACATCAGCGCGTGGTCTATGTGTTTCCTTCAGCGATGATCCAATTTATTACACTGTTTACTCGTGATGTCAGCGCTACACCTCAGTGATGTACCCGCGATGAGCCAGATTGGGTGAATTGTTCCAACAGTCGGCCTTCCATATCACTCCAGGCCTAGCTGTTGATATAGTTTGTGTCGCCCTTCCATCCCTGGTGTTGTTGGGAAAAGTATCTATTCAGAACGCCCCTATCCCACTCTAAGTTGTGACAGTGCCTTAGCAAAAAACAAGGAAAACTACTTTCGTATTCTTCTTTATGAAATGTAAACGAAGAGGAAGGATGTAACTAACCTGTGTCTTTCGCTAGTTTGTTGATCCAATCGCTCTCCTCTTTGTTCGCTTCCCGCTACCTACTCCCTTACTGGTCTAGCTTCACCAAGTTCCTGCAAGATCACAGAAGAGGAAAACTACGCAACAGACATAGATTTACATTCATAAATAGCTTAGGATTAGATTTAAGCTAAACATGCAAATATAACAAAGCATCATTGATACACAACATGTAGGAGAAACTCAAATAGTTTTATTGATATGATAAGAAAGTCCAAGAGGAGATACAACCAAGTGAGTCCCAATCCAGCATCTACCTCCCAGCAAAGGAATCCCTTCCTCACCTCCAAAAAAGCATAAATCACCCAATGCACTAATCTCATTCTCAAACCAACAGCAATTCTTTGCAAAGTACAAAATTCCAGCCTTTGGATCTCTGGGTTGAGGGATCCATATATAGATGTAAGCAGAGAGGATGAGTCAGCTTATGTTTTGAATTGTGGCTTCTCTCTGTTAGTTCTTGCTTCCACTTGGAGGCTGAGAGCCTCTTACTCATCCTTGGTCGATCTCAGTGAGGCAAGTGTCATTGAGGAAGATTCTGGAAGCTTCCATTGTCTGCACACCTTGCGGAATGACACTGCCATTTGGCATTTCTCGCTCAGCGCACCTTGGTAGTGCATTTAGGTGCGTTGCAACGCACCTAGCTAGCGTACTGGGGTGCTTTGTAATGCATGCAGCTAGTGGAGCACTTGAATTGATCCTGATTTGACTGATTCTGAGTAGTTTTTGGTGGAGAACTTCTGGGAGAAGCTGTCATTGGTTGACCTTGTTCCTTTAGGGGCAGGAACAACACTTTTAGGGACTTTGGATCCCTTGGATTATGGAAATTTCATGCTCAAAGCTGTAAGGCATAAAAATGTCTATAACAGTTGCCCCCTAAAGTATGAGGCCATTTATCGGGTGAAATGCTTTATTAGGAGGATCCGAAGTTCTTTCAATGCTGGGAGGAGACCTGTAATAAGATACAATACAATACATTATTTTCATACTATTTTCATGATCTAGCTGAGGCGGGCATTCCCATGCTCAGCTTTATAAATTCATTTTTATGCACATAGGACAGATAATCGTCTGATGGTAGACTGATGATTCTGATGAAGTCATCATCCTTGTGGTAGGATGATTATCTGTGCTGCAATGCTGTACATGTCAATGTCTTTATTTTTCCTGAATATATATCGCAGCCTGGATGATTGAAACTAGATCCGGGGTCTTCAATCTCATCCGATCTTCACTCTAAGTATAAGTCGATCCATGTGAGAAATGTTCTGAAGTCGAACATGGAAAGACATCGCTTGATTACCAGTCAATGATGTGAACTGTTAACAAGCGCGAGAGGAATCACCGATAATGATAATGACCCTCAAGGTACTGCAGTACAATTCACGTGGTGTGAATAAAGGACTTGGCGTCGAACACCACGCAAAATCTTTCGGTCGAAGGTCATTGATGTATACCTGTCGCCGGAAGTGAGAAACTTGCCATTGAGACATGCAAGCTTCAAAGTACTAAAGGGGGTGTTCCTAGATCAACTTCTTGGATAATGAGCTAATGTCGACAAGAAGCAATCCGTGAAAGGAGGGCCTTAATGTATCCCACATCAGTGACATGGAATGGAGCAAATGATTTTGATGGAGGTGAAAACGATCTGATGATATATGGTTCAGGGTGGCGGTCATGAAAGAATGAAGTATAATGTATGGTAGTGGATGGGACACGGGTGACTTCTCTGGATGACTTCTCTTGAACATATCGGCGACACTTATATGATGGATTGGTAGCATTTACCCCAAAGGTGGATGGTATGGCGAGACCATGGTGATGTGACCGGTGAATGAAACAACTCAACCTGACTCAGGCATGGAGTGGAAGTGTCATGTTCAAGAGCGACTTGCTACCAATAAAGGTTCTTTAAGTTTCTTCCCAATTTTTCCCTAGTCATTGCAGACCAGTACCTCTTTATTTTTTTCAAGCTTGAGGAGGATAACATATGCTTGTTCTATAATTTTCCCTTTGGGCAAACCCATCGCTATGTTTTAACGAGCCTAGCGATAGTGAAACTCGTTCTCGTCTAAAGACAAGTTTGTCACTATTAATGTTTTTAACGAGTTTAACGACAAAGATAACTCGGTCCTTTTCCTTTTTAGGGAGTCTGAAAAGGAACGTAAAGGTAACTCCGGAAGTCCTTTTTCGTCATCTAATCCCTTAAGTCCAAAAAAGTATAAAACAATACAGAAGGGATGAATTTTCGATAGTTTTAACGAGCCGAACAAAACAAGCGCTCGATCTTTTTGTGCAATAATCCCTCAGGTCCAAAAAGATTAAAATCTAGAGGAGGGATAGCACTTCTGGTCGCTTTAACGAGCTGGAAGGCCAAAACTCGGCAATCTTTTCATATTTTACGAGTCAGATGAAAAGAGCTTAAAAAAGACTCGTCTTTTGAGGAACGAGTGATAAGACGGGTAGCAACTGATTCCAAGTAAGGGTTGGAATTTTCCAAGCACGGCAGTGTCACAAGGATGGCTAGTGAAATCACTCTTCGCAGCTGTTCCTTAAAATGGGTAAACAATCAAATGGAGGTGAATGATCGGCCAATGGAAAAGTGGAAGTGATGGTGCAAACACGACCAAGGCTTTAATGGCTGATAATGTTACATTCACGGTGGTTATTTACCGGAGGATAGTTCATTTTTTAACGATCTTAAACGCAGGTTGAAACACTTGCTCGATCTTATGTTTATTTTTTAACGAGCATGAACTATGTGCTAAAACTGCTCGATTAATCCAGTCATATGATAAGAATGTCTCATATAAAACGGCAACTTTTAGATTTTTGCTCCACATCCTTTCTTTATACAAGTTTGGTGACGACTAATCCTACGAGTTTAAAGGGTTAGCCTACAGGTTTAAAGGGAGGACCTAAAAATTTAAAAAATAAATAGTCGTCCCTTGCTTGCACTCCAAAAGGTTCGCATGCCCCCAGGTATAAAACAGAGTTTCGAGATCTCCCTCTATTTGAGCTGACAAAACTTTCATTTTATCAAGAAGGGTCACCCTTTATTCGAGCTGACAAAACATTTGTTTTATCAGGAAGGGTACTATCTCTTACAGGTTACCCAAGGATTGTTCTATTCACGGTGCAAACAAAACACTTCCTCGGCGATGCCTACCGAAGCAGACAAAGGTGAGTGACAACGAGTGCCACACGCATAACTTTGACGAGAGAATCTTATTCTAGAACAACCCCTCTTCCAATCACGGACGGGGTATGGACTAGTCATATTCTCCCGCGGAAACCTACTCTATACCCGAAGTTTTCCTGCCGAAGCAGACCAGGACGCATGCCCCCTGGGTTCCAGTCATATCCCTCCGAATTACTCGCACTCATCGGGAGGACGGACCGTGGGTTGAGACATTTCTTGTGTGAAGAGACCATTTAGGGATGGTATATGACTATTTGTGATGCGTGATCTGGGAAATGAAAGCTGGTCCATGAGCTTGACCACTCTTCCTTCGTGCGGAAAACACATTACTCTAAAGAGTGAGGAGACGATGGCTCCCATGCAATAAATATAGTCTCGTCCAAGGAGTAGGTTATAATCCAAGGGTCCTTGAACGACCATCACGTTCATTTGAACGGTCTTCCCTTTCAATGTTATGGGCACATTGGGGAGGATCCCTAAAGGTCGACTGGTTCCTTTATCGAAGCCTGTCAGATTTCTCATCTCAGGAAAAAGCGATGGCGAACCAAGCGCTTTCCAAGCAATAGAGGAAAGGATACTCACAGATGCCCCCTCATCTATGATGGTGCCAGCCATGACCATTCTGTATATTTGAACGATAATTCGGAATGGTATGCTTGCTGGCAAACGAGTTTTGCCTAGTTGGTTCCAGTCGAAGGATACAACTAGGTTGCTTGGAGGTGGGACCGAGTAGACGGCCGGGTATCGCTCTGACGAACTTCCTTCCTGCGATAAAGGAATGGGTGGATTGCCCCCGTGTTCGTCGGAGTCTGTGTTGATGAAGAGAATTTGGACGGTGTCATCCTTATCCTCTTCAGTGACTGTATCATTCGAAGAAAAAACCTCTGAAGGCAAGACCGGGTCAACTGCCACCTCGACCTTTTGACTTTCGTCTGGTATGGATCCAGTTGGTTTATCTTCAATGATAGACGCTTCAATTGACCAGTTGAGTGGGCCAGCTGGATTCTCAACTAACGAAGGACTCGGCAAGAGTTTTTTATATCCAGGAGGAAGTCGTAATGGTGAAACCGGACGATCATCCAGAACTCTTTTAGCTTCGTCTAAGAAGGAACAACGGTGGAGGGCATGGTCGCCTTCGCACAGTCTACAGGGAAATCTAGCTTTCCATTTTTGTCCTGGGACTTCACTTTTGCTAGTTGACGGTGTGCTTTCAACATGGCTGTTATAGACATTTTTGTGCCTTACAACATTGAGCATGAAATGTCCATAATCCAAGGGATCCAAAGTCCCTAAAAGAGTTCTTCCTACCCCTAAAGGAACAAGGTCAACAAGAGACAGCTTCTCCCAAAAATTCTCCACCAAAAACCACTCAGAAACAGTCAATTCAGGATCAATTCAGAGGCTCCACTAGCTGTCTGCGCTGAAATGCAGAGGTTACACTGGCTAGGTGCACTGCAATGCAGGTAGAAGCACTACCAGGGTGCGCTGAGCGGGAAATGACAAGTGGCAAGTTCATTCAATGAGGTGGAAAGACCCTGGAAGCTTCCAGAATCTTCCTCAATGACACTTGCCTCAATGAATTCGACTAGTGATGAGTAAGAGGTTCTTAACCTCCAAGTGGAAGCAAGAACTGACAGAGAGAAGCCACAAGTCAAAGCATAAGCTGACTCATCCTCTCTGCTTACATCTATATATGGATCTCTCACCCAGAGGTTCAGGAGGCTGGAATTTTGTACTTTGCAGAGAATTGCTGTTGGTTTGAGATTGAGATTAGTACATTGGGTGGTTTATGCTTTGTTGGAGGAGAGGAAGGGATTCTTTTGCTGGGAGGTAGATGCTCGATCGGGACTCATTTGGTTGTATCTCCTCTTGAACCTTGTTATCATATCAATAAAGCTACTTGAGTTTCTCCTATATGCTTGTATTCCAATGATGTTTTGTTATATTTGCATATTTAGTTTATATCTGATCCTAAACTAGTTATGAATGTGAATCTATATCTTTTGTGTAGTTTTCCTCTCTTGTGATCTTGCAGGAGATGGGTGAAGCTGGACCAGTGAAAGAGCAGGTAGCGGGAAGCGAACGAAAGAGAGAGTGATTGGATCGACAAACTAGCAGAAGACACCGGTTAGTTACATCCTTCTTTCTCTATTTGCATCTCATAAAGAAGAATACTCAGATAGCTTTCCTTGTTTGTTGCTAAGGCACTATCACCTCTTAGAGTGGGATAGGGGCATTCCGAATTGGATACTTTTCCCAACAACAAATTGGCGACTCCATTGGGGAGAGTATCTTGTTAGTTTATTTGTGTTTCTATTGCTATTCATTTCACAAACTCAAGAGTGCCGAATCGAACTGCATTTGCTATTTACAAATGCAAAGTAGAGATCAGCTACTCTAGTCCTCTCACTGGGCCTGTTTATGATCTGAGAAGCTGATCCACAAGTGCTCTAACAACCCTTTGTGATAGATCTTAGTCCTCCTATAAATCATCCTCCTAATTTTACCTAATTGATAACTTTTATCCGGCCAAAAACTGTAGATCAAACTGCAAACCGTAACCTAGAACCCAGAAACAACTCTCGTTTATGCTTCAGCGCAAACTCTGTGAAGAGGTTCTGCATTTCAACGCAGGTCCTGTGAAGGCTACCTGCGCTGAATGTCAAATCATCGGTGTTAGGAGTGCGCTAATTAGTCTTTGCCTTGTGCAGCTGTGGTTCCCTGCTTCCTTTTGCTCAGTTTTATCTCTGTTTTTTGCAGCCTGTTATCAGTCAGTGTACCTATCTGAAACCCCTTTTCTTTGCCTCAATTCCACCTCGGTTGTATAAAGAAACTGTATTTGTTCTCTGTGTATTTGTTACATCATTTGCAGTTTCCCATTACGAAAGTAAACTAGTCATACTGTCGCCCCTAGATCTAGACCTGTCGTAAGTGTTGTTTTGATCTTAGGAGTGAGTTTGTTTGCTGTTCACAGTTGATTTAGCTTTTAATTTTGTCTTTTGGTTTGAATTTATGCATTTCAAAGTGTCGAAACAAGTGAATCATAAAGTGTCGTCATCGTCTTTTGATTTCGAAAAAGGAACTTGTTTGTGTTTTCACTTGAAATCGAATTCAAATTTATATAAGAGCTTTCTTTTTAGGCATCAATATTAAGAAAGAGAAAACAAGTACATGCATATGTGAATTTTCATTTTGAGTTTGTATGTTGATTTAGGGAAAAGTGCATTACTGTGTGCTCTATGCTCTTTGAGAAAAGATGGTGTCTTTCTTTTCCCCTTGTAGCTAGGATTTTCATTGCTGAAAAGATATAAAAGCTTGCTTATCATCTTTAGACCGCATTTAGGAATTGTATGATACATCTCGTGGTGATCCAAAAAGACAAAATTCTAAGAAAGATCAACCTAAAATAAATTGAATGAACTTAACAATGCTTTGTAACATAACGCACAACATAGAGGTCTAGGCTAGAGACGTGTTCCGGCGTCGTAAAACCTGGTCACTGGTCGCCTCATTGATGGTTGGGTTATCCCTCCTGAGAGACGATTAGTACCAGTACGGATTGTGCTCCCACGTACCGTCACGTATATATTGGGAGACCCCTATAGGAATATAACCTTTATCCATAGGAAGCCGTGTCAGCCGCCCTACTGATCGCAATGCACTGAACACAGCATTCAGGAAGATTGACCGCCCGTACGCTAAAAAGTATTCTGCGGTTTTGCGAAAAGTTTGGCACACCCTCTACCTAGAACTCCATAGCAGTTCCTTTTGGCCTTTTTCAGACTCTATAACAGAAAAATTCCATCCGAGCATTTGTCACTTTGGGCTCGTTAAAACATCGAAGGATACTAGAGTCATCTTTAGCTTTTTCTCGACTCTTTAAAATTGAAAAAGCAAGTTGTGTCTAAAGCGTCTAAAAATTCATTTAATTCAGAAACACATTTTCCCCTTTTGTATTTTGGTTGATCGAGTAATCCAAAATTGTGGAAGAAAGTCAATTGAAACCCCATCGTTCGCGGAGGCTTACGAGTCAACCGTCTTTGTCTCCGGAATCGAAAACAGTACGGACAAAGCGAACTCGTTTAACCGGTTCGAAATCTTCTATCAAAGTTAGAACAAGTGTTCCAACAACATCTGAGATTCCGGTTACTCCAAACATTTCTGGAAACCCTGCCTCTACAGAAGAAGTTCAACAGCCACAGAGGGACAGTGATACTGATCCTAGTCTGAGAGTAAGCACTTGTGTTACTGAACCAGTTCCATCTGCAACTGGTTCAGAGAGTCTTGCTCCTCAAACATCTGTCGCTGTCGATTCAACCCCTTCTTCGGCACCAGAAATATTTTACGGACCTGACGGTCTTCCCCTTCCACCTGGTTTGATTGCGATAGAGGAAATTGTAGAAGATCCGCAAGCAAGTACTCCAACACATTTTGGAGTCGGGGTCACTTTATTTCCTTCGACATCAGAAGTTAGTACACCACCAGTGGAAGTTCCTGTAGAATCACTAGGCAATCTATTAGATAGACTCAAAATGTCTGAACAACCGTCAACATCTAGGACTGTGTCGAATGACACAGCGACAATAGAACTCCTTGCCGTCACTCCAACAATGTTTGTCGGCATACATCTGTCCTGACTAGCTCACAACCGCTAGAAGGAGTCCATCCAGGTACTATTTCGACAGTGTGGTCCGTTCCTGTTTGTTCCTGCGGAATAATATCCAGCAACTCTTATGTTGAGACTCGACAAATTGATCCATTTGGAGGTCAATTTGGGCCATCCAGTCCCCAAGGGCAAACAATCCCCTTGAGTTTCGGATTACCACCGTATGGGGGGCAGTATGCCCTTTCATTACCCCCTCCGGGAGGATATCCATACGGGAGTTCTCAACAATATTCAGGTTATACTGGAGTTACGACAAGTGGTTGGGTACCTATACTACCCCAACAACCAAGAGTTGTGTATTCTATGCAACAATGTGTACCTATGTCGAATATCCCGACAACACCAGCTATTGTAACAGTGTCACAAGTTCAAACGGTGCTTGTTGTATGTCAACCTCAGATTTCTCAGGTTGTAATGCAACAGCCCCTTGACCCTGTGACTCAACCACAATCGCCAACTGGTGGGGTGACACAGGTCCAAACGGGTACAATTACCCCACATCTTGGTCCAACGGTTAGTATAGCACAACAGAACATGGCTTCACAATCGTGGCTGGTGCAATACCAACAACCACAATTCCAACAAGTGTACCAAGGTTCTGAGGAGGAGATCTTTGCGAACAGTGGACAACCGTACATTCAAAACGGTCAAAATCAACCACTTTACAGTGGTCAAGTCCACCAACCGTATCAGTCATACCAGCATCAACTACATTATGCTGGTATGCAAAGGCCAACTGCTCAGGCAATTCCATCGTACCCTAGGTATGCTTCACCTAACCTGAATCAACAGTTACCATTCGTGGAAACTTTAGAGTTACCCGATTTACACCGATTAACAAACGATCCAATTGCTTACGCCCCTTGGTGGCCAGCAATTCCTCACAAGCTTCCATCATACATTCCTAAATTTAATGGAAATCCAGGTGAAGACCCATCGAATCACGTGATGACATTTCATCTATGGTGTTCATCAAACACCCTAAACGATGATTCGATAAGGCTTCACCTTTTTCAGAGGATGTTAACGGGTCGAGCGGCAAAATGGTATATTGAATTGCCTAGAGCTTCGTTCGACAATTTCAGCACCTTAGCCACGACTTTCTTAACCCATTTTCAATTACCGATAAGGTATGAAACGGGAAAGGAAATCTTAACCAACTTCAAACAGACAACGGCCACTCACATATCTGATCATATACATGAGTGGTGATGTCGTCGTAGGATGGTAAAAACGTATGTTCCTGATCAGCTATTAGCTGAATGGTTTATCAAGTCGTTACTTCCTGCCATAACGGAAGATGTGGCGAAGGGGGGAGTCGTAACGGAAGAGCAAGTTATGGCTCGTGCGCAATATCTAGACTTGGTCTATACTCAGTTTGGCACGCTCTACGACAAAATACCTGACGCCCCTAGACCGAAATTCTCAATTCCTCCTCCTCCTAAATCAAATAATGACTCTCATGCCGGCGATGGCGTGATTGGCACGACAAACGCAAAATCGACAAAGGCTTCGTCCAAGAAAGCCCGTAAGATTTCGGATCAAAATGCAAAAGACGAAATTCTTGCTTCGGAAGTAAATGTCGTATCAGCAGATAAGGGCAAAGAAACCAAACAACCAGGAAGCAAGAAGAAGCAAAACAAAGGGAAGAAGAAGAAACAGGATGAATCAACTCCTGAAAAAACTTCTTCAAACCCTCCTGGGGATAGGAAACCCTCTTTTGGGTGTCAGAGATGTGATGAGAATCACTGGATGAGAGAATGTCCATTCAAAGCTAAGCTTAAAAGATTCTTTAAGAGTTCACAAACCTCAGCTGTGTTAACTGACCCGTTTCCAAATCCAGGCACAAATCTGGTTGATAGTGGAAATGCTTCCCCGTCGCAAGTGCTAATGTTGTCGATTTCGAAGCAACAAAATGATGCTTTGATTTCGACAAGGAACAAAGATTACGGGAATCCACAGATGTCGAATGACAAAGGTAAAGATCAACCAAGTAGTTCGACAACAACATCGACAGAAGTTGTACCACCCATCATTCCTTAATTAACGATAAAACCGCCAAAGGGAGTAGTACACAAGTCGACATTTAATCCTCACGCTAGAGCAGCGCAGCATTATAACATAGTGGAAGATTTGGCCCAATCGCCATCTGCTATGTTGACTCTTGAAGAACTACAGAATTGCCCATCCCAAAGGCAGGCTTTGTTATCAGCCATTGGTGGGGTTGACCCTAGGGATTCCAATCTTGTATCCTTTGACCACAAGGGATACGATCCTCAGTTACCAGCTCAACTAGCTTTCCTTATTCAAGTGAAAGCCCTCAACAAAACTGTTCACAGAACAATTATTGATGAGGGGGCATCTACATGTATTATGTCGATGAGTTGCTGGAAAACTTTAGGATCTCCAACCTTGTCGCAATCTTCGACGACATTAAAAGCATTCGACGGAAGGACATATACCCCATATGGTATCCTAAATAACTTGAAGGTTGAACTAGGGGGAAAAACAGTAGAAATAGATGTTGAAGTCATCGATGGGAATCTTGATTACAACATCCTACTAGGAAGACCATGGATCTATGCCATGGCAGCTGTTGTGTCGACCTATTTTAGAAAGATCGCATTCCCCTTTCAAGGGGGATTACGATCGTCGACCAACAAAACTTCCTCCCCAATGGTTCACAAGTTACAGGAAGCATTCCCATGATCCATGGAAGCCCCCATTCGCTTCAGAATATCGGAGTAGGCCTACTGAAAGATCCTATATTAATGGGAACTTTCGCTCTTCCACCTCCAATTGATTTGGCGGAAGTAGCGTCGATAGGTACCTGCAATATGATATCTTCCACGAAGATCTCAGAAGACGATATCAACATGGATCATGCAATGGTTTTGCCCCCAAGCCCAATAGAAATATTGTAGCAATCAATGTTTCGGGCATGGGAGGCGAACCCAAATCAACGCTCATCAAGCGTTTGGGTAGATAGGTCTAGAGAATATGGTACCCCTTTAGATCCTTGGTCGAGAGTGCATGGAACCGACGAAGGAATTCTACAATCAATGTTGATTGAGGGGGCACCATGGAATGATTGCCACCATCGTTCCCTTCTTCCAGAATATGAAGAAGATACTCAAGATGACCTTTATCACCCTTCAATTTTTGAATTCCTATCAAATACTGTAAATACGGTGGATTCCGAGCGAAAGTTATCCAATATTGAAGAGACTATAGCCATAAATATCTCGACTGAAACGAATGTTGTAGAGAATATTTATGTCGGCAAAGGTTGTTCTCCTTCAGAACTGGAAATATATAACACTCTTTTTTGCGAGTTCAAAGATGTCTTTGCTTGGTCATATGATGAAATGCCAGGCATTGACTCGAGTATCGTTGAACACGAAATTAATATGTATCCAGATGTCAAACCGGTAAGACAACGGCTCAGGCAGGTGCACCCCAAGAAAGCCGCTGCCATTAAGGCAGAAGTTGAAAAACTTCTCCATGCTGGTTTCATCTACCCGGTTCCTCTAACCGATTGGGTATCGAATATTGTCCCTGTTATGAAGAAACAAGGGACAATTAGAGTGTGTGTCGATTATAGGGATGTAAACCAATCTTGTCCAAAAGATAACTACCCTACACCCTTCATCGACCAGATAATTGATGAATGTGCTGGATGTGAAATCTTTTCATTCATGGATGGATTTTCCGGGTATAATCAAATAAATATCCGCCCACAGGACCAGTCAAAGACTGCATTCATTTGTTCGTGGGGCACATTCACATGTCAAAAATTACCCTTTGGTTTAAAGAACGCAGGGGCGACGTTTCAGAGGGCAATGAATTATGCCTTCCATGACATCAAGAACATCATTCAACCATACCTCGACGACCTTCCGGCTCATTCGCGAAAGCGGACTGATCATCTGCAGCATTTAAGAGCGATATTTCTACGTTGCCGATACTACAAGATACGACTCAATCCGCACAAATGTGTATTTTGCGTCAGTTCTAGTCGTTTACTTGGCTTTGTAGTTTCCAAGGATGGGATTCGCCTCGACCCTTGCAAGGTTCAGGAAATCATCAATTTTCCTCCACCTTCAAATTTGCTTCAGATTCAGAAACTCCAAGGGAAAGCAAACTTTCTGAGGAGGTTCATTTCGAATTACGCAGAACTTGCTAAAGGTTATACACATCTTTTGAAAAAGGAGGTACCCTTCGTTTGGGATCAGGTTGCGCAAGCTTCCTTTGATGCTTTAAAGGATTCCTTGATAAAAGCATCATTAATGTACGCCCCCGATTATCAAAGAGATTTTAATCTGTATCTGGCTGCAGCGGATACGACCATCGCAATGGTTTTAGTTCAAGAAGTCGACGGAATTGAACACCCTATATATTATTTAAGTAGAAACTTAAATGAAACAGAAAGCAAATATTCTTATGTTGAAAAACTAGCGCTTGCAGCTGTTCAAGCGATACAAAGGTTTCGACATTATGTCCTCTTTTGGAAAACTACCATTCTGTCAGATTGCAACCCCATGACTTATATATTGTCGCGACAGTTGCTGGGGGGCAAATATTCAAAATGGATAGCAATCCTTCAAGAGTTTGATCTGGAATTTGTAAAATCCAAATCAAAGAAAGCTCGAGTTTTCGCAGAATTATTGTGCGATCTCCCATCGTCATCCAACGATGAAACATCCGAAGAATCAATCGTGGACGAGAATTTGTTTATGATATCTACAAGCAATGAGTGGTATGGAGATATAATAATTTATCTCCAAACCCAAAAGTTCAGGCCTAACACCTCTCACTCTGAACAAAAACGTATACGATACCAAGAAAAAGACTACATGATCATCGGTGATACGCTTTACCGTCGTGGTATCGATACAGTTCTGAGGAGGTGCCTCACCCATGAGGAGGCCGAAAAAGCCCTGAATGAGTGTCATTCAGGCGCGTGTGGGGGGCATCAATCTGGATATGCTACAGCACAAAAAATCTTAGGAGCAGGATACTTCTGGCCGACCATGTTCAAAAATTGCATAACCGCAGTCAGAAGATGCCATGCTTGTCAAATTTTTGATAGCAAAACCAGAAAACCACCCACACCTTTACATCCAATAGTAGCTGTTGAGCCTTTCGCCAAATGGGGCATCGATTTCATGACATGTAACCCCACCTCGACCGGGGGGCATGGGTATATTATAGTTGCCGTTGACTATTTTACCAAATGGGCTGAGGCGATGCCTACATTAGATAACACTGGTGAAACAACTGCCCTTTTCTTTTTCAATCATGTAGTCACCAGGTTCGGCATACCACAGGCTATAGTTACAGATCATGGATCGCATTTCCGCAATCACATGATGGTTGAATTAGCTGCCAAGCTAGGGCTATCTCACGACAGCTCCACCCCGTATTATCCGCAAGCTAACGGACAAGTTGAAGCAATCAACAAGGTCTTGAAGCGTATGTTGCAAAGGATGATCAGAGTTCACAAAAGAAGGTGGCACCTAATCCTGTACTCAGCCTTGTGGGCTTACTGAACATCGGTAAGGAATGCGACCGGGTTCACACCTTTCCAACTGGTATATGGCCTGGAAGCAGTCTTACCGGTCTAGTGTGAAATCTCATCTCTTAAACTCGCAATCGATCTCCTCCCCGGAACTTCAGAGGAAGAGGCCCGTTTCTTGGAATTAATCCAATTGGATGAAACCCGTCGTGATGCCGCTTTGGCTAACGAAACCCATAAGAAACGAGTCAAGGCGCAGTTCGACAAAAATGTCAAACCCCGTGTCTTCTCAGAAGGTGACTTGGTCTTGCTTTACGACCAAGAATCCGATAAATTGGGAGCAAGTAAATTCAATTCGTTATGGATGGGCCCCTATATTGTTAAACGAGTGTTAGCAAAAGGAGCCTATGAGTTAATGGATTTTGACGGAATTCCACTGGCGCAACCTTGTAATGGGTTGTACCTCAAGCGTTACTATGCTTAAATAGTGACCAATATGCATGCACCTCGATTTGCGTTATTATGCTGGGGGCATGCAAACATAAAATCGAGCAGTTTTAGCACATAGTTCATGCTCGTTAAAAAATAAACATAAGATTGAGCAGTTTTAGCACATAGTTCATTCTCGTTAAAAAATAAACATAAGATCGAGCAAGTGTTTCAATCTGCGTTTAAGCTCGTTAAAAAAATGAACTACCCAGTAAATAACCACTGCGAATGTAAATTATCAGCCATTAAAGCCTTGGTCGTGTTTACACCATCACCTCCACTTTTCCATTGGCCGATCATTCACCTCCATTTGATTGTTTACCCATTTTGAGGAACAGCTGCGAAGAGTGATTTCACTAGCCATCCTTGTGACACTGCCGTGATTGGAAAATTCCAAACCTTAACTGGAATCAACTGCTAACCCGTTTATCACTCGTTCCTCAAAAGACGAGTCTTCTTTAAGCTCTTTTCATCTGACTCGTAAAATATGAAAAGATTGTCGAGTTTTGGCCTTCCAGCTCGTTAAAGAAACCGGAAGTGCTATCCCTCCTCTAGATTTTAATATTTTTGGACCTGAGGGATTATTGCACAAAAAGATCGAGCGCTTGTTTTGTTCGGCTCGTTAAAACTATCGAAATTTCATCCCTTCTGTATTGTTTTATACTTTTTCGAACTTAAGGGATTAGATGACGAAAAAGGAACTTTGGAGTTATCTTTACGTACCTTTTCAGACTCTCTAAAAATGAAAAGGACTGAGTTATCTTTATCGTTAGACTCGTTAAAAAGCATTAATAGTGACAAACTTGTCTTTAGACGAGAACGAGTTTCACTATCGCTAGGCTCGTTAAAACATAGCGATGGGTTTGCCCGAAGGGCAAATTATAGAACAAGCATATGTTATCCTCCTCAAGCTTGACAAAAATAAAGAGTTACTGGTCAGAAATGACTGGGGAAAAATTGGGAAGAAACTCAAAGAACTTTTATTGGTAGCAAGTCGCTCTTGAACATGACACTTCCACTCCGTGCCTGAGTCGGGTTGGGTTGTTTCATTCACTAGTCACATCACCATGGTCTCGCCATACCATCCATCTTTGGGGTAAATGCTACCAATCCATCACACAAGTGTGGCCGATATGTTCAAGAGAAGTCATCCAGAGAAGTCAACTGTGTCCCATCCACTACCATACATTATCCTTCATCCTTTCATGACCACCACCCTGAACCATATATCATCAGATCATTTTCACCTCCATCAAAATCATTTTCTCCGTTCCGTGTCACTGATGTGGGATACATTAAGGCCCTCCTTTGACGGATCGCTTCTTGTCGACATCAGCTCATTATCCAAGAAGTTGATCTAGGAACACCCCCTTCAGTACTTTGAAGCTTGCATGCCTCAATGGCAAGTTTCTCACTTCCGGCGACAGGTATACATCAATGACCTTCGACCGAAAGATTTTGCATGGTGTTCGACGCCAAGTCCTTTATTCACACCACGTGAATTGTACTGTAGTACCTTGAGGGTCATTATCATTATCGGTGATTCCTCTCGCGCTTGTTAACAATTTACATCATTGACTGGTAATCAAGCGATGTCTTTCCATGTTCGACTTCAGAAAATTTCTCACATGGATCGACTTGTACTTAGAGTGAAGATCAAACGAGATTGAAGACCCCGGATCTAGTTTCATCCATCCAGGCTGCGATATATATATTCAGGAAAAATAAAGACATTGACATGTACAACATTGCAGCAAATAATCATCCTACCAAAAGGATGATGATTTCATCAAAATCATCAGTCTACCATCAGACGATTGTCTGTTCTATGTACAGAAAAATGAATTTATAAAGCTGAGCATGGGAATGCCCGCCTCAGCTAGATCATGAAAGCAGTATGAAAAATAATGTATTTTATTGTATCTTATTACAGGTCTCCTCCCAGCATTGGAAGAACTTCGGACCCTCCTAATAAAGCATTTCACCCGATAAACAACCTCATACTTTAGGGGGCAATTGTTATAGACATTTTTGTGCCTTACAGCATTGAGCATGAAATGTCCATAATCCAAGGGATCCAAAGTCCCTAAAAGAGTTGTTCCTACTCCTAAAGGAACAAGGTCAACAAGAGACAACTTCTCCCAAAAGTTCTCCACCAAAAACCACTCAGAAACAGTCAATTCAGGATCAATTCAGAGGCTCCACTAGCTGTCTACGCTGAAATGCAGAGGTTACATTGGCTAGGTGCACTACAACGTAGGTAGAAGCACTACCAGGGTGCGCTGAGCGGGAAATGAAAAGTGGCAAGTTCATTCAACGAGGTGGAAAGACCCTGGAAGCTTCCAGAATCTTCCTCAATGACACTTGCCTCAATGAATTCGACTAGTGATGAGTAAGAGGTTCTTAACCTCCAAGTGGAAGCAAGAACTGACAGAGAGAAGCCACAAGTCAAAGCATAAGCTGACTCATCCTCTCTTCTTACATCTATATATGGATCTCTCACCCAGAGGTTCATGAGGTTGGAATTTTGTACTTCGCAGAGAATTGCTGTTGGTTTGAGATTGAGATTAGTACATTGGGTGATTTATGCTTTGTTGGAGGAGAGGAAGGGATTCTTTTGCTGGGAGGTAGATGCTCGATCGGGACTCATTTGGTTGTATCTCCTCTTGAACCTTGTTATCATATCAATAAAGCTACTTGAGTTTCTCCTATATGCTTGTATTCCAATGATGTTTTGTTATATTTGCATATTTAGTTTATATCTGATCCTAAACTAGTTATGAATGTGAATCTATATCTTTTGTGTAGTTTTCCTCTCTTGTGATCTTGCAGGAGATGGGTGAAGCTGGACCAGTGAAAGAGCAGGTAGCGGGAAGCGAACGAAAGAGAGAGTGATTGGATCGACAAACTAGCAGAAGACACCGGTTAGTTACGTCCTTCTTTCTCTATTTGCATCTCATAAAGAAGAATACTCAGATAGCTTTCCTTGTTTGTTGCTAAGGCACTATCACCTCTTAGAGTGGGATAGGGGCATTCCAAATTGGATACTTTTCCCAACAACAAATTGGCGACTCCACTGGGGAGAGTATCTTGTTAGTTTATTTGTGTTTCTATTGCTATTCATTTCACAAACTCAAGAGTGCCGAATCGAACTGCATTTGCTATTTACAAATGCAAAGTAGAGATCAGCTACTCTAGTCCTCTCACTGGGCCTGTTTATGATCTGAGAAGCTGATCCACAAGTGCTCTAATAGCCTTTGTGATAGATCTTAGTCCTCCTATAAATCATCCTCCTAATTTTACCTAATTGATAACTTTTATCTGGCCAAAAACTGTAGATCAAACTGCAAACCGTAACCCAGAACCCAAAAACAACTCTCGTTTATGCTTCAGCGCAGACTCTGTGAAGAGGTTCTGCATTTCAACGTAGGTCCCGTGAAGGCTACCTGCGCTGAATGTCAAATCCTCTGTGTTAGGAGTGCGCTGATTAGTCTTTGCCTTGTGCGGCTGTGGTTCCCTGCTTCCTTTTGCTCAGTTTTATCTCTGTTTTTTGCAGCCTGTTATCAGTCAGTGTACCTATCTGAAACCCCTTTTCTTTGCCTCAATTCCACCTCGGTTGTATAAAGAAATTGTATTTGTTCTTTGTGTATTTGTTACATCATTTGCAGTTTCCCATTACGAAAGTAAACTAGTCATACTGTCGCCCCTAGATCTAGACCTGTCGTAAGTGTCGTTTTGATCTTAGGAGTGAGTTTGTTTGCTGTTCACAGTTGATTTAGCTTTTAATTTTGTCTTTTGGTTTGAATTTATGCATTTCAAAGTGTTGAAACAAGTGAATCATAAAGTGTCGTCATCGTCTTTTGATTTCGAAAAAGGAACTTGTTTGTGTTTTCACTTGAAATCGAATTCAAATTTATATAACAGCTTTCTTTTTAGGCATCAATATTAAGAAAGAGAAAACAAGTACATGCATATGTGCATTTTCATTTTGACAGTTTGTATGTTGATTTAGGGAAAAGTGCATTACTGTGTGCTCTATGCTCTTTGAGAAAAGATGGTGTCTTTCTTTTCCCCTTGTAGCTAGGATTTTCATTGTTGAAAAGATATAAAAGCTTGCTTATCATCTTTAGACCGCATTTAGGAATTGTATCATACATCTCATGGTGATCCAAAAAGACAAAATTCTAAGAAAGATCAACCTAAAATAAATTGAATGAACTTAACAATGCTTTGTAACATAACGCACAACATAGAGGTCTAGGCTAGAGACGTGTTCCGGCGTCGTAAAACCTGGTCACTGGTGGCCTCATTGATGGTTGGGTTATCCCTCCTAAGAGACGGTTAGTACCAGTATGGATTGTGCTCCCACGTACCGTCACGTATATATTGGGAGACCCCTATAGGAATATAACCTTTATCCATAGGAAGCCGTGTCGGCCGCCCTACTGATCGCAATGCACTGAACACAGCATTCAGGAAGATTGACCGCCCGTACGCTAAAAAGTATTCTGCGGTTTTGCGAAAAATTTGGCACACCCTCTACCTAGAACTCCAGAGCAGTTCCTTTTGGCCTTTTTCAGACTCTATAACAGAAAAATTCCATCCGAGCATTTGTCACTTTGGGCTCGTTAAAACATCGAAGGAGACTAGAGTCATCTTTAGCTTTTTCTCGACTCTTTAAAATTGAAAAAGCAAGTTGTGTCTAAAGCGTCTAAAAATTCATTTAATTCGGAAACACATTTTCCCCTTTTGTATTTTGGTTGATCGAGTAATCCGAAATTGTGGAAGAAAGTCAATTGAAACCCCATCGTTCGCGGAGGCTTACGAGTCAACCGTCTTTGTCTCCGGAATCGAAAACAGTACGGACAAAGCGAACTCGTTTAACCGGTTCGAAATCTTCTATCAAAGTTAGAACAAGTGTTCCAACAACATCTGAGATTCCGGTTACTCCAAACATTTCTGGAAACCCTGCCTCTACAGAAGAAGTTCAACAGCCACAGAGGGACAGTGATACTGATCCTAGTCTGAGAGTAAGCACTTGTGTTATTGAACCAGTTCCATCTGCAACCGGTTCAGAGAGTCTTGCTCCTCAAACATCTGTCGCTGTCGATTCAACCCCTTCATCGGCACCAGAAATATTTTACGGACCTGACGGTCTTCCCCTTCCACCTGGTTTGATTGCGATAGAGGAAATTGTAGAAGATCCGCAAGCAAGTACTCCAACACATTTTGGAGTCGGGGTCACTTTATTTCCTTCGACATCAGAAGTTAGTACACCACCAGTGGAAGTTCCTGTAGAATCACTAGGCAATCTATTAGATAGACTCAAAATGTCTGAACAACCGTCAACATCTAGGACTGTGTCGAATGACACAGCGACAATAGAACTCCTTGCCGTCACTCCGACAATGTTTGTCGGCATACATCTGTCCTGACTAGCTCACAACCGCTAGAAGGAGTCCATCCAGGGACTATTTCGACAGTGTGGTCCGTTCCTTTTTGTTCCTACGGAATAATATCCAGCAACTCTTATGTTGAGACTCGACAAATTGATCCATTTGGAGGTCAATTTGGGCCATCCAGTCCCCAAGGGCAAACAATCCCCTTGAGTTTCGGATTACCACCGTATGGGGGGCAGTATGCCCTTTCATTACCCCCTCCGGGAGGATATCCATACGGGAGTTCTCAACAATATTCAGGTTATACTGGAGTTACGACAAGTGGTTGGGTACCTATACTACCCCAACAACCAAGAGTTGTGTATTCTATGCAACAATGTGTACCTATGTCGAATATCCCGACAACACCAGCTATTGTAACAATGTCACAAGTTCAAACGGTGCTTGTTGTATGTCAACCTCAGATTTCTCAGGTTGTAATGCAACAGCCCCTTGACCCTGTGACTCAACCACAATCGCCAACTGGTGGGGTGACACAGGTCCAAACGGGTACAATTACCCCACATCTTGGTCCGACGGTTAGTATAGCACAACAGAACATGGCTTCACAACCGTGGCCGGTGCAATACCAACAACCACAATTCCAACAAGTGTACCAAGGTTCTGAGGAGGAGATCTTTGCGAACAGTGGACAACCGTACATTCAAAACGGTCAAAATCAACCACTTTACAGTGGTCAAGTCCACCAACCGTATCAGTCATACCAGCATTAACTACATTATGCTGGTATGCAAAGGCCAACTGCTCAGGCAATTCCATCGTACCCTAGGTATGCTTCACCTAACCTGAATCAATAGTTACCATTCGTGGAAACTTTAGAGTTACCCGATTTACACCGATTAACAAACGATCCAATTGCTTACGCCCCTTGGTGGCCAGCAATTCCTCACAAGCTTCCATCATACATTCCTAAATTTAATGGAAATCCAGGTGAAGACCCATCGAATCACGTGATGACATTTCATCTATGGTGTTCATCAAAAACCCTAAACGATGATTCGATAAGGCTTCGCCTTTTTCAGAGGATGTTAACGGGTCGAGCGGCAAAATGGTATATTGAATTGCCTAGAGCTTCGTTCGACAATTTCAGCACCTTAGCCACGACTTTCTTAACCCATTTTCAATTACCGATAAGGTATGAAACGGGAAAGGAAATCTTAAGCAACTTCAAACAGACAACGACCACTCACATATCTGATCATATACATGAGTGGCGACGTCGTCGTAGGATGGTAAAAACGTATGTTCCTGATCAGCTATTAGCTGAATGGTTTATCAAGTCGTTACTTCCTGCCATAACGGAAGATGTGGCGAAGGGGGGAGTCGTAACGGAAGAGCAAGTTATGGCTCGTGCGCAATATCTAGACTTGGTCTATACTCAGTTTGGCACGCTCTACGACAAAATACCTGACGCCCCTAGACCGAAATTCTCAATTCCTCCTCCTCCTAAATCAAATAATGACTCTCATGCCGGCGATGGCGTGATTGGCACGACAAACGCAAAATCGACAAAGGCTTCGTCCAAGAAAGCCCGTAAGATTTTGGATCAAAATGCAAAAGACGAAATTCTTGCTTCGGAAGTAAATGCTGTATCAGCAGATAAGGGCAAAGAAACCAAACAACCAGGAAGCAAGAAGAAGCAAAACAAAGGGAAGAAGAAGAAACAGGATGAATCAACTCCTGAAAAAACTTCTTCAAACCCTCCTGGAGATAGGAAACCCCCTTTTGGGTGTCAGAGATGTGATGAGAATCACTGGACGAGAGAATGTCCATACAAAGCTAAGCTTAAAAGATTCTTTAAGAGTTCACAAACCTCAGCTGTGTTAACTGACCCGTTTCCAAATCCAAGCACAAATCTGGTTGATAGTGGAAATGCTTCCCCGTCGCAAGTGCTAATGTTGTCGATTTCGAAGCAACAAAATGATGCTTTGATTTCGACAAGGAACAAAGATTACGGGAATCCATAGATGTCGAATGACAAAGGTAAAGATCAACCAAGTAGTTCGACAACAACTTCGACAGAAGTTTTACCACCCATCATTCCTTAATTAATGATAAAACCGCCAAAGGGAGTAGTACACAAGTCGACATTTAATCCTCGCGCTAGAGCAGCGCAGCATTATAACATAGTGGAAGATTTGGCCCAATCGCCATCCGCTATGTTGACTCTTGAAGAACTACAGAATTGCCCATCCCAAAGGCAGGCTTTGTTATTAGCCATTGGTGGGGTTGACCCTAGGGATTCCAATCTTATATCCTTTGACCACAAGGGATACGATCCTCAGTTACCAGCTCAACTAGCTTTCCTTATTCAAGTGAAAGCCCTCAACAAAACTGTTCACAGAACAATTATTGATGAGGGGGCATCTACATGTATTATGTCGATGAGTTGCTGGAAAACTTTAGGATCTCCAACCTTGTCGCAATCTTCGACGACATTAAAAGCATTCGACGGAAGGACATATACCCCATATGGTATCCTAAATAACTTGAAGGTTGAACTAGGGGGAAAAACAGTAGAAATAGATGTTGAAGTCATCGATGGGAATCTTGATTACAACATCCTACTAGGAAGACCATGGATCTATGCCATGGCAGCTGTTGTGTCGACCTATTTTAGAAAGATCGCATTCCCCTTTCAAGGGGGATTACGATCGTCGACCAACAAAACTTCCTCCCCAATGGTTCACAAGTTACAGGAAGCATTCCCATGATCCATGGAAGCCCCCATTCGCTTTAGAATATCGGAGTAGGCCTACTGAAAGATCCTATATTAATGGGAACTTTCGCTCTTCCACCTCCAATTGATTTTGCGGAAGTAGCGTCGATAGGTACCTGCAATATGATATCTTCCACGAAGATCTCAGAAGACGATATCAACATGGATCAAGCAATGGTTTTGCCCCCAAGCCCAATAGAAATATTGTAGCAATCAATGTTTCGGGCATGGGAGGCGAACCCAAATCAACGCTCATCAAGCGTTTGGGTAGATAGGTCTAAATAATATGGTACCCCTTTAGATCCCTGGTCGAGAGTGCATGGAACCGACGAAGGAATTCTACAATCAATGTTGATTGAGGGGGCACCATGGAATGATTGCCACCATCGTTCCCTTCTTCCAGAATATGAAGAAGATACTCAAGATGACCTTTATCACCGTTCAGTTTTTGAATTCCTATCAAATACTGTAAATATGGTGGATTCCAAGCGAAAGTTATCCAATATTGAAGAGACTATAGCCATAAATATCTCGACTGAAACGAATGTTGTAGAGAATATTTATGTCGGCAAAGGTTGTTCTCCTTCAGAACTGGAAATATATAACACTCTTTTTCGCGAGTTCAAAGATGTCTTTGCTTGGTCATATGATGAAATGCCAGGCATTGACTCGAGTATCGTTGAACACGAAATTAATATGTATCCAGATGTCAAACCGGTAAGACAACGGCTCAGACAGGGGCACCCCAAGAAAGTCGCTGCCATTAAGGCAGAAGTTGAAAAACTTCTCCATGCTGGTTTCATCTACCCGGTTCCTCTAACCGATTGGGTATCGAATATTGTCCCTGTTATGAAGAAACAAGGGACAATTAGAGTGTGTGTCGATTATAGGGATGTAAACCAATCTTGTCCAAAAGATAACTACCCTACACCCTTCATTGACCAGATAATTGATGAATGTGCCGGATGTGAAATCTTTTCATTCATGGATGGATTTTCCAGGTATAATCAAATAAATATCCGCCCACAGGACCAGTCAAAGACTGCATTCATTTGTCCGTGGGGCACATTCGCATATCGAAAATTACCCTTTGGTTTAAAGAACGCAGGGGCGACGTTTCAGAGGGCAATGAATTATGCCTTCCATGACATCAAGAACATCGTTCAACCATACCTCGACGACCTTCCGGCTCATTCGCGAAAGCGGACTGATCATCTGCAACATTTAAGAGCGATATTTCTACGTTGCCGATACTACAAGATACGACTCAATCCGCACAAATGTGTATTTTGCGTGAGTTCTAGTCGTTTACTTGGCTTTGTAGTCTCCAAGGATGGGATTCGCCTCGACCCTTGCAAGGTTCAGGAAATCATCAATTTTCCTCCACCTTCAAATTTGCTTCAGATTCAGAAACTCCAAGGGAAAGCAAACTTTCTGAGGAGGTTCATTTCGAATTACGCAGAACTTGCTAAAGGTTATACACGTCTTTTGAAAAAGGAGGTACCCTTCGTTTGGGATCAAGTTGCGCAAGCTTCCTTTGATGCTTTAAAGGATTCCTTGATAAAAGCATCATTAATGTATGCCCCCGATTATCAAAGAGATTTTAATCTGTATCTGGCTGCAGCGGATACGACCATCGCAATGGTTTTAGTTCAAGAAGTCGACGGAATTGAACACCCTATATATTATTTAAGTAGAAACTTAAATGAAACAGAAAGCAAATATTCTTATGTTGAAAAACTAGCGTTTGCAGTTGTTCAAGCGATACAAAGGTTTCGACATTATGTCCTCTTTCAGAAAACTACCATTCTGTCAGATTGCAACCCCATGACTTATATATTGTCGCGACAGTTGCTGGGGGGCAAATATTCAAAATGGATAGCAATCCTTCAAGAGTTTGATCTGGAATTTGTAAAATCCAAATCAAAGAAAGCTCTAGTTTTCGCAGAATTATTGTGCGATCTCCCATCGTCGTCCAACGATGAAACATCCGAAGAATCAATCGTGGACGAGAATTTGTTTATGATATCTACAAGCAATGAGTGGTATGGAGATATAATAATTTATCTCCAAACCCAAAAGTTCAGGCCTAACACCCCTCACTCTGAACAAAAACGTATACGATACCAAGCAAAAGACTACATGATCGTCGGTGATACGCTTTACCGTCGTGGTATCGATATAGTTCTGAGGAGGTGCCTCACCCATGAGGAGGCCGAAAAAGCCCTGAATGAGTGTCATTCAGGCGCGTGTGGGGGGCATCAATCTGGATATGCTACAGCACAAAAAATCTTAGGAGCAGGATACTTCTGGCCGACCATGTTCAAAAATTGCATAACCGCAGTCAGAAGATGCCATGCTTGTCAAATTTTTGATAGCAAAACCAGAAAACCACCCACACCTTTACATCCAATAGTAGCTGTTGAGCCTTTCGCCAAATGGGGCATCGATTTCATGACATGTAACCCCACCTCGACCGGGGGGCATGGGTATATTATAGTTGCCGTTGACTATTTTACCAAATGGGCTGAGGCGATGCCTACATTAGATAACACTGGTGAAACAACTGCCCTTTTCTTTTTCAATCATGTAGTCGCCAGGTTCGGCATACCACAGGCTATAGTTACAGATCATGGATCGCATTTCCGCAATCACATGATGGTTGAATTAGCTACCAAGCTAGGGCTATCTCACGACAGCTCCACCCCGTATTATCCGCAAGCCAACGGACAAGTTGAAGCAATCAACAAGGTCTTGAAGCGTATGTTGCAAAGGATGATCAGAGTTCACAAAAGAAGGTGGCACCTAATCCTGTACTCAGCCTTGTGGGCTTACTGAACATCGGTAAGGAATGTGACCGGGTTCACACCTTTCCAACTGGTATACGGCCTGGAAGCAGTCTTACCGGTCTAGTGTGAAATCTCATCTCTTAAACTCGCAATCGATCTCCTCCCCGGAACTTCAGAGGAAGAGGCCCGTTTCTTGGAATTAATCCAATTGGATGAAACCCGTCGTGATGCCGCTTTGGCTAACGAAACCCATAAGAAACGAGTCAAGGCGCAGTTCGACAAAAATGTCAAACCCCGTGTCTTCTCAGAAGGTGACTTGGTCTTGCTTTACGACCAAGAATCCGATAAATTGGGAGCAAGTAAATTCAATTCGTTATGGATGGGCCCCTATATTGTTAAACGAGTGTTAGCAAAAGGAGCCTATGAGTTAATGGATTATGACGGAATTCCACTGGCGCAACCTTGTAATGGGTTGTACCTCAAGCGTTACTATGCTTAAATAGTGACCAATATGCATGCACCTCGATTTGCGTTATTATGCTGGGGGCATGCAAACATAAAATCAAGCAGTTTTAGCACATAGTTCATGCTCGTTAAAAAATAAACATAAGATTGAGCAGTTTTAGCACATAGTTCATTCTCGTTAAAAAATAAACATAAGATCGAGCAAGTGTTTCAATCCGCGTTTAAGCTCGTTAAAAAAATGAACTACCCGGTAAATAACCACTGCGAATGTAAATTATCAGCCATTAAAGCCTTGGTCGTGTTTACACCATCACCTCCACTTTTCCATTGGCCGATCATTCACCTCCATTTGATTGTTTACCCATTTTGAGGAACAGCTGCGAAGAGTGATTTCACTAGCCATCCTTGTGACACTGCCGTGATTGGAAAATTCCAAACCTTACCTGGAATCAACTGCTAACCCGTTTATCACTCGTTCCTCAAAAGACGAGTCTTCTTTAAGCTCTTTTCATCTGACTCGTAAAATATGAAAAGATTGCCGAGTTTTGGCCTTCCAGCTCGTTAAAGAAACCGGAAGTGCTATCCCTCCTCTAGATTTTAATATTTTTGGACCTGAGGGATTATTGCACAAAAAGATCGAGCGCTTGTTTTGTTCGGCTCGTTAAAACTATCGAAATTTCATCCCTTCTGTATTGTTTTATACTTTTTCGAACTTAAGGGATTAGATGATGAAAAAGGAACTTTGGAGTTATCTTTACGTACCTTTTCAGACTCTCTAAAAATGAAAAGGACCGAGTTATCTTTATCGTTAGACTCGTTAAAAAGCATTAATAGCGACAAACTTGTCTTTAGACGAGAACGAGTTTCACTATCGCTAGGCTCGTTAAAACATAGCGATGGGTTTTCCCGAAGGGCAAATTATAGAACAAGCATATGTTATCCTCCTCAAGCTTGACAAAAATAAAGAGTTATTGGTCAGAAATGACTGGGGAAAAATTGGGAAGAAACTCAAAGAACTTTTATTGGTAGCAAGTCGCTGTTGAACATGACACTTCCACTCCGTGCCTGAGTCGGGTTGTGTTGTTTCATTCACTAGTCACATCACCATGGTCTCGCCATACCATCCATCTTTGGGGTAAATGCTACCAATCCATCACACAAGTGTGGCTGATATGTTCAAGAGAAGTCATCCAGAGAAGTCAATTGTGTCCCATCCACTACCATACATTATCCTTCATCCTTTCATGACCGCCACCCTGAACCATATATCATCAGATCATTTTCACCTCCATCAAAATCATTTTCTCCGTTCCGTGTCACTGATGTGGGATACATTAAGGCCCTCCTTTGACGGATCGCTTCTTGTCGACATCAGCTCATTATCCAAGAAGTTGATCTAGGAACACCCCCTTCAGTACTTTGAAGCTTGCATGCCTCAATGGCAAGTTTCTCACTTCCGGCGACAGGTATACATCAATGACCTTTGACCGAAAGATTTTGCATGGTGTTCGACGCCAAGTCCTTTATTCACACCACGTGAATTGTACTGTAGTACCTTGAGGGTCATTATCATTATCGGTGATTCCTCTCGCGCTTGTTAACAATTTACATCATTGACTGGTAATCAAGCGATGTCTTTCCATGTTCGACTTCAGAACATTTCTCACATGGATCGACTTGTACTTAGAGTGAAGATCAAACGAGATTGAAGACCCCGGATCTAGTTTCATCCATCCAGGCTGCGATATATATATTCAGGAAAAATAAAGACATTGACATGTACAACATTGCAGCAGATAATCATCCTACCAAAAGGATGATGATTTCATCAAAATCATTAGTCTACCATCAGACGATTGTCTGTTCTATGTACAGAAAAATGAATTTATAAAGCTGAGCATGGGAATGCCCGCCTCAGCTAGATCATGAAAGCAGTATGAAAAATAATGTATTGTATTGTATCTTATTACAAGTCTCCTCCCAGCATTGGAAGAACTTCGGACCCTCCTAATAAAGCATTTCACCCGATAAACAACCTCATACTTTAGGGGGCAATTGTTATAGACATTTTTGTGCCTTACAGCATTGAGCATGAAATGTCCATAATCCAAGGGATCCAAAGTCCCTAAAAGAGTTGTTCCTACCCCTAAAGGAACAAGGTCAACAAGAGACAGCTTCTCCCAAAAGTTCTCCACCAAAAACCACTCAGAAACAGTCAATTCAGGATCAATTCAGAGGCTCCACTAGCTGTCTACGCTGAAATGCAGAGGTTACATTGGCTAGGTGCACTGCAATGTAGGTAGAAGCACTACCAGGGTGCGCTGAGCGGGAAATGAAAAGTGGCAAGTTCATTCAACGAGGTGGAAAGACCCTGGAAGCTTCCAGAATCTTCCTCAATGACACTTGCCTCAATGAATTCGACTAGTGATGAGTAAGAGGTTCTTAACCTCCAAGTGGAAGCAAGAACTGACAGAGAGAAGCCACAAGTCAAAGCATAAGCTGACTCATCCTCTTTTCTTACATCTATATATGGATCTATCACCCAGAGGTTCATGAGGTTGGAATTTTGTACTTTGCAGAGAATTGCTGTTGGTTTGAGATTGAGATTAGTACATTGGGTGATTTATGCTTTGTTGGAGGAGAGGAAGGGATTCTTTTGCTGGGAGGTAGATGCTCGATCGGGACTCATTTGGTTGTATCTCCTCTTGAACCTTGTTATCATATCAATAAAGCTACTTGAGTTTCTCCTATATGCTTGTATTCCAATGATGTTTTGTTATATTTGCATATTTAGTTTATATCTGATCCTAAACTAGTTATGAATGTGAATCTATATCTTTTGTGTAGTTTTCCTCTCTTGTGATCTTGCAGGAACTGGGTGAAGCTGGACCAGTGAAAGAGAAGGTAGCGGGAAGCGAACGAAAGAGAGAGTGATGGGATCGACAAACTAGCGGAAGACACCGGTTAGTTACATCCTTCTTTCTCTATTTGCATCTCATAAAGAAGAATACTCAGATAGCTTTCCTTGTTTGTTGCTAAGGCACTATCACCTCTTAGAGTGGGATAGGGGCATTCCGAATTGGATACTTTTCCCAACAACAATGGCCATCAGAGGTTGACGACACCGGATTGTGAAAACGAGGAGACCAGTCCCTTAGTATCCGAGGGATGCAAGGACAATCTCTGTGAAAGTGGTCTCCTCTGCAAATGACACATGGCGATTTAGGCCTGGTCGGTGCTGTGTGTGAATTTTCATTAGACGACACCTGTTTTCCCTTATTTGCCTTTGGCTCCTTCTTCTTTTTCTCTTTCTTCTTCTTTTCCTTCTTCTCCTTAGGAACTTGGTTTTTAGCTTTATCAGTCCTGTCACGCGAAGAGGAAGGAAGAGAGGAAGAATTAGAGGAAGTAGAAGGTTGATGGGAAACTCTGGACTCGTCTAATTGTTGATTCGACTGTTCAGGAATAGTGGTGTTCTGAACGACATTGGTTGAGAAGAGCCAGACTGGCAAGCCAATTGTCAGTCCTGGAAGCGACAATGTGGCCATATGGGGCGCACCAACATCTCCCCAAGAGGAGAAAGGACTATGATTTCCACCAAGGGGAATTCCTTGGTTGTTAGGCTCCATTTTCTCAACCTAAAGATCAACGCAGGAAAAAGGGTATGAATATTCCGTTTAAAATAAATTTTAACGACGCTTGGACACAACTTTCTTTTTCAATTTTAAAGAGTCGAGAAAAAGCAAAAGATGACTATAGTCTCCTTCGATTTTTAATGAGCCTGAAGTGACAAGTGCTCAGATGGACCTTTTCTGTTAAGGAGTCTGAAAAGGAACTAAAGGGATTTCTCTGGAGATCTAGGTAGAGGGTGTGCCAAACCAATCGCAAAACCGCAGAATACTTTTTAGGGTACGGGCGGTCAATCTTCCCAAATGCTGTGTTCAGTACATTGCGATCAGTAGGGCAGCCAACACGGCTTCCTATGGATAAAGGTTTTATGCCTATAGGGGTCTCCCAATATATACTCGACGGTACGTGGGAACACAATTCGTACTGGCACTTATCGTCTCACAGTGGAGGAATCACCCAACCAACAGTGAGGACAACAGTTACCAGGCTTTATGACGCCGGAACACGTCTCTAGCTTAGACCTCTATGTTGTGCGTTAAGTTACGAAGCGTTGTTAAGTTCATTCAATTTATTTTAGGTTGATCATTCTTAGAAGTTTTCCTTTTTGGATCACCACGAGATGTAGATACAATTCCTAAATGCAGTCTAAATATGATAAGCAAGCTTTTATCTCTTTTCAACAATGAAAATCCTAGCTACAAGGGGAAAAGAAAGACACAATCGTTTCTCAAAGAGCATAGAGCACACTGTAAATGCACTTTTCCTAAATCAAACCATACAAACTGTCAAAATGCAAATGCACTTGTGCATGTATTTATTTTCACTTTCTTAATATTGATGCCTAAAAAGAAAGTTGTTGTACAAATTTGAATTCGATTTCAAGTGAAAACACAAACAAGCTTCTTTTTGAAATCAGAAAGACGATTACGACACTTTATGATTTTGAAGTAAACACTTGTTTCGACACTAGAAATTCACAAATTCAAACCAAAAGACAAAAGTAAAAGCGTAATCAACTATCAACAGCAAACAAACTTACTCCTAAGATCAAAACGACACTTACGACAGGTCTAGATCTAAGGGCGACAGTATGACTAGTTTACTTTTGTAATGGGAAACTGCAAATGATGTGACAAATACACAAAAACAAGTACAGTTTCTTTTATACAACTGAGGTAGAATTAAGGCAAAGAAAAGGGGTTTTCAGATAGGTACACACACTGATAACAGGCTGCAAAAATCAGAGATAAAACTGAACAAAATGAAGCAAAGAACCACAGCTGCACAGGGCAAAGGCTGATTAGCGCACTTGTTGCACAAAGAAACTGAATTGCAGCACAGGTAGCCCTCTCGGGACCTGTGTTGAAATGCAGAACCTCTTCACAGAGCCTGCACTGAAGCAGAAACGAGAATTTTCTCTGGGTTCTGGGTCACGGTTTGCAGTTTAATCTATGGTTTTTGGCTGGATAAAAGATATCAATAAGGTACAATTAGAGGGATGATTTAAAAGAGGACTAAGAGCTATCACAAAGGGAAATTAGAGCATTTGTGGATCAGCTGTTCAGATCATAAACAGGCCCAATGAATGGACTAGAGTAGCAGATCTCTACTTTGCATTTGTAAATGGCAAATGCAGTTCGATTCGCCAATCCTAAGTTTATGAGAAGAACAACAATAGAAACACAAATAAACTAACTAGATACGATCCCCAGCGGAGTCGCCATTTTGTTGTTGGGAAAAGTATCTATTCAGAACGCCCCTATCCCACTCTAAGGTGTGACAGTGCCTTAGCAAAAAACAAGGAAAACTACTTTCGTATTCTTCTTTATGAAATGTAAACGAAGAGGAAGGATGTAACTAACCCGTGCCTTTCGCTAGTTTGTTGATCCAATCGCTCTCCTCTTTGTTCGCTTCCCACTGCCTGCTCCCTTACTGGTCCAGCTTCACCAAGTTCCTGCAAGATCACAGAAGAGGAAAACTACACAACAGACATAGATTTACATTCATAAATAGCTTAGGATCAGATTTAAGCTAAACATGCAAATATAACAAAGCATCATTGATACACAGCATGTAGGAGAAACTCAAATAGTTTTATTGATATGATAAGAAAGTCCAAGAGGAGATACAACCAAGTGAGTCCCGATCCAGCATCTACCTCCCAGAAAAGGAATCCCTTCCTCACCTCCAACAAAGCATAAATCACCCAATGCACTAATCTCAATCTCAAACCAACAACAATTCTCTGCAAAGTACAAAATTCCAGCCTTTGGATCTCTTGGATGAGGGATCCATATATAGATGTAAGCAGAGAGGATGAGTCAGCTTATGTTTTGACTTGTGGCTTCTCTCTGTCAGTTCTTGCTTCCACTTGGAGGCTGAGATCCTCTTACTCATCCTTGGTCGAACTCAGTGAGGCAAGTGTCATTGAGGAAGATTCTGGAAGCTTCCATTGTCTGTACACCTCGCGGCATGACACTGCCATTTGGCATTTCTCGCTTAGCGCACCCTAGTAGTACATTTAGGTGCGTTGCAACGTACCTAGCTAGTGTACTGGGGTGATTTGCAACACAGGCAGCTAGTGGAGCACTTGAATTGATCCTGATTTGACTGATTCTGAGTAGCTTTTGGTGGAGAACTTCTGGGAGAAGCTGTCATTGGTTGACCTTGTTCCTTTAGGGGCAGGAACAACACTTTTAGGGACTTTGGATCCCTTGGATTATGGACATTTCATGCTCAAAGTTGTAAGGGACAAAAATGTCTATAACACCTGGTGTGGCAGTTCCGCCAATTGTGCTACCTTCCTTGATGATAAGCTCCATCTCCCTCCTTTCATGGAGACTCCTTCTCCTATTTAGACACTCACTTTTGATATGATCAGCTAGTTGAATAGTTGGTAGTTGGTAAATTCTTGGCTTGAACAGTGCTGTTAGTGCTTTTGATAGATAGCTACTGTGAGTGTGATAACTGTGAGAGTGTTGATAGCTTGAGGAAGGCTGTGAAGTGCCCTTGATTTCATGTCAAACTTATGAGTGAGTGAGAAATAGACCTTTGTATGTTGGGAGATCCATCTTCAAAGAGTGAATACTTGAAGAACATGCTGGTTCATTCCTTTGAGAAGGCTTGTGACGTCAAGACTTTGGTTGTAGGCTTGCTCTTATTTCAGTATTAATACAATAAATGATGTTTTCCTATGTCTTCTATGTAATGTACTTGATAGCTCATGACTTCTTGACTTTGTGAGTAAATAGTTTATTGTTGTTTTCTAGATTATGTGCTTTGTTGTATTTCCTTTGCCTTGTTTCAGGTTGATCACTCATTGAGGAGAAGGAAGCAGAAGCTGGAGCATCGCAATGGAACTCCATCAACCACCGGGAGAGGTAGGCCTCCAACTTTAACTATTTAAGGAAAACTATTGTTGATCTGTCCTTGTTTGTGACTAGACCCACTCTAGGGCTAGAGGGGTTGCCTCTGTTCGCAGAGGAAACACTTTCCTGCATCACAAATTGGCGACTCCACTGGGGAACTCTGCTTGGATTCTATCCTATGTTTTTGTCTTTGCTCTTGTTTTGATTTTGAATTTGGTCTTTCTTTGCTTTTGGGGGATTTTTTATCAGTTTTTCAGACCACCTGGACTGATCAAGGAGGTCTCTTTATTACTTGGTAGATTGGCTGGTTTTGGTTTGGGGGTCTTGGCTTCTTTTCCTTTGTTTTTCGAATCATCACGAAAATTAGCTTAACAGTCACACTGACATCACGGCCACCCTTTTGTAAAATCCTGTTCATCGTGTAATAACGTTGAACAGTCGCGACGATCCTGCAAATCGGACCATCATGGAAAATACGTGTACTTCCACGCTGACAGCGCTCTATTGCTACAACTGATTCTTTATCAGCTCTAGTTGCTAATGTTCTACCCACGCTGACACCTGTAGAATTGATTTTGTCAGTTTTGTCTCCTGAATTTGCCAGTCATCTTTATCCCTCTTCCTTTTTGCTTGCTCAGTCATTTGTTTTTCATTATTTGCAGTCAAGGCACTCATCCATTGGCTTGCTTGAATGAATTTTGTATTTTTTTCCTGTTGTGACCTAGTTCATTGTTTCAAGTTCCTTGAATCACTTGTCTTAGTTGTTGGCTTGTTCAAGATTCGTTTACAACCTCTTTTTGGTTTGATTAAGCCTTCCTCTTTCTTTGTTTCTGGTTGGTTTTTAGTGATAGTTATTGAACCAGTCTTTTGGATTGATTCGATTTCTTTTCACTACCTAACATAGATCACAATTGTTTGGGTCAACCAGTTTCTTTTACACTTGCTTGTTTGCCTCCTTGAATTTAAAAAAAAAAAAACACCAAAAATCAAAAGTTTGCATTTGTTTTGTGTACGAAAGTGAAAGTGAATTTGCATTTCAAGTTGCATATTGAAAAGAGAATGATTAGATCTCTCATTAGCAGTACTTATGCACTATGGGATTGATGCTTGTATGCATTGTGGAATTGTTTTTGGTCGGCTTGGTTTTCTTGGTTTGGAAAAGATCTCTCTACACTCTTGTAGGTAGGTGTTCATCGAAAGAAAAGGATAGTTCATTCATTTTAGTTGCATCCTAGGCTTTTGTTATCTACATACGGTAGGGCCTGAAACTGAAACATAATTCAAGATCAACCTTAAAATGAACTGAATAAATCTAAAAATGCATTGGAACATAACGCTCATTATTTAGAGGTCTAGGCTAGAGACATGCTCTGGCATCGTTAAACCTAGTCACTATTGTTTCCACTCAAGGTTGGGTGATTCCTCCTTCTGTGACTCAATAGTGGTCTAGTACGGAATTGTGCTCCCACGTACCATTGAGTATATGGGGAGACCCCACTAGGTTATCATCCTTTATCCATAGGAAGCCGTGTCTACCACCTTACAAGTCATAACACACCAAACACAACATTTGGGAAGATTGACTGCCGTACGGAAAGTCCTTGGTTTTCATATGAATGCCAAGGTGTATATGCAGTTTTATAGACTGCCTGGTAAACCTTTTGCCTAATTCTATAGAGTAGTCACTTTCACTCCTTTTCAAACTCCCTAAAAGAAAAGGTTCATCTGAGGACTTGTCACTTCAGGCTCATTAAACATTTGAAGGAGACTAGAGTCATATTTTGGTCCTTTTTGCGACTCTTTAAAAATGAAAAGGTCAAGTTATGTCCTTGTGTCTTAAAATTTATTTGGCCACATTCACATTTACCTGGTTAGATCTTGTTTGCGTTTAGATTGAGTAGGGTTCTTTCTCGTTAGTTTTCCTAGGATTTTGAAGTGAAACATCCTGGCGGAATCATCGATCCCGTCCCCCGTTCCAAGTGACTGAGGGTCTCCATCCTCAGTTGCTGGTTTTTGGTTGTGAGAAGAGTGTTTTTCAGACTCTTTCTCGATGGCAACTTTCCCCAAGTCTACTGGCCAAGGTCTATTCCCAGATGGGAACCCTAGTCTGCTTCCTTCATTTGGAAATGTCGGTGCTCCATATATGGCAACATTGTATTTGCTTGGGTTAACCATCGGTTTGCCCGTGTGGTTATTTTCAACCTTAGTGGTCCCGAGTGTCATGACTCTTATTCCACGTCTCCTTTGTCTGAATCACGACACGTTGATTCCAAGGTTGAGCCTACGCCTTCTTCCTCCTCCTCTCCTCCTTCGCCTGGTGAAAGTTTCATATCTAGTAACCAGGAGACTAAGAAGAAGAAGTCAGATAAACGTGAGGCAACCTATGCAACTACTACTCTGATTACATCTCAGGTCGGAGCAACTTCTTCTCCTCCACAAAAGGTTAAGTTTCCTTATAAATTGTGCAAGGGTGACCATCTTCTTCGTGATTGTCTTGGCATTCCTAGGATCTTGGAAGTATGGTCTTGTGATCCGGCTCATCCCTCATCATCCTTTGAAGCTCATGGAAACGCTACCCTATCAACTGGCAACGGTAAGAAGAAAGGGAAGATTCGATTCCCCTGTAGGTTATGTGAAGGCAACCATCCCCTTCACCTTTGTCCGCTCATGGATAAAGCTTCCGCCATTTTGGAAAGACTTACAGCTTCTTCACCCCAATTTCCCATTGGTTATCAGAGGCTCTCTTCAGACCCTCTCCCCGTCGACAAAGAGATTGACTTAGATTCTTCTCTTGTCTGTCCTCCTCCTTCCGAACTTGGTTGTGCTAAGCCTGTTCTAGACCAACCATTGGTCAGAGAGAGTATCGACTTGGGTTCACCACCTGTTGCTTACTCTGTTTCGGAAGAGCGTCATGCTCATGTTCTTCTTGTCTCATCAGATTCTCCTTAGTCGAAAAATGACCCTCCTGTCCCCATTGGTCAAGAGGGTCCTTCTTCAGTTCCTGTAGACAAGGGGGCAATCATACGATTCCCCCACCAAGTAGTTCAGTTGTTCCTTCAATTGGAGTTATTTGACCGCCTTTCGCCTTCCATCCCATGTGCCTTTCCAGATTACAGTACATGCCTATGATAAGGCAGTACCTAGCACTGTCTTGGATGAGGGCGCATCTGTCAATCTTATGCCTTCCACTACTTGGCAAGCTTTGGGCTCCCCACAGTTTGTGCCAATCATGCAGATTTTTTTAGCATTTGACGGAGGAACTAGTCAACTGTTAGGGATCCTTCTGAAGTTCCCTGTTACTTTGGGAGGCAAAACCGTCTATATAGATGTCCTGATTGTCCAAGGTGCTTTAGATTTTAGTCTTCTCCTTGGCCGTGACTATGTTTATGCCATGGGGGCCCTTGTCTCTTCACTTTTCTGTGTGGTTTGTTTTCCACACGACGGAAGAATGGTGACCATAGATCAATTGTCATTCTTTAGTCACCCGGTGCCTCCTGTGTTGCCATCATCCCCTCTTGGTTCTTGCTCACAAGCAGTACCTTCTTTGCCATAGGTCAACTATGTGGCTACCTGTTCCGTCTCTGCCTCTGTTGATGATCATGCAGATGGTCTCGTACATCATGTACTGGGGGCATTGGAACCCGATCTATCATTAGTGCCTCATGACATGTATTCCTCCCAGAGTGCGTCCCTTCCATCCCGTGAAGACCTCTTGGGAGCCATGTTCTTATGTGGCCAATGAACCAAGGTGCCTGAGGATAGTTTTGATCTTGTGTCGACCTCGTTAAAAAATGAAACAAGGTGTACGAGGATAGTTTGTTCCTATCTCAACCACATTAAAAAATGAAACCGAGTGTTACGAACATAGTTCCTAATCTTGTGCCAAGCTCGTTAAAAAATGAAACAAGGAGTCCCGAGGATAGTTCTGATCTTGTGTCGACCTCATTAAAAAATGAAACAAGGTGTGCTGAGGATAGTTCTGATATTTTGTTGACCTCATTAAAAAATGAAACAAGGTGTGACGAGGATAGTTCCTGATCTTGTGTCAAGCTCGTTAAAAAATGAAATAGGGGTTATGAGGATAGTTCTTTTACTGTGTCAACCTCATTAAAAAATGAAACAACTCCCTTTCCAAATCGAGTCTTTGATTAAGATCTTGTAAAATCCAAGTCGAGTCTTTCCAAGATCTTGAAGGTGAACCTTCATTCCATCCACCTTGTTGAATGCAATGAATCTTGGGGGGCATGTACCTTGATTTGCATCGTTAAGCTGGGGGCATGCGAACTCATAACAAGAATAGTTTTTCATTTCAAGCTTGTGTAAACATGAAACCAAATCCAAGTAGAGTTCCCCATGGTTCAAGCCTGTGTAAAAATGAACCCATACCTGATTTACATCTTGTGATTGCCATTTTTATCTGTTAATTTCTGCTAGATGAGCCTTGGTTGTTTCATTCCATCGCCACCATCTCTTTGGATAATCATATGCTTTCACTTGGTTGTTCTCCTTTCCTAAGGGACCACAGTGATGAGTGGTTTTATTAGCTAGCCTCTTGACCATTACATGTTTCGAGCAGTTCCACCATTGCCAGAACCAGTTGCTACCCTTTATACCACTCATTCCTCCAGGATGCATCTACTTTAAGCTCTTTTCTGACTCGTAAAATATGAAAAGATTGTCGAGTAGTTTTCCTTTTTGACTCATTAAAGAGAATAAAAATGGAGGTCTGCTTTCAGCTCTTTTCTAACCGTTTAAAGACAAAAAGATTGCCAAGTTTTCCCTTTCGACATGTTAAATGAAATGAGAGGTGGTCTGCTTTAAGCTCTTTTCCAACCGTGTAAACATTAAAACATTGTCGAACTTTTGTCGTTTCAGGTTCGTTATTGGTTACGAAATGGCATGGTTTCAATCGCTTTTCTACTTTTTCGGGTCGAGATCACTAATCACGAAAAGTACTCCTTGATCATAATGGTCAAGCAGTTCTTTCAAGTATTGTTTTCTACTTTTTCGGGCTCGAGAGACACAACTTTACGAAAAAGGCCCCCCCTGGAGTTTTCTTTTCCGTGTCTTTTTCAAACTCCCTAAACATGAAAAAGACTCTGATTTTTACCTATGTTGGAATCATTAAACCCTGATGGCATTGGACTCGTCACCATGACGAGACTTGAGCTTCTCCTCCCTAGGGCTCGTTAAACTGTTACTAGGCTGGATTCGGCCGAAGGTCAAACTTGTATCACAAGCATATGCTATCCCCTTCAAGCTTGTTTTCAAAAATAATTGGGGTACTTGCCAGCAATGGTGGGGGAAATTTGGAAAACATCATTGATTGTCTGTGGCAGCTAGTCACTCTTTAACATCGACACATTTGCTTCTTGTCGGGTTGGGACATCCATACATCATCATTTGGCCTTTTGCGGGTTTGGGTTGTCATTTAGCCTCATTCCATCTAATTCATGCTGTCTCCATCATAGCCTCTGATCCTTTGGTACCTGAATGCTGCCACCCTCCGGAGTCGTGTCACCGACATGTTCAAGAGTATAATCCTTCTGCAGTTTACATCCTTGCCTTTTCCTCTGATACTCTATTTCACCATCTACCACTTGTTCCTTGTCTTGTGTCGTTGATGGGGGAATCATTATGGCTCTCCTGCGACAGATTGTCTCCTGTCAACTTCAGCTCATTACCCAGGAGATTGATCTAGAGATCCCTTTAGGTACCTTGGAGCTTTCATGCCTCAATGGCAAGTTCCTCATGCCTGATGGTCGACTTACATCATTGGTCACCGATTGGGTGATTCCACGAGTATTCGAAATCAGCTCACTCTTCACACTTTGTGGATTGTACTGGACAACACCTTGAGGACCATTGGCATCATTGGTGGTCTCTCTCGCGCTTGTTAACGGTTTACATCATTGACCGATAATCAAGCGATTTTCTATCATGCTCGACTTCAGCACCTCTATTCGCATGTTAGAACTTGTACTATGGTCGGTTGGGTTCAAGACCCTGGGCTCAGATTACACATGCACGGGCTGCGTGGTTTGATTAATGATCACATGATTCATTGATGGATGGCTGCGACCATACCCGAGTATTTATGGATGGCTGCGACCATACCTTTATCATTATCATGGTCTCATTAGCTGGATGGCTGCATCCATACCACAGACCTAGTTCGTATGTCTTTCTGGATGGCTGCATCCATGCCTAGACTACATGTACTTTACTATCAGAGATATCAGTTGTACTTGCGCTTACAGGTTCTTCCAGATGGTGTTCCAGTTCAGCCAGTTCTGTAAAGAATTTCACCCCTCCCACTCTCTCGGGCTTAATACTTTAGGGGGCATTTGTTACACAATAATTTGTCACTACTTTCACTCCCAGTCCATCTATTGTGTCATGTGTCTAAGTCAAACATGCTCATATGCTCTCCTATGCTGCCAATTGACCCACTTTTCCAAAGTTAACTGCCTCATTGCGACTTTTGGCTTAATACACGCGCTGAAAGGCAGGCATGAACAATCCATTCGCACTGCTAGTGCGGAAGTACATCTGTTTCCCGCGATGGCCCAATTTTATGCATCAGCATGTGGTCTATGTGTTTCCTTCAGCGATGATCCGACTTATTACATTGTTTACTCGCAATGTCAGCATTGTACCTCAGTGATGTACCCGCGATGAGCCAGATTGGGCGAATTGTTCCAACAGTCGGCCTTCCAAATGACTCTAGGCCTGGCTGTTGTCCTAGTTTGTGTCGCCCTTTCATCCCTGGTGTGGCAGTTCCATCAATTGTGCTACCTTCCTTGATGATAAGCTCCATCTCCCACCTTTCATGGAGACTCCTTCTCCTATTTAAACTCTCACTTTTGATATGATCAGCTAGTTGAGTAGTTGGTAGTTGGTAAATTCTTGGCTTGAACAATGTTGTTCGTACTTTTGATAGATAGCTGGTGTGAGTGTGATAAGTGTGAGAGTGTTGATAGCTTGAGGAAGGTTATGTAGTGCCCTTGATTTCATGTAAAACTTATGAGTGAGTGTGAAAGAGACCTTTGTATGTTGGAAGATCCATCTTCAAAGAGTGAATGCTTGAAGAACATGTTGGTTGGATTCCTCTAAGAAGGCTTGTGATGTCAAGACTTTGGTTGTAAGCTTGCTCTTATTTCATTATTAATACAATCAATGATGTTTTTCTATGTCTTGTATGTAATGTACTTGATAGCTCATGACTTATTGACTTTGTGAGTAAATAGTTTATTGTTGTTTTCCAAATTACGTGCTTTGTTGTATTTCCTTTGCCTTGTTTTAGGTTGATCACTCATTGAGAAGAAGGAAGTGGAAGCTGGAGCAGCGCGATGGAACTCCATCGACCACCGGGAGAGGTAGGCCTCGAAATTTAACTATTTAAGGAAAACTATTGTTGATCTATCCCTGTTTGTGACTAGACCCACTCTAAGGCTAGAGGGGTTGCCTCTATCTCCAGAGGGAACACTTTCCTGCATCACAGGGCCTAACCTAGGTTTAGAAGTGATTTAGCCAAACAAATCCCGAGACTACCGGCCCTTTCGGCAATAGTCCACGATGCGCAGATTGAGGTCTCACCCGAGGTAGTATGGGAGGGTGCTAGAACCAGGTTTCCGCACCCTAGGGATGTTTTGATGAAGTTTCTAGAGGTTCAAGGTCCGAATCTGCGTGCTCATGCTACTCTGTGCAGTAGTCTATCCTTCACGAAAATAGTGTAAGGGGCGAGGGTAAAGTACCACCCTAATTTCTATACTTACTGTGCTATTATATTAGTGTGTAACTTAAATTGTGTGATCCCAATGTTCTTATTACTCATTTAACATACAAATTAGTATGCGTAACCATAGTATACATGCATAAAGATAAACAGAAACAAAGATGCACAATATTCCAAATCAAACTTAGCTTTATTATCTTTCAATTCCAATTACAGACCCGACTCCGCCCTACGCACATAGCTGTAGGGGTCCGCGCACACAGATGTGGACTCTACTAGGCCTCTGTGCACTCAAATATAGAGCCTTTTCCTACTACTATGACCCAATATACTTCAGATCCAACTCTTATGCTCTAATCATGCCTATGCAACTATCTATTACTTCCTTTTCAGCAAAAACTATATTTACACTTAGAGCCTCGCTCTATTTAAACAATCCCATGGTCCGCGGACCATGGGTAGGCTGACAAAACCTTACATTAAATTTCATTATTTTAGGGCAGACAACCCTATGACTCAATTGTACACTTCGTGCTCCACACCCGTACTTTGTGGAATCCTTACATTACATTGACCAAAACTCGAGCTTTAAGCCCCAAAAACATGTTGTGGGGGATCCACTACCCAAAAGGCCCCCAACACAAACATTGTGACTTGCCCTCGAGTCACTCTATTGGTGCGTTGATCTTTGTGTGGAGTCCATCTAGTAGGTCAAATGCAGCTTGGAGGTCCGCAACACATAATTCTCCTATCTACTATACTTTTTGCACATATGTCTCTAAACCTTAATGACAAGGGTGAAATTCCTGATTAACCACATAAAATCCCTGCATTTGTGCCAGCTTTCCTTTGATGTTAGCTGTAATTATGAAAGCTTCATCAATCCATGGCTAGATGCACACTTTAAGTAAGGCTTCTTTTTGTTGTGCAGTATCTAAGTTGTTCTTTAGTGCCCTTACCTACTGTAGTTTGGTGAGTCATTGAGTAAGGACGACTGTTTGTATGATCCCCTGGACACTGTCGTACTCCTGCTGCAACTCGCATGCCTCTGTCTCAAGGCATTGTAGGGTTAGATCTTCCTGCAGGTGTGTAAGAATAGTGAGTGCTTAATCCAACATCCTAGTGCAATTCTGTATCGCCTAGCCAATTTACTCCAACCCCATCTCGATAGCGTGGGTGCACTACTCTCTGACTTCTGGGGGCATGGAGGGCTATGCCTTCAATCACAGCTCAGAAATCACAAGTTCAATTCCAACTGAACCTTCGCCATTTCCTCTTTGGCCTTATGGACTCCGACCACCAATTGGTGGACCTGCTCTGCTACTGGTAGCTCTACCGACACGACCAACTCTGGGATGCTCCTACATGCATCCTATACCACTTTCTCTAGTCCACGACCGTGCCTAACTAACTCATCACACTGGAGGCTGAGTTGATCCATGTTGATTTTCTGCTCATTCAAGACCTAGATCACATGGCCTTCACAGGCACAGAGCTCTGCGATAACCCAATCCTGCAGCTGGTACAAAGTTTCACACGTCATCAATCCAACACCTTTCATACTGCTCATCGCAGCCCAGTCAACCTCGCTTACTGCTATTAGTGTGTCTTCAGGCAACATGAAAGGGTTGTCCATACGAGTGCGCAACGTCTGTTTAGCCTCGGTGGTTCCTGTTGCGACATACTGAGCCATTGTACCTATTTGGTGGGGTTGTACCTATAAGCCTTGCAGCTATGCTCTAAGCACCCCCAACATAGTGTGCTGCTCCATCATCACCTCTTGGAGTGCATCCTTATTGACATCGTGAACTGTTTCACCAATGTCAAACATATCACCTTCTGTGAGCGTGATTGAGTCTACGGATGTCTTTGTCACCTTCACCTTCTTCCTGGTAGCTAGTTTCTCTGGGATGCGTGGCTGCTTGAGTTGGGTTGATGCTGAACTAGGGTCCATGCACTCTTCTGTCCTATCCCCTTCCCCAGTCTGCTACCCTGTGACATTTCCTGGCCTTCCTTAGGCTCTTTTGTGGTTTTGCTGCCTACGCTACTGCTGCTACCTCCTCAGCCTTTTTCTACACTAATACCTTTATAGCCTTTTCACAAAGATCCCTAGCCTCCGTAGCTGCCTTCTCATTGCGTCGCTTCTCGGCCACCTTGGTGATACGATGCTTGGCTGCTTCCTTTTTCTTCTATGAGGTTACCTTTCCCAAATCAGTCGAGTCTAAGGCATGCCACTCTCAAGGCCGAGACACCATTACTACAAAGATCACATCATCCGTTGCAATGAACGGAAGCTTCACCCATTTCTACCCGAGATCCTTACACGATTGGATATATAGGTTATGCACATCTACCTTGAACTCAACTGAGCTCTACACGTTGTTATAAATCATGGGAGATAGGCGTAGCCTTCAGTTGATCCGCATTCAGATGCTCGCCTCCATGAAAACCTAGAACACCTTTGTCTAATGAATCCTATTCATGTCTTTTGTAGCCCAGAGTGAGGTGTACATCATAGCTTCAGGCAGATCATCTAGAATACTAGGAAACAAGCTGTCTGCCGACAATTTTCCTACAACCAAAAAGTTAGATAAGAGAAACCACGTGTAGTAGAAGGTCTTACCTTGCTCCTAGGCCTCCTTGCAGTTCATAAAAAACTCCTCGCAAAGGAACTGCACCTAATTGAACTGGACCCCCTCCATGCATTGCTCTGCCAGCACAATCACAGACGTGGGTACTTCATTGGTGTGGCATCTCCTCATCAGTCTTTTGGCGAACAGCTAGGTGGCTACGTGCATGCCTTTGTCCTTAATGCTTGCGATGGCATACCCCCACTTTTTCTTTTCTAGTTTATACTTGGCCTTCATAGCTTCCGCGAGGGTCAAGTCACTGCTTTTACCTTCTATGGCCGAGGGGTCATGTCCTTTGAAGGGTAGGCGAGAAAGTCTATGAATTAAGTCAACCATGATGGGAATAGGCTCCTCCAGCCAGAGATACCCATCATGCACTAGGCATAACAGTGGCCTGATGACGAAAATGGTGATGGGCATGCGGTGGTAGTAGGGTATCCATCATATATGGAGTAACCCAGCCTTCTCCACTCTGCGCAACCATTTTCGTGGCTCAAAAATGATAGTGGTCCCCTCTGAGTTCTGCTTCATTAAATTCTCCATAGCTAGGTGTGGGAACTTCTCACTATCCACGAGGTCCCAATCCTTGAACTTCATAGTAGGTACTCATCCCAAAAGTGGACCTTTAAACATTATACCATTAGGGAGGAGCAGGGTCTAGAGCGCACTCTTCATGGCCTCCAGGTCTTTCGGCACCTTGGTGTTCCCTTTCCATGGAGGGACGTATGTGGGTAACTTTACTACGGAAGGCATTGGTGATACATCCTCCTCCACTTCATCTTGCTCCTCAATTTGAGAAATTAGAGCTTGTAAGTCTTCCTCCTCTTCATCTATTTCAATGGTGACGGCTTTTCCTTTCTATTCCAATGATAGTTTGTTGAACCATGGGTTTGTTGGGGATACGCGAACTGGTCCCATGGCCTGCTTGTCTTTCTTTGGCTGCAACGTTCTTGGTGACTTTGGAACTTCTGGTGCAACTGCCACGTCTTCGGTCTCCTCATGAACCATATGGGGCTCCGTGACCTCACCGGTGATATCTTTGAAAAATTGCACTCCTGGTCTGGTAGTAGTCATCGTGTCTACACTTGAAGGTGGTAAGAGTATGTGGCACTTAATGCTCTATAATTGCTCAATTCTCAACCAACCAAGTGTTGTCTTGTGGCTAGCCCTAGGGGTTTTATAGCATCTTTTGAATTTTAATTCGAACCTTCCCCCCATTTCTAAGTCATTAATGCCTTCTTGGTGGAAGATCGTCCCAAATCTAGCTCTTAATTTGTGTCTTAGTTGCTCGCCACCCACTCCTCTTTGCCTTAGTTTGGACATTTTTCGTGAATAGTGACACCAACGGTCACTTCCCAGCCTATCTGTGCGGCAGCACAGCCCCCTCTGTGCGGCCGCGACCCTTGTGACATGCCTATCCTGCACAAAAACTTCTTATCGCACAGCTTCCTCACAGACTCTTTTATAATCCCGTGCTCTCTTTCAACTGCTTGGAGCACTAAGACTACGCTTCCTATGGCTAGTCAGGTGGTCACACCACCTGTGCAGGACTTCAATCCACCTTCCAGCCTAGCATATGGGAATTCCTCAATTATCCTTGTAACAATCAGTGCTGCATGATCTTCCTTATGCGGTGCGCTCCTCTGGTTACTTTGTTTTGTAAGGTGCGGTTGCAGCCATGTTAGCAGAGCCACAAATTCTCAACAACCAACTTCTAATGCAGTAGTATGGTTGCTCATATCTTATCTTGTCATTCTTAGTTTATTGGCGTGACATGCTTACACAATTTCATTTTCCAGTTTGTGGACTTCGGCATCCATTAACATGCTTTTCTTCCTTAGTCGTACCCGATCTTCTTTGAGTTCATGAAGTTTAAGGTTCCCTTACCGAATGGTTTCCTGTAACTACATAATTCCTTTGTCTGGGTCCTTGCATGCCGTCCCAACTGGGAGAGCTATTGTGTGTTGATTCTCTTCCTTCAAAATTATGGTCTCAACTCTGCTCCTTAACTTTGGAATCATCTTTGCACTCATGTTTTTGCACATGGCCCTATAGGCCCATCGCACAACTGGTACTTGAAGGTCCCAATCAGTTCATCTCAACTAGTGAGCCCTATTTAGGACTCCACGTACCCTATTGAATGCTTTCACATGGAATGTTTGTGGTGCACATCGCCCTTCTTGCTACTGTGTCTTGTTCCGATTTTCAATCCTTAGTTTGGCATGTGCTTGTGTGAATTGCATAGCACACATATGTACCCATTGACACAGGTGGGCATGTAAGCTACTCTGTCCTAGCTGCTCGACTCTCGTTCGAAGCTAGGGGCTTCCAAACCATAGGCGCATCATCCTTCTACATCCACACTGGTCCTAAAAGTTTTCTTGATGTGTACCCCACCATCTTATGGGTGTTGCACGCAGTGCCCATTTCAATGCATCGAACCACTACTATTGGTGGGCTCTAGTATTGCAGCAATGAAGCTGCAACCCTTGGGACTTCCTTCTTTACTTTTATCAAATCGGTTGTTCGTAACAAACTTGGAAGCGACGGTGCTATATGCACAAGTACTAGCTCTTGCAATAGGCTGTCTCTTGATCAGTTGGCACAAGTTCGCTAGGATCTTAAGCCAACTTCTATGAGCTCTTAGAAAAAGATTTTAACTATGATGGATGAAAGCTAACTCAAAGGAGGCTAGTCTACTTGCAGAAAGAAGCTGAAAGCTTAAAAGAAACACAAACCCTAGCAAACCCTAGTTTTACCGACTAACCCTACTGGTGCAAGAAAAGAGATGAGAGTTTCAGAAATGGATGCCATTGATTCTTGAAGAGGTAAAATGCATGTGACTAAGCTACTTCTAAGGTGGTGTCTGAAAGAACATCTTTTTTATATTTTTGAGTAATTTTGCAGAATTATTATGCATGTGCTTTAATTGTTTTTGGTTGTGCAGAGGTTGATTCGTGAAAGGAAATGGAGTGGGCACTCTCAAGAGGCTGGGAAGGTGAGAAGAGGGCCTAAGGGGTCCCTAGCACCTTTCCAAAGAGTTTCACAATGTTCAGATCTCGAAAAACTGCTCACGTGAACTTCTACAGGAAGTTTGCAAGGGTTGTACATAATGTTCTACAGGAAGCGCTGAGAGAGGATTTTAGCGGGTTGATGGAGGAAAAATGGTGGAAAAGTGAGAATGGAGTATGGATGAGGATGTGAAGAGATCTAGGACCTGGTAAAGGAAGCTAAGGAGTGATGAAGGTGGTTGGATTTGTTCAAGGATGGGTAGAGCAGTGTTGCACAAAAATATGGAAATTAGGTCAAGTTGGAAAAGTTTGGTGAATGGAGGGAAGAAATCTAGAATTAGGGGTTGGAGTAGGTGGTATGATGGAGGAAGGATAGACATGGAGGTATTATAGATGCTCTGCACACTATTTCTCAAAACTGATCGAAGAAAGACTAGAAAAAACCAGAGATCTATCTACTTTCACCTAATTTGACCTAGAAACCAGAAACATGATGAGAAGAAGTTTATAGACAGGAAATCATGCAAGATAACTATGGAAACTGAGTAATAACATATCTAAACATGCAAGCACAATTGGTATCAACTTTTCCAACTAGAAATCTAACACTAGCAATTGCATTGAGAGGCAAAAACAATGTTTTTGTGGCAGCAAGGATGCCTTGGTCTCAGCTCATGGTCCCAAGGAGGGAGAGGTGAGATAAAGGGTTGCTTGATGGCCTTTTTGAAGATCTTTTCTGTTACCGACCTGTCAAATCAACCTGAAGCAGAAAAATCTATCTTAATCATTAAAAACAACCTAAGTAACAAAGCAAGATCTTAACCTAAATAGCAGAAATTATTCTATGAATGAAAAGAAAACACATAATAGTACACAAAGGACGTATTGGAACTTGGGTTGGGTCCAACCCAAAGAGCTACAGCCTCCTGAGAAAAGCTCAAAGCTGGTGCAAAGTGAAATTTATCTCCATTACTCAAAAAATAACCATGTCACAAAAATGTTTACAGCAAAAGATCGAAAATGAGATGAAAGGCAGAGCAACACTAAAGTGCGAAATACAACTATTCAAGAGCTAAACTACCAAGGCTTGAAGCCCTCCTACTTATGCACCACAAGGACCTCCAACAGCCCTCCTTAATTTGAGGGGCTTGGCTGCTCAAAACTGCAAGTAATCTGCCACTTCACAAAATCTGCTCGGCTGCCCTTGGAAATCATCTTTGGTGGGCTGTGGAATTCAGAGTTGATGGTGGAGAACTCGAGGAAGGGGCCATTTAATGTAGGAGACACCCTTACTACTAATCCTCAACCTTGTTCCCTCGTGTTGAGGGTTGTTAGCTAGGTGTTTATGGGCATATATTAAAGCTGAGGGATCTTCTGGTTCTACCTTGATCATAAGTGGCTCGCTTAGCTCGATGTTCATAGTATTTTGAATCTCTGCTGCCCTCTTTTCCTCATGGTCTAACCAAGAGGTCATGGCCATGAGTTGCACATCTCGCAATGCAGCATTGGGGTCCCACAGGTTCATGTTTGGAAGGGCCAAGTTGTGTAAATATAATTCTGATAACCTGGCCTTATCTTCTGCTGAGCTACTGTCACACAAATCCATGAACTGATGGTAATTCTGAAATGGAATGGTGCCCCTTTGGGCCAAGGTGTTAATTTGAAATTCCAACCATTGATCTTTAAGATATAAGGCATATGACTTAGCAGGTTGCTTACATTGTAAGGCTTCTACTGCTCAGCTGACCATGTAGGCTAGTTGGGCCTCGTTCTCTTGCACCTGTTGTTTTAAAAACTACATTTATTCTGCTACTTGTGATTCCTTTTTCTGTAGTAGTTTTGTCAACATCTCAACCTCAGCCTGCACCTTGTCCTCTCTCTACTATTCCTCAGATGTTTCCTTCTCTGCTAGAGGCCTTTCTTGCTATTGTTGTTCTCCCAAAATAGATGGCCTATCTTCCTTATGACATCCCTGTAGCTGTAACTACTATTTCAACAGCTCATTCTCCTCCTGTAATTTGGCCCTTTGACTGCTTTCCACGTGCCTCACCATGGCCAACTCTTTTCTTGATTCCTTGAGTTGTTCTTCCAGGTGGCCTATGTCCGCCACACCCTTGGATTTGGAAATCCTCACCCAAGTGTGGGTCCTAACTCATTCTTGTTCTAATGCAAAAAGAGTGGCAGAACAAACTTCTGGGGAATGATCTTCCCAGCTTCTAACAGTTTGTTGTATGAGCCCAAGCTAGGCTGAGGGCTTGGTTCCAGTATCTCCTTGGTCTTTTCTTCTCCTTGTGATTGTATGGCTGCCTTTTCCTCCAGTTTCTTGGTCCTTTTAACTTAGCTAGAGTTTCCTGTAGAGATGTCTCAGCTTCCTGTAGAGCTTCCTTTGAGTCCATCATCCTAATTCTCTCTCTCTAGGTGTAGGTTTTTGGGCTTCCTCATTCATAGGTGATAGATATATTTGAAGGAGACTCTTCTTTTGGTTTAGTTGTTGTGTCCTCAATGACAGTTGTCTCCTTCGACTGTGGCTAGGGTCTGCCCACTTTGATCCTTGTGCTTCTCCTTGCTTTAAAGTACATGGAGGTTTGCCTCTTTCTCTTCCCTTTTTGTTTTGTAGGTGTGCTTAAGGTAGCAAGCATAGTTGCTGCCTCCCTTGCCAACATCTCAGGTGATTTCTCCTCTTGCTATTCTTTGTCCTTGCTTCCTGTAGAAATCCCTGTGTCCACTGTTTCTATCTGTGTTGCTGATATCTCAGGGTGTGTATTTTCCTTTTATTTCTATGTGCCTGCTTTGGCTATGGCAGCCTTCATTTGGGATTTCTCAAACTTCTGTTTTCTACTCTGCATCCTCTTTTCCCTTGGTGTTTTTGCGGTTGTTTCTTCCTCTGTTTTAGGCTCAACAATCTGGCCCATTTCCCCTTTTTCTTTCTATTCTTTCTGTGCTTGAATGTCCTGTGTTCCTTCATCATTGTTTTTCTCACCTTCTTCAGTGTGCTCTCCCTCCTCACTGCTGGATGGGGTGATGTTTTCGGCAAAATTTCTAATGTTGTCGTCCCTGGCCATGTTTATGAAAATTTCCCAAGATATGGGGATAGTGTAGGTGCGCAAAGAATCTTCCACCAATAGTTTGATGAGCCCATGATGGGCCAAATAATCTAGGATCCCTTCATTTAACTTTGTACCACATTCAATTAGTGACTGAAGAAGGAAATAGGGGATGCTCAGTTTCTTGGCTAGAGGCAAGTCAATCCCATGCCTTAGTTCACACAACAACCTGAAATGATATCCATAGAGGATGATAAACCTCCCTTCACATGTGATGTACTTCATAATTTGAAAACTAACTTCACTCCAGAGAGGAGGCAAGCTAGTTCTTCTAACCCCATTTTTGTCTTCTATAGGATGCTCCTCAGGTAGAAATAATGTTTTCTTAGCAACTTGGCCCAATGACCTCTCTTCTTTGCTCCAAGGAAGCCCCAATGGTAGACCAGTAACTCGACTGATGAGCTCAGGGGTAAGTTCTAGGGTCAAGCCCCTAAAACTAACTGTGGCATGTGTCTTTGATTGAGGTCTCAGGGACATTAACAACTCCTTAGTTATCTCCTCATCATGACCGTGAATTTTGTCAAAGAAGGATATCCAATTTGCTCGGGTGAAAAGGTCCACCACCTCAAGATGCTCGTGCAGTTTGCTAGAGTCTGAAGGTTCTTTCCTTATGAATCCTCCTGGCATGGTGAGAGTGCTCTTTTTATGTTTTAATGAGAAACGGAAATGCTCAGGCAACAAACAATCAATCTGAAACAGAGGATAGCTGAATTTGGTTTCCCTTGAACCCAAGAAAGAATTTCTCACATGTTCAATATCAGCTAGCAACAATTCCCTTGTTTTAAGACTGCTGTCACCAAGAAATCGACTATCTATTTATGAAAGGAAGAATTTTGTTTTCATAGATAGAGCATAAGAACACAGGTTCTCTTCTCAGCACATAGATAGATATGAAAATTCATTTTTTTTTTTTTACACATAGAGGCTAGCCTCTACGGTTGCATATATCTTCCCTATAGGATAATTTAAAAAGAAAACATGGAGGATATTTTCCATGCAGAAAAAACTGGGGGAAACTCAGTTAAATATGCAAGAAGACGTTTCACTTCCAATACACAGGCAAACTTTTTCTCTGGTTTTCCAATCTGATTCCATTCAATTCACCACCTTGCACAAACACATCATGCATAGAGGAATTTTTTCAAGCCTACCTCCTTTGGAGCTCCAAATTCAGCGAAAATCCAAGCATTTCCTTCTCCGCAGAGCTGTTTTGCCTTTCTTGTAGAACATTTCCTATAGAAAGCCCCTGGTTCCCTGTAGAATGGCAATGTGCTTCTGGGCAAGCCTGATATGCGGGAGATTTTCTAAAACAGATGGAAAAACCCATGGAGGATGACTGGTTAACAGTTTTTGGAAGCGGTGGATTCGTACTCCAGTCGAGGATGTTGTGAGTGCAGAATGAACAGAAGGTGGTGCAAGTTTCAGCCGGGCATCTTTAATTTGTGGCATGATTTGTGGTGAGGGGATGAGGTGGTCGGATCAGACCGTTCATCCGACGTCACGGCCATAATGTTTCTACATGTTTTTGACTGCCATCACCTCCTCTCTATCATTACCCACTGCCACCACTACTAGTCTCGGTGATTTCTCCCTGAATGGACACTCCACATGTGCTGGCTACACATCTAATCGACAATTTTGAATGTAACAGGGCTCGTTTGGATCCCACGAGGATATGTAACTGGCCGAGGGTGGCCAGTTGACTGGCCACCAATTTCCCTCAATCTGAATCATCCCCATAGGCATGCAGCTTTTAAAATATGATTTATGCAATTGAAGAATGTGTTTAGGTACTTACCTGCGTGGTCATGGCCGTGTTATGCAGATTTTTAGTTTTGAAACCCATTCCTTCGTGTGTTATTGTTGCATGCATGGGTTTTGGAACCCATTCCTTCGGTTGCTGTTGTTGCATGCACACTGCATGCTTGGCTTCGGCTGCTGCTGATGTTCTTACGTTCAAAACAATCTCTTTCCATGTCTCCTCTGCCATCCTTTGATGTCCCTGTATCTGGAGTATGTCTTCTAGAGGGATCAGCTACTACAGGATTCCTGTAGGATGTCCTGTAGCTGCTTCTCCTCTTGGAATGCAAGCTAGAATGAGCAGGGCTATAATGCTGACAAGGGTCTCAGCTGATGAGGAGTCTAGATGGGGGGTGACAGGCATTGTGAGTGAGAAACTGCTACTTGATTTGTCAATAAAAGTTTTTACTGGTAGTATGAAGAAAACAAGGTTTTCTATGTGTGACTGTGCAGGAACAAATAAAACGATGAGTGCAACAAAGGTGTAAAGAGACGAAAGAGGGTGAGATATGGCGATGGACAAAAACTGGGATGTTTGTAGGTCTCATAGGTAGGTTCCCAACCTTTGGATTCTCTTTCGAGATCAATTCTGGCTTGTCTGTAGGTTTTATAGGATCTTCCTATAGGTTACACATAACATCCTATAGAAGGTGAAATCTTAACCCAAATGAGGTCAAATCTTACGAAAGAGTAGTAGTCATGGAGGAATTGATTGTGAGGGATTCTCGTAGCTTGGTGCTGACCCCTGTCTTTGTTTTATGCTATCCTCCTAGCCTGCAATGTCCTTCCTGCAACCTGCAATTATTCAACAAAGATTAGGTTTATTTTCTGTTTTTTCTTCTTCTTTTTTTTCTTTTTTCTTTTTGGAGATAGCTGGGGCACCTCCAGGAGGTTTTCACCCTCACTATCTACCCTAGGCGCCTCCAAGAGGTTTTCACCCAAGGATATTTTTATTTTTTATCTTTTATTTTTTATTTTATTTTTTATGCCCAAGATGTGGGTGGAGTGGAGACAAGGGCCTGCTCCACTACCAACACTGATTTATCCAAAGTTTCAATGAACTCCTACTTAGAAAGGGGATTCTTATAGATTTTCAATCGATGCCCATTGACGAGCATGGGGATGGCTTCTTCATCAATGGTCCTGATAAGGATTAAACCATTGTCGTTTCATTTCTCCACTGTATATGGTCCCAACCATCTTGTCCTCAGCTTCCCTTTGAAATCCTTGTATCTCGAGTCATATAATAGTGCCAAATCTCTTGGCTGAAATTGCTTTTTGTTAAGGTGCCGATCATGCCATATCTTTCTTTGGAGTTGGACCACCTCTGAGCAGAGGAGAGCCTGCATTATCTGTTCATATAATCCATTCAGATGTAGTAATCTTTCGTGTTGTGCATGGCTGAGATCTAGGTCTAGCTGATCTGCCAACCTCAATGTGTTGTATTCAAATTCTATGGACAACAAATCCTTCTTCCCGTAGACCAGCTCCTAAGGTGTGAAACCTGTTGTAGTTTTCCAAGTGGTGTTGTAGGCCCAGGTGGCCTCAACCAAGTGATCTACCTAATCTTTTCTGCTGCTGACCACCACTTTAGTCAAAATCTCTTCCAAAGCTCTATTAGTGACTTCCACCTACCCATTTGCTTGTGGATGATAAGGGTGGAAGTTCTGTGCTTAATCTTGTGATGAGCGAGCAGATCTTCAATCAGGTTAGAGGTAAACTCACTTCCTTGATCTGTGACTAATTCTCTTGGGTAGCCAAACTTGTAGAAGATATTTTCCCTCAAAAACTTAGCCACTTTTTCTTATGTTGCTGCCTTGAATGCCTTTGTTTTTTCCCACTTTGTTAGGTAGTCTGTGCACACAATGATGTAAGACTATTGTTTTGAAGGAGGGTTGATAGGACCCACAAAGTCCATGCCCCACTTCTCAAATGGATCGAAAGTCACTTGAGGTTGGAGGGGCATTTCATCCCTTGGAGTCGGTTTCCCCATCCTTTGACATCGGTCATATTGGCTGATGTATATTCTAACATCTTGATGAAGAGTGGGCCAATAGTAGCCTGCCTGTAGAATTTTGAAGGCAGTCCTTTTTGCTGAAAAGTGACCTCCACAAGGTCTGTCATGACAAGTTAGGAGGATGTCAAAAAATACCTCCTCCCAGACACAACGCCTCAAAATCTGTTCTAGGCCAAGTTTAAATAGGTTGCCCCAAATCCAAGTGAATGGGGCACTTTTCCTCACGATCTTGCTCTTCTCTTTTGAGGATAGGTGTGGTGGGAACGATGTTGAAACCAAGTAATTTGCTATATCAGCAAATCATGGAGAGAGTACTGAAATAGCAAACAGGTGTTCATCTGGCATTTGATCATCCACAGTCCCTTCTTCACCTGTAGGAAAATCTAGTCTAGACAGAAAATCAACAACAACATTTTCCTTTCTTGGCTTATCAACAATGGTCAAATCAAATTGCTACAATAAAAGCAACCATCTAATGATATGAGCATTTACATTATGTTTCTTCATCAAATATCTAATTGCAGTGTGCTCATTGTGTATGAATGTTTGATAACTAGTGATGTAGTGTCTGAACTTGTTTAGGGAATGGACCACAGCTAGGAGCTCTTTCTCGGTTACAATATAGTTTAACTCTGCCTTAGACAGATTTTTGCTGACAAAGTATATGGAATATAGTAGCTTCCCTTCAACCTGTCCTAAGGTTTCTCCTATGGCTTTGTTCAAGGCATCAGTGTGGATGTGGAGATGTAGGGCCCAATTTTGACTTCTCAAGATTGGGGCAGTTACCAGCTTATCCTTCAACTCATCCAGAGCCTCTTGACAGTTGTTAGTCCATATAAACTCCATGTCTTTCCCCAAAATACCAAACAATGGAGAGGCTAGCTTACTGAAATCTTTAATGAACCTTCTATAATATCTTGCTAAGCCTAGAAAACTCCGAACATCTCTTACCTTTTGAGGAGGTGGAACCCTTTGGATGATAGCAATTTTGTTGGGATCCACCTATAATCCTTGCTGAGAAATTGTATGACCTAGCACGGTCCCTTCAATCATCAAGAATTCACATTTTTCGAGACTAAGGGACAGGTTCATTTCAATGCACTTGCTTAAAACTTTTCCCAGGTTAGTCAATGCTTCTTGGAAGTTGGACCCATAAGGAGTAAAGTCATCCATATAGATTTCCACCAAATCATGAACTAGCTCACCGAATATGCTCAGTACTACTCTCTGGAAAGTGGCAGGAGCGTTGCATAACCCAAAGGCAAGGACCTGGTAGGCAAAGGTACCCCATGGACAAGTGAACGTGGTATTATCCTGGTCTTTCGGCCTGATTTGGATCTGATTATACCCACTAAACCCATCTAGGAAAGAAGAGAACTTCTTCCCTGCTAGTGCATCTACCACTTGATCTATGAAAGGTAAAGGGAAATGGTCCTTCTTGGTGGCTTTTTTAAGTTCTCGATAATCTAAACAGGTTCTCCACTTCCCATTCTTCTTGGGCACAAGCACCAGAGGAGAAACCCACTCGCTGTCAAAGATGGGGTAGATGGATCCTACATCGAACAAATTTTGCAATTCTTCTTTAAAAATGTCCTTAAGGGTTGGATTCATTCTCCTCTGAGGCTGCCTGACCATTTTACAATCCTCTTTAATGTAAATGTGATGGGTACAGACTGAAAGGTGGACTCCTTTTATCTACTTATAGCTCCAAGTGAAAGCATCCAAATGGCAGTTCAATAAGCTACACAACTCCTTCTCCTGAGAGAGGGATAGGGATGAGCTGATCTTCAAGGTTCTTTCAGGGCCAAATTCCACATTCTTAACTCTGAGAGAGGTCGAATCAACCACATAGAGGTCCACTAAAGCACTGGCTTGGGTACCTTCCACCAACTCCTCTAATGGCAGCACACTGGGAGGTGGATTTTGAATCAAATTCTCAATCAGGTCATCCTCGGTTTGAGGACCTCCCCTGGTGGCTTCCACTGTGCACATTGGTGTAGAGTAGACTTCATCCTCATCTTCCTCCTCTAACCAAAGAGGTAAGTCATGTTCTAGCAGAGGTTGGGCAGCAAGATATAGGACTAACCGTTTGGACATAGGCCCATTCTGGATGATCATGCTCCCAGCTCGACAACTGATGTAAGCATCCGCAATAGCTAACCAAGGCCTTCCTAGAATGAGGGGGTATCTAGTGAGTTTTACCTTTGTCTGAAGGACCAAGAAGCCTACAGGGTATTCCCAAGAATCAACAGAGACCATGACATCTTCCACAATCCCTTCGGGAGTCACGGTGGAGCGGTCTGCTAACTTTAGTACTGTCGAGGTCTTTCTTAGGGAACTTTGAAGGTTGAGTTTGAGCATAGTGTCCCTGGTCATCACATTAATGGTAGCCCCTAGATCTCAGGGTGTGGGGGATTATGGTGCCATTGCTGTGGACATCAACTACAAGACTCCTAGGGTCCAAATATTTTGGACAGAATACTTGTCCCAACATTAGATTGGATAGTTGTCTTATGACATTGATAGTTGGGGCATCTCTCTTACGCCTACCTGGGTGCCTGAAACACTTATCTTTGATCAATTTGTTATAGATTGGTACATCTTTGATGGCCTGGAGAAGTGGTATTTTTACACACAACTGTTTAAGTTCTCCCAGAAGTTCAGTCTCCTCTGGGTTTGGTTGTGTGGTTATAGTTAGTCTCTTAGGAAAGGGTGGACTGGCTTTGGGTTCACTTTCTTATTTCTCTTCCTCATCCTCCTTAGGAGGTGGTTGGCTATCTGGGAGGACCTTCCCAAATCATAGGTTGATCTCCTGAATCTCCATAGCATAGGTAGGGCATGTTTTCTCTCCACTATATACCTGTTGGGCCTGTTTGTTGTTGGGGTTCGGGTTTGGTTGAGCAGGCATCTAAGGTTGTCTTGGAGGAGCAAGAGGTAATGGTTGTAGTTGAGCAGGTGGTGGAGGCAAAATAGCAGGAGGAGAGTTGTATTGGGGCCTCCACCCCTACTGAGGTGCATTCCACTGAGGTTGTGGCTGCACATGAGAATGAAACGAATAGCAGGTTGAGTATGGTATTGAGATGGATAAGACCAAGGAGGGGGTGCGTACCAGGAAGGGTGAGCAGGGGGACCTCAAGAAGTTATGTGAGTGGATTGGTTGGGGTTGTAATATTTTTGGGATGTCCCTTGCATCCCCTGCTGGTAAGGTCTGGATCCATGCGCCCTCCTTTGGTTGAGGAAGTAGAGTGGTTTTGTTATAGACATTTTTGTGCCTTACAGCATTGAGCATGAAATATCCATAATCCAAGGGATCCAAAGTCCCTAAATGAGTTGTTCCTACCCCTAAAGGAACAAGGTCAACCAATGATAGCTTCTCCCAGAAGTTCTCCACAAAAAAACCACTCAGAAACAATCAATTCAAGATCAATTCAGAGGCTCCACTAGCTGTCTGCGCTGAAATGCAGAGGTTACACTAGTTAGGTGCACTGCAACGCAGGTAGAAGCACTACCAGGGTGCGCTGAGCGGGAAATGACAAATGGAAAGTTCATTCAACGAGGTGGAAAGACCCTGGAAGCTTCCAGAATCTTCCTCAATGACACTTGCCTCAATGAATTCGACCAAGTGATGAGTAAGAGGTTCTCAACCTCCAAGTGGAAGCAAGAACTGACAGAGGGAAGCCACAAGTCAAAACATAAGCTGACTCATCCTCTCTGCTTACATCTATATATGGATCTCTCACCCAGAGGTTCAGGGGGCTAGAATTTTGTACTTTGCAGAGAATTACTGTTGGTTTGAGATTGAGATTAGTACATTGGGTGACTTATGCTTTGTTGGAGGAGAGGAAGGGATTCCTTTGCTAGGAGGTAGATGCTGGATCGGGACTCACTTGGTTGTATCTCCTCTTGAACTTTATTATCATATCAATAAAGCTATTTGAGTTTCTCCTATATACTTGTATATCAATGATGTTTTGTTATATTTGCATATTTAGTTTATATCTGATCCTAAACTAGTTATGAATGTAAATCCATGTCTTTTGTGTAGTTTTCCTCTCTTCTGATCTTGCAGGAACTGGGTGAAGCTGGACCAGTGAAAGAGCAGGCAGCGGGAAGCGAACAAAAGAGAGAGTGATTGGATCGACAAACTAGCGGAAGACACCGGTTAGTTACATCCTTCTTTCTCTATTTACATCTCATAAAGAAGAATACTCAGATAGTTTTCCTTGTTTGTTGCTAAGGCACTATCACCTCTTAGAGTGGGATAGGGGCATTCCGAATTGGATACTTTTCCCAACAACAAATTGGCGACTCCACTGGGGAAAGTATCTTGTTAGTTTATTTGTGTTTCTATTGCTATTCATTTCATAAACTCAAGAGTGCCGAATCGAACTGCATTTGCCATTTACAAATGCAAAGTAGAGATCAGCTACTCTAGTCCATTCGCTGGGCCTGTTTATGATCTGAACAGCTGATCCACAAGTGCTCTAACAGCCCTTTGTGATAGATCTTAGTCCTCCTATAAATCATCCTTCTAATTGTACCTAATTGATAGCTTTTATCCGGCCAAAAACTGTAGATTAAACTGCAAACCGTGACCCAGAACCCAGAAACAACTCTCGTTTCTGCTTCAGCGTAGACTCTGTGAACAGGTTCTGCATTTCAACGCAGGTCCCATGAAGGTTACCTGTGCTTAAGTTCAGATTCTCTGTGTTGAGGGTGCGCTGATCAGTCTTTGCCTTGTGCAGCTGTGGTTCCCTGCTTCCTTTTGCTCAATTCTATCTCTATTTTTTGCAGCCTGTTATCAGTCAGTGTACCTATCTGAAACCCCTTTTCTTTGCCTCAATTCTGCCTCAGTTGTATAAAGAAACTGTATTTGTTCTTTGTGTATTTGTTACATCATTTTCAGTTTCCCATTACAAAAGTAAACTAGTCATATTGTCGCCCTTAGATCTAGACCTGTCGTAAGTGTCGTTTTGATCTTAGGAGTGAGTTTGTTTGCTGTTCACAGTTGATTAAACTTTTACTTTTGTCTTTTGGTTTGAATTTATGCATTTCAAGTGTCGAAACAAGTAAATCATAAAGTGTCGTAATCGTCTTTTTGATTTCGAAAAAGGAACTTGTTTGTGTTTTTCACTTGAAATCGAATTCAAATTTGTACAACAGCTTTCTTTTTAGGCATCAATATTAAGAAAGTGAAAACAAATACATGCATATGTGCATTTGCACTTTGACAGTTTGTATGTTGATTTAGGAAAAAGTGCATTACTGTGTGCTCTGTGCTCTTTGAGAAAAGATGGTGTCTTTCTTTTCCCTTTGTAGCTAGGATTTTCATTGTTGAAAAGATATAAAAGCTTGCTTATCATCTTTAGACTGCATTTAGGAATTGTATCATATATCTCGTGGTGATCCAAAAAGGAAAACTTCTAAGAAAGATCAACCTAAAATAAATTGAATGAACTTAACAACGCTTTGTAACGTAACGCACAACATAAAGGTCTAGGCTAGAGACGTGTTCCGACGTCGTAAAACCTGGTCACTGGTCGCCTCACTGATGGTTGGGTGATTCCTCCTGAGAGACGATAAGTGCCAATACGGATTGTGCTCCCACGTACCATCGCGTATATAGTGGGAGACCCCTATACAAATAAAACCTTTATCCATAGGAAGCCATGTCGGCCGCCCTACTGATCGCAATGCACTGAACACAGCATTAAGGAAGATTGACTGCCCGTACCCTAAAAAGCATTCTGCGGTTTTGCGAAAAGTTTGGCACACCCTCTACCTAGAACTCCAGAGCAGTTCCTTTTGGCCTTTTTCAGAATCTATAACAGAAAAAGTCCATCCGAGCATTTGTCACTTCGGGCTCGTTAAAACATCGAAGGAGACTAGAGTCATCTTTAGCTTTTTCTCGACTCTTTAAATTTGAAAAAGCAAGATGTGTCTAAAGCGTCTAAAAATTCATTTAATTCGGAAACACACTTTCCCCTTTTGTATTTTGGTTGATCGAGTAATCCGCAATCGTGGAAGAAAGTCAATTGAAACCCCGTCATTCGCAGAGGCTTACGAGTCAACCATCTTTCTCTCCGGAATCGGAAACAGTACGGACAAAGCAAACTCGTTTAACCGGTTCGAAATCTCCTATCAAAGTTAGAACAAGTGTTCCAACAACATTCGAGATTCCGGTTACTCCAAACATTTCTGGAAACCCTGCCTCTATAGAAGAAGTTCAACAGCCACAGAGGGACAGTGATACTGATCCTAGTCTGAGAGCAAATACTTGCGTTACTAAACCAGTTCCATCAGCAACCGGTTCAGAGAGTCTTGCTCCTCAAACATCTGTTGCTGTCGATTCAACCCCTTCTTTGGCACCATAAATATTTTACGGACCTGACGGTCTTCCCCTTCCACCTGGTTTGATTGCGATAGAGGAAATTGTAGAAGATCCGCAAGCAAGTACTTCAACACATTTTGGAGTCAGGGTCACTCTATTTCATTTGACATCAGAAGTTAGTCTACCACAAGTGGAAGTTCCTGTAGAATTGCTAGGTGATCTTTTGGATAGACTCAAAATGTCTGAACAACCGTCAACATCTAGGACTGTGTCAAATGACACAGTGACGGCAGAACTCCCTGCCGTCACTCCGACAATGTTTGTCGGTGTACCATCTGTCCCAACTAGCTCACAACCGCTAGAACGAACCCATCCAGGGACTATTTCGACAGTGTGGTCCGTTCCTGTTTGTTCTTCCGGAATAATATCCGGCAACTCTTATGTTGAGACTCGACAAATTGATCCATTTGGAGGTCAATTTGGGCCATCCAGTCCCCAAGGGCAAACAATCCCCTTGAGTTCCAGATTACCACCCTATGGGGGGCAGTATGCCCTTTCATTACCCCCTCCGGGAGGATATCCATACGGGAGTTCTCAACAGTATTCAGGTTATAATGGAGTTACGACAAGTGGTTGGGTACCTATACTAACCCAACAACCAAGAGTTGTGTATTCTATGCAACAATGTGTACCTATGTCGAACATCCCGACAACACCAGCTATTGTAACAGTGTCACAAGTTCAAACGATGCCTGTTGTATGTCAACCTCAGATTTCTCAGGTTGTAATGCAACAGCCCCTTGACCCTGTGACTCAACCATAATCGCCAACTGGTGGGGCGACACAGGTCCAAACGGGCACAATTACCCCACATCTTGGTCCGACGGTTAGTATAGCACAACAGAACATGGCTTCACAACTGTGGCTGGTGCAATACCAACAACCACAATTCCAGCAAGTGTACCAAGGTTCTGAGCAGCAGATCTTTGCGAACAGTGGACAACCGTACATTCAAAACGGTCAAAATCAACCACTTTACAGTGGTCAAGTCCACCAACCATATCAGTCATACCAGCATCAATTACATTATGCTGGTATGCAAAGGCCAACTGCTCAGGCAATTCCATCATACCCTGGGTATGCTTCACCTAACCTGAATCAACAGTTACCATTCGTGGCAACTTTAGAGTTACCCGATTTACACCGGTTAACAAACGATCCAATTGCTTACGCCCCTTGGTGGCCAGCGATTCCTCACAAACTTCCTTCAGACATTCCTAAATTTAATGGAAATCCAGGTGAGGACCCATCGAATCACGTGATGACATTTCATCTGTGGTGTTCATCAAACACCCTACACAATGATTCGATAAGGCTTCGCCTTTTTCAGAGGACGTTAACGGGTCCAGTGGCAAAATGGTATATTGAATTGCCTAGAGCTTCGTTTGACAATTTCAGCACCTTAGCCATGATTTTCTTAACCCATTTTCAATTATCGATAAGGTATGAAACGGGAACGGAAATCTTAACCAACTTCAAATAGACAACGGCCACTCACATATCTGATCATATACATGAGTGGCGACATCGTCGTAGGATGGTAAAAACGTACGTTCCCAATCAGCTATTAGCTAAATGGTTTATCAAGTCGTTACTTCCTGCCATAACGGAAGATGTGGCGAAGGGGGGAGTCGTAACAGAAGAGCAAGTTATCGCTCATGCTCAATATCTAGACTTGTTCTATACTCAGTCTGGCACGCTCTACGACAAAATACCTGACGCCCCTAGACCGGAATTCTCAATTCCTCCTCCTCCTAAATCAAATAATGACTCTCATGCCAGCGATGGCATGATTGGCACGACAAACGCGAAATCGACAAAGGCTTCGTCCAAGAAAGCCCGTAAGATTTCAGATCAAAATGCAAAAGATGAGATTCTTGCTTCAGAAGTAAATGCCATATCAACAGATAAGGGCAAAGAAACCAAACAACCAGGAAGCAAGAAGAAACAAAGCAAAGGGAAGAAGAAGAAACAGGATGAATAATCTCCTGAAAAAACTTCTTCAAACCCTCCTGGAAATAGGAAACCAAAAAGTCCATGTTTTATATGCGATGAGGATCATTGGACAACCGTTTGTCCATACAGAGCTGAGCTTAAGAAGTTCTTTAAAAGTTTCGAAAACCTCAGCTGTGTTGACTGATCCGTTTCCAAATCCAGGCACGAATCTAGTTGACAGTGGAAATGCTTCCCTGTCGCAAGTGCTAATGTTGTCGATTTCGAAGCAACAAAATGATGCTTTGATTTCAACAAGGAACAAAGATTACGGGAATCCGCAGCTGTCGAACGACAAAGGTAAAGATCAACCAAGTAGTTTGACAACAACTTCGACAGAATTTTTACCACCCATCATTCCTGAATTAACAATAAAACCGCCAAAGGGAGTAGTACACAAGTCGACATTTAATCCTCGCGCTAGAGCGGCGCAGCATTGTAACATAGTGGAAGATTTGGCCCAATCGCCATCCGCTATGTCAACTCTTGAAGTACTACAAAATTGCCCATCCCAAAGGCAGGCTTTGTTATCAGCCATTGGTGGGGTTGATCCTAGGGATTCCAATCTTGTATCCTTTGACCACAAAGGATACAATCCTCAGTTACCAGCTCAACTAGCTTTCCTTATTCAAGTGAGAGCCCTTAACAAAACTGTTCACTGAAGAATTATTGATGAGGGGGCATCTACATGTATTATGTCGATGAGTTGCTGGAAAACTTTAGGATCTCCAACCTTGTCGCGATCTTCGACGACATTAAAAGCATTCGACGAAAGGACATATACCCCATATGGTATCCTAAATAACTTGAAAGTTGAACTAGGAGGGAAAACAGTAGAAATAGATGTTGAAGTCATAGATGGGAAGCTTGATTACAACATCCTACTAGGAAGACCATGGATATATGCCATGGCAGCTGTTGTGTCGACCTATTTCAGAAAGGTTGCATTTCCTTTTCAAGGAGGGATTACAATCGTCGATCAGCAAAACTTCCTCCCCAATGGTTCTCAAGTTACTGGAAGCATTCCAATGATCCATGGAAGCAATCATTCACGCCAAAATATCGGAGTAGGTCTCCTAAAAGACCCTGCCTTAATGGGTACTTTTTCCCTACCGCCTACGAGTAATCTGGCGGAAGTGGCCACAGTGGAATATGAAACCTTCTATATCTAATGGATTTGGACTCCGAGGATGGTTCTTATCTCGTGTCAACCTCGTTAAAAAATGAAACAAGGAGTCATGAGGATAGTTCTTTTACTGTGTCAACCTCATTAAAAAATGAAACAAATCCCCTTTTCAAATCTCAAAGGTAAACCTTCATTCCAACCACCGAGTTGAATGCAATGAAGCTTGGGGGGCATGCACCTCGATTTGCGTTATTATGCTGGGGGCATGCAAACTTATCATCGAGCAGTTTTAGCACATGGTTCATGCTCGTTAAAAAATAAACATAAGATCGAGCAAGTGTTTCAATCCGCGTTTAAGCTCGTTAAAAAATGAACTACACGGTAAATAACCACTGCGAATGTAGATTTATCAGCCATTAAAGCCTTGGTCGTGTTTGCACCGTCACCTCCACTTTTCCATTGGCCGATCATTCACCTCCATTGGATTGTTTACCCATTTTGAGGAACAGCTGCGAAGAGTGATTTCACTTAGCCACCCTTGTGACACTGCCGTAATTGGAAATTCCAACCCTTACCTGGAATCAGCTGCTAACCCGTTTTATCACTCGTTCCTCAAAAGACGAGTCTTCTTTAAGCTCTTTTCATCTAACTCGTAAAATATGAAAAGATTGCTGAGTTTTGGCCTTCCAGCTCGTTAAAGCGACCGGAAGTGCTATCCCTCCTCTAAATTTTAATCTTTTTGGACCTGAGGGATTATTGCATAAAAAGATCGAGCGCTTGTTTTGTTTGGCTCGTTAAAACTATCGAAAACTCATCCCTTCTGTATTATTTTATACTTTTTCGGACTTAAGGGATTAGATAACGAAAAAGGAACTTTGGAGTTATCTTTACGTACCTTTTCAGACTCTCTAAAATTGAAAAGGACCGAGTTATCTTTGTCGTTATACTCGTTAAAAACATTAATAGCGACAAACTTGTCTTTAGACGAGAACGCGTTTCACTATTGCTAGGCTCGTTAAAACATAGCGATGGGTTTGACCGACGAGCAAATTATAGAACAAGCATATGTTATCCTCCTCAAGATTGACAAAAATAAAGAGGTACTGGTCAAAAATGACTGGGGAAAAATTGGGAAGAAACTCAAAGAACTTTTATTGGTAGCAAGTCGCTCTTGAACATGACACTTCCACTCCGTGCCTGAGCCGGCTTGGGTTGTTTCATTCACCGGTCACATCACCATGGTCTCGCCATACCATCCACCGTTGGGGTAAATGATACTGATCCATCACACAAGTGTCGCCGATATGTTCAAGAGAATTCATCCAGAGAAGTCAACCGTGTCCCATCCACTACCATACATTATCCTTCATCCTTTCATGACCGCCACCCTGAACCATATATCATCAGATCGTTTTCACCTCCATCAAAATCATTTGCTCTGTTCCATGTCACTGATGTGGGATACATTAAGGCCCTCCTTTGACGGATCGCTTCTTGTCGACATCAGCTCATTATCCAAGAAGTTGATCTAGGAACACCCCCTTCAGTACTTTGAAGCTTGCATGCCTCAATGGCAAGTTTCTCACTTCCGGCGACAGGTATACGTCAATGACCTTCGACCGAAAGATTTTGCATGGTGTTCGATGCCAAGTCCTTTATTCACACCACATGAATTGTACTGCAGTACCTTGAGGGTCATTATCATTATCGGTGATTCCTCTCGCGCTTGTTAACAGTTTACATCATTGACTGGTAATCAAGCGATGTCTTTCCATGTTCGACTTCAGAACATTTCTCACATGGATCGACTTGTACTTAGAGTGAATATCGGACGAGATTGAAGACCCCGGATCTAGTATCATCCATCCGGGCTGCGATATATATTCAAGAAAAATAGAGACATTGACATGTACAGCATTGCAGCAGATAATCATCCTACCAAAAGGATGATGATTTCATCAAAATCATCAGTCTACCATCAGACGATTGTCTGTTATATGCACAGAAAAATGAATTTACAAAGCTGAGCATGGGAATGCCCGCCTCAGCTAGATCATGAAAGCGGTATGGAAAATAATGTATTGTATTGTATCTTATTGCAGGTCTCCTCCCAGCATTGAAAGAACTTCGGATCCTCCTAATAAAGCATTTCACCTGATAAACGGCCTCATACTTTAGGGGGCAACTATTATAGACATTTTTGTGCCTTACAGCAATGAGAATGAAATTTCCATAATCCAAGGGATCCAAAGTCCCTAAATGAGTTGTTCCTACCCCTAAAGGAACAAGGTCAACCAATGACAGCTTCTCCCAGAAGTTCTCCACCAAAAAAACCACTCAGAAACAGTCAATTCAAGATCAATTCAGAGGCTCCACTAGCTGTCTTCGCTGAAATGCAGAGGTTACACTGGCTAGGTGCACTGCAACGCAGGTAGAAGCATTACTAGGGTGTGCTGAGTGGGAAATGACAAATGGCAAGTTCATTCAACGAGGTGGAAAGACCCTAGAATCTTCCAGAATCTTCCTCAATGACACTTTCCTCAATGAATTCGACCAAGTGACGAGTAAGAGGTTCTCAACCTCCAAGTGGAAGCAAGAACTGACAGAGGGAAGCCACAAGTCAAAACATAAGCTGACTCATCCTCTCTGCTTACATCTATATATGGATCTCTCACCCAGAGGTTCAGGGGGCTGGAATTTTGTACTTTGCAAAGAATTGCTGTTGGTTTGAGATTGAGATCAGTACATTGGGTGATTTATGCTTTTTTGGAGGAGAGGAAGGGATTCCTTTGCTGGGAGGTAGATGTTGGATCGAGACTCACTTGGTTGTATCTCCTCTTGAACTTTATTATCATATCAATAAAGCTATTTGAGTTTCTCCTATATGCTTGTATATCAATGATGTTTTGTTATATTTGCATATTTAGTTTATATCTGATCCTAAACTAGTTATGAATGTAAATCCATGTCTTTTGTGTAGTTTTCCTCTCTTGTGATCTTGCAGGAACTGGGTGAAGCTGGACCAGTGAAAGAGCAAGCAGCAGGAAGCGCACAAAAGAGAGAGTGATTGGATCGACAAACTAGCGGAAGACACCGGTTAGTTACATCCTTCTTTCTCTATTTACATCTCATAAAGAAGAATACTCAGATAGTTTTCCTTGTTTGTTGCTAAGGCACTATCACCTCTTAGAGTGGGATAGGGGCATTCCAAATTGGATACTTTTCCCAACAACAGGTTTAGTAGCTCCTTCGGCCCCTTGGTACATAGCTTTAAGTCTGGGTAAGGTTGGGCACTGGTTTGTAGGGTGGTCTTCCTCACAAAAGAAACATACCTCTACTGAGTGTAATGGACACTTGTTCTTAGGATGCTTCCTTATGCATCTGGGACAAAAGATGGCCAAAGCCCTCTCAGCTTTATCTTTCTTTTGTTGGATTCAGAAAGTACCCAGTTGCATGGCAATGGTCTGTCTCACCTCACTTTTAAGGTCTTCCATCTGATTTGTAAACTTATGTTTGGAGAAGGTGGCAATAGCTAAAAGTTGATTCCCCCTACCTCTTTTCTAGGCTGCCCTAGAATGGTTTCTAAACACAGTCCTTATGTCATCATAAGGTAGTTGGTAGATGTCTCCTCCAGCTAGCAAATGGAGGGTATCTAGAAGGTCTTCAGGGACTCCTCGGAGCATAACCAGCTTCAGAGATTCAGGGTCAAGTGTGCACCTGGCCCTTTTATAACTAAGTTGGAACCTTTCTTCATAGTCTTCTAAAGATTCATCACTTCCCATGGTCATCCGAAAGATTTCTCCCTTCGTTTCCTTTGACCTACAGTAGTCTCGGTATTTGTTGTTAAAGGCTTGCTGCATTTGAGCCCAAATTGTGATTCTATTTCTAGGTAACCCCATGAACCAGCATAGTGCTACATCCTTGAGGGTAGAGGGAAAGAGTTTCAACTTTTTCTCGCCTTCAGTATAGTCATAATTTCGAAAAAGGACAACAAACTCAAACAAGAAGGTATCAGGGTCTTCAGTGGTCAATCCATGGAAGTGAGGTAAGGCTGAGGGACTTATGTTTTTAATTTTTGTGTCTCCATTGGTCTCTCAGATGGGAAAGGCACCTTCTATTGTCTCATCATCTCCTATACTATTTCTGTCTTCAGCCATGGTCTCAGGAGGAATGTTTTCTTGCTCTTCTTCTGTTATAGGATCTTCGTATATCTCTGGAGGTTCACCTATAGGTTCTTTTGGATCACTGCCACCGAAGAAGAGAGAAGGGTGGCTCAGTGATGTGGTGGGGGTGTTGGCTAAGAATTTTCCTGTATTGTCTCTGTTCCTACGAGGCATGAAATGAAATATTTTTGGTTCATTTTTATGTTTTTTCTACTTGTACCTGCAAAACTAAAATAGATTGAACTGCAACTAACTAAAATCTATCTTGCTGAAATGAAAATGCGGAATTGAAATGAAAGTATGAAAAGAATAATCTATTTTTCTGAAATGAAATTGCATAATTGGAATGAAAGTAGGAAATGGCTAATCTATGTTGCTGAAATGAAATTTCAAAATTGAAATGCTAATATATGCTTGCAGAATTGAAATGCTAATATACGCTTGAAGAATTGAAATTGTGGAATTGAAATGCTAATCTACGCTTGCAGAATTGAAATTGCGAAATTGAAATGCTAATCTATGCTTGCAGAACTGAAATGCCATTCTAGGAATGTAGGAATTGTCTAATCTACTTTTGCAGAAATGAAATTGCAGAATGGAAATGAAACGACTACTCTACTCTTGTTGAAATAAACTACTTAGCAGAAGGTTGCAGTAGAAAATTGAAGAAAAGCAGCAATCACAAATACTATGATGCTTCCCCAACAATGACACCAAAAAGATGGCAGGCTCCAGTATTGCAGCAATGACGCCGCAACTCCTGGGACTCCCTTCTTTACTTTTATCAACCCGGTTGTTTGTAACAAACTTGGAAGGGATGGTGTTATATGCACAAGTACTAGCTCTTGCCGCAGGCTATCACTTGATTAGCTGGCACAAGTCTGCTAGGAGATTAATCCAACTTCTATGAGCTCTTAGAAGAAGCTTTTAACTGTGATGGATGAAAGCTAACTCAAAGGAGGCTAGTCTACTTGCAGAAAGAAGCTGAAAGCTGAAAAGAAACACAAACCCTAGCAAACCCTAGTTTTACCGACTAACACTATTGGTGCAAGAAAAGAGATGAGAGCTGTAGAAATGGATGCCATTGATTCTTGAATAGGTAAAATGCATGTGACTAAGCCACTTCTAAGATGGAATCTGAAAAGAACATCTTTTTTGTATTTTTGAGTAATTTTGCAGAATTATTATGCATGTGCTTTAACTGTTTTTGGCTGTGCAGAGGTTGATTGGTGAAAGGAAATGGAGTGGGCACTTGCAGGAGGTTGGGAAGGTGAGAAGAGGGCCTAAGGGGTCCCTAGAACCTTTCCATAGAGTTTCACAGTGTTCAGATCTCGAAAAACTACTCATGTGAACTTCTACAGGAAGTCTGCAGGGGTTCTACAGGATGTTCTATAGGAAGAGCCGAGAGAGGATTTTAGTAGGTTGATGGAGGAAAAATGGTGGGAAAGTGAGAACGGAAGATGTGTGATGATGTGAAGAGGTCTAGGACATGGTAAAGGAAGCTAAGGAGTGATGAAGGTGGTTGGATTTGTTCAAGGATGGGTAGAGCAGTGTTGCACAAAAATGTGGAAATTAGGTCAAGTTGGAAAAGTTTGGTGAATGGAGGGAAGGAATCTAGAATTAAGTGTTGGAGTAGGTGGTATGATGGAGGAATGATAGACAGGGAGGTATTACAGATGCTATGCACACTATTTCTCAAAACTGATCGAAGAAAGACTAGAAAAAACCAGAGATCTATCTACTTTGACCTAATTTGACCTAGAAACCAGAAACATGATGAGCTGAAGTTTATAGACAGGAAATCATGCAAGATAGCTATGGAAACTGAGTAAGAATAGATCTAAACATGCAAGCACAATTGGTATCAACTTTTCCAACTAGAAATCTAACACTAGCAATTGCATTGAGAGGCAAAAACAGTGTTTTTGTGGCAGCAAGGATGCCTTGGTCTCAGCTCATGGTCCCAAGGAGGGAGAGGTGAGATCAAGGGTTGCTTGATGGCCTTTTTGAAGATATTTTCTATTACCAACCTGTCAAATCAACCTGAAGCAGAAAAATCTATCTTATTCATTAAAAACAACCTAAGTAACAAAGCAAGATCTTAACCTAAATAGCAAAAATTATTCTATGAATGAAAAGAAAACACATAATAGTACACAAAGGACGTATTGTCACTTGGGTTGGGCCCAACCCAAAGAGCTACAACCTCCTGAGAAAAGCTCAGAGCTGGTGCAAAGTGAAATTTATCTCCATTACTCAAAAAATAACCATGTCACAAAAATGTTTACAACAAAAGCTCGAAAATGAGCTGAAAGGCAGAGCAGCACTAAAGTGCGAAATACAACTGTTCAAGAGCTAAACTACCAAGGCTTGAAGCCCTCCTACTTATGCACCATGAGGACCTCCAGCAATCCTCCTTAATCTGAGGGGCTTGGCTACTCAAAACTGCAAGTAATCAGCCACTTCACAAACGCTGCTCGACTGCCCTTGGAAATCATCTTTGGTGGACTGTGGAACTCCGAGCTAATGCTGGAGAACTCAAGGAAGGGGCCATTTAGTGCAGGAGACACCCTTCCTAATAATCCTCAACCTTTTTCCCTCGTATTTGGCCGTCAAGTAGCTCATAAATGCTTGACCTTGGTCCAAACGATGTCCAAAAATATGCAAATAGAATGTATTAGACTTCATGGTCAAGTGACTATTCTCATTCATTCAATTAACATAAATATATTCAAAATCATGCATAAACTATGAAGAATGGTGGATTAATCGAGAATAATAGGCAAAATAAGCCCAATAAGTTACCCATTTTTGGGGCTCATCAGCTGTTCAGGTATTGCACTTTCAAATTTTCTCAAGAATTCATCCACCGCTGTCAATCCATCATATGTCGGCAGCTCTCATGCCTCTCTTGTTAAGGAACGCAGTGATCTAATAATCATGTTCCAATTCATCGTTGTCACTTCATGCAACGGATTTTGCCAATTCTCTACTTCTTCGTCTGAATCCGAAGTGCAGGAGATTTTACGCTCCCACGAGATTCTTCCATCTGCAGTCACATTCACCCAATCATGGTCTCACATAGTTATCTTGTAAATACAATCAAGATTATCGTCGTGCACTGGTTCAGTGTAGCGCAATAGTTCGGCCAGGTCCAGTGGGACTACTATGCATAGAAACTTTTTCTCGAAGATAATTTTGCGCTTCTTTAGATTGATGACTCCATTCATATCGGTGGCCCAGTCTATTCCTAACAATGAAGGATAGGGATTGCTATCATCAACAATCTCTATCACTTCAAAATTCGTCTGTGTGCTCGTGCCTTCAATATTAATTGTTACCACTTGCAATCTTCCCATGGGAAAAATCTTCTTTTGGTTCGCCATTTGTAATTGAATAGGGGACCACTGTAATGCGGGCCTACCCATATGTTCCCATGTTTGCTTCAGTAATACATTTGCGTGAAAACATAGGTCTAGGATTACCTGATCCATTTCATATTCCCCAATCTCTGGAGTCAACCTCATCTCTCTTCCAGTGCGCAATGCATGCTTCCCCAATTTTCGAACGATGTGCGGTTTCCCTAATCCCATGCACCTAGTGATCAGTTCCTATAGTACTTTAACCGCCTTGTTGTCGTGCAGCAGTTTCATGCATGTCTCCAGGAAGGTAGTAAGCATCAAAGGATCCATTCCTAGCTTTGGTTGATCTTTACTACCTGAAGTGGAGGCCTTTGTGAAGCTCCTCTTAGCTTCCATGAATGTCTCCTTTGTGCATTCTAAGTCAAACTCAGGTTCCTTTGCAGGGGCCTTGCGAACCCATGTATTTTCCTCTGGCTGCTTCCCCTTATCCTTCCCCATGGTCGCATTGCTTCTAAGCATCATGTTCACGTTCAGGTCTTCTTCGCATAGTTCAAACCAAATCATTTTTACATTCTGAGTCAGAGGAGGCCGGAATACCCCTTTTTTGCGCATCTGTGTGATCAACGTAGGACAATCTATTGTTTCATGATCAAACTGAGCACAATATGAATAGGATATCCTCATCAGGTTGGTACAATCATGGGCATAGTGCCCTGGTCCTTCGCAATTGTAACAAATTAACTGCCAACATCCCCTTCCTAGTCCCATTCCTCCTCGTCCTTGACCTCGCCCCTGAAATCCATCACGCACCATCCTTGCAGCTGGGTCAAGAGCCCACTTCTCTATCTGCATCCTATAGGCTAGGGTCAGATCCATCATTAGCTCACAACTATGACAAGTGCACTCTCATGGCCTACTAACCTCCAGAAATTACAAAACAACTGCTAGGGTGTCTGTGTATACTTCTGCAACAAATGACAATTATCCATCGTGTGTTTTCCTCTTATCTAACAGATTGCACACCATAACGCGGGTGTCACACTCAGCCCTGCCTATGCCTTTGGTCTCAACAGCATTGGCCCTCGTCCTGCAAACTAGCTTGCAAACACTAGAGAGTGACCCTTTTCATGGCCCTAGCCTTTGCATTTTATGCACCATACTTCCTCACGCACCTCTGGCCGTGGTCCCCTATCCTGCTTCAATTCACCTTCCAGCCTAGCCCATGGGCATTCCTCAATTATCCTTGTGACAGTCAGTGTCGCATGATCTTCCTTATGTGGTTCACTCCTCTGGTTACTTTGTTTCGTAAGGTGCAGTTGCAGCCATGTTAGCAGGGCCACAAATTCTTAGTGACCAGCTTCTAATGCAGTAGTATGGTTGCTCATATCTTATCCTGTAATTCTTAGTTTATCAACGTGACATGCTTACGCAATTTTGTTTTCCAGTTTTTGGATTTTTGCGTCCATTAACATGTTTTTCTTCCTTAGTCGTACCCAGTCTTCTTCGAGTTCACGAAGTTTAAGGTTCCCTCACCGAATGGCTTCCTATAACTGCATAATTCCTTCATCTGGGTCCTCGCGCGCCATCCCAACTGGGAGAGCTATTACGTGCGGATTCCTTTCCTCCAAAATTATGGTCTTGACTTGCTCCTTAGCTTTGTAATCATCTCCACGCTCAGGTTTTTTCACATGGCCCTGCAGGCCCATCACACCGTTGGTACGCACAGGTCCCAATCCGTTCGTCTCCCCTATTGAACCCTGTTCAGGACTCTGTGTACCCTATTGAATACTTTACCGTGGAACATTTGTGGCTCATGTCACCCTTCCTGCTGCTGCATCCTATTCTAATTTTTGATCCTTAGTTTGGTGTGTGCTTGTGTGGACTGCACAACACATGTCTGTACCCATCGACACTGGTGGGTGCGTAAGCTACTCCGTCTTGGTTTCCCATCTCTCGTTTGAAGCTGGGGGTTTCCAAACTGTAGGTGCATCATCCTTCTACATCCATGTCGGTCCTCAAAGTTTTATTGATGTGTACCCCACCATCGTGCGGGTGTTATGCCCAGTGCCCATTTCAACGCATCGAATCGCTGTTTTTCCGGTACTGTGCTTTCAAATTTTCTCAAAAATTCATCCACCACTATCAATCCATCATATGTCAACAGCTCTCATGCCTCTATTGTCACGCATCGTAGTGATCTAATCATCATGTTGCAATTCAGTGTTGTCACTTTGTGCAATGGATTTTGCCATCACTCTACTTCTTTGTCTGAATCCAAAGTGCAGGAGCTTTCACGCTCCCGCGAGATCCTTCCATCTATAGTCGGATTCACCCAATCATGGTCTCATACAGTCATCTTGTAAATACAATCAAGATCATCGTCACTTTTATCGTCGCACACTGGTTCAGTGTAGCATGCTCCTTCGGCCGGGTCCAGTGGGACTACTATGTGTAGCAACTTTTTCTAGAAGAGAATTTTGTGCTTCTTCTGATTGATGACTCCATTCATATCAGTGGCTTGGTCTATTCCTAACAACACGAGATATGTATTGCTATCATCGACAATCTCGATCACTTCAAAATCTGTCTCTATGCTCGTGCCTTCATCATCAATTGTTACCCCTTGCAACCTTCCCATGTGAAAAATCTTATGTTGGTTCGCCATTTGTAATTGAATAGGGGACTACTATAATGTGGGCCTACCCATACATTCCCATGTTTGCCTCAGTAATACATTTGTGTCAAAACCCAGGTCTAGGATTCCCTGATCCATTTCATATTCCCCAATCTATGGATTCAATCTCATCTCTCTTCCAGTGCGCAATGCATGCTTCCCCAATTTCTGGATGATGCGCGGTTCCCCTGACCCCGTGCACCTAGTGATCAGTTCCTGTAGTCTTTTAACTACCTTTTTGTCATGCAACATTTTTATGCATGTCTTCAGAAAGGTAGTAAGCATCGAAGGATCCATTCCTAGCTCTAGTTGATCCTTACTACCTGAAGTGGAGGCCTCTGTGAAGCTCTTCTTATCTTCCATGAATGTCCCCTTTGCACATTCTAAGTCAAACTCAGGTTCCTTTGTAGGAGCCTTGTGAACCCATGTATCTTCCTTTGGCTGCTTCCCCTTATCCTCCCCCATGGTCGCACTACTTCTGAGCATCGTGTTCACATTTGGGTCTTCTTCGTGCGGTTCAAACTTCATCATTTGTATATTTTGAGTCGGCAGAGGCTGGAATACCCCTTTTTCGTGCATCTATGTGATCAACGTAGGAAAATATATTGTTTCATGATCAAACTAAGCATAATACAAATAGGATATCCTCGTCAGGTTGGTACAATCGTGGGCATAGTGCCCTGGTCCTCTACAATTGTAACAGATTAACTGTCTACGGTCCCTTCCTAGTCCCATTCCTCCTCGTCCTCAACCTCACCCATGAAATCAAGCACGTACCATCCCCGCAGCTGGGTTGAGGGCTCACATTTCTATCTGCATCCTATAGGCTGAGGTATAATCCATCATTAGCTCGTAGTTGTGACAAGTGCACTCATCATGGCCTACCAACTTGCAGAAATTACAAAACAACTGCTGGGGTGTCTGTGTATACTTCTGCAACAAATGAAAAGTATCCATCTTGTGTTTTCCTCCTATATGGCAGATCGCGCACCATAATGCAGGTGTTACACTCAGCCTTACCTGTGCCTCTAGTCTTGATGACATTGGCCCTCCTCCTACCAAGTAGTTTGCGAAAACTAGACAGTGATCCTTGTCATGGGCTTGGCCTTTGCAATTTATGCGCCATACTTCTTGGCATGCCTCTAGCCATGGTGCCCTATCCTGCTTCAAACTTTGCATTTCTAGGCATAGATTTTGTAATTGCACGTGGATTTGTTGAACTCCCAACCCAGGGTCTTGTATCAGGGTCTCATGCAACCTCATCACCATTTCCAATGCTTTAGCCTAAGTGGAAATTTTTTGTTGTGACAACACCGTCCTCAAGCGCAGTGTCAGAGATGCCACAAACCATGCCCGATGTTTTCCGTCTGTCAACATCATATTGGCTTCATGGATCATTCTCTTCAGCCATTAATCTAGATCCTAGGGAGTCTCACCTGGGAGCATCTAGATTTCTTTAAACCCGATGATTGATTATGTTTCTAACTTTGGCTTGCTAACCTCCCTGTTCAGCGTGATCTGGATTTCTGTTATCCCTGCATTTGGGTGGTCGTTAGAGTCCTTGATATGCCATTTCAACATGCGATCCTACAACGTGCTCACCAATGCAGCCTTCTTAATATTGTCATTCATGACACCTTGCACTTCCCATACTTCTCTTACCATGAACCAATGCTGGTCTGGATCTTTATTCCCTACTCCTATGGATACTGGTAGCTTGATTATGCTCGCCATACTGAACTGTGGGGGTGGTGGAGGTGGAGTGGGTGGAGATGTAGGTGAGGGAGGTGAAGCGAGTGGTGGCATGGGTGGAAGTGGTGACCACGGAATGTGCTACCTTATTAAACTGACCGCGCTTCTTGGAGAGACCTTAGCGAGTTCTTCCTCACTCTCTCGTGAAGGTGAAATTAAGGGACTATTTTCTAATTCTTCGCTACTTTTGTAGATCTTTCCGCTCCGTGTTGTCCCAAACATTAATGTATTCGCATGACCCTCTTTTCACATAATAGCATCTTAATCCAAGTATTCAAAGACTTAATATACTTACCTCGTGGTCCTTTGAGAAAGCGTCATTCTGCTTCGCTGTAGCTTGTTAACACCCAGGTTGTTCCCTTTGACTCCCAAGGGAATACGGCCGGGGTAACCACTAACCAAGCTTTGGATTACAGTTTCTAGCCAAACTGAAATCAGAGAGGGCTCTCTCTTTATGGTTTATCTCTGTTTTGTGAAGATTTTAGGCTAGTTATGCGTTCGGTTTTTGTTTAAGGTTTTGGTTGTGAACTGTTGATTGAGAAGGGCATGAAATGTTTGAGGGATTTTTAGTCCATTGGGCATATGGGGTCAGAAAAAGTAGGTCCTGATGTCTGTGATGGAGAAGGATTCACTGTAGAGCTAGACAGCTATTCATGATACAAAATTTGGTTTATAAATGAAACAGAGTGAAATGGAAACTTATATATAGTGTGAGTGTAAGTTGAGAAAGGGCAGAATCTATTCAGTAGCATCTAAGAATTACCGCACATAAACTGTCAAAGATTTATAGTAATTTGGAGCATTTAAGAATTCCAATTTAACAGATAATCCTGAAGAAAACATTTATAACAAGGAAAGATTGAATTCAGGGTGTCTCCATGGACAAATCCTGAGTTATTCTTCTTCTTTCTTGTTGAGATTAGACCACATATATGAGAAATGAAATACACAAAAATAAAACACAGACAGAGATAGAGAAACTTATTGTATCAAGATTTAGCACTAGAATTCTGCAGCATTCAATGGTTCCAACACAGCATACATCAAGAAAGACAATCTCTGAGATCCCGAAACTTCTTTGTATTATCTCCAAAAATACAACCGAGTTCTCTCTCTGAACAAGTAACAACAACCCCTGCAGCTTATGCGAGGGGGAATATATACAATTGGTTCTACAAAAATATCTGAACCGCTGAGTCACTTTGATAATTAAATACGCTCACCAACTTTACAAAATAGCAGATAAAGAAGTTATTACTGCTCTAAATACAAAATGAATGCTCTTTAATTCTGTCAGAAGTCTTTTTGACCTTTGGAGGCCACTGAGTCGGTTGAGCGTTCTGCATAAATGCTGAATGGTGTGTCTTTATGGCTTTGTCATGCTGTAGCTTTCTCTTCCCTGTCACCTGTAACTGTCAGTGTTGCTTTAGTGGCCGAATCTTTCTGCTGAGTTGGCTTAGTCCATCTTTCTTCAGTCATACTGAATGCATCACATTTTCTGAACATGATGATTTATGTTTTTTGATGAAAAACTTGATCAAAGGCCCTTGATTACAGTATCAACTGTATCATTTTGGTCCACCATTATTGTGTGGGCAATTGATGTCTCAAAATTGCATCCAAGGTCTCATCTGCCTCTGTATATTTGTAGAAGTTTGGCGGAACTTCAAACAAATGCTTGATCTCATTCATAATAAAAAATAAATTCTCTACTCTGTCATAGAGACTTTGCCCAGATGCTGGCCCTGTTTCTTCTGAAGTGCTTGGTCTTACAGTGATCTGATTTGTATCAAATGTGTTGACCCTCTTTGCATAGTTCTCATGTGAAAGTAGCCTTCCTGCGCTGTTCAGTAAGCCAGGAAGACCTCTACCTTGTAGTGCTGCAAACTTGTCCATGAACCTGTTTACTTCTGTCTGCATGTCCTGGCTTCTTCTTTCCAGTGTTTGTACCAGGCTTCTTAATGTAAGGACCCTCTTTATCAGCAAAATGGTTTCAGTTCTGTTGGGAATTCCCATTGCTGCCAGCTGAGGACCTGTACGGTTATTGAGCACATTAATCATTCTATTGGCTACCTCAGGCATGTTGCCTAAAGATGCCCTTGCTCTCTGGACTTCTCTGTGTGCTTTGGCTATGAGCTCCATTTTCTCGTGAATAGTCTCAATGTACTGCCATTGATCTGTGATTGATTGGCCAATGTTGGCCCATAAAATTGTCTTAAGCTTAGCCACCACTTTGTCAAGGGTGAGCTCCTTCTCCAGCTCCTTTATCTTCTCCTTAAGGGCCTTTATTTCCCTTCCTTTTTCTGCTACATTTTGCTTTGACTTGTCATATTTTTCATTGAGCTTAGCCAAATTCTCCCTGGCTTCATTTAACTCTTCCATTTGGGCTTCTAAGGCCTGAATTTCATTCTTCAGCGTCTGCATATCAAGGCTTGGAGCCTGCTCTGTTGTTGGTGCTGATGTAGATGGCGCTGTCTGAGCTGTCTGTTCTGTAGGAGGAGCACTAGTTTGAGGGGGTTCCTCAAGGTTGATTATTTGTGGAGGGGGCTGTGATGTTTGGCCTACTTCCCTCTGTTGTAGGGTTGCCTGTAGTGCTGCCTCTAATTCTCCCAATTTCTCCTGTGTCTGGATCAGCTGTTTGTATAATGATACCAGCATAGCTGCTGCATCTTGTTCATGTCTCAGCTGGGCAACCTCTTCTGTTTGTGGGTGAAGAGTTGCTGGGATCTTAACCATTTTTCTTAGTGCTTCCATATCTGCATCTCTTAGTTTCAGCAGCGCTTGTACAGCCTTGATGTCCTTGGGATCATGCCCAAGTTCTATGATGATATCCTCTAAAGCTTTGATTCGGTTGTCCTTTGCCTGAGAGGATGCTTTCTCCAACTCAAGTTGGGCAGATGTGTTGTTTAGGCTATTTTCCAGTCTAAGATTTACCAATGTTTTGTCTGCAAGAGTGGCATACACCATCTCACCCGTTTGCTTGTGCAGTTCAATCTGATCCATAGGGTGGATGTCTTTTGCAAGGATCTCAAGGTTGGTCCTTATGTAGTCTGCAACTGACTGTGGCTGCAACATGGTTGGCATGAAATGACTCATTACCATTTTGCCCTCATGTACATCATACGCGGACATCAACCTCTGTTGGTTTGTAGGGGCCATTTTCAACAAGTGATTGTAGAGCTGTATCTTGAGTGGCTCATTCCTCTTTTTGATATCAATAAATTGTTGTTTGATGCCTGCTTCGGCTCCCCTTTGGTGGCTTGAGGAGCTGACTTCTCCTCCAACTGTCCTTTCATGTCCCTGGTGAAAGGAACTTGCAGATGCTTCCATGCTTGGTGGGCCCATGCCCAAAGATTGCCCAATAGGCATTTCTTCCTCAGAGAGGGGATTCATTATGTGCCTTTTCTCCCCTTGACTTATAGATGTGGTGAGGGGAGTCTCCTGCTCTCTATCCCTCTTCTTTCCCTTTTCTTCTTTTTGTGGAGTTTGTAGCACTGAGGCCTCCACTGTCTTTTCTTGCCTAGGGGGCACATTCTCTTGAGCCTGTTGCTCAGTGGATATTGGGGCTTCAGCTATTTGTTCTGGCTATTGTATTGGCTGCCCCTCTTTTTGCCTTTCTTCTTGCTGTTCTACTTACTTTTCTACTTGCTTTTCTGCTTGCTTTTCTGCCATAGGAGGTGGCTGTTCTTGCTCCATCTGCTTCTCTTTGCCTTTGCTGGGAGCTTGATAAGTAGCCTTGGCTGCTTGCTGATGTGCTATTGAAGATGATGCAGCTGCTCCAAGCTACCTTTGGTATGAAGAGGAAACCTGCCCACAAGTTTCCAAGTCAGCCTCTTTCTCAATATTTTTTGCTTCTCTTTGTAGCATTTGCTCTCTAGTCATTGGCTCTTCTAGAGTGCCCTCTTCCCAACTTAATAAATTGGCATATTTATCAATATGAGGCAATTTAATGTGAGCATAGCCACCCAATTTATGTTTTATCCTCCTGAGAGAAATGAAATGATTAGGGTCATAAGGTACCCATTTGAAACTAGTTTCTAATCGGAGGCCCTCTAGGATCATATTTGCTTCCTTCCATCCCTCCTCCCTTATGTTGTAAAGAAAAGGGCCTAGCTGGTTCCTGACTTTTAGCTGCACTTTCTTGTTTTTACTATGGAAATGAATTTGGTTTGCATTTCCAAACTGTCTGAAATATTCCAAGGAAAATAGTCTCATCAGGACATATCTTGGTAGCCTATAAGGGTTCAACTCACAGCCATATATTCTGATTACTCTATGGTGTTGGTAAAAGTACAAATCACCAATGCTGTAGGACTTAGAGAGATGGAGAATTATTTTCATTTCCTCGGTTAATATCGGAGGAGGAACACCAAATAACAAAGTCATAGCTGAATGAATGAACAGGTCTATGAATTCATAGTATGTGTATGGTGAACGGGAGGTGCAATGAAAAACTGAGGTCCAAAATACTACAGACCTTGGATTCCCCTGGGCATCAAGTTTCTTGAGGGGAATGGGGAAACTGTCTGGTTGATAAAATAGGAACAGATGATAGATGTATGAGGTGTATCTGAACACCTTTTCCCTTTCTAGATTCATCAGTTGCTCATGAATCTTATTTGCAATATACTCAGCATAGTCATAGTGTATAGCAGGAGGCTTTCTAGGAGAAAATATGGACAGCATGGCCATTATGGTGTCATCAACATCCTCAACTCCCTTGTAGCCCAGGACATAGCTGATCAAATCCACCAGCATCCTCCCCAATTCATTGAGATATGGATGTCCAATAGGAGGTGTTCTCAGAGCTTCAGAGCTTGGCTGAATAAATAACTGATTAATCTTGATGATTTGGGCACTGGACAGGTTGCCCCCCTTCTTTAATAAATCTAACATGGAGAGAGGAGTCAGTGGTCTTGTAGAATGAAAGTTGAGCATTTGATTTATGGCCTCGGGGGTGATATGGAACAAGACTGCAACTGATGCACTGAGGACAGCTCTTTGACAGGGATCATAGTTCTCCCGGCATCTATGGATCAGGTCTGGAAGGGCATTGACTTGAGGGAGGTTGTAAATGGGCAAGTTGGAGTCCCAAATCCCTAAAATATCAGCTCCACTGAGGTGTTGAGCTTTCAATTCATTTAGCATATGAATATTAAACTTAGAATTTATTGGGAACCAGTCTAACATCTGATAATCTATATCTCCTAGGGCCTTCCATTCTAACTCTCTTTGTGGGGCATTCAGAGGGTGAATATTTAGGGCTACTGGTGTTTCCATGGTTAAGTAGTGCTATGACTTGTATTAGAACTGGTGTTACTAAACAGAGCAACACAGAGAGGTATCTCTGGAACAGAGAGGTGAATTACTAAGGAAAAGGGGGTAAATGGCAGTGACAGCAATTGAAATACTGCACAAAGGAGTGATAGAGCAAATGCCAGGCCTGAAAAACTTTCTTCACGGTGAATTTGGAGTAGCTCGGGTCTTGAGTTCACGAATGTGCGAACTAACTGTGAATTTAGGTAAATTTGGCTAAATGCAGGTTCTGCAGAGGAGTTTTCGACCCAACAATTGAAATAGGCAATGGCACCGGGGACTGACTGGTGAATACAGTGTTTTCTCTCTCTTTTTAAGCTAGCTTTGGACAATTATGGATAAAACCAGGCGGGGGGGAATGATTTCGATAAATACCTCTTCGATTGCTGGTAATGGTTACGAATGTAGGTGGACTGGACGCGCCCACGGTTTCTGTGTCGATTTCTACAGGTTGGCGACAGAGTGGTCGTAAAATGCATGCAAATGGAGTAATAGTTGTTTTTGCAAAAAGTGAGAAAAACACAATTTTCGGCGAAAATATGGACTTTTTGGGATTTTGGCGCTTTTTTTGGATGACGTCAGCATGTGGGGTCAGGGTCGAGTGACGTCAGCATGACATCATCGGGTGACATGGCAGCCTGTGAGTGGTCCACGGGGATTGCATAGGTGGCAGACATGTCAGAGCATTGGCAGGCGGGGGCGCTGATGCGGCGGTGAGGTGGCCTGACGTGGGCATGACGTAGCAATGACGTGGGCGCAGTGGGACCAGCGGTAAACTAGAAGTGGTAAATGGTTTTTCTCGGACCACTATTGATATGGTCGTGGAATTGTCAGAGGGCGACCCGAGAGAATATGGGGGTGACGCGTGGCGGAGGCCTGACGTCACCCTCTGACAGTTTCTCAGGCGATAAAGACAGTACATCGGGACCGACCCGATATGGATATGGGCCGTCGGATGAAGAACCCCTGATCCGACGGTTGACGGGTCATCAACTTGTCAGGGCGATACGACAGCGGGCGGGAGAATAAAATAATATTTTTTGTGAAATTCGCGCCCGATGGAAACTTTAGAAAAGTGGGTTTTCAAACGGTGTTACGGGCAAAATGATTATGCGCGGGTTTATTGACAAAGCCGGATTAAGGTTATTAATCCAAGCGGATCTTGGATTAATCCCTGGATTAATTTTTGGCGCTCTGTGGGTCGCGCTCAATGGTTTAGCGCTTAAACCATTTAAAACCAAACTTAGAGCTATAATGCTCGGGGAAGGGGATACATAGGTATTTTGGGGTTTTTTGCATAATTTACATAGTAATAAGGGGAATAGGTGGTATAGGGAGTTACATAGTAAAAAGTTAGGGGTTAATATGAGTGGAAGAGGTGGATTGAGAAGTGGAAACACTAAGTTTTATATGGAATCAACTTAGTTTAGGAAGTAGATCAAAATGAAAAGAATTTTAGACAAGAAATGTGGCTCTTAAAGAAACAAGAACCAACACAAGACCTTGGTTACTTTCATGAACATGGCTGGTAATGGGGTGTTAGCAAATGAGTGTGAGGGGGGAAATTAGGAAGTTAGACATGCTTCTTTGTGTTGCTGCAAATGATAGAGAAGAGAAGCTTCTCTATCCATTGATGTTTCCTTTATGTCAGACCAGCAAAATTCAGTTGAAAGGAATGACATTTCTGCAACCCCATCTACCTACCCATCTACTTGCCTAGCATTTTTTGTTTCTTCATGGAGGGTGCACTTAGACTTGTAGACCGTAATGTGCCTTTTCTTTTCCTTTGGCTTTTTCTTTTGATTCTCTATCTAGAACTACCCTTATTGCTTCCAAGGCCCTAGATTAAGCAGTTGGGAACCTTAATTCTCTACCTAGCTATTGGTCTGCCAAGATTAAATAGTTTGGACAGACTTCTTTCTCTATTCTATAACAGAAAATTGAAACATGGCATGATCCAGATTAGGCTGTTGGACCATCCATCAAAATTGAGTCAACATCAAGCTATGTACACACATTGTCTTCTCTTGGAAATATGGGATCTTTGCATCACCAAAGCAGAGCATATTTGGAATTTTTTATTTGCCAATCATGAAATATGAAACCTATTGGTATAGGTATCTAACATAGCTCATGGTCGTGTATACCACAAGCTCAGTGATAAATCCCCATATTATTTGATCAAGCCAATGGTCCACCGCTTGCATGAGCTTATCTTCTGATGCCTCTAGTCTGTGTACTAATTTCAGTGTCCACACTACTGGTTTGTCGAGCCTACACTTGCGCTAGCTATCGGCTAACTTCGTGATCCACCGGAAAGGATGCAAAGAAAATTTCACAGATTTCCATATACATGTAGTGCTCCAACCACTTTTCCTTAGATACTTGCAGAGTTTTGTTTCCCTGTGTCGCAAACTCATGAATCTTCTTGTCCAACCACTCTTCAATTTCCTTCTTTGTTGGGTTTCAGCAGCACGACATCAAACATCCCTTAGGCAGATCTTGGTCCCAGCAACCGAACCATTTGTTGGCTTCATGGAGCCTGACCTAGGTTTAGAAGTGATTTATCCAAACAAATCCCAAGACTATAGGCCCTTTTGGCAATAGTTCGTGGTGCGCGGATTGAGTTCTCACCCAAGGTAGTATGGGATGGTGCTGGAACCAGGTTTCCACACCCTAGGGATGTCTTGGTGAAGTTTATGGAGGTTTGCAGTCCAAATCTGCTCGCTTACACTGCTCCACGCAACGGTCTATCCTTTGTGACCTATGTTGCTACCTTCACGTTGCTCTGTAAGGGGTGCAAATAAAGTACCACCTTAATATCTATACTTATGGTGCTATTATATTAGTGTATAACTTAAATTGTGTGAGCCCAATGTTCTTATTACTCATTAACATACAGATAAGTGCACATAATCGTAGTATAAATGCATAAAGATAAACAGAAACAAATATGAACAATATTCTAAATCAAACTTATCTTTATTATTTTTCAGTTCCAATTGCATACCCAACTCCGCCCTGTGCACACAGCTGTAGGGGTCTGCACACATAGCTGCAGACTCTACTAGACCTCTGTGCACTCAGCTGCAGAGCCTCTTCCTACTACTATGACCCAATGCACTTCAGATCCAACTCTTATGCTCTAATCATGCCTTCGCATCTATCTATTACTTCCTTTTCAACAAAAAGTATCTTTAAACTTAGAGCCTCACTCTATTTATACAATCCCATGGTCCACGGACCATGGGTAGTCGGACACAAATTTACATTAAATTTCATTATTTTAGGGTGGACAACCTTAGGACTCAATTGTACACTTCGTGCTCTGCTTTCGTACTTTGCAGAGCCTTTACATTACATGGACCAAAATTCGGGCTTTAAGCCCCAAAAACATGTTGTGGGGGATCGACTGCCAAAAAAATTTATATACACAACTTGGATTAAGTGAACCCATGTGTATATGTGCATCGCCTGAGACCAACCAGTGTATAGATCAACAATTTTTGACCTAAAACTGGGCAGCTCTTCAAAACTTCAGAAAGACCCAGATCGTAATATTCAGAGATAAAAACATTCGTAAGTACTTACATCTAGTCAATCCATGAGCATATGATATAATGGAAAGTCATTTCTGGCCTCATGATCCTGGTCCATCATTATATTCATTGGTACATAGTTATTTACGATTTGTTGGATCTTATCCATCATCAAAATCTCAGGCGCATACATAGTTTAGATCAAGCAAGGCATCAAAAATCCATAACATGCACATTTGTTTTAGAAATAACTATTCATAAGAATTCTATCACTTGCAAACCTCACATAATTTGATCTTCACCACCTTATATAGTTTATCCTTTTTCCAATACCACGGGTCAAAACTACACGAGTATCGATGGTAATATTTGATGGGATCAATATCTATTGTCACGCTCATTACTATGGGCCAATACCATGGTAAAGACCCCTGGTATTTAGAATACCATGGTGTAGAAACCATACATGCTTTTTCTTCTTTAAATCTGCATGTATATGCCACTTGGATTAATAGAATCAGCATATACTTCTTGAACTTCCAACTTTATCATTCCTCTGCCTCTGAACTGCCATGCATTTTTCAAAACACTCTATCACAATTGTAAAGACATCCTCTTTATACCTTCAACAAGTAGAAATTCATCAAGAGACAACTCATCAAGTAGGTTTCCATTCATCAAATAGGCTGTCATCAAGGACAACTCATCAGGTAGGTTTGCATCAAGGACAACACCTAATTCATATTGACAACAATCTCCCCCTTTGAACTTGATGACACCCGCTTTGGTTTTTTGTCATCACAGCCTATAGAAACCTGTTAGATATATCAAATAACCATTATTCAAAAGCTAAGATATTATCCCACTTTAAAATCAAGGGAAAAGGGCGGACCAAAGCTCCCCTTTTGGATCTAATTTGCACTATACTATCCATGCTCCCCCTCAGCACATGTTGAATCTTCAGAAATATATTCAAATGAAGAACATGACTCTATAAATAAACTGAGTATGACCTTTCTATCACCAAGGACTCATAATTACATCAATCACCCAACCATGTGGGGATACATATTTGACTCAACAACCCAACCAAGTGGGATTACACTTTTGACACTACCACAAAAGTCCATACATGACTGAATATGACAATTACTACATCATAGGTCTGTTAGCACCCTACATTGTACCTTTTTGATCTCATATTTTGCTATCATTTCACCCTTTTCCAACCCATATTTAAAGTCCATGTTATTACTTTAATCCATTTTTCCGAAGGTATACAATATTTCTTCTCATTACTATATGTTTAATTTATTTTACATATAATTACATTACCTTCATAGCTAATCATTGATTGGATAATTGCTGAAACAGATTATCATTGTAGTCTATGTTGCTGAAACAGTCTGAAGACTGCAGGTTTATCATCACAGTTTATGCTCTTGAAACAGCTAGAACAGTGTGCAAATTCCGTTGTTGAAACAGCCTGTGATTTGCATTTTAGATTCGACAACAACAAAAGGAGATCATAAAAGGAGTTGTTACACTAGTCGTAACAACTACATTCCAAAGTTGGCATTGTCACAACCATTGTAACAACATTTTGTTAATGGAAAAATTAATTATCTTATTTTGACATATCGGGTTAAAGATAGGATTTATAATGTAATCAATTGTAATAGATGTCTCCTCTTTAAAAAGAGGAGACATCAACATTAGAGGGACTACGGATAGACTGCGGGAAGGTCTAGCTAAAAGTAAAGGGTCCACCTTCATCAAAAGATTCACCCATTAAATTATTGTAATGTGTTAAGTGTTATTTTCCATTCATACCTTGTTAAGTTCTGTTTATTGAATTTTCTTATGCATTATTGGAACTTTGCACTTATTGTTGAAACTCTGTTTTTCAATTGATTATTGCGTTACTTTCATAAATTCATTCACAAATAATTAGTGAGTGTTTTAATTGGTAATCGAGTTTACAGAGTGAGTTTGTGATGCATAGTAATAAGAAACAAGTGCTGAAGGTTCCTGCTTGGGGAATAGGGTCATGTTCTCTGTTATAGCATAACTAGTCTTTTCCTCTACAGATTGATTTCTTTCCTAACTTGTTCTTTTTAATGTAATCAAGGATTCTTTGATAATTGTCTGCAGTAGAGAAATTGTTCATGATGAAACTCATAGTAGAGCTTCAATTTGTTTAAGGCAAGGTGTGATTAGTATATTTATTACTACAACTTTTTATTGCTTTTGAGATTAAACATATACAGTGTGTAGTTGCCTTTGAAATAAATAGACTTCCCTGGGTTGATAGTTCATGTAGCACTTAGTTGTTTGAATTAATAAGCAATTAAAGTGACCAACAAGGTCTACACTTGACCTTTACATCAAATGATATACATGACATTTATAACAATATCGTGATACTTATAAGAAACTATCGTACACCATATAGGATCTGCACCATAAACATATGTTAGTAACATCAAGAACAACAACTTTTATATGTCCATCATCAATTTGCAAGATAAGTTAATGTAGCTTTAATATTACCAACCTGTGACTAAGTATGTCGCATATATATTTTCATATATATATCTGCGATCAACTCATGCTCTTGAATTTATCAAGATCAGCTTGCTCTTTTTATTTAGTAGAAAAATCCTTTCATAAAAAACATAGCCTTTCATGAATCAACTAAGCATATGACATATCTCCAAGAAGTCATTCCTATATCTTCATAAAACCATTCACATCATATCATATGCATGTGAAAGCACCATAGTCATCATCCATGACCACAACATCATCATGAAATCATCGTAGTAAGAACTGCATGTTCTTTCCACAACAACTCTCAATATATCAAGACCTATGTCATCACTAGGGAGTTTTCTAACATCCCACATATGATAAGCATCAACAATGATAATCAACATATGTGAGTAAAATGGACTTATAAATAAAACATAATGTCAAAAATGCATTATTAGAAGCATAGAAAATGCTCCCCCTGAACCTGTGCCAACTATTCACTATTAGATCTGATCATTTCATATATCAGTAAGAATCATCAAGGCATCATCATCAACCAGTTATAAATCAAGTCATCAACAATTTATGAGGGCCAAAAGAACTTCTAAATAGCATCAACAGACTGTAATCATCAACCATCAAAACAAAAAAGACAAATGATAATTGACTGAACCATATCAGACCCCTTTTCCTGAGTCTATCCCACTGTTTCTTCATCAAACCAAAATATACGCACCTGTGTAGTTTAGAACTCACATATACACACGACTTGTCTTCATAAGATCTACGTATAGAAATTGAAATGCTGAAATTTCACACTTTCATTTCCCCCTGAGTTTGTTCTGACTATTCCTAGTCCTAGAACTTTTACTGAAACATCAGATCCAAGAATAACATTACCATGAAAGTTCTTCATTAGAGACTCCATTTTACTCTTATATTCAGTCATTTTATGAGGACATCCACTATCTATGTACCATTCATCTTTGTATTAGAATGAGTAGAGAGCAAGACCACACCTTATCTGATCTTCCTTTTCTTTCTTATTGGTAGATCCATCTTTTTCAGATTTCCTGATATTGATGTTCTTATTTAGTTTCTTACCATATTGTCTACGATGATCCATAGATGTGTTCCTACATTCTTTATAACATCTTATATGTTTCGTATTCCTACTATTGAAATCAATGTCTTTGTGACCAAACATATTGCAAGAAAAACAATATCCTTTAAAGTACCTAGAAGCTGATGATCTTTATGTGAGATGGTTATTAGCTTGAAACATTATACTACTGCACAAGCTGCAACATGTCCAAAATTATGACATTTAGAAAATTCAACATTATTGATGAGAGGAAAAAATTGATTAAAACTTCCATAGTTAGGAGTAAATGATTAACTTTCAAGATTTTCTTTCCTTGGTTGTTGACGTGGTTGACTTCTTATCTCCTTGTTGAGCATTTCATATTTTTCATTAGAATTCCTTACCTCTGCTTGTGAGCTAGATTCACCTTACAGTTTCATGAAAACCAAGTCCATATTTGATGGCAGTAGATCTTTGACTACTAAGAATACTATCCAAAATATTAGTACTATCTTGAAATCTCAAAATTTTATCCTTTTCTTCTAATTTACCTTTTAGGTATTTACCTCATCATGATATTGATTTTCCTTTTCTAGATACTGCTTCTTCATCATTTCTTCAACCATTCTTCCTTCCTCCAATTGTTTTAATTTGAGAACCACATTTTCTTGTTCTTCAAATGGTTGAAGTACTTCATTCTGCTTATTTGATTTTTCAAGATCTTCTTTTAGAGAGACGACCTCAGCTTCAAGACCTTCATAGTTACTGGTTCTTTTTTTAAGTTCCTTGGTTGTTGTATCCTTTTCATTCACTTGATATCTCAATGACGTTACTTCATCCCACAACCTTTGACATTGAACTTCGTTTTGCTTGTATTGCTTCCTTATTTTGTTTTCTTCCTCCAAATTATATTTTAACCTGGTAACCTCTTCTTTGTAGATACATTACCTTTTATCAAATAGATCTTGCTGATCTCTAATTTTACCTGTGAGGATTTTAACTTATACTACTATGGTCATTATATTTCTTTCACTTTCACCCATAAGAGGAAATTCAGTTGTTTCATTTTCATCTTCAATATTGCATGAACATAGAAAGGTATCAACAGAGGACCCAAAATCAGTACCCGCTAATTATTTTTCTTAATCATCTTCATTCTGAGGTGATTCTAAATCTCGATATTTTTCTCCATATAATAGCAAATTGTCTCTAACACTGTCACTATCCCTTTGAGATGTCTTCTTCTTTTGAGGTACTTTATTCTTTTGCTTCTTTCCCATTGTCTTCACAGATCTTCTTCAAGCGAGCTGTTTTATCTCTGAGAGACATCCTTGGATTGCTTCAAGAGAAATGCGTGGGCACATCTACAATTGGTGTGTTTCAAATGATTTACAAGAAGCCAGAGGCAACACTTATGTTACATAGATACATATGTACATAGGAAATAGATTGGTTCATTAATCCAAAGAAATGAAACATATATTTTTGATACTTCTTCACTAGTTTAGATCTCAGAAATAAACATAAAAATAGTGGAGGCCAAGAGCTTCAAGGTCTTACAGCTTAATAATCTTTTGTAGAGTGGGTGAGAGAGGATAAGGGAGAAGATTAACCCATCACATAGAGCATAAGGCTTCATGCCTTCTATATTCAACACACAGAGCTTGGGGAAGTAATAATTTCTATACTTATTTGAGTTACAAAAATAAATAATGAATGAAGGAAGAAATGGAAGATATGATTCATGTGCTGCATATTTAAAGATCTAATATCAATAGTCCTCACAGGCATATACATAAACGATTTTTTGACAAATGAATCTGTGAGGGAGCCTAAAAGACATCTAACAACAATAATTACATGAATTCAGGGAAGAAGCATGAACAAAAAATGAGTTAGACAAAGGGGAACACATACTGTAATCCTTTGAAGAGGGAATTACCATTGTTTCCTTGATATTCTAAAAAGATATGTATTGCAAAGGAAATACAGTCCCAAATTATAACATGAAGTGTTTTCTCTAGAATTTCTGAACATTTTCTATGTCTTGCTTTCCCCTATTTATCTGGAGGGGGGAGCAAGAAGCTACATTAAAAGAAAAATATCTATCTCCTAGATTCAGTTGTGAGGTCAACTAGGTGTATTAGTCGTGAATGGATCTGTAGCCCAAATATATATTATAGAAATAAATGCCTCATTGAAGGGAGGCATGTTATAGGACACCAAAAATGAATATCAGTCAAAGAGAAGCATTAACTGTCTTAGTGCCCATCCTAGTCATAACCACTATTATAGATTGAAGTTGGCTTGTTGTATGGCCCTTTCGTACTACTCAGTCAGCTCCAATAACTTTTGTTTTTACTTCTTGAAGGCATTCCTCTGTGGAGTAGGGGTTGGGTCACCTGTTAGTGCTAGTATTTGCGGTCCTTTGATGTGTAGAGGGATGAGGCTCCATACTGACCCATTAATCCTTCTCAGTCCCTTGTACTACATCACTGCGCCTTGCTCTATTAAAGTCTTCTAGCTATCATCCCATATTCCCATTAAACCTTTGTACTGCACGATTAGTGTCTGAAGTAGCAGGTAATATGCATTCCAGTGTAATAGAACGGACTTGCAGGCATGGTCTTTTTATTCTCAAACAGGAGAAATGGGCATTTTTTATTCCCCCCTGAGCCCTTCATGTGACCTTCCTCATATGAATGGGGGTTGGAACCAGGAGCTGCATCCTCAGGTGCTAAGGCCTTTAGACCCATGTTTGGAGGCCTTTTCGTTTGTTATCACAAACCCCACATATAGGTGCTTTAACTCTACTTTACCCTACTATACCCTTTTTCCAAGCGTGGGCCAATAGTCTGGATGCGAGATCCTTATGGACCATGCTGTAATAATTTATCGCATCTAAGGGGGAGTGCCACATATCACAATCTCTCTGCACCATTGTCTTTAGCCTTTTTCCCCTTAACAAATGTGATTTTCCGTCCATGGGGTGACATCATCATTGCCACATGTCACCTTGTGAGTGGTGACACATGGCATCTAGAAATGGATCCATGTCACCCCTAAAAATAGTAAAACTGGATGACACGTGTCCTCTGCCACGTGATCATCTATAAAATCACGTCACTTTCCGTAATGCCCTCACTCAATGATACAACACTATATCGCAAATCGGCCCCTGTAAAGTCTTTGAAGTGTTTAAAACCTGCCAATGTAACGAGCTGCGGGACTTCTGTGATGCGGGATTGCACCACGTGGAGGAGAGAGAAGGGAGGCAACCTATTCGTATTTTGTTTCCCTTTCCTGTGTTAAAATTTTTCGGCCCTTCCCCCATGATTTCTCATTATATCACAAATCGGCCCCCTACATGGTCTTTTAAGTTAGAACCCCGCTAATCCATAGATATTTCAGGATTTCTAGATGCAGGGTTGTCGGGATGCGGGAACCTGCCATCTGGAGGAGAGAGGAGGATGGTGTCCCGGTCTTGTTTTGGTCCCACTTTCCTATGTTACACTACTTTAGCCCTTGCCCAATAATACAACATTATATTGCATATCAGCCCCTAGAAAAGCATGTTAAGTATGGAAACTACCCATGTGACAAGCTACGAGACCACTGGGATGCAAGAACCCACCAAGTAGAGGAGAGAGAAGGGGGAGCAGCGCGAATTTATTTTGCCAAGCTTTCATGCATTGAACTCTTTGGGCCCTCCCTGGTATTATAGAACTTTGATGCAAATTGGACCCCACATAGTCTTTGGAATTTGATGTGACTGTGGGTCTGTGGTGACAATTGATTTGCGGCATTTTTCTCATACTTAGCCATTTTTCTTCATTTTCTAGGTTTTTCCATGGTAATATTCAAATTTATTTAATTTTTTCTCCAAGAGTCCATTTCTGGACTTCTATACACCATTGGAAAGTTTTTTTTGAGCATTAGGCATTGGATGGGGGATGATCAAGCTCTGATATCTTCTATGTCCTGGGACAGTGGCTCCAAATTTCACTGCTCTTGGGCAACCTTGACCAATTGAAAGCCACATTTGTAGTGAGTGACAACATTGGCTCCAACTGGGGATAGTTCCTTGCTAGTAAGGTGTTGAGGATCTTCAGATCAGTAGCCTTTCCTTCCATTGGGCATGGAGTTATTCTTAAACAAAATATAATTATGTGAAAAAGGACTTTTTGATAATAAACTAAAAAGATCAATTAAAAATTTCAACACACACAAGATATTTACAATGAGCAAGAGACAAATATCTCTAATTTTGAAAATAAAATTTTAGGAACTAACAATTTATAGGCAGTTCCAGTAGCTCACAATCCATGTTTTCAAGCATGTAAGTGTTGTTTCCCCTCTCTTCTACAATATTGAAGGGGCCTAACCATATCGGATCCAATTTACCATGCTTGCCTTTGTCTTCTTTCCTGACATCCCATTTGAGAACTAAATCCCCTTGCTGAAGAGGTTTGTCCTTAGCCTTCCTGTCAAACAAAGATTTCATCCTTTGTTGGTAGTTTGATATTTTGGTCCCCACTTGCTCTCTGTTCTCATGAAGTTCCACCAGCTGATTTATTCTTCTAGTCAAGGCACTAGGCTCTTCCCTGGCTTCTTGCAGCAACTTGGCTATTGGAATTTCTTATTGGATAGGGAAGACAACAACCTTGCCATACACCATCTCAAAAGGAGATTTCCTAGTGGATCTTTTGTGTGTTACATGGTTAGCCCAGAGAGCAAACTTTAGTTGAAAGTCCTAGTTCCTTTGATTTTCAGTAATGATCTTATTTAGAACTCTCACTACTGTTTTATTAGAAGACTCATCTAGGTCATTCCCTTGAGGGTAGTATGTAGTAGAGTGTCCAATAATGATGTTTAATTTGTGGAAGAATTTGGTCAACTTGTCAGACTTGAAGACCTGTGCATTATCAGTGATGATTTTAATAGGACACACAAAGTGGGACAACATGTTCTCCTCCATGAATTTTATTACCATTGAATCAGTAGCATTCCTAGTTGGGATAGCCTCTAGCCACTTGGTGAATTAGTATGTGGCTGTTAAAATCCATTTGTGTTGGTCGCTAGATGGTGGATTGATTTCTCTAATGAATTCCAATCCCCACTGTCTAAAGGGCTCCTGTACATGCACAGGAAATAGGGGCAGAGTTGAAAACTTCTATCTTTCAGCAAACAACTAGCACTTTTGGCATGACGTGACCTAAGAATACACATCTCCAAATAGCGTGGGCCAGTGAAATCCTACCTTGAGGATTTTTTGTGTTGTTTCGTTTCAATTGTAGTGTCCTCCACAGAATCCCCCATGGAAATATTCAACCACTTTGTGAGTTTCTCCCTTAACCAAACACAATAGTAATACCCCCATCGAGTCCTTCTATTAGAGAATTCCATTAGATATAATGTATTTCTATGTCTACAATCTCAGACTCCAATATCTAGATCTATCCTTTCCCAAGGGGAATCTTAGGAATAAGAGGTAATGAACAATGTTCTTATACATGGGCAATCCCTTATATTTGGAATAGATCTTCTACTTAGCCATTTTTATTTTTCTCTGTTTATCCTGTGGGCGGCCCTCCTCTGTGATCAAGCTTATTCCTAGACCTTGGTAGTTGGATTCAAACAAAATATTGGCCAACCCCTGGCCTTTGATGAGCTTGGTAGGCTTGATTTCTAGCTCATATTTCTGTATTTTGGCTATCAATCTGCCCCTCTTTCCTTTGTTGTCTCCTTGCACTAAATTGTATTTGACTATAGTTGTTGCGACAAATACTGTGATTTCATATTGCAGTATATACATATGAAATGATTTCAGTGCCTTGACTAGTGCATAAGCCTGTTTTTCCAATATATCATACTTCAGCTCAACATCGATTAGGACTTCGATGAAAAAGGAAATGGGCTGCTCACAACCATCTTTCTTTTTCTGTAATGGTACAACAAAAATGGTATGTGGAGAGGCAAAAGAAAAGATGTAGAAGGGAACTGAATAATCGGTGCTGACTAGCACTAGGGCCTCAGCTCCACTAAACTTTGTTCTCCTTCTTGAGAATATCTATGATACCTTTAACTATATCAACATAGTTGGGTACTAATCACCTTAAGAAATTTATCCTCCCCAAAAATGCTTGGACTTCTTTCTTGTCTCTGGGCAAGGGAATGACGCTGATGCCTTTGACTCATTCTGCATCAATATTTACTCCTTCCTGCACTACTATGTGCCCTAACAGATTCCCCTCACTCAGGGTGAACTAAGAATTATTTGGATTTAAAAAGAGGCCATACCTTCTACACTTCTTGAAAATGAGCTTTAAATGGTGGATATGATTTTCAACAGTATTAGAAAATACTGTGATGTCATCTAAGTAAAATGCCACAAATTTATCTTGCTCGCCCATGAAATCTATGTCCATAGCTCTCTGGAATGTGGCTGCTACATTTATCAGCCCAAATGGCATGTAGACATACATGAAAGTCCCCCACGAGCTAGTGAAAGAAGCTTTTTTCTGGTCCTCAGGGTTGACTACCACTTGGTTTTATGCTGAGAATTTGTCCATCATGGACATCCTGGCTACACCCATTACCTTCTACAATATATTATCCATCTTGGGCAGAGGATAGTTGCCTTTTAGGGATGCCCTGTTTAAACTTTGGATGTCCACACACAACCTTATCTCTCTATTCTTCTTCTGGATAGGGACCAAATTAGCCACCCACTCATAGTATCTTAGAGGGACTATGATCTTGGACTGCAACAACTTCCTTACCTCCTTTTCAATGGAGGTCATCCGAGTTGGATCCATGAAGAATAATTCAAGGACCATGACTGTATTAGATCAGGAGAGACTTCAAGGAATTAAGAGCAACGATCAAAAACACCTCTGAAAAGTGGCAGTTTGTAGCCAGCGCTGAATGATGAGGACCTCGATCAAAGCGTGCTGACCGAGGCCCATGGAGACTACGTAGGAGGTGAAACTAGCCCCTAGTAAGGCTAGATCGAGAAAATGAGGTAGTTTTTGATGCACTGGGCAAAACCTCTCTAGAAGGAGAGACTCTGAACGCTCGTTCGCATGAGAGCTGGGTAAAACGTGGGGGAAAAGGATAAAGGCAAAGGCAAGACCCATGCTCCAAAAATTGACGATATCTATCGTGGGCACTGTTACACTAAAAAATGTCACCACGACTATTTGCAGTTAGTATGGCTCCATCAACTGTCATACTATCCTCCTTGGCAAGTCTCATGCCTCAGGTTTCCATGTCAAACTCCAAGAAAGAAAGAAAAGTCATTTAAAGTCAATTATCTCTGGGTACGCAGTTTCTCTCAGCCTTACCTGCGTGTACGCAACCCAAGTTCACAATACCTGCGTACTTGTACGCTCTGTCTGTAAAGTAATGGGTGCGTACTCCTGTAAAGGTCAAAAGGTGCAAGTTTCACTCCAAAAACGTTACTTGTGGTCATTTCTAGAGCATTCTAGAAGCTTGTTTGACGTGTATGGAGCGCCTCCAGATGGTTCATGTATCCCTATGGAAGAGGAAGTTATCCCATCAAGAGGGGAACTAACCCACCCAAAGAGGGGCTTATCCCATTCATGGTGGACCTGATTAACTTCCTCTACAGCACTATAAATACATGCATTGGGCCAGAGGGAGGGGAGGTTGAAAGCTGAACATTCCTAAGGGTAGATGCTGCTGAGATTAGGACTTCCTTGTAGAAGCTTGTGAGGAGAGATTGTCATCCTTTCTTGTTTCATTTGGAAGTAGGTGAGCTGGTCAAAGTAAAGGAAAACCCTTGTTGGACCTTGGGAGGAACTTGCACAACACCAAGGCTCAGGTTGTAATGGTTTCTTTTGTTTCCTATTAATACAAATAAGTCCATTCTTCTCAACAATTTGTTATTTATGAGTTGTTTCATATACTCCTTGGTCTGTATGTTAAATATGTTTTATTTTATGAGATATTCAGGTGCTATTTAATCGTTTGATTGTTAGTGAATGCAGGTTTCGAAGAGAAGGAGGAGCTCATCTAGATCGACGAGGCTGGACTACTACAACAGCGTTGGACTACAGGTAGGATCTAAACACTTTGTTTCTTATATGGTAAATGCATATTTAGAGAAGGATTGTTTTTAATTGTCTTGTTTGTCACTAGAAAGCCTTAAGCTTCTAGGGAGGTTGGTTTTGTCCGCAAAATTGACTCTTTCCGCATGACAAAATGGCGACTCCACTGGGGAACTCAATTGATATGAATGATTTTTCCTTTGTCTGAAACTTTGATCTGAGAAAAGTCTTTTTCTTTCTGGTTTTTGGTTGTCTGACTGTGTGTTTGGGTGGGCTAGCTTAGGGTTAAATTAGATTTTAGTTTTTCTTAGTTTTGCTAGAAGTACACAGCCTCTGAGTTCAGCACAGTGCGTGTTGTTGGGAAAAGTATCCAATACGGAATGCCCCTATCCCACTCTAAGAGGTGATAGTGCCTTAGCAACAAACAAGGAAAGCTATCTGAGTATTCTTCTTTATGATATGCAAATAGAGAAAGAAGGATCTAACTAACCGATGTCTTCCACTAGTTGGTCGATCCAATCACTCTCTCTCTTTCGTTCGCTTCCCATTGCCTGCTCTTTCATTGGTCCAGCTTCACATGGTTCCTGCAAGATCACAATAGTAGAAGACTACACGAAAGATATAGATTCACATTCATAACTAGTTTAGGATCAGATATAAACTAAATATGCAAATACAACAAAACATCATTGAAATACAAGCATATAGGAGAAACTCAAGAAACTTTATTGATATGATAAACAAGGTTCAAGAGGAGATACAACCAAGTGAGTCCCGATCCAGCATCTACCTCCCAGCAAAAGAATCCCTTCCTCTCCTCCAACAAAGCATAAATCACCCAATGTACTAATCTCAATCTCAAACCAACAACAATTCTCTGCAAATACCAAATTCCAGCCTCCTGAACCTCTGGGTGAGAGATCCATATATAGATGTGAGCAGAGAGGATGAGTCAGCTCATGTTTTGACTTGTGGATTCTCTCTGCTAGTTCTTGCTTCCACTTGGAGGTTGAGAACCTCTTACTCATCACTTGGTCGAATTCACTGAGGCAAGTGTCATTGAGGAAGATTCTGGAAGCTTCCAGGGTCTTGACACCTCGTTGAATGAACTTGCCATTTGTCAATTCCCACTCAGCGCACCCTGGTAGTGCTTCTACCTGCGTTGCAGTGTAGGTAGCCAGTGCAGACTTTGCATTTCAGCGCAGACAACTAGTGGAGCTATTGAATTGATCCTGATTTGACCATTTCTGAGTGGTTTTTGGTGGAGAAATTCTAGGAGAAGCTGTCATTGGTTGACCTTGTTCCTCTAGGGGTAGGAACAACTCATTTAGGGACTTTGGATCCCTTGAATTATTGACATTTCATGCTCAATGCTGTAAGGCACAAGAATGTCTATAACAGTTGCCCCCTAAAGTATGAGGCCATTTATCAGGTGAAATGCTTTATTAGGAGGATCCGAAGTTATTCTAATGCTGGGAGGAGACCTGTAATAGGATACAATACAATACAATATTTTTCATACTGCTTTCATGATCTAGCTGAGGTGGGCATTCCCATTCTCAGCTTTATAAATTAATTTTTCTGTACGTAGAACAGACAATCGTTTGATGGTAGACTGATGATTTTGATGGAATCATCATCCTTTTTGGTAGGATGATTATTTGCTGCAATGATGTACATGTCAATGTTTTTATCTTTCCTGAATATATATCGCAACCCTGATGGATGAAACTAGATCCGGGGTCTTCAATCTCGTTTGATCTTCACTCTAAGTACAAGTAGATCCATGTGAGAAATGTTCTGAAGTCGAACATGGAAAGACATCGCTTGATTACCAATCAATGATGTAAACTGTTAACAAGCGCGAGAGGAATCACCGATAATGATAATGACCCTCAAGGTACTGCAGTACAATTCACGTGGTGTGAATAAAGGACTTGGTGTCGAACACCACACAAAATCTTCCGGTCGAAGGTCATTGATGTATACCTGTCGCCAGAAGTGAGAAACTTGCCATTGAGGCATGCAAGCTTCAAAGTACCGAAGGGTGTGTTCCTAGATCAACTTCTTGGATAATGAGCTGATGTCGACAAGAAGCGACCCATCAAAGGAGGGCCTTAATGTATCCCACATCAGTGACACGGAACGGAGCAAATGATTTTGATGGATGTGAAAACGATCTGATGATATATGGTTCAGGGTGGCAGTCATGAAAGGATGAAGGGTAATGTATGGTAGTGGATGGGACACGATTGACTTCTCTGGATGACTTCTCTTGAACATATCGGCGACACTTGTATGATGGATTGGTAGCATTTACCCCAAAGGTGGATGGTATTGGCGAGACCATGGCGATGTGACCGGTGAATGAAACAACCCAACCCGACTCAGGCACGGAGCGGAAGTGTCATGTTCAAGAGCGACTTGCTACCAATAAAAGTTCCTTGAGTTTCTTCCCAAATTTTCCCCAGCCATTTCTGACCAGTACCTCTTTATTTTTGTCAAGCTTGAGGAGGATAACATATGCTTGTTCTATAATTTTCCCTTCGGGCAAACCCATCGCTATGTTTTAACGAGCCTAGCGATAGTGAAACTCGTTCTCATCTAAAGACAAGTTTGTCGCTATTAATGCTTTTTAACGAGTCTAACGACAAAGATAACTCGGTCCTTTTCAATTTTAGAGAGTCTGAAAAGGTACGTAAAGGTAACTCCAAAATTCCTTTTTCGCCATCTAATCCCTTAAGTCCGAAAAAGTATAAAACAATACAGAAGGGATGAGTTTTCGATAGTTTTAAAGAGCCGAACAAAACAAGCGCTCGATATTTTTGTGCAATAATCCCTCAAATCCAAAAAGATTAAAATCTAGAGGAGGGATAGCACTTCCGATCGGTTTAACGAGCTGGTTATAATCCAAGGGTCCTTGAATGACCATCATGTTCATTTGAACGGTCTTCCCTTTCAATGTTATGGGCACATTGGGGAGGATCCCTAAAGGTTGACTGGTTCCTTTATCAAAGCCTGATAGATTCCTCATTTCAGGCAAGAGCGCTGGCGAACCAAGCGCTTTCCAAGCAATAGAGGAAAGGATACTCACAGATGCCCCCTCATCAATGATGGTGCCAGCCATTACCATTCTGTATATTTGGATGATAATTTTGAATGGTATACTGGCTAGCAACCGGGGTCTACCTAGTTGGTTACAGTCGAAGGACACAACCAGGTTGCTTGGTGGTGGGACCGAATAGACGACCAGATATCGCTCTGACGAACTTCCTTCCTGCGATAAAGGAATGGGTGCATTGCCCCCGTGTTCGTCGGAGTCTGTGTTGATGAAAATAATCTGAATGGTGTCATCCTTATCCTCTTCAGTGACTGTATCATTCGAAGATAAATCCTCTGAAGGCAATACCGGGTCAACTGCCGCCTCGACCTTTTGACTCTCGTCTGGTATTGATTCAGCTGGTTTATCCTTAATGATAGACGCTTCAACTGACCACTTAAGCGGGCCAGCTAGATTTTCAACTAACGAAGGACTTGGAAAGAGTCTTTGATATCCAGGAGGAAGTCGTAACGGTGAAACCAGACGATCTTCTAAGACTCTTTTGGCCTCATCTAAGAAGGGACAACAGTGGAGGGCATGATCGCCTTCGCACAGTCTACAGGGAGGTCTAGTCTTCCCTTTCTGTCCTGGAACTTCACTTTCGCTAGTTGACGGTGTACTTTCGACATGGCTCTCAGAGGTTGACGATACTTGATTGTGCAAACGGGGAGACCAGTCCCTTAGTATCCGAGGGATGCAGGGACAATCTCGGTGAAAGTGGTCTCCCTTGCAGATGACACATGGCGATCTAGGCTTGGTCAGTGCTGTGTGTGGGTTTTCATCTGACGACACTTGTTTTCCCTTATTTTCCTTTGGCTCCTTCTTCTTTTTCTCTTTCTTCTTCTTTTCCTTCTTCTCCTTAGGAACTTGGTTTTTAGTCTTACCAGTTCCGTTACGTGAAGAGGAAGGAAGAGAGGAAGAATTATAAGAAGTAGAAGGTTGGTGGGAAATTCTAGACTCGTCTATTTGTTGATTCGACTGTTCAGGAATAGTGGTGTTCTGAACAACATTGGTTCAGAAGAGCCAGACCGGTAGGCCAATTGTCAGTCCTCGAAGCGACAATGTGGCCATATGGGGCGCACCAACATCTCCCCAAGAGGAGAAGGGACTAGGATTTCCACCAAGGGGAATTCCTTGGTTGGTGGACTCCATTTTCTCAACCTAAAGACCAATGCAGGAATAAAGGGTGATTGTTCCGTTTAAAATAAAATTTTAACGACGCTTAGACACAACTTTCTTTTTCACTTTTAAAGAGTCGAGAAAAAGCTAAATATGATTCTAGTCTCCTTCGATGTTTTAACGAGCCTGAAGTGACAAATGCTCGGATGGACTTTTTCTGTTATAGAGTCTGAAAAAGGCCAAAAGGAACTGCTCTGGAGTTCTAGGCAGAGGGTGTGCCAAACTTTTCGCAAAACCGCAGAATACTTTTTAGGGTACGGGCGGTCGATCTTCCTGAATGCTGTGTTAAGTGCATTGCGATCAGTAGGGCGACCGAGATGGCTTCCTATGGATAAAGGTTATATTCCTATAGGGGTCTCCCAATATATACGCGATGGTACGTGGGAGCACAATCCGTACTGGTACTAATCATCCCTCAGGAGGAATCACCCAACCATCAGTGAGGCGACTAGTGACCAGGTTTTACGACGCCGGAACACATCTCTAGCCTAGACCTCTATGTTGTGCGTTATGTTGCAAAGCGTTGTTAAGTTCATTCAATTTATTTTAGGTTGATATTTTTAGAAGTTTGCCTTTCTGGATTACCACGAGATGTATGATACAATTCCTAAATGCAGTCTAAAGATGATAAGCAAGCTTTATATCTTTTCAACAATGAAAATCCTAGCTACAAAGGGAAAAGAAAGACATCATCTTTTCTCAAAGAGCATAGAGCACACAGTAATGCACTTTTTCCTAAATCAACATACAAACTGTCAAATGCAAATGCACATATGCATGTATTTGTTTTCGCTTTCTTAATATTGATGCCTAAAAAGAAAGCTGTTATATAAATTTGAATTCGATTTCAAGTGAAAACACAAACAAGTTCCTTTTTCAAAATCAAAAAGACGATTACGACACTTTATGATTTACTTGTTTCGACACTTTGAAATGCATAAATTCAAACCAAAAGACAAAAGTAAAAGCTAAATCAACTGTGAACAGCAAACAAACTCACTCCTAAGATCAAAACGACACTTACGACAGGTCTAGATCTAGGGGCGACAGTATGACTAGTTTACTTTTGTAATGGGAAACTGCAAATGATGTAACAAATACATAAAGAACAAATACAGTTTCTTTATATAACCGAGGCGGAATTGAGGCAAAGAAAAGGGGTTTCAGATAGGTACAGTGACTGATAACAGGCTGCAAAAACAGAGATGAAAACTGAGCAAAAGGAAGCAGGGAACCACAACTGCACAAGGCAAAGACCGATCAACGCACTCCTAACACAGAGGTTTTGACATTCAGTGCAGGTAGCCTTCACGGGACCTGCGTTGAAGTGCAGAACCTCTTCACAGAGTCTGCACTGAAGAAGAAACGAGAGTTGTTTCTGGGTTCTGGGTTACGGTTTGCAGTTTTTTCTACAGTTTTTGGCCAGATAAAAGCTATCAATTAGGTACAATTAGGAGGATGATTTATAGGAGGACTAAGATCTATCACAAAGGGCTATTAGAGCACTTGTGAATAAGCTTCTCAGATCATAAACAGGCCCAGTGAGAGGGCTAGAGTAGCTGATCTCTACTTTGCATTTGTAAATAGCAAATGGAGTTTGATTCGACACTCTTGAGTTTATGGAATGAATAGCAATAGAAACACAAGTAAACCAAAAAGATACTCTCCCCAGTGGAGTCACCAATTTGTTGTTGGAAAAAGTATCCAATATGGAATGCCCCTATCCCACTCTAAGAGGTGATAGTGCCTTAGCAACAAACAAGGAAAGCTATCTGAGTATTCTTCTTTATGATATGCAAATAGAGAAAGAAGAATCTAACTAACCGATGTCTTCCGCTAGTTGGTCGATCCAATCACTCTCTCTCTTTCGTTCGCTTCCCGCTGCCTGCTCTTTCACTGGTCCAGCTTCACACGGTTCCTGCAAGATCACAAGAGTAGAAGACTACATGAAAGATATAGATTCACATTCATAACTAGTTTAGGATCAGATATAAACTAAATATGAAAATACAACAAAACATCATTGAAATACAAGCATATAGGAGAAACTCAAGCAACTTTATTGATATGATAAACAAGGTTCAAGAGGAGATACAACCAAGTGAGTCTCGATCCAGCATCTACCTCCCAGCAAAAGAATCCCTTCCTCTCCTCCAACAAAGCATAAATCACCCAATGTACTAATCTCAATCTCAAACCAACAACAATTCTCTGCAAATACCAAATTCCAGCCTCCTGAACCTCTGGGTGAGAGATCCATATATAGATGTGAGCAGAGAGGATAAGTCAGCTCATGTTTTGACTTGTGGCTTCTCTCTGTCAGTTCTTGCTTCCACTTGGAGGTTGAGAACCTCTTACTCATCACTTGGTCGAATTCACTGAGGAAAGTGTCATTGAGGAAGATTCTGGAAGCTTCCAGGGTCTTGACACGTCGTTGAATGAACTTGCCATTTGTCAATTCCCGCTCAGCGAACCCTGGTAGTGCTTCTACCTGCGTTGCAGTGCAGGTAGCCAGTGTAGACTTTGCATTTCAGCACAGACAGCTAGTGGAGCTATTGAATTGATCCTGATTTGACCATTTCTGAGTGGTTTTTGGTGGAGAACGTCTGGGAGAAGCTGTCATTGGTTGACCTTGTTCCTCTAGGGGTAGGAACAACTCATTTAGGGACTTTGGATCCCTTGAATTATTGGAATTTCATGCTTAATGTTGTAAGGCACAAAAATGTCTATAACAGTGTGTACTTGTACGCACTGCGACTGTGTGCACAGAGCGTACCCGCACTTGTGTAAACAGGTGGCCTGCGTACCCTGTCAAAATTGAGAAAATTTCAATTTTCTCCTTTTTTCCTCTTAGATTTTGCTTTTAATTTGTTCTTTCCACCTAGATCCATTGGTTACCTACCAGAGATCTTCATCTGAGCTTGTTTCGTCAGTCTCAAGTGTTTTAGTGGAATTCATAGAGATTTTTCCTTAGGGTTTGATTTCTAATTGGTCCTGTAGTGACTTTGGTGTTAGAGGTTGTCAAACTTTGGATCTCCCTGGTTTTGTTCAACCCTCTTAGGAGTCGGGCCTGTCATAGAATTCACCCTTTTGAGAGACCTACCTTTGTGTCTTCTCTTTGCGAATCTCGAAAAACTTTGTTGATTGAACTTTGAATTTTATTCTTGAGAAAAAGAACAAAAGATTTTGATTTTTGTTTTTGACTGGTTTTTGGTTCTGCATTAACTAGTCCTTAGTTACAGCACGACTGAGTAAAACATCCTGGGATCATACTTTGTAAGTTTTGACCTCATTAGATTTGCTTATTAGGTGAATTTCTTTTGATTTGCTTTTAAGTAGCTTTGATTTGATAGATTTGTAAAGGTTTGCTTTTGATTTTTAAATGCTTTGTTAATTAGGGAAAAATCCAAAAATCTCCTTTGAAAGAAAAGTTTGCTTAAGTGGCATTTGAGTCTTTGAATGAAAAGGGCATTTTCGCAAAATAATTAGTGGTCATGAGTTGCATGTTTTGAAAATGATAAAGAGATTGTTTCTTTGATTTTCATTGCCAGGAAAGTTGTCTTTATAAAAATTTTGCATTCTCCAACTCTCTTAGCTAAGGAATTCATTGAAAAAGAAAATTAGTATAAATCATCCTAAGTGCATCTTTGTAGTGGTTTGAGTCGAGTCTACACACCATCAGTTTCATCTCCGCTACCTTTTGTCTTAAAGAAAAGCCATAAAAATTAACGCTTAAAGTAAAATCAACTTAGTAACTTTTTATTTACTAGGGCTCTGAAACACCAATATAGATCAGGCTAGTGTCTTCGAGTAGGAGAGTAATTAACTCTCCAAGACAGCAAAACCAAACAAGTAGCTTATCTTGTGGTAGGATAAATCCAACTGTTTCATTTGTACTCTGGGAAAGCTCCTCTTAAAGGAGAAGCATGAGACCATGTCCGAACCAGTGAGGGGATCAATCCTCCTTCATTGGGAAAGACGCTAGATACACACATATTACAAATGGTAAACCTCGGATTATTGTCGAGGAGCCTGGGGGTCACTTGTCGGTAAACCTTGGATTATTGTCAAGGAGCCGGCAAGGGGATTGAGCTTGTTACTCTGCCCTTGCGTGCTATCGGGTAGTAGACTATTCCCCCAGGTATATTTGTTGCTGTTGGTAACCTTAGTGACCATTATCTTTAGGATTCTACCCGAGGTGACGGTGGAGGGAAGATCCCACTGTACCTGGAGCAGACGTCGGCTAGACTCACTTGGATTTTCCGGGGCGTTCACTTCACTTGAGACGGTTAAAGTGGAGGAACTTGTGCCGGTCTATTCATTAAGCAGGTTGTCGGGGTAACTGTTCCACCCACAACTTCTGTACTGAATTCGGCGATGTTGGGCTTGATCACCAACTACTGTTTTTGGTCCAGAAGGCTATTGTTTGTGCATGGTTTGATGCCCTAGATTCTTTAGGCGTATGATTCAAATTTGTTTGGCTCTTTAGAGACTTTAGGTGGTTTACTTTGAGATTTTTACTTTGTTTGCATGTGCGGTAGTTAAAAGTTTTTAACTGTGGCGGAATTACCAAGACAGTCCCGTAGACTTCGGGGCCAGTCTCCTGAGATTGTTTCCATGGCCGAATTGTTGAGGAAGTCCCGTAGACTTCGAGGTGAACCTCCTCAAGACGTCTCGAGTCATTACGAAGGTTTGAAAGTCCTTGTAACTCCTCCTAGTGGCAGTAGAGTAGGTTCACCTGAAGAAGGAGAGTCTTCGTTGGTAGTCCATCCAGATTACCAAAGTCTAGAAATAGGTTATAATCATGAAGCTGTTGCAGTTTCTGAGCTTGCTGGTAGTTTTTCATCTACTAGTGATAAAAGCGAAGAACCTGAAATATCTGAACCTGTTACTCCAACTTCTAGTGTTCCTGATTCACCTAGGGTAGAAAGAGTCATAACCGAAAATTTTCCTTCTGGTTTGATAGCTATTGAAGATCTTGCTCCAGAAGAAGAAGTAGGCGGCCCTATTCTTGAAGATCAACCTACCATTGATCTAAGAGAGCGTGAATCTATCTTTTACAGTCCACCTAGAAGTACTAATTGGTACCTTTCGTTAACTAATTACTTAGACAACTCAGGTATAAGTTTTTCTCCACCTCGTACTCCTTATCCACCTGGAGGTATTTATACTCCTGTAAATATGTCTAGTCAGTCGTCCGTGTTTACTCAACCCCCTGAATCTTTCTTGTATGGTGGTCCTTCTGTTCCTGCTGGGTATCAGTCACTTTTTGGTACTTTTGCAGGAGCATCTCCTCAACCCATTGGACATGGGTCATTAGCTGGAAACAATGGTAATAAACCGTTGGGTGTAGGAGACATTTATATGATGTCAGGTTCAATTCCCGGTTCTCAACCTCAAGGTGGTGAATTACCGCCTGGGGGGCAGCCTCAATTAACACCTGTGGGGCAACCTCAAGGTACACAATTTGCGTCTGGGGGGCAACCGCAAGGACAGTATGTACCCATGGTACAGTACATTCCTCAAGGTCAACCCCAGCCTCAATATGTACCCCAGGGTTAACCTCAGTACCAATATATGCCTCAAGGTCAACCCCAGTATCAGTACTTACGTCAAGGGTATATACCCCAAGGTCAGTACTTGAGTTAAGGTTATCAATCACCTCAAGGTCAATCTTACGTTCAAGGTATGGGAAATGTACCAATCAATTATCAATCCTACCCTCAATCCAGTTATGGATCTCAATATCCTCAACCTGTTATGGGTCAATACCCCGGAATGAACATAGTGTGGGATCCATCGCAAGTTCAACAAGTGTTGCAGCCAAGCGTACAGTTGTCATCTCAAACTGGACAACCTGTGGTTTCTGGTCCACCCTAGCAACCAGTCCAGTCCAATGTTCAAACTTCTGTACCTTCGGTAGTTACTCAGTCGCCAATTGCACCTAGTACTCCATCTCAAACGACTGCTGCAACCACCGCAACATTTGTTCCTTCCACCACACCTACTTCTGGAGTATCGACAGCTCTGGTTTCTACTATCTCTGCCACTACTCCACAGACATCTTTACCATTGTCTGGATCTACGATTCAAACTACGGTTCAGATGCCTGTGGGGCAGCCAGGTTTAAGTACGGTTGTTACTTCTCAACCACAATTTGTTTATCAACCGTACTAGGGACAGTACCAATACGGGCCTGCTGTCCAACAACCAGTTTACCAGTATCAACCGTATCCTGGGTACACTTATCAACAACCACAACAACCCCAGTACGGTCCGGTTAATCCTGGTTTTCCGGGAGGATACAATATCCTGAATGCGATTCCTCTTCCAAGTTATCCTAGATATCCTCCTCCTGGGACTGGTCTTGTGACTCAGAGTTTTAGGGATCCTAATCGGCAATTGCCGTTTATCGCAACTTTGGATTTACCAGACTTGACGCGCCTAACGAACGATCCTATAAATTATCTTCCGTTCTGGCCACCAATGCCAAATAAGTTGCCCAGTGACATACCCAAGTTCGAAGGTAAGTCGAGAGAGGATCCATCAAATCATGTGATGACTTACCACCTCTAGTGTGCTTCAAATTCTATCTCGGACGATTCGATCCGTTTATGTATTTTTCAATGTACGCTCATTGGTCTCGCGGCCAAGTGGTATATTGAGTTACCACGAGCCTCTTTTTATAACTTTAGTCAATTAGCTACCTTGTTCTTAACACATTTTCAGTTGCCGGTCAGATATGATAATGGCACTAAGTTATTAACTTCATTAAAACAGTCGACGTCCACTTATATTTCTGACCATATTCATGAATGGAGATGTCGTAGGCGTTTAGTGAAAGTTTTTATCCCGGACCAAATCTTAGCTGAATGGTTTGTTAAATCATTATTACCGAAGATTACTGAAGACGTAGCTAAGGCTAGAGTAGTTACTGAAGAGCAAGTCATTGCTCAAGCGCAGTACCTTGACTTAGTTTATACTCAGTGTCACACGGAAACTGTCAAGGGTGCGGACACGACTGACCTTCCTAGAAGTCTAAGACATTCTAATGACAAACAAGACAAAAAGGAGTGATCTTTCTCTAAATACACCTTTTATAACATGAAAACTACAAGTGTTTAGGCTTACCTTATTCCAAAACGCTGTTGTTGAAGTCCGTTCTTGACGATCCGGATGAGCTCCTCCTTCAAGTCAATTCCTGCAACCACAAACAATCAAACAATTACCAAGCACTTGCATTTCATATAATAAAACATATATCCAACATGCAGACCAAGGAACACATGAAATAACTCATTAACATAAGCTATTGAGAAAAATAAACCAGTTTGTATTAATAACGAAACAAAGAAACTCTTACAACCTGGCCTTGGTGTTGTGCAAGTTCCTCCCAGGGTCCATCAAGGGTTTTCCTCTACTTTGACAAAGCTCACCCTCTCCCAAGTAGAATCAAGTGAAGACAATCTCTCCTCACAAAGGCTCTAATGGAAGACCTAAATCCTGCAGCATTTACCCAAAGAAAATGTATAGCTCCAACCTCCTTTCCTCCTGGCTCAATGCCTTTATTTATAGTGCTGTAAAGAGGTTATTCAGGTCCACCATCAATGGGATCATCCCCCTCTTTGGGTGGGATAGCTCCCTTATTGATGGGATAAGACTCCCCTTAATAGAGATACATGAACCAACTGGAGGCGCATCCATTTCATCAAACCGACCTCTAGAATGTTCTAGAAGTAACCACAAGTAACTTTTTCAAGATAAAACTCGCGCATTTTGTCTTTTACAGAGGGACGCACCTGTCCCTTTACATACAGAGCGTCCATGGACGCAGTTTTGTGAACAAGGTCCGCGTCCCCGCAGGTAAGACTAGAGAGAACCTGCGACCCCAGAGATAAACATGATTTTTACAAGACTTTCTCTCTATTTTGAGTTTGAGATGGATAACAGAGGCATAGACTTGCCTAAGAGGGTAGCATGACTGTTGATTTGAGCCATACTAACTGTAAGTAGTCAAGGTGACATTTTTTAGTGTAACAGATTGCCCCCTAAAGTGCGAAGCCTGAAATAGAATAGGGTTTTGTAATTCTAGGAAGGGTGAAGCGCTTTATCATTTCAAGGATTGCCTTGTGGATGGCCTGGTTGGAACCTGCAATTTTCAACACAAAATACATGGATAAGATTATATCATCACTGAGGTAGGCATTCCCATACTCAGATTCAAAACTTTAACTAATGGACTAACTACTCTGATACAGGAATGATCTTGCAGTACATCATTTTTATAGACTTTTGTAGACACAGTATGGACGCAGCCATCTGTTTATGATTAGCCTACATAGATAATGAATACAAAACTCCTCGCAGCCTGGATGGTAGAAACTAGATCCAGGGTCTTCACTTCTACTTCTCGAATTGGTACGATTCTAGCCATGTGATTAAATGATTCGATGTCGAACATGGTAGAAACCACTTGATTACCAGTCAATGATGTAAACTGTTAACAAGCGTGAGAGAAACCACCAGTAATGTCAATGGTCCTCAAAGTACCAAGCACAACCCGTGAAATGTGAATAGATGTTTTGATGTCGAACACTTCACGGAATCCTCTGATCGAAAGTCAATGATGTAAACTGACGTCAAAGGCGAGAAACCTGCCATTGATGCATGCAGACTTCAAGGTACTGTCGATTCCTAAGTCATCTTTCTAGATAATGTGTCGATGTCGATAGAAAGCGACCCGTTGCAGGCAAGCCCGCAACACGAAATCATTGTTCAAGTTGAAGAAATGTTGCTGTAAGGACTGACTCAGGGATGGTCAAATGGATGACAAGTATTTTGCAGATGAAAGTTTTTGTTTGCAGACCTCTTGAACACATAACGACACAACAGATGGCTTGGTGACGAATAACTCAAAGTTAATCCCCGAAACCCAGTTAAAGACTTTCAAAGTGACGTGGTCAACTGTGAGGTAAAAGATTTCCCAACCCAGGTGAATAACAAGTGTCGTGTTCAAGAGCGGTAATAAAGTTTCTTCTGAGACAAAAGGTGACAAATAGGTTCATTCTTCTCTTTTTTCCCCCACCATTTCTGGCAAGTACCTCTTTATTTTTAACAAGCTTGAGGAGGATAACATATGCTTGATTATAAGCTCATCCTTCGGACGAGTCCAACCTAGTTTAAATTCGAACCCTAGGAAGGAGTGGTTCGTTCCTGTTTGTAATTGAACAGGTCCTCTACTGTAAAAATTTAACGAGCCCAGTATAGGAGAAACTCGGCGTTTTTCATTTTTAGAGAGTCTGAAAAACTAAAGGAGACTCCACGTTGAACTTTTTCGTATATTTGTGTCCCTCAAGCCCGAAAAAGTATAAAATAATACCTGGGGGAACCGCTTGATCTTGCGACCAAGGAGTACTTTCATAATAGTGTCGTTAACCTGAAAAGTAAAAAGCGATCAAGGACACGTCGTTTTATTTCCTTATCGAGTTCGAAACGACAAAAACCCGGCAATCTTTTCCTGATTTTGCGGTCAGAAAAGAGCTAAAAGGGGACCGTCTTTTAATTCCGTTTTAACGAGTGAAAAAGAAACACTCGGCGATCTTTTCATTTTTTAGGAGTCAGAAAAGGGCTTAAAAGATGACTCTGCAATTTTGTTTGTGAAAAATTACAATTTCCCTCGAAATCCCTTTGTCCTGCACAAAAGCGACACATTACTCATACCTGTTTAAAATAGGCAAAAATACATTCAAAAACATCTTTTCATGGTAAAAAATGAACTAATTCATCCAAAAAACCTATAAAAAGACCTTTTACCATGTCATTTTTACCGTTTCACTGTTGAGGTTGAAAAAAGGGCTTTTGACAAGAAACTTCCCGTGGTTGCTGCGGAAAAACTGACCGTTGGAATCGAACGCCGTCTCATCCAGGTATTTTACACATCCTACTCTGCATTTCTATCCGTTTAGAATCAATTTTTAGGTTTTAGTTTCATTTTTTGGGGGGTTTTGGTTTTGGAATGCGCCTCTCGGCGGACGCAGGTGCCCTTCGGGTGACCTGCGTCCCCCGACTTTTTCTCATACGGGAAAACGGTCGGAAGACGCAGCCCGCCTTCAGGCCAGCTGCGTCCGGGCGCCCTGTGCTACAAAGCCGGGGTGCGTCCTCCGAGAAACGCGCATTTCAAAACCCCAACTCTCTCAAAAAACCACCAAAAATTCCCAAATTAATTTCTAATGCTATTTTTGATATGCAGGCATTAATCATGTTAGACTGGAGAGAAAGAGAGCACGTAGAGGAAGATGAAGCTGCAATAAATCATCAACCTTCTCTGGATGCCCTAAGAGCATGCGGATTGTACAAATATTGGACCATACCGGGCATGAGGGGCCAGGTAAGATTCTTGGAATGGCTGGTTGAGCGATGGAACGTACAAGAACAATGCTTTTACATAGGAGGGCACCAGCTCGAGATAGAGCCCTCGGATGTATACTTTCTCACTGGCTTGCCAAACAGAGGTGAGCAACTCAACCTTGCGGGGACTAGGCCGGGTGGCCAATCCCTTGATAGTCTCCGCGAGACTTGGTGCACACCGGGAGCTCACCATTCAAAAGGCATAGAGATAAAACACATCACTCTGCCGGAACTCAAAGTCATAGCGTTCACGGTTACCAGAATTTGCGGCGCGGCCGCTTTACACATTGCTTCCGGATCCCAAATGCGGATGGCAATTGACTGTTACCAAGGCACCATTTTCAACTGGTGTGAAGCTGTGTCGGCTCATATGAAGAGCCAACTGACCAAGGCAAAGAACGGACGACTAAAGACTTTTGGATATGGGCCTATAGTCGTGAGCTTTGCCTTGGAGAGAATTCCAATGCTGATCCCTCAGCAACTCACTGTTGATATCTTGGGTCCTCAGCAGCCAAAGCTGATACGATGGGTTGCGGTGATGGCCCGGCATCCTGACGAGGGCGCGACAGTAGTTCGATTCTCAGATAGTTATTTTGACTGGTTAGAGGGCCAGCTTTTTGTGATACAGGACTTTCCCGTATGCCGGAATGGATTTCAGAGGTGATCCGGACATGGTTCTTCCACAGGGAGAACAATGGGATGACAGAGGTACTTTTTATTTTCACAAGTTTTCTAGTTATGTATTTTTTATTTTTTATATATATCGTCTCAAAACTAATAGTAAATTTTCAAAATGCAGATGTTGGCCCACAGCGTCCAGCCAACCTCCGGCCTTATGATAGACTACATCCAGCTGCACCGGTACCGGCCCCACAGGATGCGACAGCAGAAGTACTAGCTGGGTTGGAGCATGATCTAGAGCGTCTCACGGCAGATATACCTGAGACTACTATGGATGATATTCCTATGAGGCTTCAGCGCTTCGTAGTCGCGGTCCCTGGACCGTTTAGGAGATTTTTGCGTAAGGTAGCCCGCGCAGTGGTGTCGTACAGAGAGCACCACCAGTGATTGACTAGTCACTTTTGTAGTCACATGTGACATTTTGATTTTTTGTACTATCATTTTGCCGATCATAAGGTGTTTTAAACCTATGATCGAAGACGATGTATATATTTTTTGACACACTTCTATCTATATATATCACTATTACCGGCTTATCTTGTTTAACATATGTGATGAAATGTTTTTAAATTTACTTGCATGATTATCGTAAATGTCTGTCCAACATTCGAGAAGCAATTGCATCTGCTAATGTATTCAAAGACCTTGGAATATGTTGATATTCAATGTAATCAAATTCACGTTCCAAGAGACGCACTCTCAAAAACAACCTTAATAACACAGGATTTCTAATGGCATAAACTCTATTAAGCTGTAATACAACAAGTTCAGAATCTAACCTCACTATCAAACGTCGAATTCCAAATGAAATAGATTCGGATAATAATTCAACCACTGCACTGTATTCTGCAATGTTATTCGTTGTTTGACCGAGGCTTACCCCATGCATAGAAACTAACTCGTCAGAGGGCGAATAGATAACCCAAGCTGCGGAAGAGATATTCCGTGTACTACGACAAGCACCATCAGCAAATCCAATGTATGTTTGGAGAGGCGTCGACATCTACAATATCAAGAGTAAAACCAAGATGAGCCAAAATAATGACGAAAAACCACACTTGCTAAGCTAAGCACACTGACTAAACTAACACACTTGCTAGCTAGAAAGAAAATCTAACCTATCTAAAAATTTCTCCATACCCATCATTTTAAGCATAATACCTCTTTAGGTAAAGTCCATTTCTGGGTTTACCCAAAGAGTCCCCATCAAAATCAACTAACTCATAAGCCCCTTTTGCTAGCTTTCGCTTTACAATGTAGGGCCCATGCCACATGGGAACGAATTTTCCGGCACCTAGCTTATCGTTAGCTTGATCATATAATAGTACTAGGTCTCCTTCCGAAAAACTTCGAGGGGTTACATTTTTATCGTACTGAGCTTTCATTCGTTTCGCGTGAGTCTCGATAGCTAAAGTAGCGTCACGTCGAGTCTCATCTAATTTAGCTAAGTATAATAACCGTTTCTCCTCTTCGGAAGTAGCTGGAAGTAATTCGACAGCCATTTGAAGTGATGGGATTTCGCATTCAATAGGTAACACAGCTTCTAAGCCATAAACTAGCTGAAAAGGGGTGAAACCTGTTGAATTTTTCACTGAAGTTCGATATGCCCATAGCGCCGAAAATAACATGTTATGCCAATTCGTTCGATGGATACCAATGATCCGTCGAATCATGACGACTAGAACTTTGTTGATTGACTCAACCAAACCGTTGGCTTGCGGATAATAAGGAGTAGAGCTATCGTGGCGCAAACCAAGCTGGCTTGTAAGCTCAGTCATCATGACATTTCGAAAATGGCTCCCATGGTCAGTAATGATTGCTTGTGGGACACCAAACCTAGTTATGATATGATTGAATACGAAAACTGCAGCTGTCTTGCCGCTTGCGTCGAATGTAGGCATCGCCTCGGCCCATTTTGTAAAATAATCAACCGCGAGGATGATATACGCATGCCCCCCGGCCGAGTGAGGGTTACAAGTAATAAAGTCAATGCCCCATTTGGCGAATGGACCAGCGGCAATTATAGGGTGGAGAGGAGCAGGTGGAGCGCGCATCTTTCGATCAAACACTTGACAGTTGTGGCATGTTCTGACAGCAAGGATACAATCTTTAAACATAGACGGCCAGAAATAGCCAGCGCGCAACACCTTCTGAGCTGTGGCATACCCAGACATATGACCGCCACATGCTCCAGAGTGACAATCATTCAAAACTCTCTCAGCCTCTTCGTGAGTTAAACAACGTCGAAAAACTAAGTCTGCCCCCCGGCGATAAAGTGTATCTCCAATAATTCTGTATTGCTGGGATCGAAACCGAATTTTTCGACGGTCTTCCTTGGAAGCTTCAGGCCGAAAGGTTTGGGTTTGGAGATAGATGATTATATCCCCATACCACGGATCTAAAGTGCTAATAAGAAACAAAGATTCGTCCACAATGGACTCCTCTGCCACAGTCTCTGTGTCAGCACTCGGGAAATCACACATCAATTCCGCAAAAACTAAAGATTTCTTAGACTTGGACTTCTCGAACTCCAAGTCGAACTCTTGCAGGATAACAATCCATTTAGAGTACTTGCCCCCTAGCAGTTGTTTTGTCAAAATATAAATCATAGGGTTGCAATCCGAAATAACTGTAGTCTTGCGGAGAAGAATGTAGTGACGAAAACGCTGGACAGCTTGAACGGCTGCCAGGGCCAATTTCTCCACATGCGAATATTTTAACTCAGTTGGGTTTAAGGTTCTACTAAGATAATATATCACATGCTCTGCTTTGAATTCATCTTCTTGAACTAACACCATTCCAATGGTGGAATGCGAAGCTGCGAGGTATAAGAAGTAGTCCTGGTTGTAGTTGGGAGGATGCAATAACGGTGCATGGGTCAACGCGTGTTTCAGTGCATCAAAAGATTGTTGGGCAATCTCGTCCCAAAAGAATTGTGCGTTCTGTTTCAACAACCGTGTAAAACCTTTAGTGACCTCGGCGTAGTTTGGGATGAATCGGCGTAAAAAGTTCGCTTTCCCTTGCAAACTTTGGAGTTGGCGCAAACTCGAAGGAGGAGGCAATTTGATGATAGCCTCGACTTTCGAGGGATCGACGCGAATGCCGGTTTTTGAAACAACAAATCCCAGCAATCGACCTGTTTCTATACAGAAAACACACTTGTGGGGATTCAACCGAATTCGATAATGCCTACACCTCATAAAGATTGCTCGTAGGTGGACAAGGTGATCAGCTCGTTGTAAAGAATGAGCAGGCAAATCATCGAGATAGGGTTGCACAATGTGCTTGATGTCATGAAATGCATAAGACATTGCCCGTTGAAAAGTGGCCCCGGCATTCTTAAGTCCAAAAGGTAATTTGCAATAAGCAAATGTCCCCCATGGACAAATGAATGCCGTTTTTGGTTGATCGGCAGGTAGAATATTGATTTGATTATAGCCTGAGAAACCATCCATGAAGGAAAACATCTCACTTCCGGCACAATCATCAATAATTTGATCGATATAAGGCGTAGGATAGTTGTCTTTTGGACAAGCTCGATTGATATCCCTATAATCGATACAGATTCTTATTGTTCCTTGTTTTTTATTGACGGGAACAATATTCGATACCCAATCCGTTAACGGGATCGGATAAATGAAACCTGCTTTCAACAGCTTTTCGACTTCTGCTTTGATTGCAGCCGCTTTTCGAGGGTGAATCTGACGCAACCGTTGCCGAATGGGTTTAGCATCCGGGTAGGTTTTGATTTCATGAACAACAATGGCAGGATCAATTCCCGGCATTTCCTCGTAAGACCAGGCAAACACGTCGCGGAATTCTTGGAATAGGGCCTTGTAAGTTTGGATTTCCGTTTCAGTACATGCGGCACCTATATGAATGTTCTCCTCGATTCCGGGCTTCACTGAAATATCAATGGGAATTGTACGAGAAATATTCCCTAAATTCAGCTCTGAATCAGAATGTTTCGTTGGATCCTGAGCGTCTTTGACATATTCAGCGGTAAAGATAGATGAAAAATCATTTTCAAATGCATCATCCTTAGGTAAAAACGAAGATCTGTGATGGAGATCTTCCCATGGTAGATCATCTACACTTAGGATTTCGCGAAGTTGTTCGTCAGATGACACTTCTTCGGGAAACGTTATCCGTTCTAAGGGTGAGGTGAAAAGTGACTCTTCACTGACCACATTCATTTGGTCGGTTGAATGAAAGTCGGTAAAAGACATAAGAGCTTCATAAGCAATCTCATACGGACTCAACGGCATAACATCACCGAGTGAGTCTAGCTCAGAGTCAGAGGGAACATACCAAGGATCATCATAAATAATGTTTTCTGACGTGATCATATGAATTGTTGCGAACGAAGGGTCTGCATTGAGTGGAGGGAGAGGAAAAGTTCCCAGTAAACCGGAATCCTTAACTAAACCTACACCAATGTCCCTATAAGGGATTGTCGTTTTACCAACATGCTGGATAGTTTCTAAAGAGGTTGGGTCGGATGAAAAGTATGTCAGCTGATCAATAGTCACGATCTTACCGTTATGTGGAAATTTAATGACTCTGAAGACCGATGAAACGACCGCTGTCATAGCATATGACCAACTTCGACCCAAAAGAAGGTTGTAGTCTAGAGGGGCATCAACCACTTCCACATCCAGACTAACGGTTTTACCTTCGACCCCTATAGGCAATTCTTGTAGAATACCAAACGGACGGAACCCACGGCCATCAAAGGCCTTAAGGATGGTGGGGGATTGGTTCAACGAAGGAGAACCAAGCGATCTCCAACATTGAATCGACATAATACACGTAGAAGCTCCCTCATCAATCACAGTCCGATGAATAGGCCTGTTTTTGACTATCACTGGAATTTGGAAAGCCATTTGATGGGGGAGACGTGGTGTACTATTTTCTAGATCAAAGATCATTAGGTTCGGGTCCTGAACATCGACAGCTCCAATAGCCGACAAAAGCAATTTTCGTTGCGCTGGACATGATTGCAGCACTTCGAGTGCCGACATTGCTGAAGGTGAAACAGCTAAGTCTTCAACAATGTTGTAATTCTGGGCTGCTCTCGCATGTGGATTGAAAGCAGACCTTCGAAGTACACCCTTGGCGGGCGGCTTAATCACTAAGTCTGGGTTAGGTTTTTCGATCTGTAGTGGATCGGAACCAGGAGCTGAGGTTGATGGGTTAGAGTGAGAAGATTCTGCTTCCTTACCATCAACAGGAGCCTTACTACCATAATCTTGCGATCGAGTCGCAATCCTGACATGAGACATCATCAAAATGGGTTCTTCACTGGCATTCGAAGAAGAACCTATCATCTTATTTTCCTGCTCTGGAAATGGATTCTTTAACACAGCAGGAGTCGGAGAACCTTTGACTATTTTCACTACCTCGGCCCGATGAGGGCAGTCTCTCGTAAAATGATCTTCTTCACAAATAAGACAAGGATAGCGAGGTTTGCGTTTTCGTCATTGGTTTCCGACTTTTCCGTTTTCTCCTTTGGAGCCTTGTCTGCTTTAGCCTTCTTCTTTCCTTTCTTCTTTCCACCGTTTTTGGATTTGGCCGTAGATGACTCTACAGCGTGAATGTCGGCGGTAAGTTCAGGAGGAGAAGACTCTCCTGTCGGAGAATCAGGCAAAGTGATAATTGGAGTATTGGAGGCCTTGGAAGACTTCTTCTTACTCTTCGTAGTCACGATACCGATCATACCATCAGCGGCATGAGATCCCGAAGGAGCAGCAGCGATTTGGTTTGACTTTGGAAGATCCGGAATTTTCTCATGTAACGTACCCGACTGAGTGTAAACTAAGTCAAGGTATTGTGCCTGAGCAATGACTTGCTCCTCAGTAACTACTCCGGCCTTAGCTACATCTTCAGTAATTCTTGGTAATAATGATTTGACAAACCATTCAGCTAAGATTTGGTCCGGGATAAAAACTTTCACTAATCTCCTTCGACGTCTCCACTCATGGATGTGATCAGAAATGTACGTGGATGTCGATTGTTTTAGCGAAGTTAATAACTCTGTACCATTATCGTATCTGACTGGTAACTGAAAATGAGTTAAGAACGAGGTAGCTAACTGACTAAAGTTGTAAAAAGAGGCCCGTGGTAACTCAATGTACCACTTGGCTGCGAGACCAATGAGTGTACGCTGGAAAAGACGTAAGCGGATGGAATCATCTACGATGGAATTTGATGCACACCAGAGGTGGTAAGTCATCACGTGATTAGACGGATCCTCTCCAGACTTCCCTTCGAACTTGGGTATATCGCTGGGCAACTTATTTGGCATTGGCGGCCAGAACGGAAGATATTGAATTGGATCGTTCGTTAGGCGCGTCAAGTCGGGTAAATCTAAAGTTGCAATAAATGGTAACTGCCGGTTAGGATCTCTGAAACTCTGAGTCACAATACCAGCCCCAGGAGGAGGATATCCAGGATAACTAGGAACAGGATTCGCATTGGGGATATTATATCCTCCTGGAAAACCAGGATTAACCGGACCGTACTGGGGTTGTTGAGGTGGTTGATAATTGTACCCAGGATACGGTTGATACTGGTAAACCGGTTGTTGGGCAGCTTGCCCAGGTTGATACTGTCCCTGGTACGGAGGTTGAACAAATTGAGGTTGAGTAGTAACAACCGTACTTGTACCAGGTTGGCCTACAGGCATCTGGACTGTGGTTTGAACCGTGGGTCCAGACAACGGTACAGATGTCTGAGGAGTGGTTACAGGGACAGTAGAAACTGGAGCTGCCGATACTCCAGAAGTAAGCATGGTAGATGAAGCGGTAGTTGCTGCAGCCGTGTGAGGTGGAGTACCTGGTGCAATTGGCGGCTGAGTAACTACCGAAGTTACAGGGGTCTGAACACTTGACTGGACAGGTTGCGGTTGCTGGGATGGACCAGGAACTGCAGGTTGTCCTGCTTGAGGTACCGACTGTATACTTGGTTGCAACATCTGTTGACCCTGTGACGGATCCCATGTTAACATTCCAGGGTATTGACTCGTAACAGGTTGAGGATACTGAGACCCATAGCCGTATTGAGGATAGGGTTGATAACTGTAAGGTGCAGTCCCATATGATTGCCCTTGAGGTGGTTGATAACCTTGACTAGGGTATTGACCCGTAGGTTGATAACCTTGAGGTAAATACGAATACTGGGGTTGACCTTGACCTTGAGGTTGGTATCCTTGAGGTTGATACCCTTGGGGTTGATACCCTTGGGGTTGCCATCCTTGAGGTTGCCATCCTTGAGGTTGATACTGATACTGAGGTTGACTTTGGGGTACATATTGAGGCTGGGATTGATACCCTTGGGGTTGATACCCTTGAGGTTGCCCCCCAGTCACAAATGAAGTACCTTGAGGTTGCCCCCCAGGTATAAACGAAGGTTGCCCCCCAGGCGGTAATTGGCCACCTTGAGGTTGGTTAATGGGAGTTGAACCTGACATCATATAAACGTCACCTATACTCAATGGTACATTACCACTGTTTCCAACTAATAACCCATGATCAACAGGTTGAGGAGATGCTCCCGCAAAGGTACCAGAAAGTGATTGATACCCAGTAGGAACAGAAGGACCGCCATGTAAAAATGATTCAGGACTTTGTGAAAACACAGATGACTGACCAGACATATTTACAGGAGAATGAATTCCTCTAGGTGGAACCGGAGTACGAGGTGTAGAAAAACCTACTGAGTTGTCTAAAAAATTGGTTAATGCAAGGTACCAAGGTTCAGTTCTAGGAGGACTGTAAAAGATGGATTCACGCTCCCTTAGATCAAGGGTAATTAGATCTTCAGAATTAGAAACGCCTATTTCTTCCTCTGGAACAAGTTCTTCTATAGCAATTAATCCAACAGGAAGATTTTCGGTGATAATTCTTTCTATTCTTGGTGAATCAGGAACACTAGGAGTTGGAGTAACAGGTTCTGAAATTTCAGGTTCTTCGCCTGTTTCACTGGCAGATGAAAAACTACCAGCAAGCTCGGAAACTGTAACAGCTTCGGGATTGTAACCTGTTTCTAAACTTTGGTAATACGGATGGACTACCAAGGAAGATTCTCCTTCTTCAGGTGATCCTACTCTACTGCCACTAGGAGGAGTTACAAGGACCTTTAACCCTTCTAAATTACCTGGGTCGTCTCGAGGAGGGGATCCCCTAAGTCTACGGGATCTTCTCAACAATTCGGCCACAGACACAACTTCAGGAGACTGGCCCGCAATTCGACGGGACCTTCTCGGTGATTCCGCCACAATTAAAGATTTTAACTACAACACACGAAAACAAAATAAAAAAGTTCAAATCAAACCACCTAAAGTCTTCTAAAGAACCAATCAATTTGAAGCATACGCCTAAATAATCTAGAGCGTCAAACCATACACAAACAGTAGTCTTCCGGACCAAAAACGCTAGTTGGTGATTAAGCCCAACCTCGCAGGATTCAGTACAGAAATAGTGGGTGGAACAGTTACCCCGGCAACCTGCTTAATGAATAGACTGGACCAAGTTCCTCCACTTTAACCGTCTCGAAGTGAAGCGAACCCCCCAGAAAATCCAAGTGAGTATAACCGACGTCTGCTCCAGGTACAGTGGGACCTTCCCTCCACCGTCACCTTGGGTAGAATCCTAGATATTATAGCCACTAAGGTTACCAATCACAACAATTACACCTGGGGGAACAGTCTAGGCTCCAACAGCACGCAAGGGCAGAGTAGCAAGCTCCAATCCCCTTACCGGCTCCTTGATAACAATCCAAGGTTTACCGATAAGTGACCCTTGGCTCCTCGACAATGGTTAATCCGAGGTTTACCGTTTGTAATACGTACTGTCTGGCGTCGTTCCCAACGAGGGAGGAATGATCCCCTCACTGGTTCGGACACGAGCTCGTGCTTCTCCTTTAAGAGGAGCTTTCCCAGAATGTAACTGAAACAATTGGATTTGTTCTACTCAAGATAGACTATCTGTTTGGTTTTGTAGTCTTGGAGAGTTAAGTACTCACCTACTCCAAGACCCTAGCCTAAGCTATGTTGGTGCTTCAGAGCCCTAGAAAAATAAAGATTACTAGATTGATTTTAATTTAAGCGTTACTTTTAAGGTTGTTTCTTAAGTCAAAAGGTGATGGAAGTGAAACTAGTGGTGTGTTGACTCGACTCGAAACCACTACAAAATGCACCTAGAATGATTTATCCACTACTTTACTTTTCGATGAATTGCTTTAACTAAAAAGTTGAGAGAATGCAATCTTTATAAAAGCAACCTTTAATTGAAAACAATCAAAGAAACAATTCGTTTGTCTTTTCCAAGCATAAAAACATAACTTCTCTTTACATGCACGAAAAACTCTTTTCTTCTTTTGAAAACAAAAAGCTACTTGAAACAAGACTTTTAAGAAGATGTTTTTGTATTTTTCTTTTAATAAAGCAAGTAAATCTAATTTAAACAAAAAATCAATCTTAACAACTCTTAAAATCTATGAAAATGCACTCATAAGCAAACTAAAGGTAAATTTACCCTAAGCAATCTTAACGAGGCCAAAACTAACAATGATTATTTCTAAGGTGTTTTACTTGATTACAATCAAATCAAGGGCTAGCTTATTGCAGAATCAACAACTAGCCAAAACAAAATTCTAATCTTTTTGTTCTTTTTTAAAATGGAAATCAATACTTTATAAACAAGTAATTCGAAATTTGACCCAACACAACTCAAATGGCAAGTTGCACACAAAAGGAGACTTTACGACAGGCCAGACTTCTAAGAAGGTTGACTAACCAGAGATATCTAAGGCCGGACAACTTTCTAATAGCAAAGTCACTACAAAGCCTTTCCAAAAATCAAACCCTAGGTCAAAACTTCGTTGAAAACCACTAAAACACTCAAAGCTCACAAAACTAGTTTAGGTGAAAATTCTTGACAGGGTACTAAAGAATCTGGGCGGAAAACACTAAGGAAAAACAAAATCTAAAAGCAATTTGAAGCAAAAATGGAATTTTCTCAAGTTTTACAGGAAGACGCAGGCAACCTGTTGTCACAGGTGCGGCCCCGCTCTGTGCAGACGGCAACAGCGCGTCCAAAGACGCACTGTGCAGTACTAAGAGGGTGCGTCCGTCTGGAAAAATGAAGAAAAACCAAATCTAACTAAATCTAAAGCTAAGCCACCCAAATACTAATTCGCATAGTCAAAAACCAGAAAACAAAAATAATTTTCTCAAAGCCAAGTTCATATAAAGGAAAAGACTTTCTCATTAATGGCTCCCCAGCGGAGTCGCCAATTTGTCACACGGAAACTGTCAAGGGTGCGGACACGACTGACCTTCCTAGAAGTCTAAGACATTCTAATGACAAACAAGACAAAAAGGAGTGATCTTTCTCTAAATACACCTTTTATAACATGAAAACTACAAGTGTTTAGGCTTACCTTATTCCAAAACGCTGTTGTTGAAGTCCGTTCTTGACGATCCGGATGAGCTCCTCCTTCAAGTCAATTCCTGCAACCACAAACAATCAAACAATTACCAAGCACTTGCATTTCATATAATAAAACATATATCCAACATGCAGACCAAGGAACACATGAAATAACTCATTAACATAAGCTATTGAGAAAAATAAACCAGTTTGTATTAATAACGAAACAAAGAAACTCTTACAACCTGGCCTTGGTGTTGTGCAAGTTCCTCCCAGGGTCCATCAAGGGTTTTCCTCTACTTTGACAAAGCTCACCCTCTCCCAAGTAGAATCAAGTGAAGACAATCTCTCCTCACAAAGGCTCTAATGGAAGACCTAAATCCTGCAGCATTTACCCAAAGAAAATGTATAGCTCCAACCTCCTTTCCTCCTGGCTCAATGCCTTTATTTATAGTGCTGTAAAGAGGTTATTCTGGTCCACCATCAATAGGATCATCCCCCTCTTTGGGTGGGATAGCTCCCTTATTGATGGGATAAGACTCCCCTTAATAGAGATACATGAACCAACTGGAGGCGCATCCATTTCATCAAACCGACCTCTAGAATGTTCTAGAAGTAACCACAAGTAACTTTTTCAAGATAAAACTCGCGCATTTTGTCTTTTACAGAGGGACGCACCTGTCCCTTTACATACAGAGCGTCCATGGACGCAGTTTTTGTGAACAAGGTCCGCGTCCCCGCAGGTAAGACTAGAGAGAACCTGCGACCCCAGAGATAAACATGATTTTTACAAGACTTTCTCTCTATTTTGAGTTTGAGATGGATAACAGAGGCATAGACTTGCCTAAGAGGGTAGCATGACTGTTGATTTGAGCCATACTAACTGTAAGTAGTCAAGGTGACATTTTTTAGTGTAACACTCAGTCGGGTACGTTACACGAAAAGATCCCAGATCTTCCAAAGTCGAGTCAAATTGCTGCTGCTCCTTCGGGATCTCATGCTGCTGATGGCATGATTGGTACGGTAAATACTAAAAGCAAGAAGAAGTCTTCAAAGAATTATTTGCCCATTATAACCTTACCAGACTCCCCGACAGGAGAATCTTCTCCTGAAATTTCCGCTGATATTCACGTTGTAGAGTCATCTACGGCCAAATCAAAAAATGGTGGGAAAAAGAAAGGTAAGAAGAAGGATAAAGCAGACAAGGCTCCCAAGGAGAAAAAAGAAAAGTCAGAAACCAATGAAGAAAAGTGCAAACCTCGATATCCTTGTCTTATTTGTGAAGAGGATAATTTTACAAGAGATTGCCCTCATCGGGCAGAGGTTGTGAAAATCGTCAAGGGTTCCCCAACTCCTACTGTTTTGAAAGATCCATTTCCAAAGCAGGAGAGTAAGATGATAGGTTCTTCCTCGAGTGCCAGTGAAGAACCAATATTGATGATGTCTCATGTACGGATTGCGACTCGATCACACGATTATGGTAGTAAAAGTCCTGTTGATGGATCGAAAGAAGCAGAATCTTCTTAGTCAAATCCATCAACCTCAGCTCCCGGTTCCGATCCACTACAGATCGAGAAACCTAACCCTGACTTAGTAATTAAACCACCCGCCAAGGGTGTACTTCGAAGGTCTGCTTTCAATCCACATTCGAGAGCGGCCTAGAATTACAACATTGTTGAGGATTTAGCTGTTTCACCCTCAGCAATGTCGGCTTTAGAAGTGCTGCAATCATGCCCAGCACAACGAAAATTACTTTTGTCGGCTATAGGAGCTGTTGATGTTCAGGACCCGAATCTGATAATCTTTGATCTAGAAAATAGTACACCACGTCTCCCTCATCAGATGGATTTCCAGATCCCAGTGATAGTCAAAAACAGGCCTATTCATCGGACTTTAATTGATGAGGGAGCTTCCACGTGTATTATGTCGATTCAGTGTTGGAGATCGCTTGGTTCTCCTTCGCTGAACCAATCCCCGAAAATTCTTAAGGCCTTTGATGGCCGTGGGTTCCATCCATTTGGTATTTTATAGGATTTGCCTATAGGGGTTGAAGGAAAAACCGTTAGTCTGGATGTGGAGGTGGTTGATGCCCCTCTAGACTACAACCTTCTCTTGGGTCGAAGTTGGTCTTACGCTATGACAGCGGTCGTCTCATCGGTCTTCAGAGTTATAAAGTTTCCACATAATGGCAAGATCGTGACAATAGACCAGCTGGCTTTCTTTTCATCCGACCCAGCCTCTTCAGAGAGTATCCAGCATGTCAGTAAAATGACTATCCCTTATAAGGATGTTGGCGTAAGATTAGTTAAAGATTCTGGTTTACTGGGAACTTTTCTTTTTCCTCCAATCAATGCTGACCCTTCATTCGCATTCATTCATATGATTACATCAGATACTATTATTTACGATGATCCATGGATTGTCCCATCTGAATCTGAAATAGACTCATTCGGTGATGCTATGCCTTTGAGTCCATATGATATTGCTTATGAGGTCGTGCAGTCTTTTACCAACTCGTGTTCAACCCAAATCGACCAAATGAATGTGGTCCGTGAGGAATCACTTTTCACATCAACCTCAGAATGGATAGCGTTTCCCGAAGTCGTGTCATTTGACGAGCAACTTCACGAAATCCTAAGGGTAGACGATCTACCATGGGAAGATCTTCATCATAGATCTTCATTTTTACCTGAGGGTGATGACTTCAAAAATGATTTTTCATCAATCTTTACTGCTGAATATGTCAAGGACGCTCAGAATCCCATGAAACATCCTGATTCAGAGTTGAATTTGGGAAACATTTCCCAAACTATTGCCATTGACATTTCCGTCAAATCTGGAATTGTTGAGAACATTCATATAGGCGCCTCGTGTATAGATGACGAAACTCAAACATACAAGGCCCTATTTCAAGAATTCTGTGACGTGTTTGCCTGGCCCTATGAGGAAATGCCAGGAATTGATCCTTCCATTGTTGTTCATGAGATCAAGACTTACCCGGACGCTAAACCCGTTCGGCAACGTCTGCGTCAGATACACCCTCGGAAAGCGGCTGCAATTAAAGCAAAAGTTGAGAAGCTGTTGAAAGCAGGTTTCATTTATCTGATCCCGTTAATGGATTGGGTATCGAATATTGTTCCGGTTAACAAGAAACAAGGAACAATAAGAATATGCATCGACTATAGGGATATTAATCTTGCTTGTCCAAAAGACAACTATCCCACGCCCTATATCGATCAAATAATTGATGATTGTGCTGGCAGTGAAATATTTTCCTTTATGGACGGTTTTTTCGGTTACAATCAAATCAATATTCTACCTGTCGATCAACCAAAAACGGATTTCATTTGTCCATGGGGGACATTTGCTTATTGCAAACTACCTTTTGGGCTTAAGAATGCCGGAGCCACTTTTCAAAGGGCAATGTCTTATGCATTTCATGACATCAAACACATTGTGCAACCGTACCTCAATGATTTGCCTGCTCATTCATTACATCGAGCTGATCACCTTATCCATTTACGAGCAATTTTTATGAGGTGTAGGCATTATCGTATACGTTTGAACCCACACAAATGTGTCTTCTGTATAGAAGTGGGACGATTGCTGGGATTTGTAGTTTCAAAAGCCGACATTCACGTCGATCCCTCGAAGGTCGAAGCTATCATCAAATTTCCTCCCCCTTCGAGTCTTCGCCAACTCCAAAGTTTGCAGGGGAAAGCAAACTTTCTAAGCCGATTCATTCCTAACTACGCCGAGATTACAAAAGGTTTTACACGGTTTTTGAAACAGAACACTCAATTCTCTTGGGATGAGATAGCTTAGAAATCTTTTGATGCACTTAAACACGCGTTGACCCATGCACCGTTGTTGCATCCTCCCAACTACAACCAAGACTACTTTTTGTACCTCGTCGCCTCTCATTCCAAAATTGGGATGGTATTAGTTCAGGAAGACGAATTCGCAACGGAACATGTGATATATTATCTTAGTAGGACATTAAATCCCACTGAGCTAAAATATTCGCATGTGGAGAAATTGGCCCTGGCAGCCGTTCAGGCTATCCAACGTTTTCGTCATTACATTCTTCTCCGTAAAACTACGGTCATTTCGGATTGCAACCCTATGATCTACATTTTGACTAAACAATTGCTAGGGGGCAAGTACTCTAAATGGATCGTTATCCTGCAAGAGTTCGACTTAGAATTTGAAAAGTCTAAGTCTAAGAAATCTTTAGTCTTTGCAGAGTTGATGTGTCTAAATGGATCGTTATCCTGCAAGAGTTCGACTTAGAATTTGAAAAGTCTAAGTCTAAGAAATGTTTAGTCTTTGCAGAGTTGATGTGTGACTTCCCGCGTGCTGACACGGAAACTGTGGCAGAGGAACCCATTGCGGACGAATCTTTGTTTCTCATCAGCACTTTAGATCCGTGGTACGGGGATATAATCATCTATCTCCAAACCCAATCCTTTCAACTCGAAGCTTCTAAGACGGAACGTCGGAAAATTCGATTCCAGTCCCAACAGTACAAAATTATTGGAGATACTCTTTATCGCCGTGGGGCGGACTTGGTTTTCCGACATTGCTTATCTCACGAAGAGGCAGAAAGGGTTTTGAATGACTGTCACTCTAGGGCGTGTGGCGGTCATATGTCTGGGTATGCCATAGCTCAGAAGGTGTTGCGTGCTGGCTATTTCTAGCCATCCATGTTTAAAGATTGTATCATTGCGGTCCAAAAATGCCACAACTGTCAAGTGTTTGATTGCAAGATGCGTGCACCACCAGCGTCTCTCCACCCTATAATTTCCGTTGGTCCTTTTGCCAAATGGGGTATCGACTTTATTACATGTAACCCTCACTTGGCTGGGGGGCATGCGTATATCATCCTTGCGGTTGATTATTTTACTAAGTGGGCCGAGGCGATGTCTACATTTGAGGCAGACGGCAAGATCGCTGCAATTTTCGTATTCAATCACATTATTGCTAGGTTTGGTGTCCCACAAGCAATAATCACTGACCATGGGCGCCATTTTCGAAACATTATGATGACAAAACTTACAGGCCAGCTTGGTTTGCGCCACGATAGCTCAACTCCTTATTATCCACAAGCCAACGGTCTGGTTGAGTCCATCAACAAAGTTTTGGTCATCATGATCCGACGAATCATTGGCATTCATCGGTCGAATTGGCACAACATGTTATTTTCCGTGCTTTGGGCATATCAAACTTCGATGAAAACATCAACATGGTTCACTCCTTTCCAACTAGTTTATGGTTTGGAAGTCCTGCTGCCCATTGAATGCAAAATTCCATCACTTCAAATGGCTGTTGAATTACTTCCAGCTACTTCCGAAGAGGAGAGACGTTTATTATACTTAGCTCAATTAGATGAAACTCGACGCGATGTTGCACTGGCAATCGAGACTCATGCAAAACGAATGAAAGCTCAGTATGATCGAAATGTGACCCCTTGAAATTTTACAGAAGGAGACCTAGTGCTATTGTATGATCAAGCTAACGATAAATTAGGTGCTAGAAAATTCGTTCCTATGTGGCATGGACCCTACATTGTTAAGCGAAAGCTAGCAAAAGGGGCTTATGAGCTGGTTGACTTTGATGGGGACTCTTTGGGTAAACCCAGAAATGGACTTTACCTAAAGAGGTACTATGCTTAAATGGTGGGTGTGAAGATTTTCGTTAGGTTAGTTAGGTTAATTTTCTCCTTCTAGCTAGTGTATTTGTTAGAATAGACAGTGTGCTTAGTTTAGAAAGTGTGTTTTTCGTCATTATTCTGCTTATCTTGGTTTTACCCTTGATGTTTGCAGATGTCGATGCCTCTCCAAACGTACATTGGATTTACTGATGGTGCTTGTCATAGTACATGGAATATCTCTTCCGCAGCTTGGGTTATCTATTTGCCCTCTGACGAGTTAGTTTCTATGCATGGGGTGAGCCTCGGTCAAACAACAAACAACATTGCAGAATACAGTGCAGTGATTGAATTATTATCGGAATCCATTTCATTTGGGATTCGGAGTTTGATAGTGAGGTTAGATTCTGAACTCGTTGTATTACAGCTTAATAGAGTTTATGCCATTAGAAATCTAGTGTTATTAAGGTTATTTTTGAGAGTGCGTCTTTTGGAACGTGAATTTGATTACATCGAATATCAACATATTCCAAGGTCTTTTAATACATTAGCAGATGCAATTGCTTCTCGAATGTTAGACAGACATTTGCGATAATCATACATGTAAATTTAAAAACATTAACATTTAATCACACATGTTTAACAAGATAAGCCGGTAATAATGATATATATAGATAGGAGTGTGTCAAAAATACATCGCCTTCGATCATAGGTTGTAAAACACCTTATGATCGGCAAAAATGATAAGTACAAAAAACCAAAATGTCACATGTGTCTACAAAAAGTGACTAGCCAATCACTGGTGGTGCTCTCTATACGACACCACTGCCCACGCTACTCTACACAGGAACCTCCTGAAAGGTCCTGGGACTGCAACCACATAGCACTGAAGTCGGATAGGAATATCGTCTATAGTCGTCTCTGGTATGTTCGCCGTAAGACGCTCTAGGTCTTGTTCCAACTCGGCTAAGGTCTCTGCGGCCGCATCCTGTGGGACCGGTGCCGGTGCAACTGGTTGTCTCCTCTCGAAAGGCCAGAGATTGGCTGGACGCCGTGGACCCACATCTGCATTTTGAAAATTTTTACTCTCAGTTTTGAGACGATATATAAAAAAAAAACAAAAAAATAGATAATTTAAAAACTTGTGAAAAATGAAGTACCTCTGTCGTCCCATTGTTCTCCCTGTGGAAGAACCATGTCTGGATCACCGCGAAAATCTACTCCGGCATAAGGAAAATCCTGGATCGCAAAGACCTGGTCCTCCAACCAGTGAAAGTAACCCGCAGGAAATCGGACAACTCCCGCTCCCTCATCAGGATGCCGGGCCATCACCGCAACCCATCGCATCAACTTTGGCTCCCGAGGTGGCCCAACCACAACAGTGAGATGCTGAGGGATAAGCATCAGAGCTCTCTCTAGGGCAAAGCTCACAACTAAAGGCCCATACCCAAAGGTCTTTAATTGCCCGTTCTTTTCCCTAGTCAGTTGGCCCTTCACATTGTCCAACATAGCATCGCACCAGTTGAAAATGGTGCCTCGGAAGCAATCAATCGCCATCCGCATTTGGGACCCGATGGCAATATGCAAAGCGGCTGTGCCGCAGAGTCTGGTAACTGTAAAGGCAATTACCATAAGTTCAGGTCGGGATATGTATCTGATTTCTATCCCCTTCTCCTGGTTTTGATTGTTGCACCACTCTATCCGGAGACTAGCAAGGGATTGGCCACCCGGCCTAGTCCCAAACAGAGACAGTTGCTCGCCCCTATTAGGCAAACCAGTGAGAAAATATATGTCTGAGGGCTCTATCTCGAGCTGGTGCCCTCCGATGTAAAAGCATTGTTCCTGGACGTTCCACCTTTCAACCAGCCACTCTAAGAATGGCACCTGGGCCCTCATGCCAGGTATGGCCTAGTACTTGTAGAGACCGCATGCCTTCAAAGAATCAATGGAAGGTTGATGATCTATTGCAGCCAAATCGACATCTTCGTGTTCTCTTTCGCACCAATCATGCATGGTGGGCAATCTACACACCAGAAAACACCCATTAGAATTCATTAAATAAAAAATTAATGGTTTATTTTTGAAAGTTGGGGTTTTGAAATTGCTTTGCGCGGAGTATGCACCCCGCGTTCAGAAATAGAGCGGTGGTATGCAGCTGTTCTGAAGGTGGGCTGCGTACTCCGACCATTTTCCCATTAACGAAAATGTCGGGGTACACAGGTCGCCCATGGGGCACCTACGTACCCTGAAAGGCGTATCTTAAAACCCCAAAGCCCCCAAAAAATCAAACTAGGGCTTAAAATGAAATTCTAAATGGATGAAAACAAAGAGGAGGAGGTTGTGGAATAGCTGAAAGAGACGGCGCTCGATTCCGACGGTCGGATTCTCCGCAAAGTCCACGGGAAGTTTCTTGCCAAAAGCCCTTTTCTCTCCCTCAACAGTAAAATGGTAAAAATGACATGGTAAAAAGTCTTTTTATAGGTTTTTTGGATAAATGAATGCTAGGTTTGTTTATTTTTCACCATGGAAAGATATTTTTCAATGTATTTTTGCCTATCTTAAACAGGTATGAGTAATGTGTTGTTTTTGTGCAGGACATAAGGACTTTCAGGGAAAATTCTCATTTTTCACGAACCAAAACATCAGAGTCATCTTTTAAGCCCTTTTCTGACTCCTAAAACATGAAAAGATTGCCGAGCATTTCTTTTACACTCGTTAAAACGGAATTAAAAGATGGTCCCCTTATAGCCCTTTTCTGACCGTAAAAACAGGAAAAGATTGCCGGGTTTTTGTCGTTTCAAACCCGATACTGGAAATAAAACGACGTGTCGTTGATCGCTTTTTACTTTTCAGGTCAGAGACACTAATCATGAAAGTACTCCTTGGTCGCAAGATCAAGTGGTTCTCTCAAGTATTATTTTATACTTTTTCGGGCTTGAGAGACACAAATTTACGAAAAAGTTCAACCCTGGAGTCTTCTTTAGTTTTTTCAGACTCTCTAAAATTGAAAAACGCCGAGTTTCTCCTATACTGGACTCGTTAAAATTTCACAGTAAAGGACCTGTTCGATTACAAACAGGAACGAACCACTCCTTCTTAGGGTTCGAATCTAAACTAAGTTGGACTCATCTGAAGGATGAGCTTATAATCAAGCATATGTTATCCTCCTCAAGCTTGTAAAAAATAAAGAGGTACTTGCCAAAAGTGGTGGGGGAAAAGAGAGAAGAATGAACCTATTTGTTATCCTTTGTCACAGAAGAACCTTACTACCACTCTTGAACACGACACTTTTCATTCACCTGGGTTGGGAAATCCTTTGTCTTAAAGTTGATTAAACCACTTTGAAAGTCTTCAACCGTTTCTGGGTATTAACTTTGGGTCAATCGTCGCCAAGCCATCTGTCGTGTCGTTATGTGTTCAAGAGGTCTCTGCAAATAAACCATTCATATGCAAAATACTTGTCATCCATCTTTGACCATCCCTGAGTCAGTCCTTACAGAAAAATTTCTTCAACTTGAACTATGATTTCGTGTTGTGGGCTTGCCTGCAACGGGTTGCTTTCTATCGACATCAACACATTATCTAGAGAGATGACTTAGAAATCGTCAGTACCTTGAAGTCTGCATGCATCAATGGCAGGTTTCTCGCCTTTGACGATAGTTTACATCATTGAATTTCGATCGAAGGATTCCATGACGTGTTTGACATCGACTCATTCATTCACATCTCATGGATTGTACTGGATACTTTGAGAACCATTGACATCACTGGTGGTCTCTCTCACACTTGTTAACAGTTTACGTCATTGACTGGTAATCAAGTGGTTTCTACCATGTTCGACATCAACTCATTTATTCGCATGGATAGAATCGTACCAATTCGGGAAGTAGAAATGAAGACCCTGGATCTAGTTTCCACCATCCAGGCTGTGAGGAGTTTTGTATTCATTGTATAAGTAGACTAACTATAAACAGATGGCTGCATCCATACTGTGTCTACATGAGTCTATGATTATGATGTACTGCGAAATCATTCCTGTATCAGAGCAGTAATTAGATTGTTAGTTAAAGTTTTCAATCTGAGTATGGGAATGCCTACCTCAGCGACGATATCATATTATATATGTATTTTGTGTTGAATATTTGCAGGTTCTGACCAGGCTCTCCACAAGATAATCCTTGAAATGATAAAGTACTTCACACTTCCTAAATGATTTGAAACCCTAAATCTACTTCAGGCTTCGCACTTTAGGGGGCAATCTGTTACACTAAAAAATGTCACGACGACTATTTGCAGTTAGTATGGCTCCATCAACTGTCATACTATCCTCCTTGGCAAGTCTCATGCCTCTGCTTTCCATGTCAAACTCCAAGAAAGAAAGAAAAGTCATTTAAAGTCAATTATCTCGGGTACGCAGTTTCTCTCAGCCTTACCTGCGTGTACGCAACCCAAGTTCACAATACCTGCGTACTTGTATGCTCTGTCTGTAAAGTAATGGGTGCGTACTCCTGTAAAGGTCAAAAGGCGCAAGTTTTACTCCAAAAAAGTTACTTGTGGTCATTTCTAGAGCATTCTAGAAGCTTGTTTGACGTGTATGGAGCGCCTCCAGATGGTTCATGTATCCCTATGGAAGAGGAACTTATCCCATCAAGAGGGGAACTAACCCACCCAAAGAGGGGCTTACCCCATTGATGGTGGACCTGATTAACTTCCTCTACAACACTATAAATACATGCATTGGGCCAGAGGGAGGGGAGGTTGAAAGCTGAACATTCCTAAGGGTAGATGCTGCTGAGATTAGGACTTCCTTGTAGAAGCTTGTGAGGAGAGATTGTCATCCGTTCTTGTTTCATTTGGAAGTGGGTGAGCTGGTCAAAGTAAAGGAAAACTCTTGTTGGACCCTGGGAGGAACTTGCACAACACCAAGGCTCAGGTTGTAATGGTTTCTTTTGTTTCCTATTAATACAAATAAGTCCATTCTTCTCAACAATTTGTTATTTATGAGTTGTTTCATATACTCCTTGGTCTGTATGTTAAATATGTTTTATTTTATGAGATATTTAGGTGCTATTTAATCGTTTGATTGTTAGTGAATGCAAGTTTCGAAGAGAAGGAGGAGCTCATCCGGATCGACGAGGCTGGACTACTACAACAGCGTTGGACTACAGGTAGGATCTAAACACTTGGTTTCTTATATGGTAAATGCATATTTAGAGAAGAATTGTTCTTAATTGTCTTGTTTGTCACTAGAAAGCCTTAAGCTTCTAGGGAGGTTGGTTTTGTCTGAAAAATTGACTCTTTTCGCCTGATAGGAACCCTTGGGCATCAAGCACATTTGGAAAAAACGAAGTGATTCTACTCAGCGCCTGATGCGTGGCAAGTGGAGGAGAGAGAAAGCCACTGCTCATCACACGCTAATAGTCGAGCAAGTCAACTACGCGAAACATGCAAATGGCATCGGATTTGGGTGCTCCAGATCTAACGGTAGAGATCACGCCTGATGGGGAAACTAAAATTGACAGGGGAATAAGCTGCAATCTATAAGAATTTGAGGTCCAATTTGACCGCCAAGGTGGTAGAGTACTCATTCCATGATGTAACCGAAGAATTGAACTGACGAGGAAAAAGTTGGTGTAGTTTGCAGGAGGACAAGTGGCCACTCCTTGTGAGCCTGATGACGATGCCGAGACAGGGAACTCCAAGCGAAGCTACAGCAGATGATCCAACGGAGGTGGAAGGGGAATTGAATAGCCATGAGCTTGAATGGATTTAAAGCCAAAAGACAGAAGACAAAGAAAACGAAGAAAAGACAATGAATCAAAAAGTACAAAGAAGACAGAGGGCCAAGTTTACCAAAGGTGACGCCGAGCACTAGAGAGCTTGAGAGATTCAAGCCATCCCTGCGAGTATCTATCAGGACTGAGCACCATATTGGGCTCCTTCCATTAAAGATCAGAGAGGTCAAAGAGATGGCAAGGAAAAGAGTCTATGCACTCTAGTGGCTTGGGGAATCCAAGAACCACCCTGCCAAGAAAATCTATTTCAGGAGACTCCTATTGAGCTCCTTCATTGTAATTCTCTACTTAAGACACAATAAAATAAGGCCACCACTGAGAGCTGGACCGGAGATGTAGCCCTGGAGGATAGGGTTAACTCCTTATTAATCTCTTGCGTTTTTATATTTTCTTACTGTATTTCTCAGCTGTTTTCCATTTCAAGTGTCTGTGTATTTACAATTTGATCGATCCATTGCCTAAATAACATAGACACACACCAGCACATGAGTTTGTAATACCTTCATTCAAATAATTCTTAACTGAGATCACTCATAGGGTGATTTTCAGATCAAGTGGTATCATAGCTTTAGGCTATTAAGGTTCGACAAGCTTACGTTGGTTTAGTTGTTGAATGCTCACTAGATGAAAGCTCAAATTAGGAGAAGGAGAGTTGGTCGAAACTAATCCTGAAATTGGGAGAGTCTATCCTCGGAAGACAATGTCGGAGGAAGGTTCTATGGGGCCAGACCCTCAATCCATAGAATGTTTCCTAGCTATAAATTCCATGGTAGAAGAAATGTATAGGGACTTTAGAGAGCATAAGGATGAAGATTCATCAGTATCTAAACAAGACAAAGGAGAAGATGAATCACCTTTCCATGACCACTAAAAAGGAAAAGGGAAAGAGGAAAGCTTTCTCACACCTCCTATAGCCCTGTGCATAACAAGAAAGCATCTTTGATCAAACTAGATGTTAAATTTGATTTTCCTATATATGATGGAGAGTTAAATGCAGAAAAGTTGGACAATTGGATTAGACAAATTGATGTTTATTGCATAGTACAAGACATTGACTCAAACAAGAGCAAGATTCATCTGGCAAGCCTACACCTAGGAGGCACTGCCTTGGTTTGGTGGGAAGGAAGAACCCAATCTAATATGAAAATACATGGCAAGAATATCTTTGTTTGGAGTGAATTTGTTTCTACAATCAAAAAGCAATTCTATCCATTGGCCTACATGCAACAAGCCATGATGAGTTGGCAAACTCTTCGGCAGTTGAAAGGGAAAAGTGTGCAAGGGTACACTCAAGAATTTAGAAAGAGAGCATTGATTCTAGGAATCTCATTAGACTCACCAGAGACTCTTTTGAAGTACATTGGTGGTCTATGCAGCTACATGAGACATACAATCCTCATGTTTAATCCCACTAGTATAGATGAGTATCTGTACAAGCTACTCATCTAGAAGCTAGAGGAAAGAATGGAAGTCTAGAAGTTGGGGGACCATCCCAACCCACTGCAAGCAAGAGCAAGGAGAAGAGAAAACAAAAGTGGAAGGCAAGGAAGGCTAACACTTCACAAAAGAGCAAAGCTTCATGCACTCGCTGTAAAAAGGATGGGCATGATGATGAACACTATTAGATTCTGCATCTAGAGCTGAGACCTAAGAAATTAGAGGGCAAGAAGAAGAAGACTACTGCAACTATTCAGAACGATTTGGGGTCAGATTCAGGAGATGAAACAACCATTGTAGCCACAGGGATAAAAGGTAAGAATTCTAAAGCATCTACTAGTAATTCTGCTCAATCTATTATTGGTGAAGAGAATGAGAGAAAAAGACATGAGCTTTTCCATATTCGAGTTGTTTCCAAATATAAAAAGATTGATACTTTGTTTGATAGTGGCTCACAAATAAATTTAATTTCTGAAGCAATTGTAACGAAATTGGGATTAGCAACTACACCTCACAAGAAACGATACCCATTAGGATGGTTGAATGATAAAGCACAACTACAAGTGACTAGACAGTGCACACTCAAGTTTTCTTTTGAGTCAACATTTGTAGATGAGGTTGAGTTAGACATAATTCCTTTGGATATATGTGGAACTGTTTTAGTAAGTCCTTACTTGTATGATAGAAATGCTATTTTCTATAGTGATGAGAACAAGTATCTAATTGTTAAAGATGGAATCGAATACTTTATAAGGGCTCATAAGCTCAAAAATAATTATACTCTCACAAACTCAAGGCAGATGAAAAGAATGATAAATTCATGCAAACAATTCTTACTGATGGTTGTAAAGGAAAAACAACCTGATAAAACCAATGTATTTGAGGGTTGTAATGCTAAACAACAAGCTGATATAGAAAAGGTTGTTTCAGAGTATGATGTCTTGTTTCAAGAACCTAAAGGTCTACCACCCAAAAAGGAAATAGTACATGATATTATTTTGTAGCAATATGTTCCATTGCCTAACATTGGAATGTACAGGTTGTCTGCTTTAGAGAATGCTGAAATCAAGAAGAAGGTGCAGGAGTTGCTCGAGAAAGGGTTCATCAGGCCTAGCACATCACCATGTGGGTCACCAATCATTTTGGGGAGAAAGAAATATGTCTCGTGGAGAATGTGCATTGACTACAGAGCACTGAATAATATAAAAATAAAAAACCATTATCCCCTTCCTTGCATAGATGATCTTTTCGATCAATTGAAAGAAGCTATTTATTTCACCAAGCTAGACTTGCACAGTTGATACCATCAGGTCAGAGTTGTAGAACAAGATGCATGGGGAGGAACACTTAAAGCATGGATTGTATGAGTGGCTGGTTATACCTTTTAACTGTTCCTCCCATCTAATGTCTACTATTATACCATTGTGGGAAACTATGCATTCCACAAACTGAGAGAGTAAAGATAATTAGAGAGGCACACACTTCTCTGAAATCAGGTCACTTTGGGGTAAGTAAAACAATTATACAGCTGCAAAGGTTTTCTTATTGGCCAAAAATGAAAGACACAGTTTCTAGATATGTAAAAGGGTGTACTATGTGTGCTAAAAGCAAGCCCAACAATAGAAAACTAGGCTTGTACACTCCACTACCAGGTCCTTCTCAACCTTGGGAAAGTGTTTCCTTGGATTTTGTTGGAGGACTGCATAAATCTAGGAATGGTCATGATTATCTATATGTTGTTGTGGATAGGTTTATCAAAATGTGTATTTTGATACCTTGTAATAAACAGATTATAGTTGAACAAACTTCAAAACTATTATTTGAACATGTATGGGTTCATTTTTTTTACCCACTTCTATTGTATGTGATCATGATACCCGATTTGTGGGGAAGTTTTGGTCATGTCTGTGGGAACTGATGGACACCAAACTGAAGAAAATCACAGCTTTTCATCCACAAACTAATGGCCAGATAGAAGTAGTTAACATGATAGTGATCCAGTTACTCAGAGGATATTGCAACAAACATCCTAAGCTTTGGGATGAACATTTGTGTTATGTGTAGCATGATTACAACAGAGAAAAACATTCTTCTACACAGAGATCTCCTTTTGAGACCTGTTTTGGTTTCACACCAAGGTCTCCTTTGAATTTTGTCTTTGGTAAAGATACCACAGTTGATGGACACAGCAATGTGGACAAGGCAACTAGGTTCATTGAAAAAATCCAGGAGATCCACCAGGTAGTATAGGAACAGCTCGAAAAGAGCCAAGCCAAATACAAGGCTAGGCATGACAAGCAATGGATGGAGCATAGTTTCCAAGTAGGTGACTAGGTCTAGCTGTATATCAGCAAGGACAAGATGCAAGGTGAGGTTAAAAAGCTAAAACCTATCAGGTATGGACCCTTCAAAATACTTGAGAAAATTGGTGAGAATGCTTTTCGCCTTGATCTACCAGCTTACATCCACATATACTTAGTCGTAAATGTAGATTGCTTGAGATTGTTTGAACCCTCATTGCTTGAGGACCCTGAAGAGAAAATTTAATTGCCTTCTATTGATGACCTGCTACCTGAATATCTTAACGAATTATAGGAAGACACAGTCTTGGATAGGAAGGTGAGGACAACATGAAGAGGAGATGTTGAGTACCTCAAAATTGGGCTCAAGTGTTCAAAGCCGAGCAGTGAAAAGTGGATTGAGATTGGACAAGTGAGAAAACAATACCCTCACTTAGTCAATGCTTGAAAACCAAATTTTGGTGGTCCAAAAGCTTTTTTAGTGGGGAGGCCATGATTCAAATTAGATCCATGAAGGATAATTAAAGGACCATGACTGTATTAGATCGGGACAAACTTCAAAGAATTAAGAGCAGCGATCAGAAACACCTCTGAACAGTGGCAGTTGGCAGCTAGTGTGGAACGACAAGGACCTCAGTCAAAGCATGTTGACTGAGGCCCATGGAGACTGCGCAGGAAATGATTCTAGCCCCTGGGAAGCTCGAATCAGGAAAAGGAGGTAGTTTTTGATGCATGATTAGCGCTAATCATGCATCGCAGGGCAAAACCCCTCGAGAAGGAGAGGCCCCGAGCGCTCAGTCACATGAGAGCCAGAAAAACCATGGGGGAAAAGGCTAAAGGCAAAGGCAAGACACACGCTCCAAAAACTGGCAGTATCTATTAGGGACACCCTTAGGCGGTAAGCAGATTTGGCAAAAATGGAGCGATTCCACTCAGCTTCCGATGCATGGGAAGTAGAGGAGAGAGAAAACTACTGCTCATCGAATGCTAACAGTCGATCAGGTCAACCGCACGAAATGTGCGAATGGCGTCGAATCTAGGGGCTCCGGATCTAACGAAGAAGATTGCACCTAATGGGGAAACCGAAATTAACAGGGGAATAAGCTGCAATCTATAAGAATTTGAGGTCCGATTTGACTACCAAGGTGGCAGAAGACTCATTCCATGACGTAGCTGAAGAATTGAATCGACGAGGAAAAACCTGGCACAGTTCACAGGAGGAAAAGTGGCCACTCCTTGTGAGCCTGATGATGACAGTGAGACAAGGAACTCCAAGTGAAGCTGCAGCAGACAAACAAAGTAGAAGAGACCCTAAAGACAGAAGATAGAGAAAACGAAGAAAAGACAGTGAAGCAAAAAGTAGAAAGAAGATAGATGGTTGAGCTGACCAAAGGTAGTGTCAAGCACCAAAGAGCTTGAGAGATTCAAGCCATCCCTGCGAGGATCTGTCAGGACTGAGCACCATATTGGGCTCCTTCCATTAAAGACTAGAGAGGTCAAAGAGCTAGTAATGAAAAGAGTCTGTGCACTCTAGTGGCTTGGGGAATCCAAGAACCACCCTGCTAAGCAAATCTATTTCAAGAGACTCATATTGAGCTCCTTCATTGCAATTCTCTACTTAAGGTGCAATAAAAGACGACCACCACTAAGAGCTGGATCGAAGATGTAGCCCTAGAGGATAGGTGAACTCATTAATCTCTTGTGTTCTTATATTTTCTTTCTGTATTTCTCTACTATTTTCCATTTCAAGTGTCTATGTATTTGCAATCTGATCGATCCGCTGCCTAAATAACATAGACACACACAAGCACATGAGTTTGTAATACCTTAATTCAAATAATTCGTAACTGAGATCACTCGTAGGGTGATTTTTGGATCAGGAGGGGAGTAAGAGTGGGTTTATTTTTTTGAGTTTTTGTTTACATGGCTTTATCCGACTCTTCCAAGGAATCTTATGTTGAATGATATTTCTGTCAAATGATTTCAAATCATCACAAGACCAAGCAAATACATCTTTGTAATTTTTGAATAGATCTAAGTACCTCTGTCTGTATTGCGGGGGGATTCCCTTGGACAGCTTGATCATCTAGGGTTCTTCCTCTGATCCGATGTTGCAGTCTTTGACTTGCTCATCCTTCTCTGGGGCCATTGGTTTGGATTCTATGTTGTCTTTATTAAAAAGTGTTTCTAGTGGAACAAGTCTACGAGGGATGGTGTTCCCTTTTAGTTGCAATTTTTTTTCCTTGCCACTGTGTCTTTCCATGGAGTGGCTTGTTGTTGTTCTTCTTCTTGTTGTTAATTGATGGTGGAGTGGGAAAACTCCCCAACGAATTCTATGAATAATTTTAATTTCTCATCATCTTTGAATACCTACAAATGTTTGACATTATCATGTATTGAAAGCCCGTGTCTGACTTCTATTCCATATCTGAGGAGTGGATTCTTTGGGGGCCTAAAAGTTCTTGCAGCTACCACAAGAGAGTCAGCCATCCTGTTTTCTTCCCTGGGAAAACACTAGATGTTAGAGGCTAGGAAGAAATTGTCGATTAAGTCCCACACTTCATTTTAGTACGCCTCTCACATTGGGGTGTTTGACTTGGAATTGGTCTTGGATCTGCTTCACGACTAGGTCAATATATCCATAGACCGATAGGCATTCAATGTTCATATTTCTCATTGTTTGTAACTCGACGAGAAATACCTCGTACTCTGCTACATTGTTGGTCACCTAAAATTCAAGCTTGAAAGAGAGGGGTATCGTACTGCCATCCAGAGATACCAACAATGTTGCACCTTTGTTCCCATATTTTGAGTTTTCTCCATTGAATTATAAATTCCATACCTCGTTTTCATTTAAATACTAGTATTTCAACTAACTTGTCAAATGTACTGATGGTTCTTTTAAGTGGTTCTCATCCTCTTCTAAGAATAGGCAGGAGATTTCAATGTCTTTCCCATGCACTAGGCAATTATTTGAGCCTTTAACTGGGGTCACGATTTTCAAAAACTGATATTCTCTATAAAGCCTTCTTTTCTCAGCTCCAAAAGTGGTAATGGTGGCATAACAAAGGTCTAGCTAGATAGAGCCACCCACTTTGGAACCCCAAGATCTGGATAAGTGTTTTCTTGTTTGGGCCTGACCCAGGTTTAGAGTTAACTAGCCAAACAAATCTCAGTACTATTGGCCCTTACGGCAAGAGTCCATGGAATGCGGACTGAGGTCTCACCCGAAGTAGTATGGGAGGGTGCTAGAACCAAGTTTCGACACCCTGGAGATGTTTGATGAGTTCGACTGGTCTGCAGTTTGACCCTGTGAATAGGTTAACTTGCACACTTTCCCATACCTCACAGCCCGATATGCTTCCTTTGCACAGCCCTACTGTCGAGCGATAAAAAGGTGTCTTTGTAACTCCTAATTATCTTCACATTAATTGTCAACCCAGGGATGACTTTTTATTTCAAGAGTGTACTCAGTCTAAGGCAGCTATTTACTCAAGAGTAATGTAATGAAAGATGTACTACAGTGCTCAAAATACAAGAGTAAACGGATGCTCAAAATGAGATCTACTTACAGCAAAGCACTTTAAGACTTAAATAATGCATTTAGAAAACTACAGCAAATGATCATTCTAGGGTACAGTAACAATAACTCTTCCCTCTATAAACTGATGCAATTAAAAAGGCACTCAAAAGAAGGATCATCAAACTGGGAACTAGGCAGCATATGTCAATGTTCACTACAGTCTCAGACCTTCTGCAGACCAAAGCAATGATGATTTTCGAATGACAAGAAATGGAACATCATCTACTTCTATAAATAGGATTGAACAACAAAACTCTATCCTACGTAAATGAATGCAGTAATAATTATAATCTTCAAGAATTAAGTAACAACCTTTAACTTGAATAGCAAACAGAAATGGAATAGCAGATTATCAAAGATAGCGGATTAAATTTGAATGCACAACAACCAAAGTCAAGCACGCAAAACACTTATCATTAAAAGGGACAGTAATCTGAGCTTCAATACAATATGCATGAATCACAGCTATGAAGTAAAAACAATTATCATGAAACAACAATCCCAAATAAGAAGCAGTCACATTTTAAGAATACATCATACAGTTGTACCGATTTGGGAACATACAGCGTGGTTAATCTGTAATCGAATGACAATATGTAAGGAACAGCAATGTTATATCAATTTTCAAAAGGAACAACAATGCGATACAAAGTTAAAATGATAACATAGCATTCCTATTGCAGATAACGATAGTATCCAATCAAGTATATATAACAGCGCTGATATGTAAAACAGTAAAGTGCGTCAGATTACTAAACAGATTAAATGAAAGAAATCAAACCACACATGAATCGTAAAGATATAATACAGCAGCATCTTAATCCACTGGAGGCTGGGCCCTTAGCCACCAGTGGATGCTGCTGGGCTACTTCAGATGAGAAGAATGAACAACGACTCCCAAATCATATATTAATCATCAAATTGTGAAACCATTACAACAGCAAAAGCTTGAGAATTACAATGGTAATGCAGCAATATCGTTTTCCTCCTATTCTTTCCTATCATGAATAATCCATCATCATTCTTCAATATTCAATTCTGAATCCTCAATTCTCCATCATTTTTCCATCCATTCCCCCCCCCCCCCCCTCTTTGATCTCTGTTTTCATTTAAATAGAGAGAGAGGAGAGAGAAATTACAATAAAGATAATTACAACATGATTTCTATTACAAAATTAGATTGTTTCCAACCAATTGATCAGCAAGAAAATATATTTCCATCTATCTTTCAACAAGAGCAAGGCGAATTTGGCTTTGCAACTGAGATTTGGAGGACGGCCGTAACAACAAATCTGAGAAACTCATGCTCAAAGAACCCTGTGCTTCTCTCAATACAAGCCGAATTTGGGCAAACCATTCATCACTAAAGCTAATTGGGTCCGTTTTGGACAAAACCCATGTTCCAGATTTTCCAAATTCCTCTTCATTTTCTCAGAATCTCAACCGCAAAACTGTCACTTCTTATTCCAGCGAATTTCTGAGTTGGCACTTTTAATGGTCAAATTTTCAATCTAGAAATTATCTTGGAGGTTAAAAATGGTGAATAATGTTACAACCAATTTATTAAAACTATCATTGATAAAATCATGCATAATCATCAATTTATTAAAAATAAAGGAAAATAAATAATATTTTTCCATAAGAGCATAAATCATCATAAAATGGATTTATATAATAATTATAATAAATGACGTGATGAAGAATGGTAGAAATGGGTGGAATAAGCGTTCAAAAGTGATAATAATAAAGGAATATTAATGGCCCAACATACCCCCACACTCAATATGTTGCATGTCCTCATGCAACAAAAACTGAATATATTGCATGTCCTCATGCAACCCAAAGACAAAACCCATGTGTTAACCAAGCAATAAAAATTTGTTCATCCCAGCTCATGAAATGGATAGAACAAATGAATTCTTCCTTAATTAATGAATATTCAATTTTTAGCAATCTTGATAAAGGCATAACAATTTTTACATTGACGTTCAAGTTATGTGCATATAAAGTTGCAGCAAAATATGATATAAGTGACAACAACCTTCATTAACAATTTACCCAAAAACTATAAACGAGATTTTGTTGAAATTGTGCAAGTAGATTTCTACTATATTAATGCTTCTATGATCCAAAAATTAGATCATTTTCATGCATGGATCATGAGATATAAACAAAATGGTTGTAGGTGATAGTGCATGATTTCTGAAATTTTATGAACCAATTTAACTTGAAATTATCTGGGTTTGTATATTTTAATGATACGTCTGTGTTTTCCAAAAATCACAAGAGTTGAGTTCATAGTTTTAAAAATATTATGGAAATTAATTTCTGCACTAAAATTGTATGCCTTAAATGAGAAAGAAAGTAAAAAATATCCATCATGCGTAGCAATTCCTCCCCCTCTCTGAAGAATTAGCATGCCTTCATGCGATGCTAGAAAACAAATTGAGGTGGTTGCTATCATTTGTTGAATTCCATGTTTGGTATAAAACAACATGGAATAAGGGAGGTGTTGAGAATGAATAAGAATAGCAATGGATGATAAAGAATATGAATGACATGGTTATAAGAAAGAAATGAATGAAAGCGACACTCCCCCAAACCGAAAGATGATATGCCACTGAAAAATGTGAAGTGGTAAAAATGTGAAATGAAGGATGATAAATGGTGCTCAAAATGGATTTTCATGAAATTCTCCTAAATTCATAATAAATCAGAAAATCATGCTATTTTACCTCAAGTTTTACCTCCAAACAGAAAAATGTGGAATGACATATGTGTACTGGCAGTTGTTGAAACTAATGTAGGCAGAGTTGGTGTTGAAAGTGATGCAAAAGGTGGAATCCAGGTAAGCACATCATGTCTGAAGAATTGTTCACATTGGCGAGTTGCTCGAGCCTCTTTGTTATAGACATTTTTGTGCCTTACAGTATTGAGCATGAAATGTCCATAATCCAAGGGATCCAAAGTCCCTAAAAGAGTTGTTCCTACCCCTAAAGGAACAAGGTCAACAAAAGACAGCTTCTCCCAGAAGTTCTCCACCAGAAACCACTCAGAAACAGTCAATTCATAATCAATTCAGAGGCTCCACTAGCTGCCTGCGCTGAAATGCAGAGGCTACACTGGCTAGGTGCACTGGAACGCAGGTAGAAGCACTACCAGGGTGCGCTGAGCGGGAAATAACAAATGGAAAGCTCATTCAACGAGGTGGAAAGACCCTGGAAGCTTCCAGAATTTTCTCCAATGACACTTGCCTCAATGAATTCGACTAGTGATGAGTAAGAGGTTCTCAACCTCCAAGTGGAAGCAAGAACTGACAGAGAGAAGCCACAACTCAAAACATAAGCTGACTCATCCTCTCTGCTTACATCTATATATGGATCTCTCACCCAGAGGTTCAGGAGGCTGGAATTTTGTACTTTGCAGAGAATTGCTGTTGGTTTGAGATTGAGATTAGTACATTGGGTTATTTATGCTTTGTTGGAGGAGAGGAAGGGATTCCTTTGCTGGGAGGTAGATGCTGGATCGAGACTCACTTGGTTGTATCTCCTCTTGAACCTTGTTATCATATCAATAAAGCTATTTGAGTTTCTCCTATATGCTTGTATTTCAATGATGTTTTGTTATATTTGCATATTTAGTTTATATCTGATCCTAAACTAGTTATGAATGTGAATCTATGTCTTTTGTGTAGTTTTCCTCTCTTGTGATCTTGCAGGAACTGGGTGAAGCTGGACCAGTGAAAGAGCAGGCAGAGGGAAGCGAACAAAAGAGAGAGTGATTGGATCGACAAACTAGCGGAAGACACCGGTTAGTTACATCCTTCTTTCTCTATTTACATCTCATAAAGAAGAATACTCAGATAGTTTTCCTTGTTTGTTGCTAAGGCACTATCACACCTTAGAGTGGGATAGGGGCATTTCGAATTGGATACTTTTCCCAACAACAAAATGGCGACTCCACTGGGGAAAGTATCTTGTTAGTTTATTTGTGTTTCTATTGCTATTCATTTCATAAACTCAAGAGTGCCGAATCGAACTGCATTTGCCATTTACAAGTGCAAAGTAGAGATCAGCTACTCTAGTCCACTCACTGGGCCTGTTTGTGATCTGAACAGCTGATCCACAAGTGCTCTAACAGCCCTTTGTGATAGATCTTAGTCCTCCTATAAATCATCCTTCTAATTGTACCTAATTGATAGCTTTTATCTGGCCAAAAACTGTAGATTAAACTGCAAACCGTAACCCAGAACCCAGAAACAACTCTCGTTTCTACTTCAGCGCAAACTTTGTGAAGAGGTTCTTCATTTCAACGTAGGTCCCGTGAAGGCTACCTGCGCTGAAGTTCAGATTCTCTGTGTTGAGGGTGCGCTGATCAGTCTTTGCCTTGTGCAGCTGTGATTCCCTACTTCCTTTTGCTCAGTTTTATCTCTGTTTTTTGCAGCCTGTTATCAGTCAGTGTACCCATCTGAAACCCCTTTTCTTTGCCTCAATTCTGCCTCAGTTGTATAAAGAAACTGTATTTGTTCTTTGTGTATTTGTTACATCATTTGCAGTTTCCCATTACAAAAGTAAACTAATCATACTGTTGCCCTTAGATCTAGACCTATCGTAAGTGTCGTTTTGATCTTAGGAGTGAATTTGTTTGCTGGTCACAGTTGATTTAGCTTTTAATTTTGTCTTTTGGTTTGAATTTATGCATTTCTAGTGTCGAAACAAGTAAATCATAAAGTGTCGTAATCGTCTTTTTGATTTCGAAAAAGGAACTTGTTTGTGTTTTTCACTTGAAATCGAATTCAAATTTATACAACAGCTTTCTTTTAAGGCATCAATATTAAGAAAGTGAAAACAAATACATGCATATGTGCATTTTCATTTTGACAGTTTGTATGTTGATTTAGGGAAAATTGCATTATTGTGTGCTCTATGCTCTTTGAGAAAAGATGGTGTCTTTCTTTTCCCCTTGTAGCTAGGATTTTCATTGTTGAAAAGATATAAAAGCTTGCTTATCATCTTTAGACTGCATTTAGGAATTGTATCATACATCTCGTGGTGATCCAAAAAGGCAAACTTCTAAGAAAGATCAACCTAAAATAAATTGAATGAACTTAACAACGCTTTGTAACATAACGCACAACATAGAGGTCTAGGCTAGAGACGTGTTCCGGCGTCGTAAAACCTGGTCACTGTTCGCCACACTGATGGTTGGGTGATTCCTCCTGAGAGACGATAAGTACCAGTATGGATTGTGCTCCCACGTACCATCGCGTATATATTGGGAGACCCCTATAGGAATAAAACCTTTATCCATAGGAAGCCGTGTTGGCCGCCCTACTGATCGCAATGCACTGAACACAGCATTCGGGAAGATTGACCGCCCGTACCCTAAAAAGTATTCTGCAGTTTTGCGAAAAGTTTGGCACACCCTCTACCTAGAACTCCAGAGCAGTTCCTTTTGGCCTTTTTCAGACTCTATAACGGAAAAAGTCCATCCGATCATTTGTCACTTCGGGCTCGTTAAAACATCGAAGGAGACTAGAGTCATATTTAGCTTTTTCTCGACTCTTTAAAATTGAAAAAGCAAGTTGTGTCTAAAGCGTCTAAAAATTCATTTAATTCGGAAACACACCTTCCCCTTTTCTATTTTGGTTGATCGAGTAATCCGCAATCGTGGAAGAAAGTCAATTGAAACCCCGTCGTTCGTGGAGGCTTACAAGTCAACCGTCTTTGTCTCCGGAATCGAAAACAGTACGGACAAAGTGGACTCGTTTAACCGGTTCAAAATCTCCTATCAAAGTTAGAACAAGTGTTCCAACAACATCCAAGATTTCGGTTACTCCAAACATTTTTGGAAACCCTGCCTCCATAGAAGAAGTTCAACAGCCACAGAGGGACAGTGATACTGATCCTAGTCTGAGAGAAAACACTTGCGTTACTGAACCAGTTCCATCTGCAACCGGTTCAGAGAGTCTTGCTCCTCAAACATCTGTCGCTGTCGATTCAACCCCTTCTTCGGCACCAGAAATATTTTACGGGCATGACGGTCTTCCCCTTCCACCTGGTTTGATTGCGATAGAGGAAATTGTAGAAGATCCGCAAGCAAGTACTCCAACACATTTTGGAGTCGTGGTCACTCTATTTCCTTCGACATCAGAAGCTAGTCTACCACCAGTGGAAGTTCCTGTAGAATCGCTAGGTGATCTTTTGGATAGACTCAAAATGTTTGAACAACTGACAACATCTAGGACTGTGTCAAATGACACAGCGAGGGCAGAACTCCCTGCCGTCACTCCGACAATGTTTGCCGGTGTACCATCTGTCCCGACTAGCTCACAACCGCTAGAAGGAGTCCATCCAGGGACTATTTCGACAGTATGGTCCATTCCTGTTTGTTCCTCCGGAATAATATCCAACAACTCTTATGTTGAGACTCGACAAATTGATCCATTTGGAGGTCAATTTGGGCCATCCAGTCCCCAAGGGCAAACAATTCCCTTAAGTTCCGGATTACCACCGTATGGGGGGCAGTATGCCCTTTCATTACTCCCTCCGGGAGGATATCCATACGGGAGTTCTCAACAATATTCAGGTTATACTAGAGTTACGACAAGTGGTTGGGTACCTATACTACCCCAACAACCAAGAGTTGTGTATTCTATGAAACAATGTGTACCTATGTCGAACATCCCTACAACACCAGCTATTGTAAAAGTGTCACAAGTTCAAACAATGCTTGTTGTATGTCAACCTCAGATTTCTCAGGTTGTAATGCAACAGCCCCTTGACCCTGTGACTCAACCACAATCGCCAACTGGTGGGGCGACACAGGTCCAAACGGGTACAATTACCCCACATCTTGGTCCGACGGTTAGTATAGCACAACAGAACATGGCTTCACAACCGTGGCTGGTGCAATACCAACAACCACAATTCCAACAAGTGTACCAAGGTTCTGAGCAGCAGATCTTTGCGAACAGTGGACAACCGTACATTCAAAATGGTCAAAATCAACCACTTTACGGTGGTCATGTCCACCAACCGTATCAGTCATACCAGCATCAACTACATTATGCTGGTATGCAAAGGCCAACTGCTCAGGCAATTCCATCGTATCCTGGGTATGCTTCACCTAACCTGAATCAACAGTTACCATTCGTGGCAACTTTAGAGTTACCCGATTTACACCGGTTAACAAACGATCCAATTGCTTACGCCCCTTGGTGGCCAGCGATTCCTCACAAACTTCCTTCAGATATTCCTAAATTTAATGGAAATCCAGGTGAGGACCCATCGAATCACGTGATGACATTTCATCTGTGGTGTTCATCAAACACCCTAAACGATGATTCGATAAGGTTTCACCTTTTTCAGAGGACATTAACGGGTCAAGCGGAAAAATGGTATATTGAATTGCCTAGAGCTTCGTTCGACAATTTCAGCACCTTAGCCACGACTTTCTTAACCCATTTTCAATTACCGATAAGGTATGAAACGGGAACGAAATCTTAACCAACTTCAAACAGACAACGACCAATCACATATCTGATCATATACATGAGTGGCGACGTCATCGTAGGATGGTAAAAATGTACGTTCTCGATCAGCTATTAGCTGAATGGTTTATCAAGTCGTTACTTCCTGCCATAACGGAAGATGTGGCGAAGGGGGGAGTCGTAACGGAAGAGCAAGTTATCGCTCGTGCGCAATATCTAGACTTGGTCTATACTCAGTCTGGCACGCTCTACGACAAAATACCTGACGCCCCTAGACCGGAATTTTCAATTCCTCCTCCTCCTAAATCAAATAATGACTCTCATGCCAGCAATGGTGTGATTGGCACGAAAAACGCGAAATCGACAAAGGCTTCGTCCAAGAAAGCCTGTAAGATTTCGGATCAAAATGCAAAAGACGAAATTCTTGCTTCGGAAGTAAATTCCATATCAGCAGATAAGGGCAAAGAAACCAAACAACCAGGAAGCAAGAAGAAACAAAGCAAAGGGAAGAAGAAGAAACAAGGAGAGTCATCTCCTAAAAAAACTTCTTCAGACCCTCCTGGAAATAGGAAACCACCCCCCGTAGGGTGTCACATATGTGATGAGGATCATTGGACCTCAAAATTTCCATACAAAGCTGAGCTTAAAAGATTCTTTAAGAGTTCGCAAACCTCAGCTGTATTAACTGATCCGTTTCCGAATCCAGGCACAAATCTGGTTGATAGTGGAAATGCTTCCCCATCGCAAGTGCTAATGTTGTCGATTTCCAAGCAACAAAATGATGCTTTGATTTCGATAAGGAACAAAGATTACGGGAATCCGCAGCTGTCGAACGACAAAGGTAAAGATCAACCAAGTAGTTCGACAACAACTTCGACAGAAGTTGTACCACCCATCATTCCTGAATTAACAATAAAACCGCCAAAGGGAGTAGTACACAAGTCGACATTTAATCCTCGCACCAGAGCAGCGCAACATTATAACATAGTGGAAGATTTGGCCCAATCGCCATCTGCTATGTCGACTCTTGAAGTACTACAAAATTTTCCATCCCAAAGGCAGGCTTTGTTATCAGCCATTGGTGGGGTTGATCCTAAGGATTCCAATCTTGTATCCTTTGACCACAAAGGGTACGATCCTCAGTTACCATATCAACTAGCTTTCCTTATTCAAGTGAAAGCCCTCAACAAAACTGTTCACCGAACAATTATTGATGAGGGGGCATCTACATGTATTATGTCGATGAGTTGCTGGAAAAATTTAGGATCTCCAACCTTGTCACGATCTTCGACGACATTAAAAGCATTCGACGGAAGGACATATACCCCATATGGTATCCTAAATAACTTGAAGGTTGAACTAGGGGGGAAAAACAGTAGAAATAGATGTTGAAGTCATCGATGGGAATCTTGATTACAACATCCTACTAGGAAGACCATGGATCTATGCCATGGCAGTTGTTGTGTCGACCTATTTTAGGAAGATTGCATTTCCCTTTCAAGGAGGGATTACAATCGTCGACCAACAAACATTCCTCCCCAATGGTTCACAAGTTACAGGAAGCATTCCCATGATCCATGGAAGCCCCCATTTGCTTCAGAATATCGAAGTAGGCCTACTGAAAGATCCTATATTAATGGGTACTTTTGCCCTACCACCTTCGAGTAATCTGGCGGAAGTGGCCACAGTGGAAACCTACAATATGAAATCTTCTATATCTAATGGATTCCAAAGATTCCTGAACATTTTGTCAACATGGATCATTGCCATTTTAGAAATATTGTAGCAATAAATTTTCTTGGCCTGGGTGGCAACCCCAAATCAACGCTCATCAAGCGTTTGGATAGATAGGTCTAGAGAATATGGTACCCCTTCAGATCCTTGGTCGCGAGTGCATGGAACCAACGAAGGAATTGTCCAATCAATGGTAATTGATGGGGCACCATGGAATGATTCCCACAATCGTTCCCTTCTCCCGGATTGTGGAGAAGATACTCAAGATGACCTTTATCATCCTTCAGTTTTCGATTTTCTATCAAAAACTGTAAATACAGTGGGCTCCGAGGACAGTTCTTATCTCGTGTCGACCTCGTTAAAAAATGAAACAAGGAGTCATGAGGATAGTTCTTTTACTGTGTCAACCCCATTAAAAAATGAAACAAATCCCCTTTTCAAATCTAAAAGGTAAACCTTCATTCCAACCACCAAGCTGAATGCAATGAAGCTTGGGGGGCATGCACCTTGATTTGTGTTATTATGCTGGGGGCATGCAAACATAAGATCGAGCAGTTTTAGCACATAGTTCATGCTCGTTAAAAAATAAACATAAGATCGAGCAATTTTAGCACATAGTTCATGCTCGTTAAAAAATAAACATAAGATCGAGCAAGTGTTTCAATCCGCGTTTAAGCTCGTTAAAAAATGAACTATCCTCCGGTAAATAACCACCGTGAATGTAAATTTATCAGCCATTAAAGACTTGGTCGTGTTTGCACCGTCACCTCCACTTTTCATTGGCCGATCATTCACCTCCATTTGATTGTTTACCCATTTTGACGAACAGCTGCGAAGAGTGATTTCACTAGCCATCCTTGTGACACTTCCGTGATTGGAAAATTCCAACCCTTACCTAGAATCAGCTACTACCCGTTTTATCACTCGTTCCTCAAAAGATGAGTCTTCTTTAAGCTCTTTTCATCTGACTCGTAAAATATGAAAAGATTGCCGAGTTTTGGCCTTCCAGCTCGTTAAAGCGACCGGAAGTGCTATCCCTCCTCTAAATTTTAATCTTTTTGGACCTGAGGGATTATTGCACAAAAAGATCGAGCGCTTGTTTTGTTCGGCTCATTAAAACTATCAAAAACTCATCCCTTCTGCATTGTTTTATACTTTTTCGGACTTAAGGGATTAGATGACGAAAAAGGAACTTTGGAGTTATCTTTAAGTACCTTTTCAGACTCTCTAAAATTGAAAAGGACTGAGTTATCTTTGTCGTTAGACTCGTTAAAATAATTAATAGCGACAAACTTGTCTTTAGACGAGAACGAGTTTCACTATCGCTAGGCTCGTTAAAACATAGCGATGGGTTTGCCCGAAGGGAAAATTATAGAACAAGCATATGTTATCCTCCTCAAGCTTGACAAAAATAAAGAGGTACTGGTCAGAAATGACTGGGGAAAATTGGGAATAAACTCAAAGAACTTTTATTGGTATCAAATCACTCTTGAACATGACACTTCCACTTTGTGCCTGAGTCGGGTTGGGTTGTTTCATTCACCGGCCACATCGCCATGGTCTCGCCATACCATCCACCTTTGGGGTAAATGCTACCGATCCATCACACAAGTGTCGCCGATATGTTCAAGAGAAGTCATCAAGAGAAGTCAACCGTGTCCCGTCCACTACCATACATTATCCTTCATCCTTTCATGACCGCCACCCTGAACCATATATCATCAGATCGTTTTCACCTCCATAAAAATCATTTGCTCCGTTCCATGTCACTGATGTGGGATACATTAAGGCCCTCCTTTGACGGATCGCTTCTTGTCGACATCAGCTCATTATCCAATAAGTTGATCTAGGAACACCCCCTTCAGTACTTTGAAGCTTGCATGCCTCAATGGCAAGTTTCTCACTTCCGGTGACAGGTATACATCAATGTCCTTCAACCGAAAGATTTTGCGTGGTGTTCGACACCAAGTCCTTTATTCACACCACGTGAATTGTACTGCAGTACCTTGAGGGTCATTATCATTATCGGTGATTCCTCTCGCACTTGTTAACAGTTTACATCATTGACTAGTAATCAAGCGATGTCTTTCCATGTTCGACTTCAAAACATTTCTCACATGGATCGACTTGTACTTAGAGTGAAGATCGGACGAGATTGAAGACCCCAGATCTAGTTTCATCCATCTGGGCTGTGATATATATTCAGGAAAAATAAAGACATTGACATGTACAGCATTGCAACAGATAATCATCCTACCAAAAGGATGATGATTTCATCAAAATCATCAAACGATTGTCTGTTCTATGTACATAAAAATGAATTTATAAAGCTAAGCATGGGAATGCCCGCCTCAGCTAGATCATGAAAGCAGTATGAAAAATAATGTATTGTATTGTATCTTATTACAGGTCTCCTCCCAGTATTGGAAGAAGTTTGGATCCTCCTAATAAAGCATTTCACCCGATAAACGGCCTCATACTTTAGGGGGCAGCTATTATAGACATTTTTGTGCCTTACAGCATTGAGCATGAAATGTCCATAATCCAAGGGATCCAAAGTCCCTAAAAGAGTTGTTCCTACCCCTAAAGGAACAAGGTCAACAAAAGACAGCTTCTCCCAGAAGTTCTCCACCAGAAACCACTCAGAAACAGTCAATTCAGGATCAATTCAGAGGCTCCACTAGTTGGCTGCGCTGAAATGCAGAAGCTACACCAGCTAGGTGCACTGCAACGCAGGTAGAAGCACTACCAGGGTGCGCTAAGCGGGAAATGACAAATGGCAAGCTCATTCAACGAGGTGGAAAGACCCTGGAAGCTTCCAGAATCTTCTCCAATGACACTTGCCTCAATGAATTCGACTAGTGATGAGTAAGAGGTTCTCAACCTCCAAGTGGAAGCAAGAACTGACAGAGAGAAGCCACAAGTCAAAACATAAGCTGACTCATCCTCTCTGCTTACATCTATATATGGATCTCTCACCTAGAGGTTCAGGAGGCTAGAATTTTGTACTTTGCAGAGAATTGTTGTTGGTTTGAGATTGAGATTAGTACATTGGGTGATTTATGCTTTGTTGGAGGAGAGGAAGGGATTCCTTTGCTGGGAGGTAGATGCTGGATCGGGACTCACTTGGTTGTATCTCCTCTTGAACCTTGTTATCGTATCAATAAAGTTATTTTAGTTTCTCCTATATGCTTGTATTTCAATGATGTTTTGTTATATTTGCATATTTAGTTTATATCTGATCCTAAACTAGTTATGAATGTGAATCTATGTCTTTTGTGTAGTTTTCCTCTCTTGTGATCTTGCAGGAACTAGGTGAAGCTGGACCAGTGAAAGAGCAGGCAGCGGGAAGCGAAAAAAAGAGAGAGTGATTGGATCGACAAACTAGCGGAAGACACCAGTTAGTTACATCCTTCTTTCTCTATTTACATCTCATAAAGAAGAATACTCAGATAGTTTTCCTTGTTTGTTGCTAAGGCACTATCACACCTTAGAGTGGGATAGGGGCATTCCGAATTGGATACTTTTCCCAATAACACTCTTCTGTTAGTTGCAATAATGTAGTCATGCTGCGAATAGAGTGTCTTCCCATACTTGTTGTTCTCTTGTAAACAAATCACTATTTTGCATAAAATGTTCTTGAATCCATAGTGTTAGTTTTGAATAGCAACAGATTAAGATGCATGCAAAAATTTCAATCAGAAAAACTTTTGCATACATACAATACTACTATTTTGTGAAATCAACAAGTTATGGCAGAGTGCAGTAATCATATCACATGCTATCCCATAATGCATGCATTCCCCCTCCAATTGGAAAAGGAATTCCATGACCATAAAGCATATGAGAGGTGTTGTGCTAACGGCAAGGCAAGAGGATGAACAATACAGCAATAAATGAAGCATAGTACACATGTCAATGATAGGATGGTGAGAGTTATGGTCATAATGAGAGCAGAATGTGTAAAGATAGTTATGAATAAAAGATAGGATGCTTTTGATTGATGATAAGTTATGCGAAAAGGAAAAATGACAGCAATATGCCAAAAAGATGCTTTGCTGATGGTATTCTAGCTGAAAATGATGCGATTGATCATAAAACAATTTCTCATGCATAAAGTGTTGGCATTATGATACATATGTTGTACTTGATGGCAACCCACTCATCTCAGATAATAAATTATAGTGTAGAGAAAAGTTCACGGACTTATATGCAGAGAAAAGTTTATTTCATGTAGAGAAAAGTTCACGCACTTTTATGCAGAGAAAAGTTTATTTCATGTAGAGAAAAGTTCACGCACTTTTATGCAAAGAAAATTTTATTTCATGTAGAGAAAAAGTTCACGTACTTTCAAGCAAGGAAAAGCGCTATATGTCGGAGAACTTACCTTTGGTCCGTGGTAGTTAGTCCTTGGTATTTGAACCTATGAGGAAAAGTGCGTATATGTTGGAGAACTTACCTTTGGTCCATGGTAGTTAGTCCTTGGTATTTGAACCTATGGTTTTGGACCATGGTACGCACTTTCATGCAAGGAAAAGCGCGTATATGTTGGAGAGCTTACCTTTGGTCCATGGTAGTTAGTCCTTGGTATTTGAACCTATGGTTTTGGACCATGGTACCTCGTCAAAAGTGTTGATCTCACGCAATTTCATGGTTGGTTCATGGTATTAGTCCGACAGTTTTTGATCCTATGGTTTTGGCCCATGGTATTGCATCCAAAAGTGTTGATCTCACGTACTTTCATGGTTGGTTCATGGTATTAGTCCAACAGTTTTTTGATCCTATGGTTTTGGCCCGTGGTATTGTGAAAGGCCTAAGACTATAAAAGAGGAAGGAGATCATTTGGCAAAGCATCTTCTGAATTATCGAATATCTGATAAAGTGCTAGATCTGGAATATTGTGATTGGGTTTTGGTGCAGATCTGGATCTGAATGAAGAAGGAACCTGAGCGTAAGGAGAAGGATAAGTTCTATTGATGGGTCAAAATCTTAAGGCTGGAATAGTGGTATCTCTATATGATTTTGATCTGTGATATGTGGCATACGCTTGATCTATAAATCTAATAATCTGAGTCTGAATTATTGATGCATGTTTTATTTTACACATGTTATGATCTGGGTATGTTTGATGTAACAACTGCAAAGTTACAAGGAAATATTTGCAGATCTGTATGCGGGTTGGCTTTGGTGAAATCAGAGATTGATGATGCAAGTGTAGTTGATGGGTTTTTGATGTTCTTGGATCCAGTTTGAAAATTTATGAAAAGTGGTCCTTGAAAGAAAAGAAGTAGGGGGTTGTAGCTCCCTTCTAGGAGAGACTGGAAAATGAGAGAGAGTTGTAGCTCTCTGCAAGTTGCAGCCTGCGTACTGGTAAAGGACTGCACCAGTACGAAACCATTGTAAAAGGAGTTTCTAATTTGAAAGAAGATAGAGACATATTGCAGCAGGTGGTTTTCACCCACATTGGGTTTCCACCTTACATCTTGTGTTCTTTGGCGTGACTATCTGTTTTCTTTGTTCATGCTCATTATTTTATGGTACTGACATGCAAAAATAATTCAAAGAATAAATAAGGAAGATTTATTAAAAGAACTTGATAATACTGATTCACCCCCCCCTCTCAGTATTATTTCCAACAATTGGTATCAGAGCAGGTCCTTCAGAGAAGCTTGATCGCTTGAAGGAAGATCATTCATCATGAGCAACTACGAGAGGGAAGCATCAATCAGGCCACCAATTTCTGATGGGACAAACTTCAATTATTGGAAGGTAAGAGTTACTGCCTATCTTCAATAGATACAGGCTACACTTTTCCTTCAGCTACTCCTACAGATATGGCCGAAAAGAAGAAATATGAAACAAATGCTAAAGCAGTCAATACTCTGCTGGGATGCTTATCTCAAACAGAATTCATGAAGGTTATGCAATATAAATCCACAAAAGAAATATGGGACAAGATTGTCTTGAGCTACGAAGGAGATGAACAGGTAAAGCGTGCTAAACTTCAAACCCTCAGGATTCAGTATGAGAATCTCAGAATGTATAATGATGAAAGTGTGGCTAACTATTTCCTTCGGGTAGATGAGATTGTTAATTGCATGAAAAACTTGGGTGAAGAAATAAAAGAGGCTATTGTGTTTGAAAAAGTTCTAAGATCATTTTCCCCCAAGTTTGAATCTAAAGTGTCTGCAATAGAAGAAAAGGAAAATCTACGAATTCTTACTATGTCTCAGCTACACGAAATTCTAACTGCTTATGAAATGAGAAAGGGAGGTCCATCAGACAGAAGAGAAGCTGCTTTCAAGGCTTCAGGAAAAGGAGACTATTATGATGCAAGTCACGTGCCAGAAGAAGAAGAAGAAGAATCAAATTTTGTCAGAAATCTTCAAAGGGGAACTGGAAGGTTCAGAGGTAAGTTACCTTTTAAATGCTTTGCTTGTGGAAGAGTAGGTCATTATGCTGCAAAATGTCCTCATAAGGATAAAGGAAAGGAACCTGCTAGATGGAACAAGAAACAGATTGCAAATAAGAAAAGCTACTACACTCATGAAGATAGTGATGGTCTATAAAATAGTGACGAAGATGAACGAGGTAATGACTATAAACTCTTAATGGCATTTGAAGATGATGATTACATGGATGCTATAGATGTGGATAGCTTTTGTGAAGAAATTTCTAGACTCAAGACATGTATAAAAGAAAAGAATAGGATCATTGATACTCTACAACTTCAAATTGATGAAAAAGAAAAATATCTTGAAAAGTTAGAAGGTGAAATTGTTGGTCTTAGAAAAGAGATTGAGAAAACAAAGGCTATTAATCTTAAGTTTGTCAAAGGATCTGAAACTCTGGATGAGATCATCAATGTACAGCGCTCTCCTCTAAACAAGACAGGTCTAGGCTATAATGGAGAAACTTCTCAAGCATCCACCTCAAAGAGTTATCTTGATGCAGCAAGAAGGAATGAGCAAAAGCACAATGGAGATCACCAAGTAAAGCAGGGACCAATTACAAACAAAGACTATCAGGCAAATCAGGGGAAATCTGTCTTAAGGATGAACAAAAGCTACAACCAGCCACAGGTAAAATCCTCTCAATTTGCTTCAAGAATGAATGACAATAGAAATTACAATCGTTTGGGCGGAAGATTTGATAACCGCAGAAATTTCTTCAATGGACAATGCTTTTCTTGCCATACTTTTGGTCACAAAGCAACTCAATGTGTTGCATATAAAACGATCATGACTAGAGAAGCTCAAAAACAAAGAAGTATGACTGGGATTACAAAAAGGACCTATAACAACTTTTCGGTTCTTGAAAATGATGTTGAATGTTCTATTTGCAATAACTTTGGTCATGAAGATTCTGAATGCAGGAGAAGGTTTCAGCAGACAAAGGAACAAGCCTCAAGCACCAAAACATGGAGAATAAAGGAACCACAAACAGAAAGATGTGGGATAGCATTTTATGCAGAGGGACAGGAAAATCTATGGTACATTGATAGTGGATGTTCGAAGCATATGACAGGTGATAAAGAAAAACTTGAATCATATTCTGCTCTAGAAAAAGGAAAGAAAGTTTCTTTTGGAAATGATACTCCTGTAACTATAAAAGGAAAAGGCACTGCTCAGTTAAAAGAAAGGGTCAAAGCTGGAAATGTTTTGTATATTGATGGATTGAAACATAATCTTCTAAGTGTGAGCCAGATGTGTGATCAAAGAACTGAGGTGATATTCAGATCAAATGGATGTCTTGCTCGTGATCTTGATACAAGTAAAACAATGATCAAAGGTAAAAGAACTCCAAATAATCTATACATATTTGAAGAAGGACAACAACAATGCTATCTGAGCAAGGATGATGAGCACTGGTTATGTCACCGGAGGTTGGGGCATCTAAGCTTTTCACAAATAAGGAAAGCATGCAAATATTAGGCAGTTCGTGGTCTTCCAGATATCAAAGTTCCAGACAACACCATATGCAAATCATGTCAGTTTGGAAAGCAAACCAGAACTACCTTTCCGGAAAAGGAAGGATCAGCTAGCATGCCTCTTGAGCTAGTACATACAGATACATGTGGTCCATTCAGGAAAAGGACACCTCGAGGAGAAGAATACTTGATATTATTCATTCACGATTTCTCCAGGTTTTTCTGGTTAGGACTTATGAAGCACAAAGATGAAGCATTCGAAAAATTCAAATCCTTTAAAGCCTTGGTTGAAAATGAATCAGGATACAAAATTAAGTGTCTTAGATCCGACAGAGGTGGAGAGTTTACCTCAAATGAATTTTTCGATTTCTGTGAAGAACATGGGATAAGAAGAGAATTCTCTACAGCTAGAACTCCTCAGCAAAATGGAGTGGTGGAAAGAATGAACAGAACTGTCCAACAAATGGCTCGTGCTATGCTTGATGAATCTGGAACTCCCGCAACTTTCTGGGGTGAAGCAGCACATGCTACGGTTATTATTCTCAACAAAAAAAATGTCCGAGTGAACAACACTCAAACCCCTCATGAGCTCTGGTATGGTGAGACTCCTTCGGTAAAGCACTTCAAAATCTTTGGGAGCAAATGCTATATTAAAAATACTGATGAGAAACTTGGCAAACTTGAACTTAGAGCAGATGAAGGCATCCTTCTTGGTTATTCTCCACACAGCAAAGCATACAAGTGCTATAATAAAAGACTTGGAAGAATTGTTGACAACATTGATGTAGTGGTTGATGAGAAGGGATACATTCCTAGGCAAGTAAATCATGAAGATATCGAAGAAGATGAAGGCCATCCTCAAAGACAGAATGATGAAGAATAAGAACCTCAAGAAGAACCAGAGGAGCAGATAAGGATAGAAGAGAAGACTCCATCCAGATATGTTCAGAAGAATCATCCAGAATCTCAGATTTTGGGACAGAAAGAAGCAGGTGTGCAAACAAGAAGAACAATTGCAGAAGCTTCAAGCTATTTGGCATTACTCTCTTCCACTGAACCACAAAATGTGAAAGAGGCATGCAAAGATGAATGTTGGGTCAAAGCAATGGATGAAGAACTTGAGCAGATTGAAAAGAACAACACTTGGGAGCTGGTTCCTAGACCAAAGGATAAGAATGTTATAGGAACAAAATGGGTCTTCAAAAATAAATTGAATGAAAATGGAGAAGTAATTAGAAACAAGGCCAGACTTGTTTGTAAAGGGTATGCGCAGCAAGAAGGAATAGATTTTGAAGAAACTTTTGCTCCTGTTGCAAGACTTGAGGCCATCCGAATGTTCCTTGCTCTCTCAAGCTTTCAAAACTTCAAAGTATTTCAAATGGACGTGAAATTAGCCTTTCTGAATGGAGACTTGGAAGAAGAAGTATACATTGAGCAGCCAGATGGTTTCATTCTTGGAAATGATCCAAATCTTGTATGCAGATTAAAAAAGGCTCTCTATGGCCTCAAACAAGCTCCAAGGGCTTGGTACTATCGTTTGGACAAATATCTTCATCAACAAGGTTTTTCAAAAGGATCAGTAGACAACAATCTTTATATAAAAGTTGAAAATGACAAATTGCTGATACTTGTTGTGTATGTAGATGACATTATCTTTGGCAGCAATGAAGAAGCTATGAGTCAAAGCTTTGCCTTGGTGATGCAGAAAGAATTCGAAATGTCCTTGCTGGGAGAACTGACATATTTTCTTGGTTTGCAAATCCAACAAAATGAAGGAGGGATCTTCTTGTCTCAAACCAAGTATCTCAAGCAGATTTTGAAGAAATATGGTATGGAAGAAGCAAAACTAGTATGTACACCCATGGTCACAGGATGTAACCTTAGTGCAAATGATGAATCAGCAGTAGTGCATCAACCAACTTACAGATCTATGATTGGAAGTCTACTTTATTTGACAGGTACCCGACCAGACATCATGCATGCAGTGGGAATAGTTGGAAGATTTCAGGCAAATCCAAAGGAAACTCATCTTCAGGCAGTAAAGAGAATCTTCAAATATCTTCAAGGGACTCAAAACTATGGCTTATGGTATCCTAGAGATACAGATCTCACACTTCATGCTTATACAGATGCAGATTGGGCCGGAAGCGTGGATGACAGGAAAAGCACAAGTGGTGGTGCATTCTTTATGGGTTCCAGATTAGTATCTTGGTTCAACAAGAAACAGAGTTCGATTGCCTTGTCAACAGCTGAAGCAGAATATGTTGCTACTGCATCTTGCTGCACTCAACTCCTTTGGATGATGCAGACCTTGCAGGATTTTCAAATCACTTGTACACCACCCATCTCCATCTTATGTGATAATACAAGTGCAATCAGCATTTCAAATAACCCAGTCATGCATTCAAAAACCATGCACATACCAATCAAGTATCACTTTCTCCGGGAACAAGTGCTTGAACAAAAGGTTAAGTTGGAGTATGTTCCTTCTAAGGAACAAGTTGCTGATATACTCACCAAACCATTTCCTAGGGAGACCTTTGAATACCTCAGGCAAAAGCTGGGGGTTGTTGATGCATCATCTTGTTGTTGAATCTCTTCTGATTGTTGGTTGTATGCAAGGTTCATCTGAAGTATATGCGTACATATGCTGGGTTGTGGAATGGTCAAAGATCAAATGGCACAGGTTCAGGGGGAGCATATCATGCATTGTTGGCATTATGGAGGAAGTACAGAAGGAGATCATGGATGCTGGTCTGAATATTGCTGCAATACGTCTCTATCTCTTTCATGGTCATGGATTATGGTTCTTCTTTGCAGATCTGGTTTATAGTCAGGGGGAGCATGTTCTTAGGGGGAGCATAACCCTTTGCCCTTGATGTCAAAGGGGGAGAGTGATTGGTTGTTGTTGCCATCAAGTCCAAAGGGGGAGATTGTTGGGTTGTACTTGATGGCAACCCACTCATCTCAGATAATAAATTATAGTGTAGAGAAAAGTTCACGCACTTATATGCAGAGAAAATTTTATTTCATGTAGAGAAACGTTCATGCACTTTTATGCAGAGAAAAGTTTATTTCATGTAGAAAAAAGTTCACGCACTTTTATGCAAATAAAAGTTTATTTCATGTAGAGAAAAAGTTCACGCACTTTCATGCAAGGAAAAGCGTGTATATGTTGGAGAACTTACCTTTGGTCCATGGTAGTTAGTCCTTGGTATTTGAACCTATGGTTTTGGACCATGGTACGCACTTTCATGCAAGGAAAAGCGCGTATATGTTGGAGAACTTACCTTTGGTCCATGGTAGTTAGTCCTTGGTATTTGAACCTATGGTTTTGGACCACGGTACCTCGTCAAAAGTGTTGATCTCACGCAATTTCATGGTTGGTTCATGGTATTAGTCCGACAGTTTTTGATCCTATGGTTTTGGCCCATGGTATTGCATCCAAAAGTGTTGATCTCACGTACTTTCATGGTTGGTTCATGGTATTAGTCCTACAGTTTTTTGATCCTATGGTTTTGGCCCGTGGTATTGTGAAAGGCCTAAGACTATAAAAGAGGAAGGAGATCATTTATCAAAGAATATTCTGAATTATCGAATATCTGATAAAGTGCTAGATCTGGAATATTGTGATTGGGTTTTGGTGCAGATCTGGATCTGAATGAAGAAGGAACCTGAGCGTAAGGAGAAGGATAAGTTCTATTAATGGGTCAAAATATTAAGGCTGGAATAGTGGTATCTCTATATGATTTTGATCTGTGATATGTGGCATACGCTTGATCTATAAATCTAATAATCTGGGTTTGAATTATTGATGCATGTTTTATTTTACACATGTTATGATCTGGGTATGTTTGATGTAACAACTGCAAAGTTATAAGGAAATATTTGCAAATCTGTATGCGGGTTGGCTTTGGTGAAATCAGAGATTGATGATGCAAGTGTAGTTGATGGGTTTTTGATGTTCTTGGATCCAGTCTGAAAATTTATGAAAAGTGGTCCTTGAAAGAAAAGAAGTAGGGGGTTGTAGCTCCCTTCCAGGAGAGACTGGAAAACGAGAGAGAGTTGTAGCTCTCTGCAGGTTGTAGCCTGCGTACTGGTAAAGGACTGCACCAGTACAAAACCATTGTAAAAGGAGTTTCTAATTTGAAAGAAGATAGAGACATATTGCAGCAGGTGGTTTTCACCCACATTGGGTTTCCACCTTACATCTTGTGTTCTTTGGTGTGACTATCTATTTTCTTTGTTCATGCTCATTATTTTATGGTACTGAAATGCAAAAATAATTCAAAGAATAAATAAGGAAGATTTATTAAAAGAACTTGATAATACTGATTCACCCCCCCCTCTCAATATTATTTCCAACATAAAGGTTCAAAATAGGGAAAAAATTAAGGAAATAACCTCTCAGATAAAAAAAATAATAAGAAAAGGGTATTATACTAATAATTGATGATAAGATATAACTTCAATACCATAAGCAGAGCCTCTACTGCAAGCAGGCATCCATAGCCTCGGTAGGGTTTCTTTTTAACCCATATGAGCTAGGATCCTCAATTTATAAATGGAGAGTTACAGTGTTGTTCTACAAAAGAGATCAGTGTGCTGGCGTGGTAACCAGATAACCACACTTCTATTCACTGGGATGTAGCAAAAGTGATCAGGCCGGCTCGTGATGAGACCTCCTGTTCCAAGGATAATTTGACTATCCAATGGATCATTGCCCTGGTGTGGTGGCCATAATGGGAATGTCACTTTGTTACAACCTTATGAACATGGTAGGTTGGCTCGTAATGAGACCCCCTTTCCTCTATCTGTGAACAAAAGTTTGTTGTTATTACACATTTTTACGATAAAAAGAGGGAGGCTAAATACTCCTTAAGAGCAGGGATGGTGGAAGAAGTTGAACATCTCAATAGAAAAAAAATATACCCATAATTTCATGTATTACAGACAGAGAAGATTATAACCAGGAAGGGTGGAACCAACATGGTATTAAGATAATCAATCAACATCATGTTCAATAGAAAACAATGCAGTAAAGTAGTATATAAATAATTGTGTCCCTTTTGAAAAGAATCTATCATCAAGGAGCTGTCCTATTAAAGATCATAACGTGAATGATATTAACTTGCTTCAAAAGAATCTATAATTCTTGTCCTCATAAAAATAGTGTACTTCATGCCATGAAAGAGAATCAGTAAAATGTGGTTGAGATGAACTAGGAATAATCCCACAAGAGGAAGGAAGAGTTGCTCTCGAAAATACTCTCAAAGTGTTACTGCTTTGAAGGAACAACAAAAACACTCAAAAAGAAAGTGGTGTTTTGTGTAGGGAACAGCAAAGGAAATGCACACCAAAAATAAAAAATACACACGAAAAAGTGTTGTCACCTGTAGGGAACAGCGAAAAAAAATGCATGTGAAAAGGTGTTGTTCCTTAAGAGGAACAAAAAAAATGTGAAATTGATTTTCCTCTAAAAAGGAACAACAAAAATGTGAAAGTGTTGTTCCTTTGGAAAGGAACAACAAATGTGAAAGTGCAGAAGTATTGTTCCATTAAGAAAGGAACAACAAAACGTGAAAGTGTAGAAGTGTTGTTCCATTCGGAAAGGAACAACAAAACATGAAAGTGCAGAAGTGTTGTTCCATTCGAAAAGGAACAACAAAATGTGAAAGTGTAGAAGTGTTGTTCCATTCAGAAAGGAACAGCAAAACGTGAAAGTGCAGAAGTGTTGTTCCATTCAGAAACAAAAAGTGAAAGTGGAGAGTGTTGTTTCATTCAGAAAGGAATAGCAAAATGTGAAAGTGCAGAAGTGATGTTCCATTCGAAAAGAAACAACAAAACATGAAAAAGGAATAACAAAATGAATTGTGGAAAAGGAACAGGAAAATGAGTCGTGGAAAAGGAACAACAAAATGAACTGTGGAAAAGGAACAACAAAATGAACCGTGAAAAAGGAATGGCTGACACAAAAGGTGTTTTTCTTTTGAAAAAAGAACAACAAAACAAAAATCTTTTCCCTTTGGAAAAGGAACAACAGGAACAACAAAAATGCACACAAATGTTGTCCCTTTAGAAAAGGAATAGCAAAATGGACAAGCATAAAATGCAAGCACACAAAGAATGAATTAGTTGTTCACTATATTGATGCTAAGGATGGGCTACAGTTTGAATGAAGCAACACCTAAAACACAAAATATAAGAGAGATTAGAAAAGAAACAACATTTTATTTAAAAACAGTATGTAAATAAATTAAGTTACAACAGCTATGATATTATGTAAAAAAAAAATGATCTCTTTGAAAAATGCTTTGGTAGCAGTGATAAGACATGAATCTTAAAATATAAATCAATTCTTCATTTCTTCTATTATGAATCCATTGGGTAATGAGTTGGATGAAATTCCCTTGTTTCATTAAAATTTCTTTCAAGAATCACTTGTCCATAAATTGACCTTCTTTTTCTCCTAGGACCTGCAAAAAACGAGTATCTACTTGCAATAAAACATTAAATCATGGATAAAGAGAGGTTCACAGGCTCCTATAATTGAATAATTATGCAAAACACTAACAAGTAATTACTCTTTAGAACAAATCCACGGAGAAAATAACAAAGTAAAATTTATTTGTCACCTGCGGGAGAGCAGTGGTCGACCATACTAACCAGCAGTGTTTTAATCACAACTTCTTTGTTTTTCGTCTAAATTGAGTGATTCCAAAGCTATATGAGAGCTAATTCAAAGGTGTATCTCCAATAGAAACAGATTTTAAAAATTCAATGATATGATATGTCAATTTTAGTTAGAACAACCCGCATAACAGAGTCATTTTCGATCACCCCACTTAGAACAACAGTGAACGTTTAAAGCATAGATTCTTCGTTTGATGTCGGATTCGAATGATTTAAATTGGAAATGAAATTATATTCATTTATTTATCTCCAATAGAAATATGTTTTGAAGACAAGAAGAATTGATAGGTCAAATACTTTAAGGAACAACTTGAAAGATAGAGTTTTAAGAGTGCTGATTTACGATAAACAGTCAGTATTTTGATCATAACTTCCCGATACGATATCGAAAATGAGTTATTCCAATTTCCTTGTAAACTATATTCATAGGGGAATCTATCATAGTAACATGTTTTAAAAATTCAAACATTTAGGCCTCCAAAAACGGACTGTCCCAACTCTATTCCTGAGCTGCCCGCTAGACACCCCGTCAATGTTTTGTTTCTAAATTTTTCGTTTCAAATCAAATTTGAGTGATTCAAATTGGCTTGAAAAGTAGACATGAAGGGATACATAGGATAAAAATATGTTTTAAAAATATTATCATTTGGTCCCTCAAAACATGACTGTCCCGACTTTTTTTTCAACAATTTCATCAAACCCGCAAGCCAAAAAAATATGATATTCAAGCAATTTTTCAAATTGGTGATAAAATGAAAATGAGTGTTTGTAGAACTTATTATTTCCATTATGGTTCATCTACATACACAAATGAATTAAAAAAATTTATCACCAATGTTGATTTCGATAGCGTGTTTCAACAAAAACAACTAGTTTTACATAAAAAAACAAAATGCATTTATTTATTTCCTTATTTATTTTATTTTCTACACTAACCTATTTTGATTTAAAAAAATTAATATGACTATGTATATGAGTACTTCCAGTGGAGCCATCTTCGAAATAGGGCTTCATGTATGCACATACCCAAATTGGAAAAATGCATATTAATGGATATTAGGGTATGAGAAGCCATCTTCCCTTGAAAAAATGGTATCAAAAATTGTTGAAGCATAGAGTGATGTTGCAAACAAATGATGCAGTGAAACCAATCTTCAATATATCCTTTACTTTCTTGATTTCTCATATCCATCATATCATGAAGTTCTTGAGCTTTTAAAATGGCTTGTTGATGCATACTAAAAGAAACTTCATTTTCTTCCATAGCTTCTACAATTTTTGAATTTGAAACATTCTGAGTCTCATTGTAAGTTTTTTCAAATGGTGCACGTGAGATAGAATGGGTGGGAAGGGTGGGTAAATTTTGCAATTCAACATTGTAAGCATGTTGTACTAATTTATTGTGGTGGGGCTGTGGAATTAGTTGAACAGGAAATTGTGTACAGAATGGAGCATTTTGATGATGTAGATGATTGCGTTGTGTGGATGGTTTTGATGGGCAAGCAAGATATTTTGGAAGAGCTGGTGAATAATATGGAGAATGTGTTTGTGCTACAAGATGAGAGAGAGTAGTCATGAAATCATAAGGTGAACCATGCCAAAATTGTAGACAAGATTGGTGGTGGTTATATTGAAATTGACATGGCTGCCCTAACACATTAGTATTCCATAATGGATTATGCAAGTAAGAGAATGAAGATGAAGTGTTTTGAACTATACCTATTGACCTTGTTGCAACATCCCCATCTCTTTGATATGCCAGTTCCAAATTAGATAAGGAAGAACAACCATCTATGGTATGCTCCTTTTGGTCATGAGTGAAAAACACTTCATCAAATTCTTGATTTTTATGAACCTGCAAAACATCCAATTTTTCATTTAGAGAGCTAATAAAATCAACTTTAAAAGTTTCAAATAAAGAATTGATTTTAGCTCTTATGTCTCCTATTCTTGTAGCCGATTTGGAAAATAAAGAACAAACATCTCTAAAATTCTTACAGGCCTTGGAGATTCCTCTTGAATACCTTATGTACAACTCACAAACATCATCATATGATAACTGAAAAACATCACCTTTTCCTATCAGATTTAAGAGTTCTAAAAATTCATTTTTGATTCCTTTGAGTAAGAGTGTTTTTAAGATCTCTTTTTCCAAATGCTTATATTTTGATTTTTGAAGGTTGTATTGAAATTGATCTACATAGTCCTCCAAGCTTTCATCTTCCCCTTGTATCATATTGAAAATATCTTCATTGGCCTTGCAATAGTCTTGGTACTTCTTCAAGAATATGTTATTCATGTCCTCCCATGTTTGCATGCAGTTCCCACCTAGGCTCATGAACCATCGGAGAGCTGCTCTTTTTAGAGTAAGAGGAAACACCTTCAACCTTTGATCATTAGTACGATAATCATATCATCTACAAAGTATTTCAAACTCAAATAAGAATGTATGTGGATCTTCATTTTCTAAACCATGAAAATTTGGTAGAGAAGATGGGGGAATTATGTTCATTTGTGTCACTCCTCCTAGATCTTTGATAGGGAATTCAAAAGTAGAAATGTGAGCCATTTCTTACCATAATAGAAGATGTTCTTCATGTGTTTCTTTGAGGCTCCTTCTTCAAGTGTTCCTGTCAATTGGTTAATGAAATGGGTGGTGCTTACATCACCACTTGAGTGAAATCATGAGATTTGTTTTTCAAAATTTCTATTTTTTTTATTTTTTTTAGTCATTCACACAAAAATTCAAACATTTACCCTAAGTTTGTTAACAATTCTGTTGGAAAATGGGCAGGGGAGTAGGGCTTCTACATGCTCTGTACGTAGGTTCTTACCTTCCATTTTTAATACCCAATTCTTTCCTAACATGCACTCATCAGACGCACACTACTCTTTAAAAATGGCTACACTCTGCCCAGCAACGGTGCCAAAATGTCGAGCGATAAAAAGGTGTCTTTTTCACTCCTAATTATCTTCACATTAATTGTCAACCCAGGGACGACTTTTTATTTCAAGAGTGTACTCAGTCTGAGGTGGCTATTTACTCAAGAGTAATGTAATGAAAGATATAGTACAGTGCTCAAAATACAAGAGTAAACAGATGCTCAAAATGAGATCTACTTACAGCAAAGCACTTTAAGACTTAAATCATGCATTCAAAAAACTACATCAAATGATCAGTCAAGGTTATAGTAACAATAACTCTTCCCTTTGTAAATTGATGCAATTAAAAAGACACTCAAAAGAAGGATCATCAAACTAGGAACTAGGCAGCATATGTCAATGTTCCTACAGTCTCAGACCTTCTGCACACCAAAGCAATGATGATTTTTGAATGACAAGAAATGGAACATCATCTACTTCTATAAATAGGATTGAACAGTAAAACTCTATCCTACGCAAATGAATGCATCAATAATTATAATCTTCAAGAATTAAGTAACAACCTTTGAATTGAATAGCAAAGAGAAATGGAATAGCAAATTATCAAAGATAGCGGATTAAATCTGAATGTACAACAACCCAAGTCAAGCACGCAACACACTTATCATTAAAAGGGATAGTAATCTGAGCTTCGATACAATATGCATGAATCATAGCTATGAAGTAACATCAATTATCACGGAATAGAAATCCCGAATAAGAAACAGTCACATTTTAAGAATACTTCATACAGTTGTACCAATTTGGGAACATACAACGCGGTTAATCTGTAATCGAATGACAATCTATAAAGAATAGCAATGTTATATCAATTTTCAAAAGGAACAACAATGTGATACAAAGTTAAAATGATAACATAGCATTCCTATTGTAGATAACGATAGTATCCAATCAAGTATATATAACAGCACTGATATGTAAAACAGTAAAGTGCGTCAGATTACTAAACAGATTAAATGAAAGAAATCAAACCAGACATGAATCATAAAGATATAATATAGTAGCATCTCAATCCACCAGAGGCTGGGCCCTTAGCCGCCAGTAGATGCTACTGGGCTACTTCAGATGAGAAGAATGAACAACAACTCCCAAATCATATACTAATCATCAAAATGTGAAACCATTACAACAACAAAAGCTTGAGAATTACAATGGTAATGCAACAATCTCCTTTTCCTCCTATTTTATCCTATCATGAATAACCCATCATCATTCTTGAATCTTCAATTCTAAATCCTCAATTCTCCATCATTTTTCCATCCATTCCCCCCCCCCCCCCCTCTGATCTCTGTTTTCATTTAAATAGAGAGAGAGCAGAGAGCAGTTACAATAAAGATAATTACAACATGATTTCTATTACAAAATTAGATTGTTTCCAACCAATTGATCAACAAGAAAATATATTTCCATCTATCTTTCAACAAGAGCAAGGCGAATTTGGCTTTGCAGCTGAGATTTGGAGGATGGTCGCAACAACAAATCTGAGAAAATCATGCTCAAAGAACCCTACGTTTCTCTCAATACAAGCCGAATTTGGGAAAAATTTTCTTAGAAAAGTTAATTGGGTCCATTCTAGACAAAACCCATGTTCCATATTTTCCAAATTCTTCTTCATTTGCTCAGAATCGCAACCGCAAAACTGTCACTTCTTATTCTAGCGAATTTCTGAGTTGGCACTTTTAATGGTCAAATCTTCAATCTAGAAATTATCTTGGAGGTTAAAAATGGTGAATAATATTACAAGCAATTTATTAAAACTATCATTGATAAAATCATGCATAATCATCAATTTATTAGAAATAAAGGAAAATAAATAATATTTTTCCATAAGAGCATAAATCATCATAAAATGGATTTATATAATAAATGACGTGATGAAGAATGGTAGAAATGGGTGGAACAAGTGTTCAAAAGTGATAATAATAATGCAATATTAACAGCCCAACACCTACCCGGGGACTGAATGTCGCGCTTTGTGTTATTACCCAAGACCTTACTAGTATTCAATGTTAGTTAATTAACTTTTCCTGCTTGAGTGCTTTAAGTTATACTTAACAAAATAAATGATTCATACATGTGCGTGCGGTAAATAAATAGTATATTTTCAAATTATATCAATCATTCATTGACCCAAGAAAAGATACATAGGATGATAACAAAACTTCTCTTTATTAATTCCTTTCTCGGTTATAGACTCAACTTCGCCTTGCGCACTCAGCTGTAGGGGTCTGCGCACTCAACTGCGGACTACTAGGCCTCTGCGAACTCAGCTGCAGAGCCTTATCCTACACTATGACCCAAAGACACACTTCAACCTGTGACTTAATCATTTAGACTTCTCATCTACTTCCATTCCTTTTGTTCTACACTTAGAGCCTCACTCTATTTATACAATCCCATGGTCTGTGGAAGATGGGTAGGTCTATCCAGTTGACATTACATTACAAAATTGGGGTGGACAACCCTGTGACTCTAACATACTTTCACGCCCTGCGCCCGTAGTTGCGGAGTGTTACAACAAGATTCAATCAAAACTTGGGCTTTGAGCCCGAAAACATGCCTTGGGGGGATTCCATGCCCAACAAGCCCCCAACACAAACATTGTGACTTGCCCTCGAGTCACTCTGTCGGCGTGATGATCTTTGCATGGAGTCCCGCCAACTTTTCTTGAATTGTGCAGAGGTTAGCAATGCATTGAGCTGCTGCTTGATGGATCTACTGCATACACTGTTTCGAGACCTTTGTGTCGAGAGTGCTTCTCTACATCAATGTGTGCATCCCCTGCATGTGTGCGAGCTTACCTTCGATTTCTACTGTGATAGTGAAGGCCTCCTTGATCCAAGGCTGAACGCACGCTTTCAGGACTACTTCCTTATGTCATGCCATGTCCACTTATTCTTTTAGTGCCTTGGTCTGCTACATCCTCACAAGCCTCTGAGTGAGGATCATCGTTTGTGCAGTTCCTCAGACACTGTCATACTATTGTTGTACTTCGCACGCCTCTGTCTCTAAGCGCTGGATGTTGGGGTCCTCCTAGAGAGTTGTGGGGACCTCAAGTGATTCTTCCAACATGCTGGTGTAGTCTCGCACTGCACCTCCAATTTCCTCCAATCCTGATGTGATAGTGCTATCGCATTGTTATTTGACTTCTGGGGGAGTGGATGGTTGTGCTTTTAACTGCAGCTTGGTGATCTAGAGGTTAAGCTCCAGTTGAACCTTTGTCATTTCTTCCTTCGCCTCGCAGACCCTTGATGCTAACCTGTGGATTCGCTCCTCCGCTAGTATGTCTACTGGGATGGCCAACTCTAAGACACTTTCACAAGTGTCATCTATCACCTGTACCAGCTGTTGATTTTGCGACACCACTTCGTCGCGCTGCAAGCATAGTTGTTCCATATTTATTTTCTGCTCACTGAGAACTTGGAGCATGTGACTCTCCTTAGCTTGTAGCTTTATAGTTATCCCATCCTGTAGCAAATATAAGGTCTCATGCGGGAGTGCAGCTAGATTGATACCGAGACCTTTCAGCACGCTAACTGAAGGCCTATTGACCTCATTCGATGGCACTAGTGCTCTTTTTGGCAGCACTAAGGTGTTCGTCATCTGTGTGTGCAACATCTACGTTGTTGCTATTGATCTGACTGTGAGGCATTTCGAGAGGGTACCAACCTGAGGAGGGTGCACATGTAATCTTGTAGCTGTGCTCTGAGGGCCCCCAACATAATTTGGTTCTCCTGCATGAAATCTTGGAGACCCTCAGAGGTGACATCATGCATTGTCTCGCTGATGTCATGTATATCACCCTCGGTTAAGGTGATCGGGTCAATGGACAATTTCAAAGCCTTTATTTTCTTATGTGACCCTGCCTGCTCTGTTGGGTGCTAGTGCTTCAGTTGTGTTGACATGGTTTGTGGGTTCACACCTCCCTCTTCGGTCTCTGCCTCCTATGCTTCTTGTCTCTGTGTTGTTTGGTCCTTTCCCACCTTCACATCTACCTCTTGTGTTATTGCTGCTGTCGTGGCCTTCTCCTGCTCGGCTGCTCTTGGTGCCGCATCTCACGCTGCCTGCACTTATGTTGCTGCTGCATCCTTAAATCTGGCACTTGTGATCTTAAGGGATTAATCAACACTCAGCTCACAATAATCAGGGCTCTTCTTGATTTCTTAATTCTCAAATGACCAAGTGTTGTTCACTGGGCAACCCTTTGTATTTATAGCACTTTTGGAATTTGAATTCGACCGTTTCCTGAAAATCTGATTCATTAATGCTCCCTTGGTAGTAGATTTTGCTGGATTTTTCCCATAAATCACATCTTAAATGCCCGCTGCCCACTCCATTTGGCTTCAAGTCGAGCATCCCATCATGAATAGTGACTTCAATGGTCATTTTATAGCCAACTTGTGTGGCAACGCAACCCCCCCGTGCGCGGTTGTGAACCTTGTGACTCTTTGCTTCTACGCGCACCTCCATTATCACGCAGCTCCCATGTAGAATAGTTTATAGTATCGCGCTCCCTTCCAACTACCCGGAGCACTAATACTATCCTTTCCTAGGCTAGTTAGGTGGTCAAACCACCCATGAAAAGTTCTATCCTATTGTCCATTATGTTGCCTAGAGAATCCCTACCTTTTACTATTATGGTCGGCATCGCACACTTTTTTGCTTGCAATGTGCTACCCTGGTCACTATGGTCCAAGGCAAGGCATCAGACTAACCAATTCGTGAAAATGAGTCTCAATCTTGTCATTATGATCGTATGCACCTTGCCTTACAATTCTGGTCTTTTTTCAGAGAAAATATTTCTTTATTTCGTCCTCCATCTTCTTGACTTCCGCATTCGCCAAAGTTCTTTTCTTCCATAACTATACTCTTTCTTTTTCAAGTTCATGGATTCTAAGGTTTCCCTCTTAGATTTATTTCTCAAGTCCCATGTGTTATGCTTCATGCGACTGTGTGATTCCTTCTTTCCAGAGTCTGCAAACCATCGTATCTACTGGTGCTACTATGTGCAGACTAGGCTTGTCTTGCTCCCTGGGGATTATAACATTCGCTTCATACTTCAGCTTTGGAGGTGCCCATGTGGTTAGGGTTTTTCACATGGTCCTATATTCCCAGAGAACCATTGGTACACACAAGTCCCAGTCAGCCCGTCTCAAATGGTGGACCATGTTCAGTGCTTTGCATACTTTGTCAAAATATTCTGCGTGAATATGCTTCTGCACGCTTGGTCTTACCATACTTCCCGGTTGCAAGTGGAGGGGTTGTTCTCAGCATTTTCTTGCCTACTTCTGCTTATCGGTCATGTTTCCTATTACGAGGATGGTGTACCTTCATGCAGGTTATGCACCATACACCTGTACCCATCTGGAAAGGTGGGTGCGTGGGCTGTTTCATCCGTCGTACTCAGATTTTACCCACATTTGAGGCTTTCCAAACCACATGGGTGTCATCCTTCTACATTTTCATTAGCCCTAAAAAATCCTTTGGTTCGTACCCCACCATCTTGTGGGTGTACTATGCAGTACCCATTTCAGAGCGTCGAAACGTTGCAGTTCCGGTACTTCATTTTAAAATTTGTTCAGGAAATCATCCACCTCACTCAACCCATCATACATAGGTAGATCTCTTATTTCTATAGCCATGCAGCACATCAATCTTATCATCATGTTACAGTTGAGCATGGTTACCTCGTGTAATTGGTTCTGCCATCATTCTATTTCCTCATTCAAATCTGAGGTGCAAGAGCTTTTGCACTCCCACAAGATTCTTCCATCCGCAATTGGATATACCCAGTCCTTCTCCCATGCGGTTATCTTGTAGATACAATATAGATCGTCATCATTGTCATAGTCATGCACTGGCTCTGTGTAGCACAATCCTTATGCAGGGTCTAAAGGTACCACTACATGCAGTGACTTTTTCTCAAAAATCATCTTGCACTTCTTTCGATTTATCACTCCATTCATGTCAGTGGCCCAATCTATTCCCAATAACGCAGGACATGGAATGTTGTCATCAACAATCTCTATCACTTAGAAATCTACAAGCATGCTCACTCCTTTGATATCTCTTGTGATTCCCTACAATCTCCCCATAGGTAGGATCTTTTGATGGTTCACCATTCGTAGTTGGATAGGTGACCGTTGTAGTCCAGTCCCACCCATGCGCTCCCATGTCTGCATTGGCAAGACATTCACATCTGACCCTAGATCTAGAATCAATTGATCCATTTCATATTCCCTGATCTATGCATTCAATCTCACCTCCTTTCTTGTTCATGTCGTGAGCTTCCCGAGCTTCCGAACTATGTGCAGTTCTCCTAGCGTGCTCCGAGCTTATCTAGTGATGAGTTCTTGCAGCCCCTTGATAGCCTTGCTATCGCACAGTAGCTTCATGCATGTCTCCAAGAATGTAGTGAGCTTTGATGGGTCCATTTCTGGTTCCAGTCTGTCTTTACTTCCTCAAGTGGAGGCATCCGCAAAGCTCTTCTTAGCTTCCATGAATGTCTCCTTAGCGCACTCCAAATCAAATTCTGGTTCCTTTGTTGCAGCCTTGCAAACCCAGGCACTCTCTTCGGGCTACTTGCCTTGGTCATCTCCTGTCGTGATACCACTTTGGAGCACGATATTCACATTAGGGTCTTCCTCGCGTGGCTCAAACCTTATAATTTGCAGGTTCTGAGTTGGGGAAGGATAGAGTGCTCCTTTATTGCGAAACCTTGCTATTAGTGTGGGACAGTCCTCTATCTCGTGATCAAACTATGTACAATAGAAGCATGATGGTCTCATTGGATTTGTATAATCACGGGCATAATGACTTGGCCCTTTGCAATTGTAACATATCAGTTGTTCGCGACCCCTTCCTAGTTCCATTCCTCCTTGGCCTCGTCTGCACCCCTGAAATCCAGTACGCACCATTCCTGCATTTTGATTAAAGGTCCGTGTTTCGGTCTGAACTCTGTAGGCAGGAGTCTAATCCATCATCAATTCATAGCTTGTAAAGGTGCTCTCATCGTGTCCTATTGACCTACAGAAATTACAGAACTACTGGGAATTCTGTGCATACTTATGTAATAGATAATAGTTATTTGTAGCATGCTTCCCTCCTATTAGAAAAATCACGCATCATAATGCAGGTGCCACGCTCGGTCTTGTTTGTGCCTCTGGTCTCAATGGAATTGGTCCTCCTCCTGACAGGTAATTAGCGAACACTGGACAATGGTCCTGGTCATGTCCCTGGTCTTTGCACTTTACATACCATACCTCCTCGCATGTTTCAAACTTTGCATCTCAAGGCATAAGTTCTATAACTACACATGGATCTATTGAACTCCCAGGTTAGGATCTTGTATTGGGGTCTCATGCAATCTCATCGCGATCTCCAAGGCCTCCACCTGAGTGGTGAGCTTCTGTTGTGACAATGCATTGCTTAGATACGGCTTTAGCGATGCTACAAACCATGTGCGGTGTTTCCCATCTGTTGGATAGGTAAATCCCTTCTGCGGACAGAAGCGATCCCACTAGCCCAACAGGGGTCTAGCAATAATCAGTCAAAGCTACTATGCAGGTTCCTAACTGCAAATAACAAAAGTAGGTAAAGAAGGACCTACTTGGAATCCAACGCTAGTGTCGAAGAAGCGGAGCTACTTTCGTTCCTTGGTCCTGGCTGGTCACAATCCTTCGCTATCCTCGCGAACAGACACCTGCACACATAAAGAACGATGCAAACACAAGCGTGAAATCTGATATAGGCAATTATATGTCAGTCAGAAAGGACATAACTTTACATCAAACATCATATAAACAATGAAAGTGGAACCATAATAGTAGTCTTCTATTATTAATGATAAATAGAGAAGAGTACAACCAAGGTTCTGACGTTGAACCTCTCCTCCGGCTGGGCAAACCGCTATATGTGTCTTGCAGTGTACCTTCTCTCCGGCAGCATAACCTCTCTATACTTCACTATTACTCACGACAAGTGTAATCACAACTAGCATTCCTTCAAGAACTTAAGAACTAGAACTAGCTTGTCAAATGCATGAGGACAAGCTTATATAGATGAAGAAGGGAGGAGGATACAATGAATCAAGAAATGAACCGGGACACCCATTGTGGATTAACATTATCCCCAAAAGCCATTAAAGATGGAGATAGGATAGAATTCGTCATAAGACTGATTTTTTATCCTCAAAAAGCTCCATGTAATGAAGGAAACAACAGTCGGGTGTGCATTAAGGCAAAAAGCATGACCAAACTTGGTTGGTGCGACCATTGCTCTAAGACAGAGCGCCAATAGTTGCGCCCTCTTTTGAGGATCTCCATAATTGGCGCAAGTGAGACACTGTGGACCCGCGCCATTGGAAAAAGAGCACTTTTCAGGGATAATCTGTAGAAGGTGTCTTCAGGGAACATGAAGTACATACTCAGGGGAACATAATGCAAGTGTTTCTAGACTTTGTCACTTCTTATAACTCCTGGAATGAGTCCTCCAAAGTATGACAAGAGGAGTAACAGGGATGGTGACAAATTACTGTGTAACAGATGCCCCCTAAAGCATGAGGTCCAAGAGGTGGAGAGGGATGACATGCTTTACAAGAACACACAAGAACACATATAGCTGCCACCGAAGGTCTGTATTGGAAAATATGACTGATAGTTCAATTACATGATGTACATGGTATGGTCGCAGCCATCCATAAGAGAGTACATAAATAATCTAGATCCATAGTATGGACGCAGCCATCTAGTTAGGATCAATGAATTGACTCAAGTATGGTCGCAGCCATCCAGTGAATGAGTCATGTATCAAGAATCACGCCTGGATTACAACAGACACAATCCAGGGTCTTGTGCTCCATCTCGACCCGAACAAAAGTACAAGTTCAAGCATGTGAACATGTGAGCTGAAGTCAAACATGCGTGAACATCATCTGATTACCAGTCAATAATGAAAACCGTTAACAGACGCGAGAGGTACCACCAATAATGACAATGGCCCTCAAGGTACTATAGGTACAATCTACGGCGTGCGAATTAATGAGCTGATGTCAAACACCCGTAGAATCATTCGATCGGAGGCCAATGACGAAAAACCTCACGTCGAACATGAAGAACTTGCCATTGAGGCATGCAGGCTCTAAGGCACCGGAAGGGAGTCTCTAGATCAGCTTCCTGGATAATGAGCTGGAGTCGATAGGAAGTGACCTTGATCGAAGGTGGGCCATAATGTTTCCCACATTGTCGACACGAGACAGAGAAATAATGTTGTGAATCAAGATTATGTGAACTATCAGATGGAGGTTGTTTCTTTTCAGAGGTCAACTTCTCTTGAACATATCGGTGGCACGATATTGGAATTGGCAGTACTTGACATCAATGGATAAGAGGTCATGATGACGAGGCAATGAGCAGATGAGAGGTAAAATAGGATTACCCAAATACATGGAGGCCAGTGAAAAACGAGATGAGATATCCCCACCCAGACACGAAAGCAGACGAGTGCCATGTTCAAGAGCGACATACTGCCGACACGACAATGATTATGGTTCCAAAATTTTCTTTTCCTCCACCATTTCTGGCGAGTACCCCAGTTATTTCTAACAAGCTTGATGGGGATAACATATGCTTGTAGTGTGTCATTTCGATAAAATCCGGTGTCATCAGGTTTTAACAAGTCTGACAAAGGAAGAACTCGGCGTCTTTTCATGTTTAGAGAGTTTGAAAAGACAGCAGAAAAGGAAACTCCGGGGGTGTCCTTTTTCGTAAAGTTGTGTCTCTCGGGCCCGAAAAAGTATAAAACAATGCTCGAAAGAACCGCCCGATCATTACGATCAAGGAGTACTTTTCATATATAGTGATTTTGACCTGAAAAAGTAAAAAAGCGGTCAAAACCACGTCGTTTCATGACCATTAATGAGTTAGAAACGACAAAACCCGGTAATCTTTTTACGTTTTAACGGTCGACAAAAAGAACTTAAAACGACCGCCCCTTATTAACATTTAACGAGTCAAGAGGAGCGACTCGGCAATCTTTTCCTCTTTACACGGTCAGAAAAAGAGCTGAAAGCGGACCTCCATTTTTATTCTCTTTAACGAGTTAAAAAGGAAAAAAAACTCGGCAATCTTTTCATGTTTTACGAGTCAGAAAAGAGCGTAAAGGTGACTCGTCCTGAAGGAACGAGTGGTATAAGGGGTAGCAACTGGTTCCGGTAATGGTGGAACTGCTCAAAACATGTAATGGTCAAGAGGCTGGCTAATAAAACCACGCATCGCTGCGGTTCCTCAGGAAAGGATGAACAACCAAGTGAAAGCATATGATCGGCCAAAGAGATGGTGGCGATGGAATGAAACAACCAGGGCTCATCTAATAGAACTTAGCAGATAAACGGCAATCACAAGATGTGAATTAGGTATGGGTTCATTTTTACCCAAGCTTGAACCGTGGAGAACTTTGCTTGGATTCGGTTTCATGTTTACACAAGCTTGAAACGAAAAACTATGCTTGTTATAAATTAACATGCCCCCAGCATAATAATGCGAATCGAGATACATGCCCCCCAAGCTTCATGGCATTCACGGAGTGGATGGAATGAAGGTTGAGTTGGAAAGACTCGATTTTGAAAAGGAGGATGCATGCCCCCCGGGCTTCAGTCACGCGCCCGGGTCGGCGGCCGTCATCAGAATGACGGACTGGTTGATGAGGCATTTCCTGTGGAAATAAGACCATTTAGGAATGGTAAATGACTATACGTGAAGTGTGAACCAGGGAACGAAAGTTGGTCTATGACCTTGATCGTCCTTCCTTCGTGCGGAAAACACATCACTCTGAAGAGTGAGGACACAATTGCACGTATACGAAAAATATAGTCTCGTCCAAGGAGTAAATTGTAATCTAACGGACCTTGGATTACCATGACGCCCATTTGAACTGTCTTCCCTTCTAATGTAATGGGTACATTGGGAAGAAGTCCTAAAGGTCGAGTGGTTTCTCGATGAAAACCTGTAAGGTTTCTCACCTCAGGGAGAAGCAGTGGCGAACCAAGTGCTTCCCAAGCTGTTGAAGACAGGATACTCACAGGAGATCCTTCATCAATAATGGTACCGGCCATAACCATTCGGTAGACTTGGACTATAATTCGAAAAGGTATGGAAGCGGGTAACCGAGGATTGTCTAGTTGATCCCAATTGAAGGAAACAACTAGATTGCTTGGAGGTGGGACCGGATAAACGGCCGGATATGACTCTGATAAACTTCCTTCTTGGTGCGAAGGAATGAGAGGGATGCTGACTTGATCATCTGTGTTTATGAATAGAATTTGGACGGTGTGGTCGTCATTCTTAGTGACAATATCATCTGAGGGTGGAACTTCTGAAGGCAAAACCGGGTCAACTGTTATCTGGACCTCTTGAAAGACCGGGTCACTTGTCATCTGGACCTTTGGACTTTCGTCTGGTTTGGATTCAGATGGTTCATCCTTAGTGATAAAAACTCCCGGAACAAAGTGGTGGATAGACGATGAAGGTAAATCAACACTTTTTCCGACCAGGGACTGGTCTGGAACAGGCTGAACACAGCCAGGTTCGGGAAGAGCAGGCTGAACCAAAGAGGAATCATGCTTGATCTCTTGGTTAGTGGAGAGATGATCTGCAGTTGCAGAAAGACGCTGGTATCCAGCGGGTAGTTGGGGTAAGGGAGCTGACAGACTTTCCAAAAGACGGGAGGCTTCATCCAGAAGTGGACAAAGGCGAAGGAGATGATTACCTTGACAAAGTCGACAAGGGAAACGAACCTTTCCCTTTCCCTTACCAGTTGGTAAGGTATCGTCAATCTGCGACGAGGAGGGGCGAGTCGGGTCACGGGACCATATATCTAGGACCCTGGAAATACCAGGACAATCAGTAAGGAAATGGTCCTTCTTGCATAATTGACAAGGGAACTTAGCCTTCCGCGGAGGAGCAGAAGGTGGGTCTACTCGAGGTATACTCGGGGTAGATGCGACCTTTCCCTTAGGAGACTTCTTCTTTTTGGTCTTCTTCGTCTTCTTCGTAGCCACCTGGTTACTTGAATCCAAAGTTTCACCAGGCGAAGTAGAAGATGAGGACGCAACAGTAGGTGAAGAAGGGGAGGGGTCCACCTTGGAACCAACATGATGTCGTTCGGGTGCAGGAGGTGGTGGTGGAACAGGAGTTATCACACTCGAGACCACCGAGTTTGAAAACAACCATACGGGCAAACCGATGGTTATCCCAGGCAAAGACAAAGTTGCGATATACTGAACACTGACATTTCCACTAGAAGGAAGTGGACTAGGGTTTCCATCAGGGGGAACACCTTGGCCGGTGGACTGAGGGAAGGATGCCATTTAGAAAGAAAATAATCCTACTCAAGCTAATGCACACAAAATCTAATTGGGTAATTATCGTGGCCAAATAAATTTTAAGACACTGAACTTGACCTTTTCATTTTTTAAGAGTCGAGAAAAGGGCAAAAGATGACTCTAGTCTCCTTCGAATGTTTAATGAGCACGAAGTGACAAGACGCTCACTGGCACCTTTTCATTTAGGGAGTCCGAAAAGGATCAAAAGTGACTGCTCTGGAATTCTAGGTAGAGGGTGTGCCAAACTTTTCGCAAAACCACAGAATACTTTTTAGGGTACGGGTGGTCGATCTTTGTGAATGCTGTGTTCACTGCATTGCGAATCGTAGGGCGGCCGACACGGCTTCCTATGGATAAAGGCTTTATTCCTATAGGGGTCTCCCAATATATACGCGACGGTACGTGGGAGCACAGTCCGTATTGGCACTTATCGTTTCACCATGGAGGAATCACCCAACCACTCGACGGTAAGCTACCAGGTTTAATGACGCCAGAACACGTCTCTAACCTAGACCTCTAGAATGTTTGCGTTATGTTCCAATGCGCTGTTATGTTCATTGAGTTTATTTTACAGTTTATCTTCAATTATGTTTCAGTTTTTTGGTCCTACCATATGTGGTCTCTCCAAACTTCCTAAATGCAATCTATATGCCAAAATTATATCGTTTCATTCGATGAATTCTACCTACAGGAGAGTAGAGATTTTTCCACAAACAAAATGATTATCAAGCAAGTAACAAAGATCCTGATGCAGCTAATAACAAGAAATAAAAGTTTTTTCCTTTTCTTTTTAAAAGCGACAAATAACAATAAATGCTAACTACTATAATGCAAAAAGCTCTTTTGTTTTTTTTTTAAAATGGCATAATGCATGTAAGCAAACCTCAAGAGATATCCACAAATATAAACACAATTCACTCAATGGAGATAGAACCAATTCAGAAACATGAAGATGAACTGTCAAAGCAAAGGAAAACACAAAGACATTCAATGAACTATGTGATCTAAGTTCAAATGAAATCAAGCAAGATCCAAGCAAGCTAGAAGTGGATCACTAGATGAGTGCAGAAAACAATCAAGAAGCTGACTGGATGATCAAGCCACAACGTCCCACAGAAGGCTCGACATGCAAAGCCACTAGGTACTCTAGGGCTGGGATACAAAATCGATAGAAATAAGCAAACGACTGAAGGATGAAAGTAACAATCAGTCACACAGAGGTCCAACACACTTCCAGAAGCAGCAAAATATATGGAAAAACAAAAAATCTGAGTTTAAGGAGCTTTCAACTATCAAACTGGCAAAATTCACAGAGCTGGTGCGACTGTGAATCTGCAACTCGCGCTAACAATTAATTGGCGCGGGTGCCTATGGAGCAACGTGCGCCAACTGGCGCAACTGTCAGAAGAAAAAACGCGCCAGCCGCGTTTACTGACCCAAAATAAATATAACAACCCAGGGTCTGACTGACAGTGCCCAGAAGAACCAAACAGCAAATAGAAATTTCAAAACTGACCCAGAAAGTTCGTTAGCTCAGGCAAGCGAGAGAAAACTAATCATGCAAGACAAACTCCAAATAGCGCCTCCCCAGCGAAGTCGCCAAATTGTTGGATAGGTAAATCCCTTCTGCGGATAGAAGCGATCCCACTAGCCCAACAGGGGTCTAGCAACAATCAGTCAAAGCTACTATGCAGGTTCCTAACTGCAAATAACAAAAGTAGGTAAAGAAGGACCTACTTGGAATCCAACGCTAGTGTCGAAGAAGCGGAGCTACTTTCGTTCCTTGGTCCTGGCTGGTCACAATCCTTCGCTATCCTCGCGAACAGACACCTGCACACATAAAGGACGATGCAAACACAAGCGTGAAATCTGATATAGGCAATTATATGTCAGTTACAAAGGACATAACTTTACATCAAACATCATATAAACAATGAAAGTGGAACCATAATAGTAGTCTTCTATTATTAATGATAAATAGAGAATAGTGCAACCAAGGTTCTGATGTTGAACCTCTCCTCCGGCTGGGCAAACCGCTATATGTGTCTTGCAGTGTACCTTCTCTCCGGTAGCATAACCTCTCTATACTTCACTATTACTCACGACAAGTGTAATCACAACTAGCATTCCTTCAAGAACTTAAGAACTAGAACTAGCTTGTCAAATGCATGAGGACAAGCTTATATAGATGAAGAAGGGAGGAGGATACAATGAATCAAGAAATGAACCGGGACACCCATTGTGGATTAACATTATCCCCAAAAGCCATTAAAGATGGAGATAGGATAGAATTCGTCATAAGACTGATTTTTTATCCTCAAAAAGCTCCATGTAATGAAGGAAACAACAGTCGGGCGTGCATTAAGGCAAAAAGCATAACCAAACTTGGTTGGCGCGACCATTGCTCTAAGACAGAGCGCCAATAGTCGCGCCCTCTTTTGAGGATCTCCATAATTGGCACGAGTGAGACACTGTGGACCCGCACCATTGGAAAAAGAGCACTTTTCAGGGATAATCTATAGAAGGTGTCTTCAGGGAACATGAAGTACATACTCAGGGGAACATAATGCAAGTGTTTCTAGACTTTGTCACTTCTTATAACTCCCGGAATGAGTCCTCCAAAGTACGACAAGAGGAGTAACAGGGATGGTGACAAATTACTGTGTAACACCATCCATCAAGGTCATATTAGTTTCAAGAATTGTACACTTTAGTCTCTGATATAGCTCCCAGGGGGTCTCACTTGGAAGCATCTCAATTTCCTTAAATCCAATGATCGAATGAGTCTCTAATTTTGGCCTGTTAAATTCTTTGTCCAACGCAACTTGGATATCCGTGATCCCAGTATTCAGATTGTCATTGGAATGCTTAATGGACCACGTCAGTGCATGATCATATAGATCACTAACTAATGTTGCTTTCTTTATATTGTCATCCGTGACTCCTTGTGCTTCCCATATAGCCTTTACCATGAACCAAAACTGGTCTGGGTCTTCATTCCCTACCCCCTTGAACACTGGAAACTTTATTGCACTTGCCATATTGAACTGTGGTGGTGGTGAAGGTGGTGTGGATGAAGACAAGGTTGAAGATGGTGAAGCTGGTAATGGTGTAGGTGGAAGCGGTATGCGTGAAATTTTCTTCTTTATCAAATTGATCGCAATTCTGGGTGAAACCTTCACGAGCTTTTCCCCACTATCTCATGGCGGTGAAATCAATGGGCTAGTTTCTAGTTCTATGCTACCTTTGCTTCTGTAGATCTTCCCACTCTGCATAGCCCCAAACATCAATTTATTTGCATAACCCACATTTCACAAAGTAGCATTTTAATCCAAGTATTCAAAGATTTAATGTACTTACCTCGTGGCCCTTTGAGGAAGTGTCATTCTGCCTGGATATAGTTGACTAAAGTATCTAATGTGAACTCGGTGATAGTCCTCCTATAATTCAATCGAGCCAATGATCCACAGCGCACGTGATCTTATCTTTCGATGCTTCCAATCTATGCACCAATTCTGGAGTCCACACAATAGGCTTGTTGAGTCTACACTTTCCTTGACTATCTGCTAGCTTCACGATCCACTCGTACATCTTAGTTGATAAGGATGCAAAGAAAATTTTGTGGATCTCCGTATACAAGTAGAAATCTAGCCACTCTTCCTTTGATAGTCGTAGATTCCTGTTTTCCTATGCCATGAAACCGTGATTTTTTTGGTCCAACCAATCTTCAATTCCTTTCATTTTCGGATTCCAGTGATACGACATCAGACATCTCTATGCAGATCCTAGTCCTGACAACGGAACCATTTGTTGGCTTGTTGGGGCTTGACCCAGATTCAATGTTAATTAGCCAAACGAATCTCGGTACTACTTGTCCTTTCGGCAACAGTCTGCGGAGCATGGACTGAGGTCTCACCCGAAGTAGTATGCGAGGGTGCTAGAACTAGGTTTCCCCACCCTTGAGATGTCTAATGAGTTTGACTGGTCTGCGGTTTGACCTTTCACACAGGTTGCCTCGTGCACTTTCCTGTACCTCGTAGCCTGATATGTTGCCTTCACGCAACCCTACCAATGGACGAATGTCGTGCTTTGTGTTATTACTGAAGACCCTACTAGTATTCAATGTTAGTTAATTAGCTTTTCCTGCTTGAGTTCTTTAAGTTATACTTGACAAAATAAACCATTCATACACGTGTGCACAGTAAATAAACAATATATTTGAAAATTATATCAACCATTCATTAACCCAAGAACAAATACACAAAATTATAACAAAACTTATCTTTATTAATTCCTTTCTCGGTTACATACTCGACTCCACCCCGCACACTTAGCTGTGGACTACTATGCCTCTGCGCACTCAGTTGCAAAGCCTTCTCCTACTCTACGACCCAAAGACACACTTCAACCTACGACTCAATCACTTAGATTGTCTACTTCCATTCCTTCTATTCTACACTTAGAGCCTCACTCTATTTATACAATCCCATGGTTCGTGGACCATGGGTAGGTCTATCTAGCCGACATTACATTACAAAATTGGGGCAGACAACCCTGTGACTCTATCATACTTTCAAAGCCTGTGCCCATAGTTCACGGAGTTTTACAATAAGATTCGGTCAAAACTTGGGCTTTGAGCCCAAAACATGCCTTGGGGGGATTCCATGCCCAACAATAAGAGAATTTGAAAACCAAGAGGTATATCAACCACCACTATATCCATTACCACACTTTTCTCTCGGATCTGAGCCATGTTTACCACAAGATCCTTTATCATGCCTAAACACTTAACTCTCTTGGATTCAAAGGAGTACAATTCCTTGTATGGTCTGGTGATCTCCAAACCCAGTTATTCCATTACTGATGATGGAATGAGGTTGTGTGAAGCTCCTAAATCTAGCATGTAGTTATGCAGAAAAAGGCCATGGATCACCAAAGTCACATAAAATGGTGGAGTAGAGGGATTTGACTCTTCCACATGTGTCCAAAAACAAACATTAGCCTCTCCTATTGGAGGTTCAAACTATCATGGGATGGAGCTGAGCCAGTTGGGTGCATGAATTTGGAGACTTGAGCTTTGTAATGAGGCTTATTGAAAAGATCAGTTAGAGGAACATGAATTTTTACCTTTTCCAGCTCCTTCTAGAGATTGAATGTATGTTGGGCCTTTTTTTCATCTCCATGGTTTGTTTCTTGTCCCTTCCTGCTGTGTGTCCCTTAGGACCATTGCTCTCTTTATTTGCTGAGACTCCTATCTTGGGTGGGTCAGGATGTAGCTTACCCTTCCCTTTGTCTGGGGTTGGAGGAACCACTTGGGGAGTAGCTTCCCCTTGTCTTTTTGGTTCCCTTGTCCTCTTCTTCAAATATCTTAGATTATACTTACATTGTGGCTTTGTTTTCATGAACTTTGCAAACTGTCTGCAATAATAATCCATATCTTCTTCCTTTGTTGCTTCTTCTCTATGATGATTGGCCTCCTCGTGAGGCATATTCTCATCTTCCTCTTTAGCAAAAACAACATATATATGGCCCTGCATCTCCTGAGTATCATATGATTGTTCATCGAGACTATCTTCCAAGTATAAGGGATGATGAATTTGATCGAGCTGCTCCTTTCTTTCTCTTGGAAGTAGTTGCAGTGGAGGCCTTCTATATTGCTAGTTATAGCCCCAGTTGTTGACTTGAGAGTTATTCCTGGAGAGGTTATTTTTCTCTATTTTGATATTCCCAAACTTCTGTCATAAACTCTTTATGAGTTTTTCTAGATCTTCCCACTTTGGGTCTGATGATTCCCCAACTCGAGTAGAGGATAATGCCTCCTCTTTTCCTCTTTTGGGTTCACCAGGTCCTTGCTTTGCTCTTGACTTACCTGGCGAGGCTAGATTGGCATCCACTTCGAGAGAATCGATCTGAAGTTGGTCCAAAGTGGTAGATTTCCTTTCTCTCAGGGTAAAACCAACATCAAAGTCAAAGGGTCGCAATAAAACTAGATGAGCTACAGCTAGAGGAGGCTTTATGTCGATTGGCAGGTTATTGAACTACTTATTAAATATTTTGATGAGTGTTGTAGTATCCTCCTTCAGATTTTTCCTTATTGCATTGAACTCAGTGAGGAGGTACTCATGGTTCCTACTTTCTCCTCATTTTTGGGTGAAAGAGTTTTCAAGTTGCTCCCATGTAGGGGTGGAGGCATTAGGCAGGGATTTGAACCATTTTCTTTCCTCTCCATTGAGGTATTATACAAATAGCCTCCTAACGACATCCAACTATTGCACATTTATGTTCTCGGAAAAAAAACTAAAGGTTTCAATGTGACTTTGTGCCATGCTATCATGTTCCCCATTGAACCTAGGAAGATGCTTTAGGTAGTATTGGGGCATTGCACTCAGAGGCTGGGGTAGATCAAGAGGTGCATACTTATTGAGCAAAAAACCTGGGAGAGCCATCTAGACTAGTGGAGGGAGACTCAAACTTTCTTGAGGGACTGGGGTTAAGACCACGGGGGTTGTAGGGGAAGGAGGGTATGTTAGGGCCTTAGTATTAAGTCCTGAATATTGAGAAGCAGCCGACTGAGAACTGGAAGAGGGAAATTCGAAGGCTAGTGAGATGGTACCATAGTCTGGGGGAGTTTTCTCTTTCCAAACATTCTTAAAATCAAATTTTCAGGGTTAGATACAGAGGGAGCTTTCTATTGGGGTGTATCTGAGTGAGTATAAGGCCTTTTTAAAAGTCAGGGTTATGAATAATAATGAGAGGAGTGTCAAGTCGCCAAGGGGATATGAGCACAATGCTAACAAACTTTGATCACCTATTCAAAGAGTGTTTCAGATTCTCATATCCCAGGGGAAACAACCTTCAATAAGCTTCCTGATAATGGCATGAAAAGATGTTGTACCTTCGATAGACAACCTTGGGTTGCTTGAAGACTAGTGCCTGGGCACATATAAAATTGGTGCATCTCAAATGATTTATAGGAAGTTGGAGACAACACTTATGATCTATAGAGACATATGTACATAGGAAATAGATTGGTTCATTAATCTAAAGAAATGAAACATAGATTTCTAATACTTCTTCACTAGTTCAGATATCAGAAATAAACATAAAAATAGTGGAGGCCAAAAGCTTCAAGGTCTTACAGCTTAATAATGTTTTGCAGAGTGGGTGAGAGAGGATAAGGGAGAAGAGTAACCCATCACATAGAGCATGAGGCTTCAAGACTTATATATTCAACACACAGAGCTTTGGGCAATAAGGATTTCTATGCTTATTTGGGTTACAAACAAAAACAATGAATGAAGGAAGAACTAAAAGCTATGATTCATGTGCTGCATATTTAAAGATCTAATCTCAATATTCCTCACATGAATATACATAAAAAATGTTAAGAAAAATGAGTCTTTGAAACAACTACAGGAATTTGCATTAACATATAGATACTAGTGAATTTGTGAGGGAGCTTGAAACACATCTAGCAACAATAATTACATGAATTTGGGGAAGAAGCATGAACATAAAATGATTTAGACAAAGGGGAACACATACTGTAATCCTTTAAAGAGGGAATCACCATTGTTTTCTTGATATTCTTAAAAGATATGAATTGGAAAGGAAATATAGTCTGAAATTATAACATGCAGTGTTTTCTCTAGAATTTTTGAACCTTTTCTAAGTCTTTATTTCCCCTATTCATCTAGACAGGGGAGAAAGAAGATGCATTACAACAAAAACATATATCTCATAGATTCAACTGTCAGGTCAACTAGCAATATCAATTGGGAATGGCTCTGTGGCCCAAAAAGATATTATAGAAATTAATGTCTCATTGAAGGGAGGCATGTTACAGGACATCAAAAATGAATATCAGTCAAACAGAATCATTAACTATCTTAGTGCCCATCTCGGTTGTAACCACTATTACAGATTGTAGTTGGCTTTTTGTATGGCCCTTTCATGCCACTTAGTCGACTCCCATCACTTATGTTTTTATTGCTTGAAGGCCTTCCTATGTGGAGTAGGGGGTCGGTCACCCATAGTGCTGGTATTTGCAATCCTTTGTTGTGTAGAGCGATGAGGCTCGAAACTAAGGCATTAATTCTTCTGAGTCCCTTATACTGCTCCATCGTTGTGCCATGCTCTATTAAATTCCTCTAGCTACTGGCTCATCCACCCATTAAACCTTTGTACTTCACCATTAGTGTCTTGAAGTAACAGGTGATATGCATTCTAGTGTAATAGCATGGACTCGTGGGCATGGGATTTTTCTTCTCAAACAGGTGAAACGGGCATTTTGGATTTCCCCCTTAGCCCATCATGTGACATTCCTCATAAAACCGGGAGTTGGAACCAGGCGTTGAACACTCAAGTGCTAAGGCCTTCAAACTCGTGTCTGGAGGCCTTTTCCTTTATTATCACAAATGGCACTTTAACTCTACTTTACTATGCTCTACCATTTTTCCTTAGCATGGGCCAATAGTCCTCATGCGAGCTCCTTATCAAGGAAAATTTTTAGGATGGAAATTTTTCTTGAAGTTTAAAAACATTGGCAAATCTCACTAATCTCTAATATGCAAAATATAAAATGTTTGTTGATATATTTGTAAAATTATTCAAATTTATAATTATTTTATATATAGCCTCTATATAATGTTGGTGTTTTTTAAGGTAAAATAATTTTATATTCTAAAATTTGGGCAAAGCATCTTTTATAAAAATTGGAAATTGGTGAATTGTTTTATGGAACAATCATGGAAAATTAGCCCACTGGGTGAACATTAGCCCCTAAAATTATCCATGCTCCTTATGGACCATGTTGTAATAATTTATCGCATCCGGGGGGAGTCCTGCATATTGCAATCACTCTGCACCATTATCTTTAGCATTTTTCCCTTTACCAATTACGATTGTTGATCCACAAGGTGACACCATCACTGCCACGTTTCACCCTATGAGTGGTCACACGTGGCACCAAAAAATGGCCCCATGTCACCCCTGAAAATGGTGAAACTAGATGACACATGTCCTCTGCCATGTCATCATCCATATCATCTCATCACATTCCATACTGCCACATGGAGGAGTGAGAAAGGGGGCCATCCACCTTGGTGTTGCAAGCATTTCCTTTGTTATATTGTTTTACCCTCCCTCAACGATACAACATTATATCGCAAATCGACCCCTGCAAAGACTTTGAAGTTTTTAGAACTTGCCAATGTGACTAGCTGTGGGACTTCTCTGATGCTGGATTGTGCCACATGGAGGAGAGAGAAGGGAGGTAGCCAACTCTTATTTTCTTCGCCTTTCCTGTGTTAAAAATTTTTGGCCCTTCCCTGGCGATTTCTCATTCTATCAGAAATCGCCCCCCCACACAGTCTTTTAAGTCATAACCCTGCCGATTCATATATATTGAAGGATTCCAGGATGTGGGGTCATCGGGATGTGAGAACCCACCACGTAGAGGAGAGAGGAGGATGGCATATTGTTCTTATTTTGGGCCCACTTTCTTGTGTTGCATTGATTTGGCCCTTCCCCAAAGATACAATGTTATATCGTAGATCAGCCCCCACAAAGGTCTGTTAAGTATGGAACCTTCTCTTGTGACGAGCTACGAGATTGCCGATATGTGGGAACCCGCCATGTGCAGGAGAGAGAAGGGGCAGAGGCCCGACTCTGTTTTGCCTGCCTTTCCTATGATGAACTCTTTCAGCCCTCCCTCGACAGTTTCGCAGTTTGCTGCAAATCGATCGTCGCATGATCTTTGGGGTTTTCTATTACTGTGGGCCTATGGTGATAGCCAATTTGTGGGATTTTTCTCATACTTAGGAATTTTCCTTGATTTTCCAAGTTTTTCCATGGTAATCTTCAAAGTGCTCTAACTGTTGCTCCAGGAGTCCATTTTTGGACTTCAATATACCATTGGAAATATTTTTCTGATAACTAAGCATTGGAGGGGGATTGATCAAGCTCTAAGATCTTCTGTGGCCTGTAGGAATTTACAAGGTAAGTTCCTAAAAAAGAACACCAAAAGGACATCGCTCACAACCAGATCACAGATCAATACACCAGTATTTTTGAGGTGGTTAAAACCCTCAAAGAGGGAAACAGTCCACGGCCTGCGCCAACGTGGCTACTACACACAATTTATTAATCAAAGAATGAAAATTTACATAAGCTTCTCTCATGCACGGATTACCCGAACAATGACCCTCCATGCGCTTTAAATAGAACTCATGGACCAATCGAGTGTCAAGCCATGGATCAAGTGTCGGTAATACCGAGGAGAGAGTGAACCGTCGGATCACTACATATCGTGACCGTCAGATTGTAAGTTACAAAATGTACAACGGTAAAGAAACACACTTTACCTAACTCTATACCTAACTCTATACTAGACCAAGTTGAACTTAACTATTTCCTATGTGTCGGAATATCCTAACATCCCCCCTTAAGAACAACTTGGGATAGGATTGAAGGATTTACAAATATGACACAATAGGAGAAGGAAGGAGGCACTAGAGCCTATCCCCCCTTAGTGACAACTTCCTGAACTCCAAGCATATATCGAAGTTTAGTGAACTTCGCCTCGGTGAGAGCCTTTGTGAAGATGTCTGCAACCTGATCATTTGTTGAACAATATTGCACTTCAAGAACATGGTCATGAATGAGCTTTCTGATGAAGTGCATGTGTAGTTCAATGTGTTTGATGCGCTGATGCTGGACTGGATCTTTTCATAGCTGAATGGCACTTTGATTATCACACCAAAGTGTGGTTGGATGCTGCTGCTCAAAGCCAAACTATGATAGGATCTGATGAAGCCACAAGGCTTCCTTACTAGCTTCCACGGCACCACGATACTCTGCTTCTGCTGACGAAAGAGAAATGGCAGCCTGTTTCTTACAAGCCCATGTAATAGGTCCTGAACCAAGAGTGAAGACATAACCGGCAGTAGACTTTCGATCATCATGGTCACCAGCCCAATCAAAATCAGTGAAACCAACTAATAGAGGAGCTTCTTTGGCACTGTAATGAATCCCAAACTGTACTGTACCTCGAACATAACGAAGTATTCTTTTAGCTGCTTTCCAATGACTTTCACGGGGGTTTTGCATAAAACGAGCAACAAGGCCAACAACAAAGGAAAGGTCAGGACGAGTATGGGTTAAATACAAGAGTTTTCCTACAAGTTGACGGTATAAGGTAGCATCAACTTCAGGAGAAGTACAAGAGACTGAAAGTTTGACTCCAGACTGAAAGGGAGAAGGGGTTGGCTTACAGTCTTCCATGTGAAAATGACGAAGAATATCACAAGCATACTTGGACTGGGAAAGGGAAATACCCTCCTTGGATTGCAAGACTTGAAGACCGAGAAAATAGTGTAAGTGTCCTAAGTCTGTCATTTCAAATTTCCTTTTAAGGCTGGACTTCACATGGTTTATAAGGTTGGGATCACTACCAGTAAGAATAATATCATCAACATAAAGAACAAGGATGATAAGAGAGTTGCCCACTTTCTTGGTGTAGACAGTATTGTCAGAATAACACCTAGAAAAGCCAGATTCTAAAAGAAAGCTATCCATTTTGGCATACCAAGCCCGAGGAGCTTACTTGAGACCATAAAGAGATTTCTTAAGTCGACATACAAGGATGGAGTCTGTTTGGATGAAGCCAATGGGTTGTTCCATATAGATTTCTTCATGCAAGTCCCCATGCAAGAAGGCAGATTTAACATCCATCTGATGGACTTCCCATTTTAAAGAGACAGCAAGGGAAAGAACAAGGCGGATAGAGTTCATTTTGGCAACAGGGGAGAAGGTTTCAGTGTAGTTAATGCCTTCAACCTGTGAAAAGCCCTTAGCAACAAGACGAGCTTTATGTTTATCAACTTTTCCATCTGGTCCATACTTGGTTCTGTAAACCCATTTACATCTAACAAGTTTGCATCCCTTTGGTAGAGGAACAAGATCCCATGTATCATTTGCCAACAAAGAATGATATTCTTCATTCATAGCTGCTTCCCAATGTGGATGGCCTGAAGCTTCTGCAAAAGTGTCAGGATCATGATTTATTGGAGCTTGAGCCAGTAAAGAAGAGGCTCTTTCAAACTGAGAACGTGTACGACGCTGATCTGTAGGATCACTGGCAAGATCACCTGCTGCATCCCGAGTAGCACAGACCCATCTTGGAAGTTGAGGATCCTAAGAAGGTGGGGGAGGATTATCATCCTCACTTTCATCATCTGAAGAAGAAATGTTTTCAAAAGTAGAAGAGATAGGAAGAGGTGGCACATCCGTCGGACTAGGCTCGCAGGCCGATTTATTTTCATCAAATTTTACATCTCTTCTAATGATAACATTTTTGGACTTAAATGGAATAAGTCTATAACCTTTTACATCTTCAGAATATCCAACAAAAGTACATTTCTCACTCTTAGGTTCTAAAGCTTTATGCTTTTCATCTGGAATATGGGCCCATGCTTCACTTCCAAAAACACGAAAGTGACTTACATCTGGTTTAATGGAACTCCAAGCTTCTTCTGGAGTGATATTCTTTAGAACCTTAGTAGGAGTGCGATTGATTATATAATTTGCACAATTAATTGCTTCGGCCCAAAAACTAATACTGAGTCCTTTAGATTGCAGCATACAATTAGCCATTTCCTTTAAGGTGCAATTTTTCCTTTCAGCTACACCATTTTGTTGTGGAGTGTATGGAACAGTATGTTGCATTTGAATTCCATTTTCGGTGCAAAAGTTGATGAATGTGTTTTTAACATATTCTCCACCATTATCAGTTCTTAGCTTAAGAATTTGATGTCCAGATTGTTTTTTAACAAAGGCTTTGAAGGCCAAAAATGTGTTTAATACTTCGCTCTTGAGTTTCAAGAAGTATACCCAAGTGCGTCTGGAGAAATCATCAATGAAAGTTAAGAAATACTTGCAACCAGAGAATGAAGCAACAGGAAGTGGACCACATAAATCACTGTGCACAAGCTGTAAAGGGGCTGAGGCGTGCCAAGAGGCACATTTTTCAAAACTGTCTCGATGATGTTTTCCAAGTACACATCCGGAACAAACACCATCTCTGCAAGATACCATAGGAAGACCTGTCACCATATTTTCTTTACATAGCTGCTGAAGGGAGCGATAGTTTAAGTGACCAAATTGCTCATGCCAAAGTTTGCTCACTTCATCATTATGAGCAACAAATACTGAGGGAAGATTTGATGACCCAAAGTTGTGAAACTTATACAACCTTGTGGAATCATCAGCAATACGAGTAGCTAGAATCTGTTTAGGATCTCTCAGATCCTTGATTACAACATCATGAGGTGAAAATTCAACAATTTTACCTTCACCTGAATGAGTTATCTGATATACAGATAGAAGGTTGCAGGATAAGGTTGGAACACATAATACATCATTAAACTGACCATTGTCTAGATGAACAGTTCCAGTCCCTACAACATTAAGAGATCTATCATCACCAACATATATATTTTTGGTGTTACAATCATTTAAAGAAGAAAACATGGCTTGGTTTTTGGCCATGTGATAAGAGGCTCCAGAATCAATGAGCCACTCATGAGAATGAGAAGAAGAAGATACATTTAATTCATAACCAGACTGAGATGATTGACAACGACATGCAGAAAGTGCCATTCCTGAAGTTGAAGTTGAAGTATGCTCCACATGGATGTTATGTTTCTTCATTGCAGCTTCCAAGGATTCCATCTTCTTAAAGCATTTAGATTCTAAGTGGCCATCTCGATTACAAAAGTTACAATGTCTATCAGTCTTCTTCCATTTGTTTTTATTGGTCTTATCATTTTGCTGAAATGATCTTTCATTTTGAGGCTGAGTTTGCTTAGGACCCTTGTTTGGTTTAGGACCATTCTTTTTAGGATATGACTTCTTAGGATTCTTGGAATTTGGTTGCTGCTGGGCGGCTAACACTTTCTTGGAAGAGTTTCCAAGATTAAGAAGACCAAGGTGTAAGAGTTTTTCTTGTTCTCTTATTAAAGAATCACAAAAAGAGTCAAAGGAAGGGGCCTTGTAGTCTTTTCCTTGACAAATGAAAGCTTCCCTTGTAGAATGGAAAGTGGAAACAAATACAGAGTAGGCTGGTCCCAACTTAGTAAGGATGGAATAAATAAGGTTACTATCTTCTTTCTTAACCTTAACACCTTCCAAGAGATATCTAAGGGTCTTGAATTTGGACAAGAAATCTTCAATGCAAGAAAAATTATTAGGATCCAATGTAAGCAACTCATTTTCAAGTTGATGGGCTCTAATTTCATTTTTAATCCCAAAAACTTTAGTGATTTGTTCCAATGCTTCATGAGGAGTATCAAGTTCTGCAATATGGAATCTAAGATCAGGAGAAATAGACATCCCTATCAAACCACGTGCTTTATCTTGTTTATTTTCCCATTTTGCAGCCTTGTCTTCATCTTTTGGTTTCTTCTCTTGGCCTGTGGCTATTCTATAGAGACCTTTACTTCTAAGTAAATCTTCCATGTAGGATATCCATTGGAAGTAGTTAGTGCTGTCAAGAATGACTTGGCATGGAATTTCCATTTTTTTTTAAAAACTGAAGCTGAATATGCTGAAAGTAAGAGTTCCAATGGATAGATCTCGAAAAATTAGGCGGTTTAAAAAAAAACGGCTCTGAAAAAGGCTTTCGGATGAAGAAGCTATGGCTTTTTGAAAACAAATTGTTGAAGTTGCCGGCAAAGTGCGCGAATGTGCAGAAATGAAAAAATCCGCCCCCACAAAATGGAGACTTGAACCCAAGACCTCTACTCTCTTAAAATAGCTTTGAACCAATTGATCTATACAAAAAATTTGAGAGAGAGAGAGAGAGAGAGAGAGAGGGGGGGGGGCCTTGGTTTGCGTGCTTTCCTTGAGAAAGCTCTTTTTTCCTACAAAACAAAAACAAAAAACCCAACATGAATATGCAAAGAAAAACGAACCTTACTGCTCGAAGTTAGCTTTAGCCGGAAACTAAATATTTTTCTCAATGTTTCTGATTTTCCAAGATCACACTAAGGTGCAGGGAAAAGAGCATATGCATGAGAAAAAAAACTTCCTTTCTGTTTCTGATTTGCCCAGATCGCACAAAGTCGCAGGGAAAAGAGCATACACAGAAATGAAAGGTATAGATTCGGTAATAAAAAAGGCTAAATAAACAGAAACTAAAATAACCAGAGAGAAAATAACAATAAACTGTAGATAAACACTGTATACCTCCAGATCTTAAAAATGACGCAGATAGGGCTACCGGAAACCTTTTCGCGTGAAACGAAAGGGGTTCCTCACTGGAACAGATGCTCTGAACACAACAGAGCAGTCCTCTCGGCCCGAAAGCAGTCAGAAACAATAGATCTAGGAAACGACAGCTGCATGCAGTTCTATTGGCTTCAGATTTGGATCACCAACGGACGCGGCCCTCAAATAGCTCTGATACCATGTAGGAATTTACAGGGTAAGTTCCTCAGAAAGAACACCAAAAGGACACCGCTCACAACCAGATCACAGATCAATACACCAGTATTTTTGACGTGGTTAAAACCCTCAAAGAGGGAAACAGTCCACGGCCTGCACCAACGTAGCTACTACAGACAATTTATTAATCAAAGAATGAAAATTTACATAAGCTTCTCTCATGCACGGATTACCCGAACAATGACCCTCCGTGCGCTTTAAATAGAACTCATGGACCAATTGGGTGTCAAGCCACGGATCAAGTGTCGGTAATATCGAGGAGAGAGTGAACCGTCGGATCACTACATATCATGACCGTCGGATTGTAAGTTACAAAATGTACAACGGTAAAGAAACACACTTTACCTAACTCTATACCTAACTCTATACTAGACCAAGTTGAACTTAACTATTTCCTATGTGTCGGAATATCCTAACATGGCCTTGGATAGTGGCTTCAAATTTCACTACTCTTGGGAAACCTTGACCAATTGAAATCCGTAATGCAACGAGTGACAACACCATCAATCTTCTACTAAAGGACCTCCTCTATTAACATTTGTTGGGAAAAATAATGAGAGGTGGGGGGTGAATCAGTATTTTGAAATCAAATGAATTTTTCATTTCATATTCTGATTTCTAAACATGACTTTACTGAAAGGAGCCCGCATGTGTACGTGACTGTTCTTAAGACAACAAGTGTACATTTAGTAAACTTATGTTTCAATTAAGTCATCATATGTTTGTCTTTATCTAGTGTATAAATACGTTGTTAAACATTAGATAGATAGTAAGCATGTGTTGTAAGAACAATATAAACCATCACACTTAAGAAACATGCATGAACAACAAGATTTAAGGTGGAAACCCAGTGTGGGAAAAAACCACCTGTTTTTTCCATCTCTGTCTTCATTTTAATATAAAGAAAAATATTTTTACAATCTTGTAATGGTGCAGACTCATACCAATACACAGGAATCCACATGTAGAAGACTACAACCTTCACACATTCTCCAACTTCTACTGGAAGGTAGCTCCAACCCCCTAATTTGATTATCGACTACTATTGGCAAGAAGATTTTACTTCCTCGTTGAAGGTTCCAATCCTCATAAATGTCCGTGGACCATGTTTCATAAATTTTCACATTGGATCCAATATCAAGACTTAAGCTCAACAATCAAATAGTAACTCATTATTGTAATACAATTATCAATATTTGACATAACTGAATCAACCAATTACTGAAACCCAATGAACTAACACTTAAGAAAAGCTCAACCAATCAAATGGAACAGTTAGATCATTGTAACATGTACATAGAATTGAACTCAGAATACTACTTCAACACACATAATAAACTGCAACCCTGATCATTCAAATGCCAAAACATATATACTACTTCACTTAAGGAAACTCGCATGTATACACTCTTTTCTATAGAGAAACCTGCGTATAGATCTTAACATACTGAAAATGAAAACTTGTAATTATGAATTAGACATAGAGTTGAACAGAGATATTTTGAAATATTCTGTTAGCTTACAAAATCCTCATATAATTAGTAGCATCAATAATCTTTTCAACCAATTAACATGTAAACAAATTCAAATTCATCATCTAATCAGTTCTACTTCAGGGATTATCACTCAACCGAGATCAACATGAGGGCATCATTGATAAACAATAGAGAAATAGCAACACAGATTAGGTTGATCACTCATTTACAAACATAAACCCTTACTTTCTATGGGAAACTTGGGAGAATCGAACTCATGTGTATACGTGCTTTTCCCGAGACCAACCAACATATAGATCTACAAATTTTGACCTAAAATTGGGGATCTCTTAAGAACTTAAAAAAGATTCAGATCATAATATTCAGAGATAAAAACATGCATCTATACTTAGATTTAGTCAATGCATGAGAAGATCATACAATTGGAAGTCATTTCCGGTCTCATGATCCTAATCCATCATTGTATCCATCGATGCATAATTATTTTAGATCTATTGGATCTTATCCATCATCAAACTTTCAGGTACATACTTAGTTTAGATCATGAAAAACATCAAAAACTCATAACATGCATATTTTCTTTAGATTTAACTATTCATAAGATTTTCATCACTTGCACACCTCCCATACTTTGATCTTTAACACCTTACATAGTTTAGCATTTTTCCAATACCACAGGTCAAAACTATAGTATTTCTAGTGGTAATATCTGACTGGATCAATATCCATTGTCGCATTGATTACTATGGGTCATTAACATGGTAGAGACTTGTTGTAGCAGGTACAACCACCCTCCAAAATTTTTCCCTATCTTTGTTTTGGAGCCTCCATACCAACCTTCACAGCAGCATGTCTTGCTTCGTTAAGTACACAAGGTCCTGTGATTTTCTTGTAGAAAGATAACATGTTGATTAAACCTTGATGCATTCTTCTCACAGGCTTGTCATCTGGACTTAATCGAGTAGTAGGTTGAGTAGCTCCTTCAAGAATTTGAACAAATATGGAGGGAAACCAGCCTTCCCTCCAGAAATGGTGAAATCCTGATTAGCAGCCTGCTGGGCACCAGAATGGGTTGATTCAACCAAGGAATTATGCAAAGGAATCCCTTGTTTCAAGGGTCTATTTTTAGCAGTTGGAGGTTACATACAAGGATCATTTTAGAAACCTCCCACCAAGTGTCATTTTCCCTAGATTTGTGGCATGCACATCACAACCTCGATTTTATCAAAACTCATAAACCAGACATTGTAGAGCTCATTCCTCACATCAAACTTGTATCTTTGACATCCCACATCGCATCTAGGAGTTGTCGGCACATTCAGCTCAGGTGTTTTGGGGCAAGCTCACTTTCCATGTCTTGTGTTGCATTTCTAGCACTTTCTGTGTTTTGCTTCATATGAGCATTATCTACTTGATTTCAGTGAGAACTTGCTATTGCTTTGATACATACTAGCTTGTACTAGCACCATTTTAGTTTTCATTAACATCTCACTGCTATCACATGCATGAAACTATTTTTCATGAACAGTTAATGATTCAACGACTTGCCTCACCCACATGCATGTTGTTCCATTTTATGAATTCGTCATTCGTAATTTTCATGAATGATCATTCAATTATGCTTACACTTAGTATCGCCATTCATTCACATTCACATTCGCTTTCAGTTATCCGTTGGTGAGTCTGGCCAACCTTGGCTCAGAAGCTACCTTCACTGAGACAACATTGTGTAATCTGGGGAAGGAAGGCTCTGTCTTCCTCTCCAGAAATGTGCATTTCTTCCCAGGCACTGTCATCCAGGACTGTTTTGTGCATTTCTGAGGGACAGTGACTGCTAGCTCATAAAATTGCGCAATGCAATCCTTGAGCCTGCAGTCACTCTCAGCTAGAATTGCGCATTACACAATTCTAGTAGTCAGCAGCCAGACTGGACTATGCATTGCGTAGATCTAGTAGTCAGCCAGACTCTCAGTAGCTTAGACTGTGCCTTGTGTATTTTTGGCACTCAGTCTTCCGACCTCTTAGCTGAAATTGCATGAACTTCATGATTAGTCACACAGGTATGTTGCAAGTAAGTTCTCAAGTTCATTTTGTTTTTCGATGGAAAAATTACTTGCCATGAGTGTTTCCATGTCTCCAGGTATCGCAGGTGTTCATCTGCCTCTCAATAGTCCAGGTACAATGGTTTTCTAGAGAGAAGAGTCAAAGAAACCATCCAAAGCACACTTGGGGATGCAGCCGATGAAGTGTCTGTGGACTTGCCAGCCCACGGAGACGTCAAGTTTTTCGTAGACAAGGACATCAAGATATGACAAAAATAACATCACAATGAGAAGCATCATGAACAACAGTTGAAGGAAGCATACCAGATGCAATGAATGCTAGAGGAAGGTTGTTGAAAAAATAGAGGTGGAACAAAGTTGCAAGCTCAAGTAGATCCACTGGTGATGAAAGCAACTTTGGAGACTCAAGCTATGAGGTGACAGCATGAGATGAAGATCGTGCAAAGACAGGGAATGGAACAAAGAAGGAGTTGTGTGTGTTGAAGCAACAAATGAAGGAAGAACATGAGCTGCATGGACAAGCGAATGGGTTGCAGCTGGAATGGGAATAGCAGGGGGCATAACATGCACCCACTGATGAAACTGCACCCGTAGAAGTTATAAGTCCATCTTAGTAGCTGGCACAGATTAGACAAGGTGAGTAGTGTTGTTGATCACATGCAAGGGAATGCAGCAGCATGCATGTCATTATGCACACGCATGAAATCCCACCCATTCAGCACACTCATCAAGGCGAAGGCAAGAAGCAAGTCCGATTGGAACTGAAAATGTAGTTGATAGTTGATGTGCATGACCACCAGCACACACTGGAATATCAACACAGACACTATAAATCAGTGTATTGTCAGTCGGCCGCATCTAAAAAGAACATGTGCATGGTAGTAGACGAGTTGGATAGAGGAGCCATACCAATGCACCCAGATACAACAGAGGCAAGATTTCTCTTCAACAATATGTCACCGTTGAGCACATGCACACCGTCACGAATGACTAATATTGGCATCAAACCACCACCTTCACCATCACAAGCATGTTAAAGAGTTGGTCTCACCACAACAGGATCGAGTGCTAGTGATGTCTTGCATGACTTTCTCAAGCCACTTTGTCTCACATAAGCACATGTGCATTGTAATGTAAGGTCTTCTGAAGTGGAAGTTCAAGTGTCGATTTTTTGGATGTAACAATCATAGAGTAGATGAAGAGTCATGAGGGTAGATGGATTGTCACAAAGGGGGATGTCAAGGGTCACTCCACCCTTTGCTATAAATAGAACCTCATAACTCATTGTAAAGTCTTTTCTTCAACCAAGCTTTCGATAAGACTATATTGGAGAGAGCTTGGATAGTATTGTAATGAGCCTTGGCTTCTCCACTGCACATAGCTAGTACATCTCTTTGGAGGAGCAGGCGGTTGTGGCTATAACGTTCCATTATCAGAACTAGTGGTTGGACATGGATGTATTATATGAATGGAACTTACACTTCTTACAATAACAAGATCTAGCACCTTTCATGCAGATGTTGTATTGTATTCTATGTTATCTAGTTTACTCTAAATGATATATGTATTTGTTTTCCTACACGTGCATGTATAGCTATCTGTGTATGTATGTATGAATCTTTCTTAAATGTGTTGTTGGTTTAACTATCACTTTGGATTGTTTTCTAACTTTTCTTCTATGTTTTGATGTATCTTTGCTCATGTGTTTCGTTCTTAACTGTGTGCTATCATAGGTTTCCAAGGAGTGCACTCATCTCAACCCCCATTTGTTAGAACCTCTGATGCACCTTCCTTGGCTTGTTGCAACTCTCAAACCCTTGCTACCAACAGAGTTATCTCACTTTCCATTGTGCGAAATCGTGTTCAAGGCATTACCATACGACCGACTACTAGGAATCCTACACCAATGGTCTGAGGTCTAACTGGGACTTCTTACCAGGCAGATCCCCTTACATGTTGGAAAGTCTAGCACCGTCAACAGGACCCCTGGTGTTATAGACATTTTTGTGCCTCGCAGCATGGAGCATGAAATGTCAATAATTACAGGGATCCTCAGTCCCTAAACATGTTGTTCTTACCCCTAGAGGAACAAGGTCAGCAAACCACAACACTTCCTATCAGTTCTCCACCTGAAAACACTCAAAAACAGGCTATTTTTGGATCATGTCAGCTGCTCCACTGAGCATCTGCACTGAATGTCAACTGCTCCTCCTTGTACCTGCGCTGAAAGTCAAAACCAATGAAGGCTACCTGCGCTGGGTGAGATTGGCCAAGTGGCACAGTCATTCTGCAAGGTGTCAACTGCCCAGGAAGCTTCCAAACTGACACTTGGTTCAAGGAATTCGCCCTATGATGAGTAAGAGGTACTTGATCTCCATGTGGAAGCAAGGATCTCCAAGTGGAATCAAGAACTGAAGTTTAACTGAAGAGGGAGAGGACACAAGGCAGCTTTAGGTCAGTCTCAAGCTGACTCATCCTTTCTCCAAATCTCCTATATATAGAACTCTTCTATGAGGTCTAGGAAGGCTGGAATTTTGTGCAAAGCAAGGAAGTGTTGTTGGTTTACAGTTAGAGCTATTGGGTGATTGCTTTTATAGAGGGGAAGAGGAGATTTCTTGCTGCTGGGGAGGTGCTGCTGGATTGGAGCCATTTATGGTTGTAACCTTCTCAGAACCTTTTTCTTCTATCAATAAAGCTTTGATGTTCTCCTATATACTTGTATTGCAATGATGTATTGTTTTTATCTGTATATTTGATTCATTCTAATCCATGCATCAGTTATGAGTACATGTTTCTTGTAGTTTCCCTCTCTTGTTTTTGCAGGATCTTTGTGTAGCTGGGCCGGCAAAAGGAGCAAGGAGCTGGGAACAAGAGGCAAAGAGAGAAGACAGGATTGACAAAAGCGAAAGACATCGGTTGGTCAATCTTTTCTTCCTTCTCTGTACTTTCATAAAGGAAAAATATCAAAGCTTTACTTTCAGTTGTTGCTAAGGAACTATCACCCTTAGAGTAGGGATAGGGTCATTCCGAGTCGGATACTTTTCCCCACAACACCTGGTATTTAGAATACCATGGTACAGAAAACATACATATGCGACTTGGCTTAATAGAACCCGCTTATACTTCTTGAACTTCCAACTTTATCATTCCTTTGCCTTTGAACTTCCATGTATTTTTCAAAACACTCCGTCACATTTGTAAACACGTCCTATTTATACCTTCAACAAGTAGATTTTAATCAAGAGGAAACTAATCAAGCAGGTTTCCATTCGTCAAATAGGTTTTCATCAAGGACAACTCATCAGGTATGTTTACATCAAGGACAACACCAATTCATAATGCCAACACCCTCTATGGATGCAATGATTGATAAGCCATTGTGGATATTCAACAAGACAATTCATCATAACAAATCTTCTAAAATGTAATGAAAATTCTACATTGTGAGGTTTAAATTTTTCTTAGATTTCTAAATTCATTAATCATTGTGTTATTCTTATGCATGCAATATATGAAATATATAATGTAGATAATAGACACAAATATAACCATTCACAAACATAATAGCCAATATGTGGCTTGAGAAACCATTATAGGAGAAAACTAGTTGGATGGGGAGGTTGTTTTGTGCTCTTTATCTTTGAATGGAAATGCATGCAACTAAAAAAGTGTGATACCTATGGCCCATGGGCTAATACAGTACACAAACCATCTCTATTTTTCATGTTTCTCTCTATTAACTATCAATTACTCTGCTCAACTATGGAATAAAATGCACTCTAATAGAATGGAACAAATTTTCTTCATAGTGGTCTAGTTATAACACAACTTGATATCCTACTAGTGGTTAAGTTTGAATCCTTCAACTCTAAACTAGAGATAAAATATCAACTCTACTAGAGTATTTCTCATCATGTTCATGCGGTTATCCCCTTTTCCATGAATTTTGGGGGATGATGTCGCATCCTCTCAAATCATGCTGGTTAAAATAGGAAGGCCAAATTCCAGGTGACCTAACCTTTTCATATGGACTGTGATTAAAATGATTCTTACATTGTTAGAAATGTATCGATGTGTAGGATAGTGCTAGGAGGTATAGTACTTAAGAGGCAATTTACTACCCCAAAAAAATTCCTTTTGATGCATCAAACCACTTCGAGACTCAATTTGTCAAATAAGGACCCTTTGGTAAAAATGCTACTATTAGTTATTTATTTCGTTTTATCTACTTTGAAAGAATTAATATGGATGTAAAATAATATAATGACGCAATCAGATCATACCTCCTCATTTTCTGCAAAAGCGTTTGCTAAATGAGGTGAGCAAATTTTTCCTCCAGCTTCCCTTGAGTGTACATAAAGCCTTGTCTAGAAGCTATCTTTTTAACCCAATCTACCAAACATCATGCTACCAATGTTGGTTTCAAACCTATTCTACAAAACTATATCTTTTTTCAATTTTTCTTGAGCGTATTGTGTAAATACTATAGAGACAATAGTATATATTCATCTTCCTAATCCAACATGGGAAGCTCATAAGGTTTTAGATTCTATAATTTCACCACAAAGTAAATATGCAAGTATGCTAGAAGATTGATTTATAGGTGTTATTTCACACCTTTTCTATTATATGAGAGGGAATATATCACAAAGCCTTGATTTTCTTATCAGTTCTCTATAGCCTCTTTGTGTTCAAATATAACCATACTCTATCTCCCACCTTGAATGATTTCTTTGTTCTATCTTAAACATGCCTAACCTTGTATTTTTTTGGTGACTTCTATAGTGTCCCCTATACTTGTCTATGGATTTTCCTAATCTTCTCAAAAAAATTCTCTACACTTAGGGAATCCCCTATAATATCCTCCCTCGGCCATCCTTGTTTACCATATGTAATATCTAAAGGTGATGGTGTAAAATATCCAAAATAAGATTCAAATAGGGACTTACGAGTAGAAGTGTGGATTGATATATCATAAATTTGTTTTATATATAATAGAATTCCATTCAAATTCCTTGGATGCTTCTAATTCTTGTTGAATTTTCTAAGTCTATCCATTAGAAAATTAATATGCATTATATTAGTTTATTTCCTCTACTTGTAAATTCCGAAGAATTTATTTAAAACATTTAAATAATGAATTAAAAATAATATAGTCACAACACCTATAGATCATCAGCTGAAAGAAAACAAACACACAAGTGAGACCGTTATTTTTGGACAAATGTCCCTGGAAAAACCCACTGCGAGAGAACTAGTGCAGCTATTCTAAGGGTTTATTATTATGCAGTATTTCTTTGGGTATGACTGGGTGCCTAACCAACTCACTCGACAGAGAAAAATACACTACAACAATACCTCTATATTCATAAACATGTATTCAGAAAACCCTTCCCATAAAACCCTCTCCGATGACTCTTAAGCTCAACGTTGGGCCTTCTAGCCTTTGCGTCAGCCCCAGAACCATTTTCATTAGACCTTTGAGGCACGACGTAGCCTCTGGGACCCTTTGTGTCACTCCAGTAGTGTATTCGTGGATGATGCAGTCCCTTTGGCCTCTGCACTATCTCTGCTGGGCTCTGTGTGGCCTAAACTGCTTACTTCTCTGGCTCTCTCTGCTTCTATGCTAGTTTCTTAGTACTATCTCTACCTCTTTGTCTAATAATCACTACCCCTCATTGCTGATCACTAATTCACTTTTGCTTAGCAACCCCACTCTAGCAAAATGGAAGACTGATCACTCTAGTGTGTTCTCCAACTAACCCTCAAGTCTCCTCTTATACTTTTCCCGTTGGTCCTTCAACAGATGAGATTGCATCTCTAATCAAAGGATAAGATTATATCTCGCTTGATCCATGTATTTTGGAACCTTCTAACCCAATTTTATATTAATACCCATTAACATTTTATATTTCCTAAGTTTAGACTTAGAAACTCCATTAAAAAAATTAATTATTTTAATATCTCCCAAGCTGGGTACAATCTACACAAACCATTTCTGGGTCTTGGAGATCTCATGTACTTTAACCTCTCTAATAATTTTCATGGCTAGAACAAGTCCGATGCTACCCCAAATCACCATTCCCTCTTAGCAAGGAGTGTGCTCTAGTAATACTCTACACTGAGCATAATCCTAATTATCTGGCACCAATACCTGTGTTGATGCTAGGCCTCCCCACCTAACATTCTCTACATTGTTGCATCCTATACTATTGCCCATGGCCCTGCCACTACCACTGCTGCATCTATACGACAACTCCCTCTGCATCTACGCTACTGCTGATCCATCTTTCCAACACTGTATTTGTACTGGAACCCCCTCTTGTCATGCTGCATCCTGCTACTTCTAATTGTTGTTCCACTACAACTCAGTTACTTAGAAGTAAGTAACTTATCCACCCAACTTCTGACATCCCAGTCAGGCTAGAAACACTTCCAATACTGAAGCCCTTTCTGCCACTAACAAGTTCTTCCTCTACTGACCTCTGCGCTGCTGCAACAACTCCTTGCATCTCACATCATTGCACACCTCTCTGTGCCATCCTGCATCGTTGCAACACTCCCGTGCCTCTCACACTATTGCACCCTACTAGAATTACACTACCCAGGGACTCTTGCACTGTAGTGCTCTCTACTGCTTCATCTGCATCTGTCTCTGCTGACATTCACCAATCCTACTACTCCTCCTCGCGATTGCCATAGCAAGGTATAATCCAAGAGGGTGGGTACCTCAAGAATCATGCCCCTCATTGCCCCACTTCTTCTCTAGTGACACATGAGCACTTAGGGCACAATCTTCATCCTCCTCAACTTCTTTCTTTGCCTTCACTGGCACTGCCTTAGAGTCATAAGCCTCTCCCTTACTCTTCTTCCTCAGACACTGGTTTGCACAATGACCCAGTTTCACGCAATGGTAGCACTTGACCTTAGATAGATCCTTCTCCTTCCTCTTCTCCTACTTTCCCGCAAATGCCACAGCTGCATCTTCTTCCTATTCCTTCTTGATTCTGATCCCTTTGCCGCTACTTCCCATCTTGGTCAGTCATCTAATCTTTTATTAACGAAGAGCATCCCACGATTCTTCCCAATCTAGAAGAATTTCCCTACCTAGTATGATCTGGAAAAATGTCTCTCACTCCTTGGAGACTATGTTAAGTGTAGTCCTCACCATCAATTCCTAATCCGACATGGCCCCTATGGAAGTCAATTGGTCATAGATCTCCTTCAACTGACCAAGGAAGAGATCTATCTTCTCTCCCTTCTGCATCTGGTATGACCTTAGTTGATTCTCCAATAAAATCTTCCTTTGTAAGGAAGTATGCTGGTACAATGTCTTCAAGGTGTCCCACATATCATTTTCTATTTCCTTCTTGGCAATACGTTGGACCACATGATCCTTCACCCCATCAAGGATGATGTAATTTTCTTTTGCCATTTCCTCCTTGTACCTTTCATTAGCTATCGGGTCAACTTAGATATCCATTACTCTCAAGGAAAAGCCCTTGATACGATGTCTGTCTAGAATGGACAAGATCCTAGCCTTACAGACCACAAAGTTGGACACTCTGTCCAACCTATCCTGATCTCTCATCCCATTCAAGGCCATCTCTCTGCTCTTCTTTGTTGACTCCTCTGAATCTCTATACTTTATGCTAGGAAGTTCTCGGTTCAACTCCTACTGAGTATCTCTACTTCCCGACTGTAAGTTCTCTTTTGGACTCCCTCTAAGTCCCACTTTCTCTCCTAGAAATCCTTCTTCCAACTTTCAAGTTGCTCCTCTCTAATTGTTTGTGCAACTGCACCACTAATCCAGATTCCTTGGCTAGAAATTTTCCTTGGCAACAACTCCCTCTACCTTGGTTTTTCCCCATTAGGTACTGTTCTGATCATAGTACCCCACCAGCTTCACTCCAGAAAACTACCCACAACTTCTTCTACCCTATATACTTAAGGGTTGATCCTCTTGGGCCTACGCAATCCCGGCATTGGCAAAACAACCCCCTTAGCCAACTGTGTCAACCCTCCTAGCCTCTGTGTGGCATTGCATGAGCCTGTTTCTACCCTCCTCAGCCTCTGTGCTCTCCTCTCTCAGGGCCAAACTGATGATGCAGTCCCTCTGCATCAACCCTTCCTTTATCGCTTCTGCAAGGATCAACTACTACCACTCGAGACAACTGATTCTGCTGAAAATTATCTACTCAGTTGATGCCTTCAACTCTTGTATGATCTACAACCACGATTTGATACCATGTTGAATTTTCTATGTCTATCTGTTAGAAAATTTATTCTGCTGGTTTATTTATTCTACTTGTAAATTATGAACAATTTATTTTAAAAAATTTAAGTACCGAAATAAACACAATACAGTCATAACATCTACATATCATCAGCTGAAAGAAAACAAACACACAAGTGACACCGTTATTTTTGGACAAATGTCCTCGGAAAAATCCAGTGTGGGAAAACCAGTGTAGCTATTCTGAGGGTTTATTATTAAGCGGTATTTCTTTGAGTACAACTAGGTGCCTAACCGGCTCACCCAACAGAGAAAAATACATGGCATATACCTCTATATTCAGAAACATGTATTAAAAAAACTTGTCCCACGAAACCCTGTCTGACAAATCTAAAGCTCAGCGCTTGCCCTTCTGCGCCCTGCATCAGCCCCAAGACCCTCTGCATCAGCCCTATGAGGCACCACATAGTCTCTGGGACCCTATGCGTCACTCCAATAGCCTCTGTGTGGATGATGTAGTCCCTCTAACCTTTGTGTTGTCTTTAGAGGGCTTTGTGTGGCCTGAAGTAGCTACTTCTCTCACTCTCTTTTCTTCTGCACTGGTCTCTTAGTACTGTCTCTAACTTTCTGTCTAGTACTCACTGCCCCTCACTGTTGATCACTGATTCACTTTTTTTTAGCAACACCGCTCTAGAAAAATGAATAACTGATCACTCTGGTGCGTTCTCCAACTAATCCTCAAGCCTCCTCTTATACTTTTCCTGTTGGTCCTTCAACAGTCGAGATTGCTTCTCTAATCAAAGGATAATATTATATTTGGCTTGATCCATGTCTTTTGGAACCTTCTAACCCAATTTATATTAATACCCATTAATATTTTATTTTTCCTAAGTTTAGACTTATGAACTCCATTAAAAATATTAATTATTTTAATATCTCCCAAATCAGGTACAATCTGCCCAAACCATTTCTAGGTCTTGGAGATCTCATGTGTTGTAGCCTCTCCACAAATTTTCATGGCTACAGCACATACGATGCTACCCCAAATGAACAATTCTAACCTTGTAAATTTGTACCAAATTCCTGTTTACTACTAGTTTCCCATCTCTCTATGGATGAAATGTTGTAAACCTCCTCAACTTTATCTCCATCTTCTCTCACAATGTAATCAAAAGTGGTCTGAGAAATCCCACGTCAAAATCTAAAATGATGCTCCTTGGTATCCCTAAGTGCATGCAAATCCATCCAAAGAACAAGTTACCTACTTCTTTCCCTTTGATGGTGCTTTCACAAGGAATTAGAACATGTATTTTAATGAAATTGTCAACTAACATGAACAACTAGTCATGCCCCTTCCTAGTTGTTGGTAATCCCCCCACAGTTTCCATGGAAATTATTTCACAAGGATGAGTAGGTATAGCTAAGCGATTGTATCGACCCCATTTCATGCATCAAAGGAAATTTTAGCCTAAACGTGCCATGAAATTTTCATGTAATGTCCATGTCATAATATGTAAACCGATCAAAATCCTTTAAATTTAAAAATAGGTACATGTAAATATTTTGGAGGGAAAAGATGAAAACTATTCTTTTTTTTAATTGTATTTTTGGCTTAACTCCTTATAGGTTTATTCAAATTTCAATTGTAGACACTTGTTTGATGGAAAATTTAATCTCACATCCAATCAGTACCTATTATGCATACTTTAGAGAAGACACACATTGATAAAAATTGAAGATATATTAAAAAAGAATGTTGAACACATTTGTTAATGTATCTTTAATTTTGATTAATGTGGGTCTTCTCAACTTTATGTATAATGGGTACTCAATGAATGAGGAATTTATTTATGTATCCAATAGGTGTCTACACTTGAAATTTGAATAAACATATAATGAGATAAGCCAAAAATACAATTAGAAATAGGTAGTTTTCTTCTTGTACCTACACAATTGTCTCTTATATTATTATTTTAACTATTATTTTATTAATTTTCCATAGGAGGCCGCTTTTATGCAGAACGTTTCTATAAACTTACTAGTCTTATTGGTATAAAAATTGTGATTTCTCTTATGAATCTAGCTACTCATTCTTCCATCCTAAGGCAATACACATACCTCTGCAAGTTGGCCATTATCTTCCTTACACCAAGATACCCTACAACCTTAGAGGTGTGACCCTCTCCCACCAACCATAGTCACTCACCTTTAGGAGAACATAACTTATCTAACCTAAAGAGTAATCCATTCCAGATATAGCATTCAATTGTGATGTCACCATCATACACATGATTTTGGCTTTACAAGTGTCGAAACACCTTCTTGCAGTTCTCATCCTCTATGTATGCATCATGAGTGAAAGGATCCATGTCCATAAGAGTTCCAAAATTTGTGAATTTGATTTGGGTTGCCTTGAAAGCATGCCATCAGAATTGTGCTCCCCTTTTTGTACTTAGTCACTAAAAAAGGATGTTGCAGAAATCATCCCTAGTGGTAGTGCTTCATTTGTTGTGGCTTACTTTGGGTCTATAGATACTATAGTGGTTGGTAATCTCTATGGATTAATATCTCCTTTTCCATCAAATAGTGTTTCCACTTCTTCACAACTTCCACTAAGACATAGAGATCCTTGTCATAGGTTGATAATTTGAGAATTGCCCCATGAAATACTTCAAATAGTTGAATGCAAACCTTCCTCCCTACATCGAGACCAATCCCATAACATATCCACTCACATTTGTCTCCACCTCGAAGGAATATTCCACATTTACTAATTCCAAAATGAATTCTTGGCTAATCTTCTTATATAAATCCTCAAAGGCACTTTTCTAACCATTCCCCATTCGAAACTCTTTTCACTCACTATTATGGGATGGAGTGTTGTTGCTACTACTGAAAATAAGATTATGGATTCCTTAGGTGTTATATTACCCCAATGAAACTCTTGACCTCAAAAAATTAGTAGGAACTAGCCACTTAATGATGCCCTCTATATTGGTAGGATCTATCTTCAGATCTCATCAACCTATCACATATCCTAAATACACCAAATATTGTTGTGCAAACTCACACTTCACGATATTTTCCAATAGTTTGAGCTTATTTAATGTCTTTAGTGCCTTCATTAAATGTCATATGTTCTCCTCCTAGGTAGAATTATATACCAATATATCATCCAAACTGATAATGAAAAATGAATCTATAAAAGGGTATAATATATCATTCATTAAAAACCTCATAAACATTGCTAGTGACTTGGATAGGGAAAATGGCATAACTAGCTACTCATACAAACCTTGACTAGTTTTCAAGGTGATCATCTAGTTGTCTTATTCTTTGATCGGAACCTAATGATATCCTAACTTTAAGCCCACCTTTGTGAATTATTTGGCTTACTACAAATGATCTAGTAGATCATCTATCCTTAGCATGGGGTACCTATCCTTGAGCATAATTTTTTTAGTTCCCTATAATCAATACCCATCTCCCAACTCTCCTCTTTCTTTGGGATAATTATAATGGATGAAAAACGTGGTGAGGTACTTGATAAAACAAGACCCTTTTCTACTATATTATTCAATTTTTTCTTCCCTTAATTTTCCTCTATATTGGACTACATGTACACCCTAATGTTTGGCAACAGAGGGTCCAAAAAACCTAGATCTCATGCTCCACTTCCCTCTTGGGTGGTAGCCCTTTAGGATCTTGGAATACATCCATATTCACTTGTAGAAACTATTAAATTGTTATTATGTTCCTAAATACATCCATATAAGGATGAATTATTTGTCATGAAATATTTTACAGTGATGCATAAACTGCCATGGATATTCCACTAGATAGTTTGTCATAATAGATTTCATAAAATTGTGCTAAGAATATGTAATCTACAATATGAGGTTTTATTTCTCCATGGATTTTTGGATTTGTAAATTATTTTTTTATTATTTATTCATGAAATTTATAATTATTCAATAGATAGAGAATAGGGAAATGACTCTCACAAACCAAAATTTAACACAATATATAACCTGAGAAAATGTAGTTGGAAGTGAGGTTGTTGTACTCTCTTTCTTTGAATGGAAATGGATGCAAGTAAAAATGACTAATTATTGTCACCCATGGGATACTATAATGTTTAAATTATCTATATTTTCTCTCTCCCTATCTACTCTTAGCTACTTTTTTCATTTATGGAACAAAAGGCACTTGAATAAAATAGAATCCCTTTTCCTCCCACTCGCCTAGTTATAACATAGCCTCATAGCATACTAGTTATTAGGTTTGAGTCCTGAAACCCTTAACTAGAGTTATAATGATATGTATTGTATCATGGTATTATTTTGCATCCATATTGATGCTTTTAGAGTGTAGAAAGTGTAGGAATTAGCTAACATGGCCATTTTTATCGACGGGTCCCAATTTGGAAAATCAGGGTCTAATAAATTTAGTGAGAATTTTGAGGCACGAAAAAAAGGTTTTTTAGGGGGTAAAAACTTTCATCTTTAGCTATTGTTACAAGTCAATTTGGGCACACAACCCCAACTTCCAGATCCATATTATTAGGGTCCATCAATCCCTAATTCAGTTGTTTTCATTCCCTAATGAGTTCATCCTACATCATGCTTGCTTCCCAAGAGTTTCCATGTCATCATTCATCCAAAAAATGCCCCTAGAGAGATCAGCACATGTGGAACTTTATCAGGCTGCATTGCAATGCAGAAATTGCACTGTCTGAGTGCACTATAACATAGTTTCCCTTTGTTTCACCTCCGTTGAGTGAGATTCATCGAAGTTTTGAAATGAATCCATTGGATTTCTCATCAAATGGATGCTTCTAGAAGTTTCCATAAGGATTGAGATCCCTTTTGGATGAGGAAGAGGATGAATGAACCCTAATCCATTATCCCTTCATCCATGGAACCACTTCCCAAATTTGGCAAAGCATTCATGAAGGCCATTAATGGCTTAACCTCCTCCATTTAGCTATAAATTGACCAAGCATTCAAAGGCTGGTCTAGGTTGGAATTTATTGAACTAAGGAAATGTTGTTTGAATGAGATTAGTAAGAGTATTGTTATGGTGTCGAATTTTTGCTTCATGAGGATAGAAGGATTTGAAGCTGGAAGGATAACATTGAATCGAGCATGAAATTCATGGTTTGTAATCTTTCCTTCTATTAATAAAGAATTCTAATCTTTTTCCATTCATGTGTTTATGTGATGTATATTGTATTCTTGATTCTAGGATATGTTTAGCTAACAGATCGTTATTGTATGCTTTGATGGGTTTCTGTCTCAGCTTGTGTGCAGGTACTTTCCAAACAAGTTAAGTACAAAAGGGAGTGGCAAAATCAATAAAAGTAGAGAGGGATTAGTGAAAGTTATAGGTTAGTTCCTTTTCTTCCTTCTCTTATCTGTTAATTATAGGAAAGGCAGTGAATTACTTTGTCTGTTATTTCTAGACTAGCTACTAGGTCTAGAGGGTTAGGCATTTGTAGAAACACTAAATTTGCCCAGAACAAAATTGGCGACTTCGCTGGGAAACAATCCTATCCCTTATCGTAGTTTATCAAAATATTAAAACACTTTGACATACTATACCTTCTGTTATTCATTGAATTCAAGTTCAATTCACTAGAAATTGAGTCAATTTTGAGCATAAAATTTCCCTTAATAATCATTGCACTTCTGTGACTGACACAATGTGATGCAGTGCACTTCCCTCATAGATATAGTGCGATGCATCACACTGTCTCTAACTACTACCTGCGATGATCCCTTTAGGGTTAGTTTTCCCATCTAGGAACTGAAAATTTTTGTCAATTTTCATCAGATTGAATTACTTGTTGAATGTAAATGATGTCTTATCTCTGAAAACAGTCTTCAATTTCCTTGTTCTAGCCCTAGTTTGATTGGATTGATTAATGTTTCTTTAATGTTTTCTTTTTCATTATCACTCTATAGTCAAAGTAAGTTTTTGATTGATTATTTTTGTCGATAGAAAAGTGTCGTAAAGTCGTCATTTTCTTTGAATAATGAAGTGTCGTATAGTCTTCCTTCATAGATAATCGATTGATTTACTTATGAATTTGATTTGTATTTTCATTTAAAGTGTAAAAAATCTTCATTTCTTTAAAATCAAAACTGTCATATAGTCTTCCATTCCCTTTAAAAGAAATTGTCACAAATCGTCATTTTTTATGAAAAGAGTTATGAATCGTTTGTGCATTAGTTTTTCTTATTGCATCATTCACTTTAAGAGAAACTAAAAAGAAAAACATGAATTGTGCATATTAAATTTTGTGAGTGCTTGAAAGGAATGGTTTAGGGAATTGCATTAGTTTGTGCTCTTTGTTGTTTTTTCAAAAATTACTTGTATGCTCTATCACTCATAGCTAGGATTTTCATTGCTAAAAATAAATGGAAAGAGTGCTTCTCATTCTAGTTGCATTTTCAGGAATTCTAGAAAACATCTGATGGTGAACCCTCAAAGGAAAATTTTAAGCAATATGAACCTAAAATTTACATCAATTAACCTAATAACACATTGGAACTTAACGAAAACATCTAGAGGTCTAGGCTAGAAACATGTTCCGCCATCTCAAACCTAGTGGCTATTGTTTTCATTGAGGTTGGGTGATTCCTCCTCTCTGATTTGATAAGTACTAGTATGGACTTGTGCTCCTAGTACCATTGAGTATATAGTGGGAAACCCCGATAGGTTGAAATCCTTTATCCCTAGGAAGCCGAGCCTGTCGCCTTACCAATTGCAACGTACTGAACATAGCATTTGGGAAGATTGACTGTCGTACGTAAAGTCCTTGGTAATTTCTCTTTCATTTATCACCAAGGTGTATATTGCAGTTTTGCGACTTGTTTGGTAAACCCTCTTATCTAGAATCTCTAGAGCAGTCACTTTCGTTCCTTTTCGACTCTTTAACTGTAAAAGGATCATCTGAGCACTTGTCCCTTCAGGCTCATTAAACATTGAAGGCGACTAGAGTCATCTTTTACTTTTTATCGACTCTTTAAAAATGAAAAAGTAAAGTTATGTTCTAGTGTCGTAAAAATTAATTGATTGTGGATAACATCCTCCATGCTCATTTGATCTTAGGTTGAAACATATGGCAAAAAATCTAGAGTCCACCAATCAAGGAATTCCTTTTGATGGGAATCCTAGTCCTTTTCCTCCTTTCGGAAATATTGGTGCTCCTTATATGGCTAAATTGTCCCTTTCGGGATTTACAATTGGCTTTCCAATATGGTTGTTTTCAACCTCCTTGGTTCAAAATGTCCTAATCTCTTCACAATCACGTAGACCTCCAACTGGAAAAAATCAACCTCTAGTTGATCCTAAAGTTGAACTTTTTCCTTCTTGCTCAGTTGTATCTTCCTCCCCTTCTTCCTCTTCGCCTGGTGAAATTATTAGTACTAGTAACGAGGTGGCTAAGAAGAAGAAAGGGAAGAAGAAGAAGAAGAAGCAAATTTAGTAGAGGGGCAACCAAGCAACCATTTCTCTGAATGCAACATCAGATGAGAAACCATCCGTCAAGACTTGCAAAGTTCGATATCCATGCAAACTTTGTGCAGGAGACCATATTCTTTGAACTTTTCCTAATATTTCTCAGATCTTAGAAGAATGGTCTTCTCGTTTACATCATCCTATTTCATCAACTTCTGGAGATCATGTTGGCAACACACCATCAATTAGTGGCAGTAAAGATCATGGAAAGAAGGGAAAAGTCAAGTTTCCATGTAGCTTATGTGAAGGGAATCATCCCATTCACCTTTGTCCCTATCTAGATGAAGCAAAAAAAGTGTTGGATAACCCTCCTGCTTCACTGCATCGAATTCCATCTGGTTACATGAAACTTTCCGTAAATCGTTCACTAGTTGATGAATTGACTGAGTCAAATCAGCCGTTAGTCAAACCCACTCTCTCTGAAAGTGAATCCTCTGAGACTATGCCCAACGCAAATTAACAAGTCAAGGTAGAAGTTCACCTAATTTCACCTTCAGTAAATCATACCTTTCCCGAAGAGAGTAAAAAGGATACCACTCAAGTTCTTTTTGTTTCTTTCGATTCTAATGAATTTGGGGGTAGTCCTCCTATTCCATCAAGACAAGAGGAAAATCCTCCAATTCTCGAAACTCAAGGGGTTAATTCTCTTATTTCTACAGGAACCCCTGTAAGTAGTCCGGTCACTTCCTATGATCCGGAATCGACTGGCAGGATTCCACCTTCCTTCTTATGTGTCCTTCGAGATCATAGTACAAGTTTGTAATATGATTGTATCTGGCACTATTATAGATGAAGGTGCATATGTGAGTATCCTTTCCTCAACTACTTGGCAAGCGCTTGGTTCGCCACCACTTGTGCCAGTTACATATAATCTGTTGGCTTTTAAGAGAGGAATGAGTCGACCATTAGGGATCGTCCCTCAGTTACCCATTACTTTGGGAGGAAAAAATATTTATCTGAACGTGATGGTAGTCCCAGGACCTTTCGATTACAATTCACTTCTTGAGCGCGACTATGTTTCTGACATGGGAGCTATTATTTCAACACTCTTTCGAGTGATTTGTTTCCTGCATGAAGGTAGAATTGTTACTGTTGACCAATTATCATTTCCCAGTTCAAATATGGCTCCTAGTAAACCATCTTCCCCAAGTGGTCCTTTTGTACCAATGGTATCATCGCCAGCACGAGTTTATTATGTCGCAACCTATTCCATACCTATATCAACTGACGATCAATTCAGTGATGTTGTACATCATGTACTGGGGGCTTTAGAACCAGATCTCTCCTTCATGACCACTTATGATTTGTGATTGACCATGAGGATAGTTCTTTTACTGTGTCAACCTCATTAAAAAATGAAACAGGTCCATGAGATAGTTCGTTTACTATGTCAACCTCGTTAAAAAATGAAATAGGTCCATGAGGATAGTTCCTAGTCTTGTGTCAACCTCGTTTAAAAAATGAAACAAGGGTGTCCGAGGATGGTTCATTATCTTGTGTCAACCTCATTAAAAAATGAAACAAGGGTCTTCGAGGATAGTTCTTTTACTATGTCAACCTCGTTTAAAAAATGAAACAACTCCATGAGCATAGTTCCTTGTCTTATGTCAAGCTCATTAAAAATTGAAACAAGGAATCACAGTAGAGTTCATTGTCTTATGTCAAGCTCTTTTAAAACTTGAACAAGGTCCCCTGGTGCAAAGTTCCAAGTCGATTCTTTGAGTAGATCTCATAAAATCCTAGTCGAGTCTTTCACTTGATCTCGTAAAAGAACCTTCATTCCATTCACTTAATAGCCACAAGTAGTCTACTTATGTGAATGTAATGAAGCTTGGGGGGCATGCACCTAGTGGCAATGTTAAGTTTTCTTGTAGGTTATGTAAAGGGAATCACCCCATTCACCTTTGGCTATCTAGATGAATCCAAAAAGGTGTTGGATAATCGTCCTGCTTCAGCGCAACGACTTCCATCTGGTAAGAGGAGACTTTCCCTTTCATCGTGCTGGGGGCATGTAAACCAATCTCAAGCATAGTTTTTTATTTCAAGCTTGTGTAAAAATTAAACTGAATCCAAGAATAGTTTTTCATTTCGAACTTGTGTAAAAATGAAACTAAATCCAAGCATAGTTTTTTCGTTTCAGGCTTGTGTAAACATGAAACTGAATCCAAGCACAGTTCCCTATGGTTCAAGCTTGTCTTAACATGAACCCATTTCTAGTTTAAGCCTTGTGATTTCCATTCTATTAGCCTTTTTCGTCAGATGAGCCTTGGTTGTTTTCATTCCATCGCCACCATCCCTTTGGCTGATCATACGCTTTCACTTGGCTGTTTTACCCCCTTTTTGAGGAACAATTGCAATGAGTGCTCCTATTAGCCAACCTGTTCACATAAATAAACATTTTTTCAAAAGTTCCAACTTCACCGGAACTAATTGCTACACTAGACACCACTCGTTCCTCAAAGTGGAGTCCTCTTTAAGCTCTTTTTAGACTCTCTAAACATGGAAAGATTGTTGAGAGCTTGTCATTTCTAGCTCGTTAACAGATTAGAATCGATATCTACTCAGTATAGTTTTACCTCTTCTTCAGGCTGAGATAGATTAACTACAAAAAAGGTACTCGTTTGTCAAACATGATCAATAGGTTCTCTCCTGTATTGTTTTATACTTTTTCAGGTTTGAGAGATAAATTTATGACAAAGAACTTGTGGAGTTTCCTTTTAGTCCCTTTTTCAAAATCTCTAAATGTGAAAAGGATCGAGTTATCTTTGTCATTAAACTTGTTAAAAACATCAAATAGCGAAAAACTTGTCCATCTAGACAAGACTGAGTTGCACCTTTGCTAGACTTGTTAAAACATCAAATAGCGATGGATTTAGCTGAAGGGTGAAATTATAAAACAAGCATATGTTATCCTCCTCAAGCTTGATAAAAAATAAAGAGGTACTCGTCATAAATGACTAGGGAAAATGGGAAAAAGCCGAGAAAACTTTATGGTTGCAGGCTAATCTTGAACATGACACTTTCATTTCATCACTGTGACTATGTGGGTTGGGTAATTCAGCTTGATGGTTATCACATCGTTGGTCTATCATACCATCCATCACTTTGTTTTGGGTCAATGCTAGCAAGTCACCTCAGTGTCATTGATATGTTCAAGAGAAGTCATTCAGTTGAAAACTTCATCCTTTACAATAAAATAAACCTTCATTTTCATGCCCACCATTCCTGAACCTTGTGTTATGAGTCGATGTTTCATCTCCAAAATCATTACCTCGTTTCATGTCATTGATGTGGGATACATGAAGGCCCACCTGCACACATCAAGGCCCACAAGTTTCTTCTTTTTAACATCAGAACATCATCCAAGAAGTTGACTAAGAAACACCCCTTCAGTACCTTGAGGCTTGCATACATCAATGGCAGGTTTCTCACTTCTGGCGATAGATTGACATAATTGGCCTTCAACTGAAAGAGTTCGTATGGTGTTCAACATCAAAACATTTATTCACATCTTGCGAAATGTACTGTAGTACCTTGAGGGTCATTACCATTATCGTTGATTCCTCTCACGTCTGTTGATGGCTTACATCATTGGCTGGTAATCAGATGATGTCTTTCCATGTTTGACTTCATATCATCTATTCACATGGCTAGACTTGTACTTGAGTGAAAGATTGGAAAATATTGAAGACCTTGGATCTAGTTTCATCCATCTGAGCTATGATATATTTCTTAGGAGTACTATATCAAACGTACAATGGCCTTACATTCATTGTCATCGATTCATGGGTCTATATCTGTAGATGACAATATTTGTACATGTAATGAAAGTTTATAAGTTGAGTATGGGTATGCCTTCCCTTAACTAGTTCATGAGAAAAATCAAAGTATCATGATATATGTATTGTAATTGATGTAGGTCTCCTTCTGTTTCGAAAACTTCTCTCCAAGTTGTAAAGCATCTCACTCGACATGTTATTTTTGACTTCATTCTTTAGGGCGCAACTATTACAGGTCAATTTGGGCACATCAACCCAAGCTTCTGGATCTGTATTAGTAGGATCCATCATTACCTAATTTAGTTTTTTTCATTCCATAATGAGGTCATCCTACATCATGCTTGCTTCCCAAGAGTTTCCATGTCATCATTCATCCAAAAAATTCCCCTAGAGAGATCAGCACAGGTGGCCCTTTATTAGGCTGCGTTGCAATGCAGGAATTCCACCGTCTGAGTGCACTACAACGTAGTTGCCCTTTGTTTCACCTATGCTAAGTGAGATTCATCGAATTTTTGAAATGAATCCATTGGATTCCTCATCCAATGGATGCTTCTGGAAGTTTCTAGAAGGATTGAGCTTGCTTTTGGATGAGGAAGAGGATGAATGAACCTTAATCCATTATCCCTTACTCCATGGAACCGCTTCCCAAATTTGGCAAAGCATTCATGAAGGCTATTAATGGCTTAACCTCCTCCATTCAGCTATAAATTGACCAAGCATTCAAAGACTGGTCTAGGTCTGTATTTCTTGAGCTAAGGAAATGTTGTTTGAATGAGATTATGTAAGAGTATTGTTATGATGTTGAATTTTTGCTTCATGAGGAGAGAAGGGTTTGAAGCTGGAAGGATGACACTGAATCAAGCATCAATCTTCATGGGTTGTAATCTTTCCTTCTATTAATAAATAATTCTAAGCCTTTTCCATTCATGTGTTATGTGATGTATATTGTATTCTTGATTCTATGATATGTTTAGCTAACAGATCGTTATTGTCTGCTTTGATGGGTTTCTGTCTTGGCTTGTGTGTAGGTACTTTCCAAGTGATTTAAGTATCGAAAGGAGTGGCGAAATCGATCAAAGGAGAGAGTGATAGAGCAAAAGTTACAAGTTAGTTCCTTTTCTTCCTTCTCTTATCTGTTAATTATAGCAAAAGCAATGAATTACATTGTCTGTTGTTTCTAGACTAGCTACTAGGTCTAGAGGGTTAGGTGTTTGTAGAAACACTAAATTTTCCCAAAAAAAAATTGGCGAATCCACTGGGGAACGATATTATCCCTTATAGTAGCTTATCAATCTCTTAAAACACTTTGACATACTATACCTTCTGTTATTCATTGAATTCAAGTTGAATTCACTATAAATTGAGTCAATTTTGAGCATAAGATTGCCTTCAGTAATCATCACACTTCTGTGACTGACACAGTGTGATGCAGTGCACTTCCATCATAGATATAGTGTGGTGAATTAAATTTTATCTAACTACTTCCTGCGATTATCCATTTAGGGTCAGTTTTCCCATCTAGGAACTGAAATTTTTTGTCAATTTTCATCAGGTTGAATTGCTTGTTGAATGTAAATGATGTCTTATCTCTGAAAACAAAATTTTATTTCCTTATTCCAGCCCTACTTTGATTGGATTTATTAATGTTTCTTTAATATTTTCTTTGTCATTATCAGCCTATAGTCAAAGTAATTTTTTGATTGATTATTTTTGTTGATAGAAAAGTGTCGTAAAGTCGTCATTTTCTTCGAATAATGAAGTGTCGTATAGTCTTCCTTCATAGATAATCGATTGATTTACTTGTGCATTTGAATTGTATTTTCTTTTAAAGTGTCAAAAATATTCATTTATTTAAAATTGAAAGTGTCGTACAATCTTCCTTTCCCTTTAAAAGAAAATGTCACAAATTGTCATTTTTTATGAAAAGAGTTCTGAATCATTTGTGCATTAGTTTTTCTTATTGCATCATTCACATTAAGAGAAACTGGAAAGAAAAACATGAATTGTGCATATTAAAGCTTGTGAATGCTTGAAAGGAATGGTTTAGGGAATTACATTAGTTTGTGCTCTTTGTTGTTTGTTCAAAAAGTACTTGTATGCTCTATCTCTCATAGCTAGGATTTTCAATGCTGCAATTAAATGGAAAGAGTGCTTCTCATTCTAGTTGAATTTTTAGGAATTTCGGAAAACATCACGTCATGAACCCTCAAAGGAAAATTTACATCAATTAACCCAATAATGCATTGGAACTTAACGAAAACACCTAGAGGTCTAGGCTAGAGACGTGTTCCAGCGTCTTAAAACCTAGTGGCTATCATTTTCATTGAGGTTGGGTGATTCCTCCTCTCTGATTCGATAAGCACTAGTACGGACATGTGCTTCATGTACCGTCGAGTATATCGTGGGAGACCCCAATAGGTTGAAATCCTTTATCCCTAGGAAGCCGAGTCCGCCACCTTACCAATCACAACGCACTGAACACAATGTTCAGGAAGATTGACTACCGTAGTAAAGACCTTGGTAATTTCTCTTTCATTTATCACCAAGGTTTATATTGCAGTTTTGCGATTTTTTTGGTAAACCCTCTTGTCTAGAATCTCTAGAGTAGTCACTTTCATTCCTTTTCGACTCTTTAACTGTAAAAGAATCATCTGAGCACTTGTCCCTTCAAACTCATTAAACATCGAAGGCAACTAGAGTCATCTTTTACTTTTTCTTGACTCTTTAAAAATGAAAACATAAAGCTATGCTCTAGTTTGATAAAAATTAATTGAATGTGGATAACATCCTCCACGCTCGTTCCTTAGTTGATCTTAGGTTAAAACATATGACAAAAAATCGAGAGTCCACCAATCAAGGAATTCCTTTTGATGGGAATCCTAGTCCTTTTCCTCTCGGAAATATTGGTGCACCTTATATGGATACATTGTCCCTTCCAGGATTTACCATTAGCTTGCTAGTATGGTATTTTTCAACCTCCTTGGTTCAAAATGTCGTGATTTCTCCGCAATCGAGTACACCTTCAACTGTAAAAAATCAACCTCTAGTTGATCCTAAAGTTGACCCTTTGCCTTCTTCCTCGGTTGTCTCTGCCTCCCCTTCTTCCTCTTCACCTGGTGAAAGTATTGGTACTAGTAACCAAGTGGCTGAGAAGAAGAAGAAAGGGAAGAAGAAGAAGAGGAAGAAGCAAATTTAGCAGAGGGGAAACCAAGAAACCATTTCTCTGACTGCAGCATCAGATGAGAAACTGTCTGTCAAGACTCACAAAGTTTGATATCCATGCAAACTTTGTGCTGGAGACCATCTTCTTCGAAGTTGTCCTAATATTCCTCAGATTGTAGAAGAATGGTCTTCTTGTTTACATCATCCTGTGTCATCAACTTCTGGAGATCATGTTGGTGACACACCATCAACTAGTGGCAGTAAAGATCATGGAAAGAAGGGAAAAGTCAAGTTTCCATGTAGGTTATGTGAAGGTAATGACCACATTCACCTTTGTCCCTATCTAGATGAAGCCAAAAAAGTGTTGGATAACCGTCCTACTTCACTGCAGCAACTTCCATCTGGTTACAGGAAACTTTCCCTAAATCCTTCACTAGTTGTGGAATTGACTGACTCAAGTCAACCGTCCATCAAACCCACTCTCTTTGAAAGTGAATCCTTTGAGTCTATACCCAACCCAAATCAAAAGGTTGAGGTAACAGTTGACCCGATTTCACCTTTAGTAAATTGTACCTTTGCCGAAGAGAGTAGAAATGATACCATTCAAGTTCTTTTTGTTTCTTCAGATTCTAATGAACTTGGGGGCAGTCCTCTTGTTCCATCAAGACAGGAGGAAAATCCTCTAGTTCTCATAACTCAAGGGGTTAATTCTCCTATTTCTAAGGGACCCCCTCTAAGTAGTCTAGTCACTTCCTTTGATTGGAATCGATTGACAGGATTCCACCTTCCTTCTTATGTGCCCTTCCAGATCATAGTACAATTTTGTAGTATGATTGTATCCAACACTATTATAGATGAAGTTGCATCTGTGAGTATCCTTTCCTCAACTGCTTGGCAAGCACTTGGTTCACTGCCACTTGTGCTAGTTACATAGAATCTATTGGCTTTTAAAAGAGGAACGAATCGACCATTAGGGATCATCCCTTGGTTACCCATTACTTTGGGAGGAAATACCGTTTATCTGAACATGATGGTAGTGCCAGGACCTTTAGATTACGATTTAATTTTTGGGTGTGACTATGTTTATGACATGGGAGCTATTGTTTCAACACTCTTTCGAGTTATTTGTTTCCTACATGAAGGCCGAATTGCCACCATTGAGCAGCTATCATTTGCCAGTCCAAATATGGCTCCTAGTAAACCATATTCCCTAAGGGGTATTTTTGTACGAATGGTATCATCCCCGCCATGGGTTAATTATGTGGCAACCTATTCCATACCTACATCAACTAACGATCAATTTAGTGATGTTGTATATCATGTGCTGGGAGCATTGGAACTAGATTCTCTCTTTCATGACAACTTATGAGTTGTGATTCACCATGACGATAGTTATTTTACTGTGTCAACCTCGTTAAAAAATGAAACAGGTCCATGAGGATAGTTCTTTTACTGTGTCAACCTCGTTAAAAAGTGAAATAGGTCCATGAGGATAGTTCCTGGTCTTGTGTCAACCTTGTTTAAAAAATGAAACAAGGGTCTCCGAGGATGCTTCGTTGTCTTGTTTCAACCTCGTTAAAAAATGAAACAATGGTCTCCAAGGATAGTTCTTTTACTGTGTCAACCTTGTTTAAAAAATGAAATAGATCCATCAACATAGTTCCTTGTCTTGTGTCAAGCTCGTTAAAAATTAAAACAAGGAATGAAAGAAGAGTTCATTGTCTTGTGTGAAGCTCTTTTAAAAATGAAATAAGGTCCCTTGGAGTGAAGTTCCAAGTCGAGTCTTTGATTAGATATCGTAAAATCCCAGTCGAGTCTTTCACTTAATCTCATAAAAGAACCTTCATTCCATCCACTTAATAGCCACGAGTAGTCTACTTAGGTGAATGTAATGAAGTTTGGGGGGCATGCACCTAGTGGTAAATTTACGTTTTCCTATAGGTTATGTGAAGGAAATCACCCGATTCACCTTTGTCTATCTGGATGAAGCCAAAAATGTGTTGGATAACCATCCTGCTTCACTGCAACAACTTCCATCTGGTTACGGGAAACTTTCCCTTTCATCATGTTGGGGGCATGTAAACCAATATCAAGCATAGTTTTTCATTTCAAGCTTGTGTAAAAATGAAATTGAATCTAAGAATAGTTTTTCGTTTCGAGCTTGTGTAAAAATGAAATTGAATCCAAGCATATTTTTTTCATTTCAAGCTTATGTAAACATGAAACTGAATCCAACCACAGTTCCCTATGGTTCAAGCTTGTCTTAAAATGAACCCATTTCCAGTTTAACCCTTGTGATTGCCATTCTATCAACCTTTTTTGTTAGATAAGCCTTGGTTGTTTCCATTCCATTGCCACCATCCCTTTGGCCAATCATACGCTTTCACTTGGTTGTTTTACCCCTTTTTGAGGAATAGTTGCAATGAGTGGTCCTATTAGCCAACCTCTTCACAGAAATCAACATGCTTTGAGAAGTTCCAACATCACTGGAACCAGTTGCTACCCTAGACACCACTCGTTCCTCAAAGTGGAGTCCTATTTAAGCTCTTTTCTAACACTCTAAACATGAAAAGATTGTTGAGTGCTTGTCATTTCTAGCTTGTTAACGGATTAGAATTGATATCTACTCAATATAGTTTTAACCCGTCTTCAGGCTGAGATAGATTAACTACAAAAAAGGTACTCGTTGGTCAAACATGATCAATAGGTTCTCTCTTGTATTACTTTATGCTTTTTTGGGCTTGAGAGGAAAATTTATGAAAAAGAACTTGTGGAGTTTCCTTTTAGTACATTTTTCAGACTCTCTAAATGAGAAAATGATTGAGTTATCTTTGTCGTTAAACTCGTTAAAAACATCAAATAGCTACAAACTTGTCCATCTAGACAAGACCAAGTTTCACCTTCGCTAGACTCATTAAAACATCAAATAGCGATGGATTCACCCGAAGGGTGAAATTATACAACAAGCATATGTTATTCTCCTCAAACTTGATAAAAAATAAAGAGGCATTGGTCAAAATGACTGGGCAAAATGGGAAAAATACAAGAAAACTTTATGGTAGCAGGTCACTCTTAAATATGACACTTTCACTTCACCATCATGACTATGTGGGTTGGGTCATTCAGCTTGATGGTTATCACACCATTGGTCTATCATACCATCCATCACTTTGTTTTGGGTCAATGCTACCAATTCACCTCAGTGTCGCTGATATGTTCAAGAGAAGTCATTGAGTTCAAAACTACATCCTTTATAATGCAATAAACCTTCATTTTCATGCCTACCATTCCTAAACCTTGTGTCGTCAGTCGATGTTTCATCTCAAAATCCATTACCTCATTTCGTGTCCTTGATGTGGAATACATCAAGGCCCACCTGCGACGAGCCGCTTCTTGTCAACATTAGCACATCATCCAAGAAGTTGACTTAGAAACACCCCTTTAGTACCTTGAGGCTTGCATACAACAATGGTAGGTTTCTTGCTTCTGGTGATAGGTTAACATCATTGGCCTTTGACTGAAAGACTTCATATGGTCTATGACATCAAAACATTTATTCACACCTTGTGAAATGTACTGCAGTACCTCAAGGGTCATTATCATTATCGGTGATTCCTCTCATGTCGGTTGACAACTTACATCATTGGCTGGTAATCAAATGATGTCTCTCCATGTTTGACTTCATATCATCTATTCACATGGCTAGACTTGTACTTGAGTGAAACATTGGACAAGTTCGAAAACCCTGGATCTAGTTTCATCCATATGGGCTGCGATATATTTTTCATGAGTACTATATCAAATGTACAATGGCCTTACATTCATGGTCATCCATTCATGGGTCTACATCTGTAGACGACTATATTTGTACATGTAATGAAAGTTTATAAGCTGAGTATGGGTATGCCTTCCCTCAGCTAGTTCATGAGAAAAATCAAAGTATCATGATATATGTATTGTAATTGATGCAAGTCTCCTTCCGTTTCGAAACCTTCTCTCCAAGTGGTAAAGCATCTCACTCGACATGTTATTTTTGACTTCATGCTTTAGGGGGCAACTGTTACAGGTCAATTTGGGCACATCAACCCCAGCTTCCAGATTTGTATTATTAGGGTTCATCAATTCCTAATTTAGTTGTTTTTATTCCCTAATGAGGTCATCCTACATGATGCTTGCTTCCCAAGAGTTTCCATGTCATCATTCATCCAAAAGATTCCCCTAGAGATATCAATGCAGGTGGCCCTTTATCAGGTTGGATTGCAATGCGGGAATTCCACTGTCGGGTTGCACTGCAGCACAATTGCCCTTTGTTTCACCTGCGCTGAGTGAGATTCATTAAATTTTTGGAATGAATCCATTGGATTTCTCATCAAATGGATGCTTCTAGAAGTTTCCAGAAGGATTGAGATCCCTTTTGGATGAGGAAGAGGATGAATGAACCCTAATCCATTATCCCTTCATCCATGGAACCACTTCCCAAATTTGGCAAAGCATTCATGAAGGCCATTAATGGCTTAACCTCCTCCATTTAGCTATAAATTGACCAAGCATTCAAAGGCTGGTCTAGGTTGGAATTTATTGAGCTAAGGAAATGTTGTTTGAATGAGATTAGTAAGAGTATTGTTATGATTTTGAATTGTTGCTTCACGAGGAGAGAAGGGTTTGAAGCTGGAAGGATGACACTAAATTCAGCATGAATCTTCATGGGTTGTAATCTTTCCTTCTATTAATAAATAATTCTAAGCGTTTTCCATTCATGTGTTTATGTGATGTATATTGTATTCTTGATTCTATGATGTGTTTAGTTAATAGATCGTTATTGTATGCTTTGATGGGTTTTTGTCTCGGCTTGTGTGCAGGTATTTTCCAAGTGAGTTAATTACAGAAAGGAGTGGCAAAATCGATGAAAGGAGAGAGGGATCGAGTGAAATTTACTGGTTATTTCCTTTTCTTCCTTCTCTTATCTGTTAAATATAGGAAAAGTGGTGAATTACTTTGTATGTTGTTTGTAGACTAGCTACTAGGTCTCTAGGGTTAGGCGTTTTTAGAAACACTAAATTTGCCCAAAAAAAATTGGTGACTCCACTAGGGAATGATCCTATATGTTAGTTTTCTATACCAATAGGTTTCATTTTTCATGATTGACAGTGAAAGTTCCAAATATGTTCATCTCTGATGCTACAAAGGTTCCATATTTTGTGAAAGGAAAGGAGAGTTAAAAAATGTAAAGAGGGTATGCCTTAAAATAATGATCAAAAGGCAAGAAAATGAATTGGTTAGAAAAATAATTGAAATTAACCCAAAAGAAAGACCAGGAAAGTGGCTAACCAAAATGCCATGGCTAGCTTGCTTGATGGCCCAACAGTTCAAACTGGACCATGCCATGTTTTAAATTACTTGTTCTAGGCTAGAGAATGAATATCTGCCCAAACAGTTCAAGCTTGGCAAATGAGCAGCTAGATAGAGAAATGAAGGAGCCCAACTGCTTAATCTGGGCCATTGGAAGAGATAAGGCTAAATTTAGATAGGAGGGCAGTCAAAAGAAAATAGGATAATCAGGGTTTGCAAGGCTAAGTGCACCCATTCAAGAAGAAGAAAAAATGTTAGGTGTACTAGGATGGGTAGGTAGGTTGAGGTTGCAGAAGCAAGGTCTGACCACCTGATATATTGAAAATCATATCTTATCTCATCAATAAGAGAAGGGTCAGAGCAATGGTCTAAATGGCAGAACTATCAAACCATGTCTAACTCCCCTCACTCCCCTTAAAAAGTTCTTACTAATATCCCCTTGAGGACTTTAGGATCTGCCTAACCAGTCCTACTTGCATTTTCCCCTTGAGAAAATCATGTCAAGTTTTGACCTTCTTCAATAAAAGAAGCCACATTTCTTGTGTAAAACCCTCATTTCATATTCCATCCATTTCTTGTATCTAAGTTTTCAGTTCACAAGCTTAACCTCTCCCTCACACTCCACCTCACATACCCATATTAACTCCTAAATCTATTATATAGCTCCCTAGTTACATCCCCACCCCTATTTTCTACAAAAGACTATATAAAATTCCCAAAAAACATATTAACTATCCCACCCCCTAGCATTATAGCTAGGTAACATAGTTATGGGAGATATTAGTCCATTTGGTGCTATTATCAACCCTTCTGCGTCCTAACCCCAGAATTAATCTAACCTCTAGTTAGGATTAATAACCTATGCCTAAATCCCCACCCATCTAAACCTTGCAATTCTTCCCCCGCAGTCAAATCCCAACGTTTAATGTTAAAATGTTTTAAATTAAAACATTAAGCTATATTACCCCGCACTAACCCAACCCACAAAACCCACCTAAACCAAAGTTTCAACCCGCCGCAGTGCAATATTATTTAATATATGGGTGGGACCCACTCCAAAGCTACATGCCGCTCCAAAATGCCCCGCTAGCCGTTCGTTCCCTGCCGCACCAGATCCAACGGTGGGCGAGTGTTTTCAGCCCACAACATGCCGGGGTTAGCGTCTAGGGGATGGGTGGTTTCCATGCCGTACCCCCACCACGTGTCGACCGCCCGGGGTGTTCGGAGGCCCCTCCCACAAAACCGCCTTTGCTCAAAGGTGGTGCGGGGAAACCGGATACCACCATCTATCCCATCACATCAGCAATCACGTCAGCCATGACGTCACCACCGTGTCTCCGCCGCTGCCCCATGTCACTCGCCACTTTGTCTGCCTGCGTCCATGTTGTGCCACCGTGTCCCACCAAGTCATCATCTGAGTCAGCATCCACATCACCCTGCCATACCCGGGGCCTGTTGATGACATCATGCTGACGTCATCGTGGAAAAGCACCAAAAGCGCCAATGTACCAAATTTTTTATTAAAAACGCGCAAAGTGACCGTTTTCGGTCATTTTCATTGGAAAGTTTGGAGAGCGCCATTTTGCTGTTCACGCCATATTACCTCCAGATTTCAAATTTGAACAATTCGGATGCCGCCACCTGCAAATTCGAAGTCAGTACTCGCCATTAAATCAGCTCAACCACCCTCGGCGCTAGTTTAACCAGGTATTTGCCGAATTCCATTTGTTCGCCCCTGTTCTTCCCGTTTTCTCGAATTTGTTCACTCAATTACCTGCAATCCCCTAAGTTAATGGTTCTGTCCCTAATAAATTTGGCCTAAATTCACTGATACACCCCCTGTTTAAGAGAACCACGGTCCATTCACGATTTCACCGTGCCAAAATCCATTTTCGAGCTTGAATTCCCGATATAATTTCATACCTGCTCGACATTGTTCCCTTTTGCCGCATTTCACTACAAAACCTCAGTGCATTGAGCTGTGATAATCCCTTTCCCCTCTGCATTTGGCCCTCACAGTCTCTAAATTCAGAGAATTTGCTAAAAAGAAACCAAAGTATAAATCAAACTCTACAAAGTTTGTTCTTTTTGTTAGAAAATTATATATTACGGGGCAATGGAACACATAAAATATTGCAGAAATATAAACACAGAAAACGTACAAAACAAGAGAGACACAGATGTACGTGGTTCACCCAGTTTGGGCTACATCCACCATGAACAACCAGTCCTTCCTTTCTATTATCCAGCAAAATTAAGAGACACAACCTACAGCAAATCTGTTGTAATATCCTCTGTTTTCTCTCACAGACTCACCTCTCTGTTTCTCGCTCATTGAATACACATCTATTTCACAACCTCAAATACAATACCCTCATACAAAGAGAGGGGTTGCCTTCTAGGGAAAAAAACCCTAAACTAAACATAAGTTCTACCATCAGATCATCCACCTAATGAACGGCGTAGATTGACTAGAGATTATTATACTTTTACAAGGCAATTTTACATTTGCTTTTAGCTTCGGGGGCGCTACCCCCAAGCCCCCGCCGGGGGACCGCTGGCCCCCGGACCCCCCAGCCGGGGGGAAAAGTCCCCCTCACGTGGAGGGGTGTACAAGACTTCCTGGGGTATACATCCGGCTGAAACAAAGACCTTTGAACAGTCATGCTCCACACATAACACTTTTCACCATAGCCACAAATATTGAAGACTTTTGGTTCAGCTGAAATCATTCTGCCACCCCTCTACAAATCCTCACAAGCAGTTATCCTCAGTCTGTTTCTATTCAAAAACTTCACTCTAAAGATAACATCTGAAAAGTTCTATAATGGCTACTCCATCAGCTCTTAGTGTCACTCCTATGAATCCACCAAACAAAGAGCTTGAAGCCATGCCTCTTGCTGATAGAGATTACCTTATTCAAGATCTAGTTGGCGACATAAATCACTTGCAGACCTTATGCCAGTTTAGAAACAACTATCAAAGCAACTGTGACATGTATGGTATAGGGGAGTCCAATTTACCTTATTACTTCCTCCCATCTGTCAATATTTTTCCTGAGATCATCCGCTTATGTGCCGAGAACTATGAGCCAACTCAGAGAGCTGTTAAGTCTCCATCTGGGAGCATACTGTTTCAAATTACTCTTGAATCCATCAACCAAATGCTCAACTTCAAATAGACTCAGCTATTGTTTCCCTTTTCCATGAACTATTTGCTGGATGCAGGCTCCAAACTCTCCAGTTCTGAAATTGAAAAAATTACCAAGACATTCATGAGGGCAGACCACCAGCCTACAGGACCACCTCCTTTCCTATATGTCCATTTCAATGAGGTGGGCAAGCTACTAGTTGATATGATCTCTTATGTGTTGGGTTTTAAAACAAGTGAGCACATTGATGAAACAGTGTTGGTGTTATTAGCTACATATAGTCCAGGAAAACCCCCTGCTTACATGTATAACTATGCCAAGTTCATAGCTAATAAAATACATCATCAGCTATTGAAAGTGAATAGGGAGGGAGTATTCAAATATTCATCATATATCTACCACTTGTTCGTGTATTACCAGTCTGAAAGCTTCCAATGCCCCATCAAGAAATTGGATTCTAGGGGTGAAAAGAGGTCTACCATCTTTTGGTCATCTGTTTTCCATGAGGCCCAGAACTCTCCATTTTCCTACTGTGAGTTCATTGACCAATTTGTATACCCAGTCTCTTGACTCCTAATGAGATCCCCTCCTCCTAGATTGTCATTTGACATACAGAAGACCTTGCAGCTATCCAAGAGTTACAAAATAGGTGATTGGTACCGATATCAAAATCACACTGTCATTAGAATCTACGGCTGTGAGCTCTGCCCTTACAGGCTTCCTAGGTATGTACCAATGAGACTGTTTGCCTTAGTATACTATAGGCAACTCATTAGTTCTGATCTTACCCATTTTCATAGTGCCAAAAAGAAAGCTCACCTCAAATTAAAAGACCATCTAGGCCCCTTCATTATGAACAAGAAAGAAGGTTGGCAAGATGCTGATCAAATTCTCAGGGACAAATATAAGTTAAAGAGGAGCTTCTGGTGGGTCCCTTATGACCCAGAAGGTTTTATCAGTGCCAAAAGAGTTAAATACAGGCTGCTAGGTTATGACCATTGTAAATATCCACAAATTGAACAATATGCCAACCAAGATGAGTGGTTGCAAGGCACATTAGTTGAGGAATTGACTCAAGAGGAAATAATGGAGAAAAATGTCAAGGATTTAGAAAAAACTCTTGACTTGGATTCTTTGCAGCAGGTAACATTCAAGTTGCCACATCAAATTGGAGAAGGCACATCCGCTGCTGCAGCCACACAAGCTACCCAGGGACCATCTACATCAGCAACAGGTACGACAAAAGGGAAGGAGATAATGGATGCAGAGAAAGAAGTGATTACAGAACAGCCTGCCTCTTCAATGGAGCAACCTCAAGTACAGGCTCCTCTACAAACAGAAGCACCAACAGTGCCTGCCTTACAGACTCCTGCCCATGAGGAAAGAGGTAGAAAATGAGACCGAGAAGACTCCACACCTGCTAGTGGGTCCACTCAGCAGCCCGAAGCCAAGAGGCAAAAGGTTGATTCTCCAATTGTGGAGGAAGTCAGTGAAGAAATCCTTGGAAGTCCAAGGAAAGATAGAGAAGACAGTCAACAAACAACTACAAGCTCTTTCCAACAAGAGCAAGATAAATAGCATGGCATGGAGGTGTCCTCCTCCACACAGCAAAGCAAGAGGCCAGCTAGCATCAAGGCCACCTTTAAAGAAATTAAGGCACAAAATGAACTGTTAAGAGTATAGTTATATGACCAATTTCTTAAGGCAAGACCTACCAAGAAAGAAAGTTTAATGGCAACTTATGACATCAAAGATGAAAAAATGATTCTCAGCCATTTTAAACCCAAGGTTCAGCAGCCTTAGTCAGCTGCAGACTATGTCAGGACAAAGTTAGAGGTTATGGCAAAGGACATTCACCCCATGGATCAAATAGAGTTACATAAGCAAACGGGGGAAATGGTCTATGACACACTTGTAGACAAGGACACATTGGCCCATGAGTTAAAGGAATCTCTGAGAAACACAAATACTCAGCTTGATTTAGAAAGAATGTCCTCCACAACCAAAGAAAACAAAATTAAAACATTGGAGGAAATTATTGTGGACCTGGGGCATGATCCTAAGAATCCCAAAGCTATCAAGGCCCTAATGAAGAAAAAGGAGGATGATATTTCTGCTTTGAAAAAACAAATGAGGCTCTCCTCGACTATGCACCCACAAATGGGAGAGCTGGTGAAAGAGAAAGAAGCTGAGGATATATTGGACCTGCTAATGCAAATGAACCAGAGAATAGTTCAAATGGAGGGAGAATTGGAGAGAGCACTGCAAGACAAGCAGGGAGAGACGACCTCCCAACCACCTCAAACTGCCCCAACTACTGCTGCAGCTACACAAGCAGCAGTGACCTCTCCTATTACTACAACAACTACAACAACTATAGATGCTGCAACGGCAACAAAAATAGCTCCTGAGTCTAGCATAAGCATGGATGAATTGACAAAAGCTGTGAAGGAGCTAGAGCTTTAGGCAACAGAGATTAAACTGGCCAAAGAAAAATTGGCTGATCTGTAAGCAAAATATGATAAATCCAAAATGACAGTGGCTGAACAGACTAGAGAAATTAAGGCCCTAAAGGACAGAATAAAGGCCTCGGAGAAGGAGCTGAATTTAGAAAAGACTTTGGCTGAAATAAAGAAGATTTTATGGACCAGGATTGACCACTCTATCACTAGACAATGGAAATCAATCCGAGCTGTGCATGAGCAGACCGAATTAATAGGCCAAGCCCAAATTGAAAGGCAAAAGGCCAGAGCAGCACTAGGAAATATGCCTGAGCCAGCTAGCAAGATGATACACTTCCTAAACACTCACACTAAAGAGGAGTTGGCAGAATTAGACATCAGTAATAGAACAGAAACTATTTTAACAGCAAAAAAGGTGCTGACCCTTAGAAATTTTGTGCAAAGTTTGGAGAGAAAATGTCAGGAAATGTAGGCAGAGGTAGATGATTACAAGCTGAGAATGGGAGCACTGCAAGGTAAAGCATTGCCCAGCCTACTGACCGGTGCTGGAAGACTGCTGACCCATGAGTAGTATGCCACTAGGATGAGTAATTTCATTTCCAATCAGATCACAGCATCCACAAGTACCTCAAAAGAAACAGGACCTCCATCAGGACAGAGCCTGTATGATAGGCTGGAAAATTTATTTTACATTGAACATGAAATTAATCACTTGTTTGAGGTCCCACCCAACTTTTATAGATACACAGAGGCAGATGAGACTTTACTAAAAATACGAAGACACCAACTACCTAAAGAAGATTGGTGGCAAGCAATGCTGAAAATTTTGCCAAAATGATCTCGGTCCTGTCTCTTTTTGGTCAACCTCAGGTCAACGGAATTGAATACACAGGCACCAGGCACATCATGGAGACAACAGGCAGAGCAAGTGAGAACAGTGACTCAAAAAAATACTTGGACAGCAAGCCCAAAAAGGAGAAAACGCAGATTTTAGATAGCGGAGACCCAACCAACTCATTTGGTCACAAAAGTCAAAACTCTCTTGACAGAATGGACAGCTAATGCATTAAATATTTACTGCAGCATTTACTCTTTCAGCTATAATTCCTCAAGAGTTGGCATAGAATTTATGAGCTATTAACTCATCAGCTAGACATGTTGTATCTTATTTTTGTATATATACTGCCCCACAGAATGTATTTGGGGTTGGTGATTTTCTCTCTAAGAGACTGTCTTGTAAATTTTTAGACTATCTAATACAAATGGCTGGGAAAGTTCATGATCTCTGCACTGTTTGATGTCAAAGTGATGATCTGCATTCTGCTACAGAATTCCTGTGTTGTTTGATGGAGCAATAAGTTATTCTAAACCATGTTTTGTCTTTCTATGTTTGCTTAATTCAAATATATGTTTCATTAACTTAGCAAAAGAGAAAAAGAATAGCTGAGGACTTGTTTGAATGCACCCTCTGCTCAATCTCTGATTGTTAACTGTGTTTTCTTCAGAATTAATCATAAACATGAATTCTTAACTGCTCATGTTTGTATTCATTCTATCATTATGAATGTTATTCAGGAATTCTTAAATGCTCCTAGATAATGTTCCCACTTTTTCCCTCTATCAGCATAGTGAAAGATCCTTAGCTGCCTTTCATTCCCTGATTTCATGCCATCATATTACAGATTTGAAGAATTGTTCCATGGATGCCTGTCTGGCTCTGTAGCATAACCTTTTTTCTCAAGAAACATTTCCAGCAGTACACCATCATCGACTCCATGCCCAATGGCCTAGATTATTCTGAAACAACATACCAGTTCTGACTGAAATCATCATCCCAACAAATTCAAAACAAAATCCTGTGCATCATAACTAGCCTAAAATTACACCAAAACAAAGCTAAATCAGAAAGAGAGAGCCCTCTCTAGTTGCAGGTAGGCTAGGACCTATGGCTAAAAGATTGGTTAGTGGTTACCTTGGCCATATTCCCTTTGGAGTCAAAGGGAACAACCTGAGTGTTAACACTATCCCTTATAGTGGCTTATCAATCTCTTAAAACACTTTGACATACTATACCTTCTGTTATTCATTGAATTCAAGTTCAATTCACTGGAAATTGAGTCAATTTTGAGCACAAAATTGCCTTCAGTAATCATCACACTTCTGTGACTGACACAGTGTGATGCAATGCACTTCCCTCATAGATATAGTGTGATGCATCGCACTATATCTAACTGCTACCTTCGATGATCCCTTTAGGGTCAGTTTTACCATCTAGGAACTGAAAAATTTTGTCAATTTTCATCGGGTTCAATTGCTTGTTGAAAGTAAATGATGCCTTATCTCTTAAAATAGTCTTTTATATCCTTATTCCGGCCCTACTTCGATTGTATTGATTAATGTTTCTTTAATATTTTCTTTGTCATTATCAATCTATAGTCAAAGTATGTTTTTGATTGATTATTTTTGTCGATAGAAAAGTGTCGTAAAGTCATCACTTTCTTCGAATAATGAAGTGTCATATAGTATTCCTTCATAGATAATCGATTGATTTACTTGTGCATTTGATTTGTATTTTCATTTAAAGTGTTGAAAATCTTCATTTATTTAAAATCGAAAGTGTGATACAGTATTCCTTTCCCTTTAAAAAAATTTGTCACAAATCGTCACTTTTTATGAAAAGAGTTTTGAATCATTTGTGCATTAGTTTTTGTTATTGCATCATTCACATTAAGAGAAACTGGAAAGAAAAACACGCATTGCGCATATTAAATTTTGTGAATGCTTAAAAGGAATGGTTTAGGGAATTTCATTAGTTTGTGTTCTTTGTTGTTTGTTCAAAAAGTACTTGTATGCTCTATCAGTCATAGCCAATATTTTCATTGCTGAAAATAAATGGAAAGAGTGCTTCTCATTCTAGTTGCATTTTTAGGACTTTCAGAAAACATCTCATGGTGAACCCTCATAGGAAAATTTTGAGCAAGATCAACATAAAATTTACATCAATTAACCTAATAACACATTGGAACTTAACAAAAACATCTAGAGGTCTAGGCTAGAGACGTGTTGCAGTGTCTTAAAACCTAGTGGTTATCATTTTCATTGAGGTTGGCTGATTATTCCTCTCTGATTTGATAAGTACTAGTGAAAACTTGTGCTCCTTGTACCATCGAGTATATAGTGGGAGACCCCAATAAGTTGAAATCCTTTATCCCTAGGAAGCCGAGTCTGCCACCTTACCCATCACAACACACTGAACACAACATTCGAGAAGACTGGCTGTCATACGTAAAGTCCTTGGTAATTTCTCTTTCATTTATCACCAAGGTGTATATTGTAGTTTTGTGATTTGTTTGGTAAACCATCTTGTCTAGAATCTCCAGAGCATTCACTTTCATTCCTTTTCGACCCTTTAACTGTAAAAGGATCATTTGAGCACTTGTCCCTTTAGGTTCATTAAACATCGAAGGTGACTAGAGTCATCTTTTACTTTTTCTCGACTCGTTAAAAATGAAAATGTAAAGTTATGTTCTAGTGTCATAAAAATTAATTGACTGCGGATAACATCCTCCATGCTTGTTCCTTAGTTGATCTTAGGTTGAAACATATGGCAACAAATCTAAAGTGCACCAATCAAGGAATTCCTTTTCATATGAATCCTAGTCCTTTTCCTCCTTTCTAAAATATTGGTGCTCCTTATATGGCTACATTTTCCCTTCCGGGATTTACCATTGGCTTGCTAGTATGGTTGTTTTCAACCTCCTTAGTTAGAAATGTCGTGATTTCTTCACAATCAAGTACACCTCCAACTAGAAAAAATCAACCTCCAGTTGACCCTTTTCCTTCTTCCTCAGTTGTCTCTTCCTTCCCTTCTTCCTCTTTGCCTGGTGAAAGTATTGGTACTAGTAACCAAGTGGCCCAGAAGAAGAAGAAAGGGAAGAAGAAGAAGAAGCAAATTCAGCAGAGGGTCAACCAAGAAACCATTGCTCTGAATGCAACATCAGATGAGAAACCATCCATCAAGACTCATAAAGTTTGATATTCGTGAAAACTTTATGCAGGAGACCATCTTCTTCGAAGTTTTCCTAATATTCCTCAGATCTTAGAAAAATGGTCTTCTCATTTACATCATCCTATGTCATCAACTTCTGGATATCATGTTGATGACGCACCATTAACTAGTGGTAGTAAAGATTATGGAAAGAAGGGAAAAGTCAAGTTTCCATGTAGGTTATGTGAAGGGAATCACCCCATTCACCTTTGTCCCTATCTGGATGAAGCCAAAAAAGTTTTGGAATGCCATCCTGCTTCACCACAGTGACTTCCATTTGGTTACAGGAATATTTCCCTAAATCCTTTACTAGTTGATGAAATAATTGACTCAAATCAACCATCTGTCAAACCCACTCTCTCTGAAAGTGAATCCTCTGAGTCTATACCTGACCCAAATCAATAGGTAGAGGTAACATTTGACCTGATTTCACCTTCAGTTAATCGTACCTTTCCCAAATAGAGTAAAAATGATACCACTCAAGTTTTTTTTGTTTCTTCAAATTCTAATGAACTTGGGGGTAGTCCTCATGTTCCATTAAGACAAGAGGAAAATCCTCTAGTTCTCGAAACTCAAGGGGTTAATTCTCATATTTCTACGAGACCCCCTCTAAGTAGTCTGGTCACTTCCTTTGATTGGAATCGACTGGCAGGATTCTGCCTTCCTTCTTATGTGCCCTTCTAGATCATAGAACAAGTTTGTAATATGATTGTATCCAACAATATTATAGATGAAGGTGCATATGTGAGTATCCTTTCCTCAACTACTTGGCAAGTGCTCGGTTCAACACCACTTGTTCCAGTTACACAGAATCTGTTGGCTTTTAACAGAGGAACCAGTCAACCATTAGGGATTCTCCCTTGGTTACCCATTACCTTGGGAGGAAAAACCATTTATCTAAATGTGATGGTAGTCCCAGGAGCTTTAGATTACAATTTACTTCTTGGGCATGACTATGTTTATGACATGGGAGCTATTGTTTCAACACTCTTTCAAGTGATTTGTTTCTCACATGAAGGTAGAATTGTCACCATTGACGAGCTATCATTTCCTAGTCGAAATATGGCTCCTAGTAAACAATCTTCCCTAAGTGGTCCTTTTGTATCAATGGTATCATCCTCACCATGGGTTAATTATGTGGCAACTTATTCCATACCTACATCAACTGATGATCAATTTAGTGATGTTGTGCATCATGTACTCGGGGCATTGGAACCAGATCTCTACTTCATGACCACTTATGAGTTATGATTGACCATGAGGATAGTTCTTTTACTGTTTCAACCTCGTTAAAAAATGAAACAAGATCATGAGGATAATTCTTTTACTGTGTCAACCTCGTTAAAAATGGAAATAGGTCCATGAGGATAGTTCCTGGTCTTGTGTCAACCTCGTTTAAAAAATGAAACAATGGTCTTTGAGGATGGTTCATTGTCTTTTGTCAACCTCGTTAAAAAATGAAACAAGGGTCTCCGAGGATAGTTCTTTTACTGTGTCAACCTCGTTTAAAAAATGAAATAGGTCCATGAGCATCGTTCCTTGTCTTGTGTCAAGGTCGTTAAAAAGAAACAAGCAATCAGAGTAGAGCTCATTGTCTTGTGTCCACCTCTTTTAAAAATGAAACAAGGTCCCTTGGAGTGAAGTTCCAAGTCAAGTCTTTGAGTAAATCTCATAAAATCCCAGTTGAGTCTTTCACTTGATCTCGTAAAAGAACCTTCATTCCATCCACTTAATAGCCACGACTAGTGTACTTAAGTGAATGTAATGAAGCTTGGGGGGCATGCACCTAGTGTTAAATTTAAGTTTTCCTGTAGGTTATGTGAAGGGAATCACCCCATTCACCATTTTCTATTTGGAAAAATCCAAAAAGGTGTTGGATAACCATCCTGCTTCACCGCAATGACATATATCTGGTTACAGGAGACTCTCCCTTTCATCATGCTAAGGCATGTAAACCAATCTCAAGCATAGTTTTTCATTTCAAGCTTGTGTAAAAACAAAACTGAATCCAAGCATAGTTTTTCATTTCGAACTTGTGTAAAAATGAAGTTGAATCCAAGCATAGTTTTTTCATTTCAAGCTTGTGTAAACATGAAACTGAATCCAAGCACAGTTCCCTATGGTTCAAGATTGTCTTAAAATGAACCTATTTCTAGTTTAACCCTTGTGATTGTCATTCTATTAGATTTTTTCATCAGATGAGCCTTGGTTGTTTTCATTCCATCGCCACCATCCCTTTGACCGATCATATGCTTTCACTTGGTTGTTTTACCCCTTTTTGAGGAACAATTGCAATGAGTGGTCCTATTAGCCAACCTCTTCATAGAAATCAACATGTTTTCAGAAGTTCCAACATCACTGGAACAAGTTGCTACCCTAGAAACCACTCATTCCTCAAAGTGGAGTCCTGTTTAAGCTCTTTTCAGACTCTCTAAACGTGAAAAGATTGTCGAGCACTTGTCGTTTCTAGCTTGTTAACGGATTAGAATAGATATCTACTCAATATAGTTTTACCCCTTCTTCAGGCTAAGATAGATTAGCTACGAAAAAGGTACTCGTTCGTCAAACATGATCAATAGGTTCTCTCTTGTATTTTTTTATGCTTTTTCAGGCTTGAGAGACAAATTTATGACAAAGAACCTGTGGAGTTTCCTTTTAGTCCCTTTTTCAAACTCTGTAAATGTGAAAAGGACTGAGTTATCTTTGTCATTAAACTCGTTAAAAACAACAAATAGTGACAAACTTGTCCATCTAGACAAGACTGAGTTTCACCTTCGCTAGACTCGTTAAAACATAAAATAGCGATGGATTCAGTCGAAGGTGAAATTATACAACAAGCATATGTTATCCTCCTCAAGCTTGATAAAAAATAAAGAGGTACATGTCAGAATTGACTGGGGAAAATGGGAAAAAGCCGAGAAAACTTTATGGTAGCAGGTCGATCCTGAACATGACACTTTCACTTCATCACCGTGACTATGTGGGTTGGGTCATTCAGCTTGATGGTTATCACACCATTGGTCTATCATACCATCCATTACTTTTTTTTGGGTCAATTCTACCAATTCACCTCAGTGTCGCTGATATGTTCAAGAGAAATCATTTAATTCAAAACTTCATCCTTTACAATATAATAAACCTTCATTTTCATGCCCGCCATTCCTGAACCTTGTGTCGTCAATCAATGTTTCATCTCCAAAATCATTACCTCATTTCGTGTCGTTGATGTGGGATACATTAAGGCCCACCTGCGATGAGTTGCTTCTTGTCAACATCAGCACATCATCCAAGAAGTTGACTTAGAAACACCCCTTAAGTACCTTGAGGCTTGCATACATCAATGGTAGGTTTCTCACTTTTGGAGATACGTTGACATCACTGGCCTTCGACCGAAAGACTTCGTATGGTCTTTGACATCAAAAAATTTATTCACACCTTGCAAAATGTATTGCAGTACCTTGAGGGTCATTATCATTATCAGTGATTCCTCTCGCATCTGTTAATAGCTTACATCATTGGCTAGTAATCAGATGATTTTTTTCCATGTTCGACTTTAGATCATCTATTCACATGGCTATACTTGTACTTGAGTGAAATATTAGACGAGATTAAATACCCTGGATCTAGTTTCATCCATCCGGGCTGCGATATATTTTTCAGGAGTACTATATCAAATGTACAATGGCCTTCCATTCATGGTCATCCATTCATGGGTCTATATGTGTAGATGACTATATTTGTACATGTAATGAAAGTTTATAAACTAAGTATGGGTATGCCTTCCCTCAGGTAGTTCATGAGAAAAATCAAAGTATCATGATATATGTATTGTAACTGATGCAGGTCTCTTTCTGTTTCGAAACCTTCTCTTCAAGTGGTAAATCATCTCACTCGACATGTTATTTTTAACTTCATGCTTTAGGGGGCAACTGTTATGGGTCAATTTGGGCACATCAACCCCAGCTTCTAGATCCATATTATTAGGGTCCATCAATCCCTAATTTAGTCGTTTTTATTCCCTAATGAGGTCATCCTACATGATTCTTGCTTCCTAAGAGTTTCCATGTCATCATTCATCCAAAAAATTCCCCTAGAGAGATAAGTGCAGGTGGCCCTTTATCATGTTGCATTGCAATGCAAGAATTCCACTGTCTGGGTGCATGGAAGTGCAGCTACCCTTTGTTTGACCTGTGCTGAGTGAGATTCATTGAATTTTTGAAATGAATCCATTGGATTCCCCATCCAATTGGATGCTTCTCAAAGTTTCCAGAAAGATTGAGCTCGCTTTTGGATGAGGAAGAGGATGAATGAACCTTAATCCATTATCCCTTCTTCCATGGAATCACTTACTAAATTTGGTAAAGAATTCATGAAGGCCATTAATGGCTTAACCTCCTCCATTCAGCTATAAATTGACCATGCATTCAAATGCTGGTATAGGTTGGAATTTACTGAGCTAAGGAAATGTTGTTTGAATGAGATTAGTAAGAGTATTGTTATGATGTCAAATTGTTGCTTCATGAGGAGAGAAGGGTTTGAAGCTGGAAGGATGACACTGAATTGAGCATGAATATTCATGGGTTGTAATCTTTCCTTCTTTTAATAAAGAATTCTAAGCCTTTTCCATTCATTTGTTTATGAGATGTATATTGTATTCTTGATTCTATGATATGTTTAGTTAATAGATCGTTATTGTATGCTTTGATGGGTTTCTATCTAGGCTTGTGTGTAGGTACTTTCAAAGCGAGTTAAGTACGGAAATGAGCAACGAAATTGATGAAAGGAGAGAGGGATCGAGTGAAGGTTACATGTTATTTCCTTTTCTTCCTTCTCTTATCTGTTAATTATAGGAAAAGTAGTGAATTACTTTGTCTGTTGTTTCTAGACTAGCTAGTAGGTCTAGAGGTTTAGGCATTTGTAGAAGCACTAAATTTTCCCAAAACAAAATTGGGAACTCCGCTTGGGAACAAACCTATCCCTTATACTAGCTTATTAATCTCTTAAAACACTTTCACATACTGTACCTTCTATTATTCTTTGAATTCAAGTTCAATTCACTAGAAATTAAGTCAATTTGGAGCATAAAATTGCCTTCAGTAATCATTGCACTTCTGTGACTGACACAGTGCGATGCAATGCACTTCCATCACAGATATAGTGTGATGCATTGCACTGTTTCTAAATTCCGCCTGCGATGATTTCTTTAGGGTCAGTTTTCCCATTTAGGAACTAAAAAATTTTGTCAATTTTCATCAGGTTGAATTGCTTGTTGAATGCAAATGATGTCTTATCTCCGAAAACAGTCTTTTATTTCCTTATTCTAGCCATACTTTGATTGGATTGATTAATGTTTCTTTAATGTTTTATTTTTCATTATCAGTCTATAGTCAAAGTAAGTTTTTGATTGATTATTTTTGTCGATAGAAAAGTGTCATAAAGTCGTCATTTTCTTCGAATAATGAAGTGTCGTATAGTCTTCCTTCATAGATAATTGATTGATTTACTTGTGAATTTGATTTGTATTTTCATTTAAAGTGTCGAAAATCTTCATTTCTTTAAAATCGAAAGTGTCATACAGTCTTCCTTTCCCTTTAAAATAAATTGTCACAAATTGTCATTTTTTATGAAAAGAGTTCTGAATCATTTGCGCATTAGTTTTCCTTATTACATCATTCACATTAAGAGAAACTGAAAGGAAAAACATGCATTGTGCATATTAAAGTTTGTGAATGCTTGAAAGGAATGGTTTAGGGAATTGCATTAGTTTGTGCTCTTTGTTGTTTGTTCAAAAAGTACTTGTATGCTCTATCCCTCATAGCTAGGATTTTCATTGCTGAAAATAAATGGAAAGAGTGCTTCTCATTCTAGTTGCATTTTTAGGAATTTTTGAAAAAAACTCATGGTGAACCCTCAAAGTAAAATTTTAAGCAAGATCAACCTAAAATTTACATCAATCAACCTAATAACACATTGGAACTTAACGAAAACATCTAGAGATCTAGGCTAGAGACGTGTTATGGTGTCTTAAAACCTAGTGGCTTTCGTTTTCATTGAGGTTGGGTGATTCCTCCTCTTTGATTCGATAAATACTAGTACGGACTTGTGCTCCCTGTACCATCGAGTATATAGTGGGAGACCCCAATAGGTTGAAATCCTTTATCCCTAGCAAGCCAAGTCTGCCGCCTTACCCATTGCAACACATTGAACACAACATTCGCGAAGACTGGCTGTCGTATGTAAAGTCCTTGGTAATTTCTCTTTCATTTATCACCAAGGTGTATATTGCAGTTTTACGATTTGTTTGGTAAACTCTCTTTTCTAGAATCTCCAGAGTAGTCACTTTCATTCCTTTTCGACTCTTTAACTGTAAAATGATCATCCGAGCACTTGTCCCTTCAGGCTCAATAAACATCGAAGGTGACTAGAGTCATCTTTTACTTTTTCTCAACTCTTTAAAAATGAAAAATTAAAGTTATGTTCTAGTGTCGTAAAAATTAATTGACTGCGGATAACATCCTCCATGCTTGTTCCTTAGTTTATCTTTGGTTGAAAGATATGGCGACAAAGCTGGAGTCCACTAATCAAGGAATTCATTTTGATGGGAATCCTAGTCCTTTTCCTCCCTTCGGAAATATTAGTGCTCCTTATATGGCTACATTGTCACTTCTGGGATTTACCATTGGCTTGCCAGTATGGTTGTTTTCAACCTCCTTGGTTCAAAATGCCATGATTTCTCCACAATTGAGTACACCTCCAACTAGAGAAAATCAACCTCCAGTTGATCTTAAAGTTAACCCTTTGCCTTCTTCCTTGGTTGCCTCTTCCTCCCCTTCTTCCTCTTCTCCTAGTGAAAGTATTGGTACTAGTAACCAGGTGGCTAAGAAGAAGAAGAAAGGGAAGAAGAAGAAGAAGAAGCAAATTTAGCGGAGGGGCAACCAAGAAACCATTACTTTGAATGCAACATCAGATGAGAAACCATCCTCAAGACTCAGAAAGTTTGATATCCATGCAAACTATGTGCGGGAGACCATCTTCTTCGAAGTTGTCCTGATATTCCTCAGATCTTAGAAAAGTGGTCTTCTCGTTTACATCATCCTGTGTCATAAATTTTTGGAGATCATGTTGGTGACACAACATCAACTAGTGGCAGTGAAGATCATGGAAAGAAGGGAATAATCAAGTTTCCATGTAGGTTATGTGAAGGGAATCACCCATTCACCTTTGTCCCTATCTGGATGAAGCCAAAAAAGTGTTGGATAACAATCCTACTTCACTGCAGCAACTTCCATCTGGTTACAGGAAAATTTCCCTAAATTCTTCACTAGTTGATGAATTTACTGACTCAAATCAACCGTTGTCAAACCCACTCTCTCTGAAAGTGAATCCTCTGAGTCTATACCCAACCCAAATCAATAGGTCGAGGTAATAGTTGATGCAATTTCACCTTCAGTAAATCATACCTTTCCTGAAGAGAGTAAAAATGATACCACTCAAGTTCTTTTTGTTTCTTCAGATTCTAATGAATTTGGGGGCAGTCCTCCTATTCCATCAAGACAGGAGGAAAATCCTTCAGTTCTCGTAACTCAAGGGGTTAATTCTCCTATTTCTATGGGACCCCCTCTAAATAGTCTGGTCACTTCCTTTGATTGGAATCGACTGGCAGGATTCTGCCTTCCTTCTTATGTGCCCTTCCAGATGATAGTACAAGTTTGTAATATGATTGTATCTGACACTATTATAGATGAAGACACATCTGTGAGTATCCTTTCCTCAACTACTTAGAAAGTTATTCGTTCACGTGCACTTGTGCCAGTTACACAGAATCTGTTGGCTTTTAACAGAGGAATGAGTCGACCATTATGGATCCTCCCTCGGTTACCCATTACTTTGGGAGGAAAACCTATTTATCTTAATGTGATGGTAGTCCTAGGACCATTAGATTACAATTTAATTCTTGGGCATGACTATGTTTATGACATGGGAGCTATTGATTTAACACTCTTTCGAGGGATTTTTATCCCCACATGAAGGCGGAATTGTCACTGCTGACCAGCTATCATTTCTCGGTCCAAATATGGCTCCTAGTAAACCATCTTCCCTAAGTGGTCCTCTTGTACCAATGGTATCATCCCTGCCACGGGTAAATTATGTGGCAACCTGTTCCACACCTACATAAACTGATGATCAATTCAATGTTGTTGTACTTCTTGTACTGGGGGCATTGGAACCAGATCTCTCCTTCATGATCACTTATGAGTTGTGATTGACCATGAGGATAGTTCTTTTACTGTGTCAACCTCGTTAAAAAATGAAACAGGTCCATGAAGATAGTTCTTTTACTGTGTCAACCTCGTTAAAAAATGAAATGGGTCGATGAGGATAGTTCCTAGTCTTGTGTCAACCTCGTTTAAAAAATGAAACAAGGGTCTCTGAGGATGGTTCATTGTCTTGTGTCAACCTTGTTAAAAAATGAAACAAGGATCTCCAAGCATAGTTCTTTAATTGTGTCAAACTCGTTTAAAAAATGAAACAGGTACATGAGAATAGTTCCATGTCTTGTGTCAAGCTCGTAAAAAAATGAAACAGGCAATCAGAGCAGAGTTTATTGTCTTGTGTCAAGCTCTTTTAAAAATGAAACAAGGTCCCCTAGAGAGAAGTTCCAAGTTGAGTCTTTGAGTAGATCTCGTAAAATCCCAGTCGTGTCTTTCACTTGATCTCGTAAAAGAACCTTCATTCCATCCACTTAATAGCCACGAGTAGTCTACTTAGGTGAATGTAATGAAGCTTGAGGGGCATGCACCTAGTGGTAATGTTATGAAACCAGCTCAAGAAAAGATCAAAAAGATAGATCAAGCCTTAGAATTCAGCCTCTTCGAGGGGGAAACCTCCTTTACATTACATAAATGAACAATTCTTCGATGATTCAAATGACAAAACCTCCTTTCTATATATAGGAGTCTAAGGAGTCACAATATATTCCAACCAACCTAACAATAATAATATAAAGCCACAAAAATAACAATAGAGGGATTCTATGGGCACATTAATAACAATATGGGGGCAATGGGGGCACAACAATATAAATAAGGGGTATAACTACAATAGTAATGGGGTAATCACTAGTATTATAGGGACCCAACATGCCCCTCGCCTTCAAAAAATTGTTGTCCTCAACGCTTGAGTAGTTCTAGATACTTCTGCATAAAATTCTCATCCTCCAATCTTCAGCGGATAAGTTCTTTCACTTAATAAGGTACTATGAAATTGATCGATTTCGTAGCTGTCGAGTTCTTGTTTCTATAACTGCTTCTGGTTGCAATATAATTTTTCCTTCCTCGTCAAGTTCTAGCAATATTGTTTGAACTGGGAGCTTGTTGCCTATAACCTTCTTTAAGCATGAAACATGGAAAACTAGGTGCAATTGAGAAGCTGCAGGAAGCTCCAATTTGTATGCCATAGTACCAATATTTTGCAACACCTTGTATGGGCTATAATACTTTGGTGATAATTTATTATCCTTCTTAGCTTGCTTGAGGGACATTTGCTTATATGGTTGTAGCCGTAGGAATACCCAATAACCTACATCAAAACTTCTTTCACTGCGATGTTGATCTGCCTGTTGTTTCATTCTATTCTGTGCCAACACAAGGTTATCCTTTAAGAGTTGGAGGACTTGTTGTTGATGTTCAATGTGATGTTACACTGCCTGAACCTTAGAATTTTCTATTAAATATGATGTGATGGATGGTGGTTGATACCCATAAAGTGCCATAAATGGGGTCATTTTTGTTGCTGTATGAAAGGAAGTGTTATACCACCATTCAGCCAGAGGCAACCATTTAACCCGTTGTGTCCGTTTATCAGATACAAAGCAACGAAGATATTCTTCCAAACATTTGTTTACTATCTCAGTTTGCCCATCAGATTGAGGATGATAAGATGAGCTATGATCTAACTGAGTACCAAGACAAGAAAATAATTATGTCCAAAAATTTCCAGTGAAAATGGGATCTCTGTCACTTACAATAATCTTTGGGTTTCCATGTAGCTTTTGAATTGTTTCCATAAATGCAGTAGAAACTGTACTGGCTTTAAATGGATGTGATAATGCACAAAAGTGTGCATACTTGGTAAGTCTGTAAACTACCACCATGATGACACTCTTTCCCTCAGACTTGGGTAAACCTGTGATAAAATCCATTGATACCTCCTCCCAACGTTGGCTTCGAATGGATAAAGGTTGTAATAGACCCGATGTCTTGACTGTTTCAACTTTATTTTGTTGGAAAACCAAACATTTTGCCACAAACTTTTGAATATCTGATTTAAGGCCATCCCAAGAAAATTCCTTCTTAACCCTCTAGTAAGTTTTTAAAAATCCTGAGTGCCCTCCTAAGGGAGAAGTGTGCAATTCCATAAGAGTCTTTTGTTTTAGCTGGGAATTCTTACAGAGGTATAAGCGATCTTTGTACCATAACGAATCATTTTTCTAGCTAAATGTATCAGACGTACTAGAATCTTGTTGTAGCTTTCGAATAAGTGCCCACACTTCTTCATCATTCTTCCATTCCTCCCTTGCTTCATTTATCCAATCTGGTTGGATGATAGAAATAGCGCATAACAATGCTTCCACATCCTCATCCTTTCTTGAGAGTCCATCTATGACCACATTTTGCTTCCCTTTTTTGTATATGATTTCAAAGTCATAACCCAACATCTTTGTGACCCACTTTTTTTGCTCTTCAGAGGATAATCTTTGTTCTAAAAAGTATTTAAGGTTATCATGATCTGTTTTTACCTTGAAGTGTTTTCCCATTAGGTAGGGTCGCCATTTCTTAAGTGCATGGAGTATTGCCAACATTTCCTTCTCATAAATAGCTTTTCTTAAAAACTTTCCCTTGATTGGACAACTTTCAAAAGAAATGGGTCTTTCATCTTGCATTAGAATAGCACCAATTCCATTTCCTGAAGCATCACATTCCACAATAAAGGTTTTTGCGAAGTCCGGTATAGCTAAGACTGGTGCTTGGCACGTTGCCTTTTTAAGATGTTCAAAGGCCTTTGTTGCTTCTGGAGTCCATGAAAATGAATCTTTCTTCAATAATGTCGTTAGAGGTGCTACTATTCTCACATAATTCTTAACAAACTTGCGATAATACCCTGTCAACCCAAGAAATCCGTGCAGATGCTTTATGGATGTGGGGATTTTCCATTCCTTAATGGCTTTAATTTTGCTAGGGTATACTTTAACTCCTTCATGAGATACAATATGACCCAAATATTCCACCTCCTGGACTCCAAAGAAACATTTGGATGTTTTCGCATATAATTGTTTCTCCTCCAATAGTTGTAGCACCCTGTCAACATGTTCAACATGATCCTTCCAAGACTTGCTGTAGATAAGTATATCATCAAAAAATACTAACACAAATTTTCTAAGGAATGGTTTGAAAATTGAATTCATCAAACTTTGAAATGTTGAAGGTGCATTGGTAAGGCCAAAAGGCATGACCAAAAATTCATAATGACTCTCATGAGTTCTAAATGCCGTTTTCGGAATGTCTTCAATCTTCATTCTGATTTGATGATATCCTGAAGGAAGATCCAAATTGGTGAAGTAAATTGATCCATGCAATTCATCCAGTAATTCATCAATGACGGGAATGGGGAACTTATATTTAATAGTGAGCTTGTTGAGCTCCCTATAATCCGGACACATGCACCATGATCCATCCTTCTTGTGCACCAATACTACTTGAGCAGAGAAAGAACTTTGACTCGGTTGAATTATAATAGCCTCTAGCATTTCTGCAACCATACGTTCAATTTCAGTTTTTTGGACATAGGGATATCTGTATGGCCTGATGTTTGGAGGAACACTTCCTGGAATCAGATGAATAGCATGATCATGATCACGCATAGGTGGGAGACCTTTGGGAGTCTCAAATACCTTGGAATGATTATCCAAGACTTTTTGGAGATCTGGAGAAATAGATGATTCTAATGTGGAAACACCTAGTGGACATAATTGTGCAATTACACCCCTTTGCTCCTTTTTTAGAAGCTTTGTCATACCATTAGAGCTGATTATCTTTCCTGGTTTCCCTGCAATGCCCCTTCATTCAACTTCCTTTCCTTCCATAGAAAATTTGATGAAAAGTTCTTGAAAATAAAAGCTATTGTACCCAAGGATTGTAGCCATTGGACTCCTGGTACAACATCAGCACCTCCCATTGGAATGGAAAGCATTGTGCTAGTCAATACATATTCTACCATGGATAGCTTGATATTATGGCACTTTCCAGAACAATTTATTATTCCTCCATTTGCAATCATCACTTGACACTCTGGTGCTGGATATAGGAAGCAATTCAATTCTTTTTCTACCCTACAGTGAATAAAATTGTGGGTGCTTCCTAAATCAATCAACACTATTACCTTTTTCTTCTTGATTTGTCCTTCTATATTGATGGTTTGAGGAGTGGTAATTCCCGCCAATGCATTAGAAGATATGGTCAGATTTATTTTTTCTTCATCTAGGCTTTGTTCCTAGAGCATATCCTCTTCTTTTTACCTTTCTTTCTCCTTTTCTTCTTCCTCTTCACAATCTATGTAGAATAATTTCTTCTCAGCACACTTATGACCTTTAGTGTATTTTCTATCACAACTGTAACAAAGCCCTTTTGCTCTTTTTTCTTCCAATTTTTGTGGTGTCAACCTTATAGGTTGTGGAAGACTAGGGGCAACTGCACTTCCGTCTTTATAGTTGTGAGCGGTATGCTTCCTGGTTGCCATAATTTTGCTTTCCATTTTTCTTGCTAACCTGAATGCCTTCTCTAATGAATCAGGTTCCCAAAGGCGAACATCATGTTGGATATTATCCTTTAAAGACCCTATGAACACATCAATCCTATGCTCCTCTGGAATATCTTTTACCCTTATGTTCAATTTTTGGAACTCCTCAATGTGCTCCATTATTGAACCCTTTTGTTTGAGACTTATCAATTGGCTAAAAAAAGTGTTGCTTTTTGTATCCTCATAATGTGCTATCAATTCTTCCGTAAAAATTTCCCAAGTGATAAATTGTTTATGAAGCAAAGCCATTGATACCATACAAACTGATTTGGTTCCAAATATAAAGTTGCCATACGTACCGTTTGTGTGTTTTGCACATTATTAAGATCGAAGAACTGCTCCATCTGTAATATCCATGTAGCGGGATCCTTGCCATCAAACTTCCTCATATCGATTTTTGGAATATGGTGGGTCTTCGATCCAACATTAGAGTCTATGGAATCATGATTGACATTTCTTTTTTTCACATCATGAGTTTCCTTTACAACCTTTTCACCATTAGTAAGTATTTCTTGTAGAAAATTTGTCAAATCTGTCTTCAAATCTGCCATGTCTATCTTCAAATATGTCCTCAAATCTGTCTTCAAATCATCCATCTTAGCTTCCATGCCATTTATCTTAGATTCCACACCATTTATCTTAGATTCCACGCAATTTATCTTAGCTTTTGTTAGCTTTTTTGAGCGTGACATTTGTTGCACTTGTTCTTGTAATTTTGATATATCATGTAGCATTTCTTCCTCTTCTTCATGAGTCATGCTAGAGCTTTTAGGTTCCTTACTAGGTGTTTGAATTTTCTTTCCTCGGGGCATCAGTTACCGATAATAATGCTTTACTATGCCCTTTGAATTCCTTCAAACCAAGCTTATGCAAAAATTTAAAAAAAACTACACACCTTTTTTCACTTTGTAGAAGCCTGATATTGAATCTGATGTATCTCTGTAATTTTGGATCATCTAGTTCTGAAATTTTGACCTGTAGTATCCTTCTGAGTCCTCTTTCCAATGCCACAAGTCTGACCCAAATTGGTTTCTCCAAGGAAGAGTTATGCAAAATCTCCCACAGTGACTTGATTATAGACTAGTTCAGTAGAGAAAACTTGTACGATGCGCCACGAGTCATTGTTTCGACCTATGGATCTGAAAAATTCATACAAGAAACTACATTCCATCCTCTTTCTGTACCTTCTTACGAAATTTCAATCCGATCCTCATAGAGAAAGTTCTAACGATTTTCCCCAGGTCACCTGAATGTAATTCAGGAGTCTGCAAAAATACCAACTTCCTCAGATCATATCTCTGAACATATAGTGCGAAAAGCTCTGAAATTTGGACCCAAGGTTCAGCGCAATTTCTTCTCAAATGGGTTTTGTTTTCCACTTTTGAAACATCACAGAAAAAAAGTTATAGTGAAAATTCCACGATGACCTGTTTGTAGCAGCAAAACCCTAGAATCCAAAGCTCTGATACCAAATGTTATGAAACCAGCTCAAGAAAAGATAGAAAAGATAGATCAACGCCTTAGAATTCAGCCTCTTCGAGGGGGAAACCTTCTTTACATTACATAAATTAACAATTCTTCGATGATTCAAATGGAAAAACCTCCTTTCTATGTATAGGAGTCTAAGGAGTCACAATATAATCTAGCCGACCTAACAATAATAATAAGAAGCCACAAAAATAACAATAGAGGGATTCTATGGGCACATTAATAACAATATGGGGGCAATGGGGGCACAACAATATAAATAAGGGGTATAACTACAATAGTAATGGGGTAATCACTAGTATTATAGGGACCCAACAGGTAAAGTTAAGTTTTCCTATAGGTTATGTGAAGGGAATCACCCCATTCACCCTTTTCTATCTAGATGAAGCTAAAAAGGTGTTGGATAACTATCTTGCTTCACCGCAGTGACTTCCATCTAGTTATAGGAGACTGTTAGGCCCCTATACTACTAGTGTAACCCCTTATTGTTATTAGTACAACCCACTTATTATATTGATGTACCCATGTAGTGGCCATATTGTCACTATTGTGCCACATAGAAGCCCACTATTGTTATTATTGTGTCCTTACATTATTATTGTTATGTCGGCTTTGATTATGTTATGACCCCTTAGACTCCTATATATATAAAGGAGGTCTTTTCATTTGTATCTTCCAGAATTGTTCATTTATGTAATGTAAACAAGGTTGCCCCCTCGAAGAGGCTGAATTCTAAGGCGTTGATCTATCTTTTCTATCTTTTCTTGAGTTGGTTTCATAACATTTGGTATCAGAGCTTTGGATTCTAGGGTTTCACTGCTCCAAACAAGTCATCGTGGCATTTTCGTTATAACTTTTATTCTGTGATGTTTCAGAAGTTGAAAAAACAACCCATTTGAGAAGAGACCGCACTAAATCTCGAGTCTGAATTTCAGAGCTTTTTGCGCTATATTTGCGGAGATATGATTTGAGGAAGTTGGTCTTTTTACAGACTCCTGAATTACATTCCAAACAGGTGACCTGGGGAAAATCATCATAACTTTCTCTCTGAGAATTGGATTGAAATTTCGTAAGAAGGTATAGAAAGAGGATGAAATGTAGTTTTCTTGTCTATATTGTTTAGAGCCAAAGGTCGAAATAGTGATACGTGGAACTTAATACAAGTTCGCTCTTCTGGAAAGGTTTAAAATCAGGTCATCTTGGGAGATTGTGCATAACTCTTTCTTGGAGAATCCAATTTGGATCAGAGTGGTGGAATTGGAAATAGGACATAGAGGGCTACTACAGATCGTAATTTCAGAACTTAAAGATCTGAAAGTACAGAGTTATAGTTGTTTCAAGATCGAGCTCCTAAAATCAAGAAAAAGCAAGATGAGGAAGTTTTATGGCAAGGATCCCTAAATTGGATACTTCAGATGGAGCAATATTTTGAGCTACATGGTGTACCACTGTTACAAAAGGTATGTATTGCATCCTCATATTTAGAACGTGATCAATTTTTATGGTATGAAGGGCTTTGTTCTCGTAAAAAACTTGTTACGTGGTCAATTTTCATAGAGGAAATGATAGCACATTATGAGGATACAAAGAGAAACACCTTCTTTAGAGCAACACCACAACAATTGGAAAGAGTAAAAGGGATTTGTGACATAGTGGAAAGCAAAATTATGGAAACCAAGAAGCATAGCCCTCACAACTATAAATATGGAAGTTTGTTTCTCCTAGCCTTCCACAACCTACAAGGGTTACACCACAACAATTGGAAGAAAAAAGAGCAAAAGGGCTTTGTTACAATTGTGATAGAAAATGCACTAAATGTCATAAGTGTGTTGAGAAGAAATTATTTTACATAGAATATGAAGAGGAGGAAGAAAAGGGTCATGAAACATCAAAAGAAGAAGATATACACCAGGACCCCACCCCAGAGAAAGAAGAAATGAATCAGACCATATCTTGTAAAGCATTGGCAAGAATTACCACTCCTCAAACTCTCAAGATAGAAGGACATATCAAGAAGAAAAAGGTGCAAGAAGTGAAAGATCACATCAAGAAAGAAGAAATGAATCCAACCATATCTTGTAATTCATTGGTCAAAATTACCACTCCTAAAACTATCAAGATAGAAGGACATATCAAGAAGAAAAATGTTCAAGAAGTGAAAGATCACATCGAGCATCAAGAACTGAATCAGACCATATCTTGTAAAGGATTGGAAGAAATTACCACTCCTCAAACTCTAGAGATAGAAGGACATATCAAGAAGAAAAAGGTTCAAGCAGAGAAATATCACATTGAGCATCGACAACAAGTTCTCCAACTTTTAAAGGATAACACCACTTCAGTGAAAATTCAAACGAAACAACAGGTAGATCAGCATCGTAGTGAATTTTTTCTTGATATAGGTGATTAGGTATTTTTACTGCTACATCTCAAGCAAGCTATTTATGGGAATGAAATGTTGGAAATACTAGTTGCACTTAAAAAATGGCAACCTTACCGAATGGGAAGACTCTTCAAGGATGAGGATGTGGAAGCATTGTTTTGTGCTATTTCTATTATCCAACCAGATTGGATAAACAAAGAAAGGGATGAATGGAAGAAGGACGAATAAGTATGGCCACTTATTCAAAAGTTGAAAAAGATCCCAATTCAAACAATATTGCCAGAAATTGAAGAGGAAGGCAAAATCATATTGGAACCTGGAGCAGTCACAGAAACAAGAACCCGACAGCTACGAAATCGATCAATTTTAGAGTATCTCATCAAGTGGAAGAACTTACCTGCTGAAGATTCCACATGGGAGGACAAGAATTTTATACAAAAGCATCAAGAACTACTCAAGCGTTGAGGACAACACTTTTTGAAGGAGAGGATCATGTTAGGCCCCTATACTACTAGTGTAACCCCTTATTGTTACTATTACAACCCACTGATTATATTGATGTACCCATGTAGTGCCCATATTGTTACTATTGTGCCACATAGAAGCCCACTATTTTTATTATTGTGCTCTTACATTATTATTGTTATGTCATCTCTGATTATGTTATGACCCCTTAGACTCCTATATATAGAAAGGAGGTCTTTTCATTTGTATCATCCAAGAATTGTTCATTTATGTAATGTAAAGGAGGTTGCCCCCTCGAAGAGGCTAAATTCTAAGGCGTTGATCTATCTTTTCTATCTTTTCTTGAGCTGGTTTCATAACAGAGACTCTCCCTTTCATCATGATGGGGGCATGTAAACCAATCTCAAGCATAGTTTTTCATTTCAAGCTTGTGTAAAAATGAAACTAAATCCAAGCATAGCTTTTCATTTCAAATTTGTGTAAAAATGAAACTGAATCCAAGCATAGTTTTTTCATTTCAAGCTTTTGTAAACATGAAACTGAACCCAAGCATAGTTCCCTATGGTTCATGCTTGTCTTGAAATGAACCCATTTCTAGTTTAACCCTTATTATTGCCATTCTATCAACCTTTTTTTTTAGATGAGCCTTGTTTGTTTTCATGCCATCGCCACCATCCCTTTGGCCGATCACATGCTTTCATTTGGTTGTTTTACCCCTTTTTGAGAAACAATTGCAATGAGTGGTCCTAGTATCCAACCTCTTCACAGAAATAAACATGTTTTGAGAAGTTCCAACATCACCAGAACCAATTGCTACGCTAGACACCACTCATTCCTCAAAGTGGATTCCTCTTTAAGCTATTTTTAGACTCTCTAAACATGAAAATAATGCCGAGCGCTTGTCTTTCTAGCTCGTTAACGGATTAGAATCGATATCTACCCAGTATAGTTTTACCCCTTCTTCAGGCTAAGATAGATTAACTACAAAAAAGGTACTCGTTCATCAAACATGATCAATATGTTCTCTCTTGTATTGTTTATTCTTTTTTGGGATTGAGAGACAAATTTGCAAAAAGGAGCTTGTGGAGTTTCCTTTTAGTCCCTTCTTCAGACTCTATAAATGTGAGAAGGACCGAGTTATCTTTGTTTTTAAACTCGTTAAAAACATCAAATAGCGACAAACTTGTCCATCTAGACAAGACCGAGTTTCACCTTTGCTAGACTTGTTAAAACATCAAATATTGATGGATTCTCTTGAAGGGTGAAATTATACAACAAGCATATGTTATCCTCCTCAAGCTTGATAAAAAATAAAGAGGTATTGGTCAGAAATGACTAGTGAAAATGGGAAAAAGCCGAGAAAAATTTATGGTAGCAGGTCACTCTTGAACATGACACTTTCTCTTCATCACCATGAATATGTGGGTTGGGTCATTCAGCTTGACGGTTGTCACACTGTTGGTCTATCATACCATCCATCACTTTGTTTTGGGTCAATGCTACCAATTCACCTCAGTGTCGCTAATATGTTCAAGAGAAGTCATTCAGTTCAAAACTTCTTCCTTTACAATACAATAAACCTTCATTTTCATGCCCGCCATTCTTTAACCTTGTGTCTTCAGTCGATGTTTCATCTCCAATATCATTACCTTGTTCTGTGTCATTGATGTGGGATACATCAAGGCCCACCTGTGATGAGTCGCTTCTTGTCAACATCGGCACATCATCTAAGAAGTTGACTTAGAAACACCCCTTCAGTACCTTGAGGCTTGCATTCATTAATGGCAGGTTTCTCGCTTTCGGCAATAGGTTGACATCACTGGCCTTTAACCAAAAGAATTTACATGGTGTTCAACATCAAAACATTTATTCACACCTTGTGAAATGTACTACAGTACCTTGAGGGTAATTATCATTATCGGTGATTCCTCTCGCATCTGTTAACGGTTTACATCATTTGCCGGTAATCATACAATGTCTCTCCATGTTCGACTTCAGATCATCTATTCACATGGTTAGATTTGTACTTGAGTGAAAGATTGGATGAGATTGAAGACCCCAGATCTAGGTTCATCCATCCAGGCTGTGAGATACTTTTCAGGAGTACTATATCAAATGTACAATGGCCTTAAATTCATGGTCATCCATTCATGGGTCTATATCTATAGATGACTATAATTGTACATGTAATGAAAGTTTATAAGATGAGTATGGGTATGCCTTCCCTCAACTAGTTCGTGAGAAAAATCAAAGTATCATGATATATGTATTGTAACTGATGCAGGTCTCCTTCCATTTTGAAACCTTCTCTCTAAGTGGTAAAGCATCTCACTCAACATGTTATTTTCGACTTCATGCTTTAGGGGGCAACTGTTATAGGTCAATTAGGGCACATCAACCGTAGCTTCTAGATTCATATTATTAGGGTCCATCAATCCCTAATTTAGTTGTTTTCATTCCCTAATGAGGTCATCCTACATCATGCTTGCTTCCCAAGAGTTTCCATGTCATCATTCATCCAAAAAATTCCCCCAGAGAGATTAGCGCAGGTGGCCCTTTATCAGGCTGCATTGCAATGCAAGAATTCCATTGTCTGGGTGCACTACAACATAGTTGCCCTTTGTTTCACCTATGTTGAGCGAGATTCATTGAATTTTTGAAATGAATCCATTGGATTCCTCATCCAATGGATGCTTCTGAAAGTTTCTAGAAGGATTGAGCTTGCTTTTGGATGAGGAAGAGGATGAATGAACCTTAATCCATTATCCCTTCCTCCATGGAACCAATTCCCAAATTTGGCAAAGCATTCATGAAGGCCATTAATGGCTTAACCTCCTCCATTCAACTATAAATTAACCAAGCATTCAAAGGTTGGTCTAGGTTGGAAATTCTTGAGCTAAGGAAATGTTGTTTGAATGAGATTAGTAAGAGTATTGTTATGTTGTTGAACTGTTGCTTCATGAGGAGAGAAGGGTTTGAAGCTGGAAGGATGACACTAAATCGAGCATGAATCTTCATGGGTTGTAATCTTTCCTTCTATTAATAAAGAATTCTAAGCTTTTTCCATTCATTTTTTTATGTGATTTATATTATATTCTTGATTCTATGATATGTTTAGCTAACAGATCATTATTTTATGCTTTGATGGGTTTTTGTCTCGGCTTGTGTGCAACTACTTTCCAAGCTAGTTAAGTATGAAAAGGAGTAGAGAAATCAATCAAAGGAGAGAGGGATCGAGTGAAAGTTACATGCTAGTTCCTTTTCTTCCTTCTCTTATTTGTTAATTATAGGAAAAGTAGTGAATTACTTTGTTTTTTGTTTCTAGACTAGCTACTAGGTCTAGAGGGTGAGGCATTTGTAGAAACACTAAATTTTCCCAAAACAACTATCCACCTTTCCTTCCTATTCTAAACATAAGGGTCTTTCCAATGATGTATGAACCTATTGGAATTGATGATGCAGTTGTTGGTGCAATGTTACTGGTTGGTGTGGATGTTAATCTGTGCATGTGTTACAAATGTTATTTAGGCATTTGTTTCATTGGTTGATGGTGATGGTTTCAGTATGGTTTCTGTGTAAGAGTATTGTGTTGTAGTTTTTCTTAAGCATGTTTTGTATGTGCTTGGATTTTTTCCAGGTGTTGGGTACTTATGTGTAGATGGTATGCTTTTGTAAATGATTGATATGGAAGATGAATGAGTTAGAGGGTTTATCTCCAATATGCTGCTATTTGTAGAGATGTTGAAGAAGTATGATAAGCCGTGGGAGAAGGTTCAAAGAGGTTTTTTGTTAAGGATGCTTATTTTTTTTCATTCTCTACCCCAAATACATAGATTCAACCTCATGCATACAGTTATAGGCTTTTAACAGCACACATGTTGACTTATGCATGTAGTTGCAACTACGTTTTCCACATTTGTGTGTGCCACATTCTAGGTTCAATCATGAGTAAATCATTACCTTGGTACTAGCCCGGGTGTACAACAGGTTGGCATGTGGTATTGGTATTACCATGGTATAGATATCCTTAATATTGAAATAACCATGGTATTTTTCTGTGGTATTGGTTTGGAGATTACCATGGTACACGTGTCCTAGGTATTGACATAACCACAATATTTTCCTGTAGTATTAGTTTAGAGATTACCATGGTACAAGTTTCTTGGGTATTAGCATAACCATGGTATTTTCCCATGCAATTGGTTTGGAGATTGTTAAGGATATTTTGGCATATACTTTTGTGAGAGCTTTGAGTTGGTGGGTTGTTGGTGTTAGAGTGAGAGTGTGATACAATGTTTTATATAGCATATTGCATATCTATAGCTATGTGGAGTTGGGTGATTTATCATATTTTATTTTCAGATCAAAGTGGTTGTCGGGTTGCTCATGTTGAGGAGATTTGAGAACCCAATTTGAAAATGAATGAAACATGATACACATAGAGGTCTTCACGGTGTTGAGGACTCATAATAGGTAGTGTGTAGATAAGGTTGGTGACCTTCTAGTAGACATATCAGTATAGGAAGAAGTGATCCGGATCTTGAGAGGAGGCCCCCAAGATCTAAAAGATTGAATTGGATCTTGGGGGGAGAGACCCCCAAGATCTGAAAACTTGAAATGGATCTTGGGGGAAAGGACCCCAAGATACCCCAAGATCTGAAAACTTGAAATGGATCTTGGGGAAAGGCCCCAAGATCTAGAAGATTGAAATGGATCTTGGGAGGAGAGACCCCCAAGATCTGAAAACTTGCATTGCCAGAAGAAAAATAGGAGAATGCCCAATAAACAAAACCACAAAGAAACTTTTTTATTAAAACCGATAATAACTGTAAAGGCTACATTGTGGCGGACAATCTGTCCTTTTACAAAATGTGACTTGTTACTTATAGTATTTTCAGTTACAATACCATGGGTCAATTCCATGGGTGAATGAATACCATGGTGGATTTTACAATACCACGGGCAAATTCCATGGGTCAATGAATAATATGGGTCGATGAGTACCATGGTTGATGCCATTTTCCATTCGGATCATTCCTCCCTCCTTAAGAAGCAATGGTCCCCATTGCGTAAAGTTCCTTCCTACAAAGCCTTTGTTGAATATGAAGATCCACTGAAGATAAGGGTTTTATGTGGTTAACCCAAAACCCTTATAAATGAAGATCCGAGGATAGAGATACCCTGTAATGCTTGTGACCAACTGTGATTCTGACAGTGTGTGGCCTAGCAAATGGACTTCGATGAACTGTGGGTTTGTGGATGACCCATAACCATGAAGAACGAAGATCCGAGGATAGAGATACCCTGTAATGCTTGTGACCAACTGTGATACTAACAGTGTACGGCCTAGCAAATGGACTTCGATGAAGTGTGGGTTTGTGGATGACCCACAACCATGATGTTGGTTGCTGATGAAGTAGCAGGTGCCTACATAGCCTGGGTGGGAGGGCACATCTCCAAATAACCCAAGCCGATTGCTGCTATGTTGAAACTGATGAATGTGAAGCAGGTGCCTACTAAAGTGGGTGGGAGGGCACGTCTCCAATGGAAACCCACTCCGAATGCTGCTCCAGAATTAAAATGGACATAACTCGCCAATATAACTCAGAATATTTATTATAACCTGTTTTTGGAAGTAGAAAGACCATTTTGCATCTGCCCATATGATAGAAATCCTGATCCAGGCACTAGAATTCTAGATCTGCGCTGCAACTCTCCCGCCGTGACCAAAATTTCTGCAAAAAGAGCTGATTTTAAATCAGCGATATCTCCCTCATCCGGACTCTGATTCCACTGATTTTTTTTTTGAAGTTGGGTAGGTTTTCCCAAAGAATCCAGATCTGCAATTATATTTTGCAGATCTTGTACCAGGACGTCTAGATCTGCGCCGCAAAATCGCTGCCCTGAAAATTGTCTGCAACCCCACTGATTTTTAAATCAGCGATATCTTCTTCATCCGGACTCCGATTCAACCGATTTTTTTTTTGAAATCGGCTATTTTTTCACCAGGAATACAGATCTGCAATTAGATTTTGCAGATCTTGCACCAAAATGTACAGATCTGATCTGCAATTTCGCCACCCAAAAATAAATCCTGCAAAAAAATGAAAAAAGAAAAAATTCTTCCTGCTTGACCCAAGAAAGTGCTCTGTGGAGGTTGTAGCACATGCCTGAAGTTTGTTGAATATTGCTGCAAAATTTGAAATTGAAACATGCATCAAACCCTCGTTCCCATGGAATCATAACCTGCTCCGATACCACTGATCCGGATCTTGAGAGGAGGCCCCAAGATCTAAAAGATTGAATTGGATCTTGGGGGAGAGACCCCCAAGATCTGAAAACTTGAAATGGATCTTGGGGGAAAGGACCCAAGATACCCCAAGATCTGAAAACTTGAAATGGATCTTGGGGAAAGGCCCCAAGATCTAGAAGATTGAAATGGATCTTGGGAGGAGAGACCCCCAGATCTGAAAACTTGCATTGCCAGAAGAAAAATAGGAGAATGCCCAATAAACAAAACCACAAAGAAACTTTTTATTAAAACCGATAATAACTGTAAAGGCTACATTGTGGCGGACAATCTGTCCTTTTACAAAATGTGACTTGTTACTTATAGTATTTTCAGTTACAATACCATGGGTCAATTCCATGGGTGAATGAATACCATGGGTGGATTTTACAATACCACGGGCAAATTCCATGGGTCAATGAATAATATGGGTGGATGAGTACCATGGGTTGATGCCATTTTCCATTCGGATCAAGAAGATTCTCCAAAGTCTAGTAGAATTGGGTGAGGCTCGTTGGTCGTGGTGGCTTATAGTGAATGGGTGTTTGTAGAGTCATGAGAGAAGAGTCTTTCTATATGGTGTTGCTAGCAGACTGTCATAGTGGTCAAGTCTTCTAGCTAGTGGATGCTAGCTCTTCGTTGTAAAAAACTCTTCAACACTTAATAGAAGATTTGAGGAACAATAATAGCTAGTGGTTTGTTGACCTAGAGAGTGTTTTCCACCATAAACATTATGTCATCTTATGTGCATGGTTTATAGTTGATTATGTTATGCAACCATCTCAGAAAATAGAAGAAAACATAGAACAACACCTTCAAAATTAGCCTCTTCGAGGGCAAAACCTCCTTTACATTACACAAATGAAAAATTCTTGGATGATACAAATGACTAAACCTCCTTTCTATATATAGGAGTCTAAGGGGTCACAATATAATCAAATCGGACATAACAATAATAATACAAGGGCACAACAATAACAATAGTGGGCTTCTATAGGGCACACTAATAAAAATATGGGGACAATAGGGGCACAATAATAACGAAAGGTGTTGTCTGCAATTCTTGAGTAGTTCTGAATGCTTCTATATAAAATTCTCATCCTCCCATGTGGAATCTTCCGCGGGTAAGTTCTTCCACTTGATGAGATACTCCAAAATTGATCGATTTCGTAGCTTTCGAGTTCTTGTTTCCATGACTCCTTCAGGTTCCAATATTATTTTTCCTTCCTCGTCAAGTTCTAGAAATATTGTTTGAACTAGGATCTTGTCACCTATAACCTTCTGTAAGAATGAAACATGGAAAACTGGGTGCACTCGGGAAGCTGTAGGAATCTCCAATTTGTATGCCATAGTGCCAATCTTTTGCAACACCTTGTATGGACCATAATACTTTGGTGATGGTTTATTATCTTTCTTAGATTGCTTGAGGGAAATTTGTCTATATGGTTGTAGCCGTAGGAATACCCAGTCACCTACATCAAACCTTCTTTCGCTACGATGTTGATCTGCCTATTGTTTCATTCTGTTTTGCACCAAAGTGAGGTTACCTTTAAGAGTTATATAACTTTTTGTTAATGCTCGATGTGATATTCCACTACTTGAAGCTAAGAATATTCTCTTAAATATGATGTGATGGATGGTGGAAAATATCCATAAAGTTCCATAAATGGGGTCATTTTTGCTACAATATGGAAGGAAGTGTTATACCACCATTCAGCCAGAGGCAACCATTCGACCCATTGTGTCTATTTATCAAAGACAAAGAAATGAAGATATCCTTCCAAACGTTTGTTTAATATCTCAGTTTTTCCATCATATTGAGGATGATAAGATGAGCTATAAGATAACTGAGTACCAAGACAAGAAAATAATTTTGTCCAAAAATTTCTAGTGAAAATGGGATCTCTGTCACTTACAATAATCTTTGGGTTTCCTTTTAGCTTTTGAATTATTTCCATAAATGCACTAGAAACTGTATTGGATTTAAATGGATGAGATAATACACAAAAGTGTGGATACTTGGTAAGTATGTCAACTACAACCATGATGACACTCTTTCCTTTGAACTTGAATAAACTTGCGATAAAATCCATTGAAACCTCCTCCCAACATTGGGTTGGAATGGATAAAGTTTGTAATAGACCGGGGTCTTAATTGTTTCAACTTTATTTTTTTGCAAACCAAACATTCCACCACAAACTTTTGAATATACGATTTAAGGCCATCCCAAAAGTATTCCTTCTTAACCCTGTGGTAAGCTTTTAAAACTCCTGAGTGCCCTCCTAAGGGAGAAGTGTGCAATTCCGTAAGATTATTTTTTTTGAGTTGGGAATTATTACATAGGTATAAGCAATCTTTGTACCATAATGAATCATTTTTCCAGCTAAATGTATATAAAGTAATTGGATATTGTTGTAACTTTTGAATGAGTGACCACACTTCTTCATCATTCTTCCATTCATCCCTTGCTTTGTTTACCCAACCTGGTTGGATAATAGAAATGGTGCAAAGCAATGCTTCCACATCCTCATCCTTTCTTGAGAGTGCACCTACCACAATATTTTGCTTCGCTTTTTTGTAGATGATTTCAAAGTCATAACCCAACATATTTGCAACCCATTTTTGATACTCTTCTAAATATAATCTTTGTTCTAAAAATTATTTAAGACTATCATGATCCATTTTTACCTTGAAGTGTCTTCCCGTTAGGAACGGTTGCCATCTCTTAAGTCCATGTAGTATCGCCAACGTTTTCTTCTCATAAATAGATTTATGTAAATACTTTGCTTTGATTGGATGACTTTCGAAAAAAATGGGTCTTTCTTCTTCCATTAAGAAAACACAAATTCCATTTCCTGAGCCATCACATACCACAATAAAGGTTTTTGTGAAGTCAGGCGTAGCTAAGACCGGTGCTTTGCACATTTCCTCTTTAAGATGTTCAAAGGCTTTTGTTGCTTCTGGAGTCCATGAAAATGCATCTTTCTTCACTAATGTTGTTAGAGGTATTGCTATAATCCCATGATTCTTAACAAACTTGCGATAATACCCTGTCAACCCAAGAAATCATCGTAGATTCTTTATCGATGTGGGGATTTTCCATTCCTTAATGGATTTAGTTTTTCTAGGGTCTACCTTAACACCTTTATGAGATACAATATGACCTAGACATTCCACCTCTTGTACTCCAAAGAAACATTTGGAGATTTTTGCATATAATTGTTTCTCCTCCAATAGTTTTAGCACCCTGTCAACATGTTGAAGACGATCCTTCCAAGACTTGCCATAGATTAGTAGGTCATCAAAAAATACTAACACAAATTTTCTAATTAAGGGATTGAAAATGGAATTCATCAAACCTTGAAATGTAGAAGGTGCATTGGTAAGGCCAAAAGGCATGACCAAAAATTCATAATGACCCTCATGACTTCTAAATGTTCTTTTTGGAATGTCTTTAGTCTTCATTCTGATTTGATGATATCTTGAACGAAGATCCAACTTGGTGAAGTACATTGATCCATGCAATTCATCCAATAATTCATCAATGACAAGAATGGGAAATTTATATTTAATAGTGAGCTTGTTAAGCTCCCTATAATCTGGACACATGTACCATGATCCATCCTTCTTATGCACCAATACTACTATTGCAGAGAAAGAACTTTGACTAGGTTAAACTATACCAGCCTCTAGCATTTCTACAACCATACATTCAATTTCACTCCTTTTGGCATAGGTATATCTGTAAGGCTTGATGTTTGGAGGAACACTTCCTGGAATCAAATTAATAGCATGATCATGATCACGAATAGGTGGGAGGCCTTTGGGAGTCTCAAATACATTAGAATGATTGTCCATGACTTTTTGGAGATCTGGAGAAATAGATGATTTCGATGTGGGAACCTGTAGCGAAACTAATTTTGCAATTACGCCTTGTTGTTCCTTCTTTAGAAGCTTTGTCATTCTGTTAGAGCTAATTACCTTTCTTGGTTTTGCTGTGATACCCTTTAATTCAAATTCCTTTCCTTCTGAACAAAATTTCATGAAAATTTCTTGAAAATTAAAAGCTATTGTATCCAAGGATTGTAGCCATTGGACTCCCAGTACAACATCAGCACCACCCATTGGAATGGAAATCATTGGGCTATTCAATAAATATTCTCCCATTGATAGCTTGATATTATGGCACTTTCCAAAGCAATTTATAGTTCTTCCACTTCCAACCATCACTTGACACTTTGGTGCTAGATATATGAAACAATTCAATTCCTTGGTTATCTTACAATGAATAAAATTATGAGTATTTTCCGAATCTATCAACAATATTACCTTTTTCTGCTTGATATGTCCTTCTATATTGATAGTTTGAGGAATGGTAATTCCGTCCAATGCATTACAAGATATGGTCATATTCATTTATTCTTTCTCTAGGGTTTTTTTCTAGTGTATATCCTCTTCTTTTGACGTTTCTTGTCCCTTTTCTTCCTCCTCTTGACAATATATGTAAAATAATTTCTTCTCAACACACTTATGACCTTTAGTGTATTTGTTATCACAATTCTAACAAATCCCTTTTGTTCTTTTTTCTTCCAATTGTTGTGGTGTCAACCTTGTAGGTTGTCGAAGGCTAGGGGAAACAACACTTCCTTTTTTATAGTTGTGAGTGGTGGGCTTCCTGGTTGTCATAATTTTGCTTTCCATTTTTCTTTCAACCTAAAAGCCTTCTCCACTGATTTAGGTTCCCAAAGGCAAAGCTCATGTTGGATGTTATCCTTTATAGTCCCTATGAACACATCATTCCTATGCTCCTATGGAATATCTTTTACCAGTATATTCAGTTTTTGGAAGTTCTCAATGTGCTCCATCATTGAACCCTTTTGTTTGAGATTTATCAATTGGCTAAAAGAGGTGTTGCTTTTTGTATCCTCATAATTTGCTATCATTTCTTTTGTAAAAATTTCCTAAGTGATAATTTTTTTATGAAAGAAAAGCCAACAATACCATACAAACTGATTTGGTTCCAAATATAAAGTTGCAATACGTAGATTTTGTGTGTTTTGCACATTATGGAGATCAAAATATTGCTCCATCTATAGTATCCATGTTATGAGATCCTTGCCATCAAAATTACTCATATCAATATTTAGAACATGGTGGGTCTTCAATCCAACATTAGAGTCTATGAAATCATGATTAACATTTCTTTTGTTCTCATCATGAGTTTCCTTTACTACCCTTTCACCATTAGTAAACATTTCTTGTAGCAAGATTGTCAAATCTATCTTCAATTCTTCCATTTTTCCTTCCATCTTAGCTTCCATGTCATTCATCTTAGCTTCCACTCCTTTCTTTAAACCATCCATCTTAGCTTCCACATCATTCATCTTAGCTTCCATGCCTTTCTTTAGGCCATCCATCTTAGCTTTTGTTACTTTTTGTGAAACTAAATTTTGTTGCACTTGGCCTTGTAATTTTCATATATCATGTTGCATTTCTTCCTATTCATCATGAGTCATGCTAGATATTTAAGGTTCCTTACTAGTTGTTTCCATTTTCTTTCTCTGGGGCATCAAATAATGATAATTATGCTTCACTATGCCCTTTGAATTCCTCCAAACTAATTTTTCAAACCAAACTTATGCAAAATTTAAGAAAAAACTACACACCTTTTTTCACTTTGTAGGAGCTCAATATTGAAGCTGATGTATCTCTAAAAGTTCAGATCTTCAATGTCTGCAATTTCATAATACTGTAACCCTCTGAGACATCTTTCCAATGCCACCAGTCTAATCAAAATTGGATTCTGCAAGAAAGAGGTATGCCCAATCTCCCAAGATGACCTAATTATAAACTTTTTCAGTAGATCAAACTTGTATGAAGTTCCATGTGTCATTATTTTAACCTTCAGACTTAAAAATGGTGCACAACAAACTTCAGTCTGTTCTATTTCTATAACTTCCGACGAAATTGCAATCTGATACTCAGAGATAAAGTTATGATGATTTTCCGAGGTCACATGTTTGCAATATAATTCGGGTTCCTAAAAAAACCCTAACCTCCTTGGATCATATCTCTGAAAATTTAGTGAGAAAATATCTGAAATTTAGATCTGAGGTTCAAAGATATTTTGTCTTAAATGGATTTTGTTTTTAGCTTTTGAAACATCGCAGAAAAAAAGTTATAGCGAAAATTTCATGATGACCTATTTGGAGCAATGAAACCCTAGAATCCAAGCCACTGATGCCAAATGTTATGCAACCAGCTCATGAAATAGAAGAAAAGATAGATCAACACCTTCAAAATCAGCCTCTTCAATGGGAAACCACCTTTAGATTACACAAATTAATAATTCTTGGATGATACAAATGACTAAACCTCCTTTCTATATATAGGAGCCTAAGGGGTCACAATATAATCAAATCCAATATAACAATAATAATATAAGAACACAACAATAACAATAGTGGGCTTCTATGGGCACACTAATAACAATATAGAGACAATAGGGGCACAATAATAACAATAAAGGCTAAAATGAAAATAGTAATAGGGGAATCACTAGTATTATAAGGGCCTAACACATTATTCATGGTGTTTTTACATTTTCGTTGTAATGATTATACATGCTATTAATTATATTTTGATGTTCACACACTAATCATTTAGTGTTTTAGTAAAAGGAATTAAAGGTTACATAATGAAAGATACTATTGATTCACCACTGTCCCTCTCAGTAGTAAGCTCATTTCCAACAATTGGTATCAAAATGGGGTTCCCTGAGTAAAGCTCGATTGTTTGAGAGAAGATCGTGGGCCATGGCGAAGAATAAGTGGAAACAATCTCAGAAAAGGAAGAGCTACAAATAAGTTAAGAATGCTATAAAATCAGAAGAACCTCTTCTCCTAATAGAAGTTATGGTAGGAAATATTTTTAGTCATGAACATTTTATTTCTTTTTTCTAGTTTAGTGATGATGATCTTCGAGTTATTTAATAAGATAATAATCATATTTTTGAATTTGATTCCTTAAGAGACGAGGAAGGTGTATTTCCATTATAGGAGCCCAAAGAGGAAGAAATTAAGAGGGTAGTGACTCCTGAAGCAAAAAATAGAGCTAAAGAAAGGTTGATAGAAAATTTGATGTTTGAAAAAAATATTTGAAGAAATTGCTCCAGATTCTTGAGGAAAGAGAGTTTGTTCTCAAAGAAGAGAATTGTAATCTAAAAATCCAATTGGAGAAGGCAAGAAAAATTGAAGAGGACGTTAGTAATAAGCAAAAGGAATAGATCAACGATTGTAGAAAAATTATAGCATAGTTACAAGAGAGAAGATCCAAGGTGGTTACTGATGAAAAACCCAAAGAAGAAAATTCTAGCAATAATGAACCCATCTACCATCAAAATCAAGAAGCCAACGAATATGCTCATGTGGAATGAGTAGCTCCAACACAAAATAGAGATTATTTGATCATGTGTTTCTGTTCCATTTCACTTTAAAGCACTAAGCCTCTTCCATAGGCAATCATTCACAAGCTACGTAATCATATGTATACGATTCAAGTAAAAATAAAGTGATACACATCAAATGAATTGTTACCTCGACATTCAAAGCAGAGATACCATCTCCAACACTACAAATATTCAATACCTTGACTGTGCTTGAGTGATCTGTGGGGGAGGTGGACAATGTAAGTGATTTGAAACTGATATATAAGTGGCGGGAGGTATAGATCAGTTTTATATATTATGCAACAAGGAGGAGGTGTTATATATTATGCAATGTGGAGGCAAATTTATACATTATACAATGTGGACGAGGAATTATATAGAAAATTGTTATATACTAGTTTGGTTATATATTAAAAACCAGGAGTGGATTATGAACATGTGACAAAGGTTATAGCATGAGAGGGAGGGAGTTATAAACTCGGAGGAGGTAATATAACCTGAGCAGAGACTGTTGGTATGGCATTATTTTGTTTGAACAGAGGTGAAAGGTGTAGGGATAATTCTGTGTAACAAAATACAGTGCGGAAGAGCAGTGCAATGCTAGAAAAATGGTGGTTTAGTCATGCCACTATTTGAGATCACACAAAGGAGAGGTGCAGTGTGATACAAAGTCACGATAGCATCATCTCTTCAATAGAGGGGATGTATGACTCAGACACGGGATTTGACAAAACACAGTCACGCCAACAATGTGTAATCCATGCTTGTAGGAGGAATGATATTACCTTATTTTGAGTCTTCGGTAGTCAATCCTCAATGCACTGGTGTTCATAGCTTTCAAACTATTCCACGCTCACTGCTCAGTCTCCACGCTCACTGCACCAGCTGAAATACTATTCATAAATACTATTCATAACCGAGTAGTTTGATGGCAGCCAATATAATCACACAATCATAATGCAGGTGGATGATACTCTAGCACCAGCATGAGAAAATATATTGTCCATTTCAGTTCTGGAACACATCCTAGTTGGTAAAATTCGCTGATACAGTCAACATGTAGTGTAGCACCTTGAGGTTCAGAACTCCATGCAGTCATCATACAGATGGATAACCTGTTTGACGCGCCACTCAGAGGTTCGACTGGGAAGCCATTCTCCAAAACCATGATTTCAACACAATTTCAAGCATCAATCAGTGGGAAAATGTGTACCAGTAGGCACTACTGAATCACTCTTTCCATCCCTAAATCCTGTTGACAGAATTAGCATCAGACCTAAATCGGTTCCGCTGGAGAACCTGAGCCATGAACATAAATCTTCAACAGCAGGTGATTAGGTGAATGGGTCAGCTCGCTGAGTAAGCACTGAGTTTCTCAAAATCTCTGTAGAAATTATGCCACCCAACTAAACTTCCGACAAAAGGTAAACTGCTACAAACTATAAATTTTCCAATTACAGATTAGCTGATAGTTAGTTGAAGACCATAATTTTAAGGTGTTTCAAAGACCAATAAATTTTCAGCGAATTCACAGTCACCTTTTCCAAATTTTCCAGGAATTTTCTGAGATTTCAAAGAAATTGATGTTCCCTGATAGAGAAAACCATGATTTCCATAGTGGCTTCATAATAGGAACAGGAACACATCGAATAAGTTTCAAAACACTGGAAGAAGATTGCTAACAGTTCTCCTATCTAGCGAGACTCTTCAGACACCCCAGATTATAACGCTTGCCCTGTTAAAGAAGGCAAATAGGCCAAGTTAATTATTTCTTCAAAGCATCCATTTTTGCTATTTTTTATACTTTAATGCCTAACTGAAATCTGGCTGACAGAGCAGAGGATGGAAAATCACAGATCAGAGTCGCTGAGTTAAGCTCAAATTTGGTTGGCGAAGGGGTAGACCTACACCAATACCAGGGCAAAGAGAGGGGTAGCAATCTTTTGCTCTTACAAAAATTTGGAAAGGCACAACCAACAAGGAGGAACATTCAATTCTACAAGGGCCACAAAAATTAGTGTGTGTGAGTGTTGACCGTTAAGGATTGAGAATCACTCATGGCCACATAATGTATATGTCAGTGCTGGCAGCGTAGGTCTGGTAGTAGAATAATAAACATAAAGGCCACAAAAGCAAGTGGCTCACTTAAGATTGAGCAGGTTAGGAATGTAGTAGCTCTAATACCATGTTAACACACACATGGCAGAGACAAAATAGGAAAGATAAACATGAGATTATATCTATAAGGTGAGATGATGGAGAAAACTCAACTGCAAGGCTGTTCAATACTCTAGAACAAGTTCTCACATATGACTAGTTTATCTTCTTGGTTGTTGATGCACATTGCCAAGAAGCAATCCATCCAAGATGAATCTTTGTTCTTGCAAGAGGTTTATTTTTGAAGCATCTATTTGAAGAATGTATGGTTTTATGACAATGCATACATGGATGAAGATCAAAACAATGATCTTTCATATGGCCAACTCGGTCACAGTGTTGGCATTTCATAATCTGTTGTTGTTGCTGTGGAAGAGGGGCAAAATCTGGAACAACTGAAGGTGGGCTGTCATTAACGGAGAAAACTCAAGTGCAAGGCTGTCATATGGTGAGATATAAGGTTAGATGACCTTCATTTCCTCCCTCTGAGATATAAGGTGAGATGATGGAGAAAACTCAACTGCAAGGCTGTTCAATACTCTAGAACAAGTTCTCACATATGACTGGTTTATCTTCTTGGTTGTTGATGCACATTGCCAAGAAGCAATCCATCCAAGATGAATCTTTGTTCTTGCAAGAGGTTTATTTTTGAAGCATCTATTTGAAGAATGTATGGTTTTATGACAATGCATACATGGATGAAGATCAAAACAATGATCTTTCATATGGCCAACTCGGTCACAGTGTTGGCATTTCATAATCTGTTGTTGTTGCTGTGGAAGAGGGGAAAAATCTGGAACAGCTGAAGGTGGGCTGTCATTAAGAAATCTGGAACAGCTGAAGGTGGGTTGTCATTAAGAAATCTAGAAATCTGAAACTAGATGGGATTTGAGTAATTTGGAATATGAAAGGACACGTCCTTGTCATATCTAAGACTAATTTTGTGCTTGTTGTAGACTAGCTCTTCCCAAGGTCTGATGACTGACTTCGGAAGTGCAGACTAAATTTCTGCATCAGCATGAACAACTATTGCTTCATTGGGTACTAAATCTGAATGAACTTCAACAATATTGACTTGGTTCTGATGGGGAGTTTATCTCAATGTTCTAAATAGAATGATGCTTATGATATTGTAGCTCTTCTTGTTGTAACTTTGTCTCAAGCTACAAAAACTCAATATTCTCTTGTGCATTTTGTAGACACATTTTAATATTCAAAAGAGAATATTTGTTGATCTTAAACATCTCATCATTAGTGGAATGTATTAAATTATTCAGTAGTTTCAATACATGATCCATTCCATCCATTTCAAACCAATATAATCATAGAAATGGTGTTATTTTCAACTACAAATTGACCTATAAAATGATAAGTAACTGCAACTATTATATGAGTAACAAGATACCAATACCACCAAGTCAATGTAGCAGATAGCCCAATACCAATTTCAATGTAGCAATGACTCATTTTTTCAATGCACTTACTTCTCAAACTACTCACAGTATGCAAAAGAAGAGCCAATCTTCGACTTTCTTTACAAATGAAATTTGTCGGATAGTTCTAGAGCCTAGTTACAAAACATCTTTTCATTCAAGATTCACAAATGAAATCATCTTTATAACTTAGTATGCATAGATTTGACACACACCAAAGCCGACATTGATAATTTGAGTAATAGCGTCTACAATAGACCGAGTTATGGCACCCAATCTCATTAGCTCATCAAAGCTATCCT